>CM053802.1:43500200-44700200 GCA_028671895.1 Oenanthe sinensis | reverse complement strand
TCACTTGACTATTGCCCAGGCCATCAATGCACTCCATGCCAGGATGTTTCTCAATGGACACTTGGATGCATTAACTATGGTAGAACCACATGATGTAGCAGGTGATGCAAGGCAGTTGAAGGTTGGGACTAGTGCACCAGTGGTGACTAGTGATAAAGATGCTCAGTCTGCCTCACCCACACAAGAACCACCTAGTCAGAGGTTGGGTGATAGTGGGGCAGGGGAGTATGCTGTTGGGCCCTCCTTGACAACTCACCAAAGAGCTGATGAGAACCCCAGTGATATGGGAGGACAGACTCTGATGGATGCTCATGAAGAAATTTTCCAATCTATTCTTTCAGAGTCTATCCACCTTGAGGGGGAGTCTCATGCACAAACAGTCAAAGATGGTAACACTCAGACTCTGACTTCTAATAAAGTCACACTGAAGCAGTCAGAGTCTAGAGTAGACCCTGAGACTAGAATACTGGAGCCAACAGACTCTGAAAAGAGAGAAGATGCTAGTAAGGGTTCAGATTCTGTTGATGCTCACCCCTTGGTGGAAACCCCTAGCCTTCAGACATTTGAAGGGGTTCCCCTCCATCAAGGTGGTTCAGGTATTGAAGCACCATTATCTTCTCTCAACCCCTCTTCTGTAGGATTTTTGAGTGCACCCTCCACATTGAGTGACAAAATATCTGAGAGGCTGGCACTGGACCAGGCAAAAGGAGAGGTAACAAAGGCTGTAGAGAGCCTGAGTGAGATTGAGAAAGTGGGTGTCCAACCCCACTGTGAGCATGAGAGATTAGGGTTTCCTGAACCTAGCTTTACTTATTGGGATCAATATTTTCCAAAGAGTTGGTCCAATGAGTTGGAGCAGGGGATGGATGAAAATTCACTATGTCTGATTGTGCAGATTGGCAAACAGGAGGAGGCTCTTGCTGCTCAGAAATGATTTACACAGAGACCACATCTTCATCTGGTGGATTCTCTAGCAAGGAGAGCAGATAGAGTCATGGAGGCTTTGGTGGATAATCCTGTAATTATAACTGAGGCTGCAAATTCGAAGTCAGAAGAACCACTCTTAATTATGCCTATAAGGGCTAGACTTCCAGAGTCTACAGTTTCTGATCACTCTCAGGAGGAGTCAGGGTCTATAGTCCCGTTTGCAGTTTCGGAGTCTACACCACTACCAGAGTCTACACCTCCAATCACAAAGTTAGAGCCTGTTGCTGAGGAGTGCACTTCTGAAGATGATGATCACGTTACTCCTTCTTTTGTCTATTTTGATCAGGTGTTTCCTCAGTCTTGGGAGTCTGCACAGCAAAGAGGCATACATGATAAAGATTCTTTTGCGTGTATTTTGGATATTCATCATTCTGAGAGACTTAAAGCTTTTCAGAAAAAATCCTTTCAACAGGAACATGGTTACTATCTTGGTGAAGAAGATCAAGTCTTAGATGGAGCTGTTAAAGCTGAGTTACCTGATGTTGCTGCTCAATTATCCAGTGTGGTCCAGGACATTTCTCATATTAAAATCAAGCTCACTGGTGTTGATAATACAACTTCTCTGCTCAATACAAGATTTGACAGAATTCACTCCCTTCAATTATCCAAAGCAGTAGCTTTTAAAGATGCTCTAGCTGCTATCACTACAACTCAAGCCTCTCTTCAAACTACAGTTTCTGATTTGACCACCAAGGTTGATTCAGTTATTGCAGCCCAGGCCAATATCTCCACTGTTCTTGAGCAGATTCTTTTGGTTGTCACCAGTAATGATGATGTCAAAAAGGGGGAGAAGGAGAAGCTAGGTGAGTCCTCCAGGAGACATAAGGATGAGGGATGCAAGGATAAATCAAGGGGAGTTAAAAGGAGGAGAGATGGTGATGATGGAGATAGTTCTTATGGTTCTAAGGGTCCTGATGGTGTGCAACAAAAGCAATCTGGAGTAGCAAGAACTCAAACACATCAGTCAGGGACTAGACATGGGAAATCAGAGTCTAAGTCAGACTCTGATAAGCAAAGAAAGAAGTCAGACTCTGATCAAACTCAAGAACCTTCATACTGGAAGTGCAGTCAATCAAATCTATAACTTAGAGCTAAAAAAAAGATAGGTCTTGGAGAATTTGAAGAATCTGACATTGACAGAACATCTACTCTAACCAGGGATCCTCAATCCTTGACAGATAGGCAGTTTGAGAAGATCACTCAGAAGCACTTAAATAAAGTGGTGTCTGCTCAAATTGTTTATAATGTTTTTGAAACGAAGATACAAGGATGTCAGGGAGGTATAGAAAAGGTGAAGAATGAGATGCTGGTTTACTTCTTAGAAGGTGGAAGTGTAAGATGGATTAATCAGTCAAATTTTATCTTTTTCAAACAGGCTGAGGAACTACAGTATATTAGATTCCTACTGCAAATTGCCTATGAAGTAAACAAAAGCAAAGAGGCTATCACTCACAAATGGTTCAAGGAAATTGACAGGAAGCTGACTTTGCACAGACAGGCAAATTGACAAATGGGCAAATTTTCTCTAAAATATGTTGATACTGAAGGAAATGATCAAGTCATGCCATTGGAGGAAAAACAGGTCAAATTTCAAGAAGGTGTGGGTCATTACTTTGGGTTTCAGCCTATGAGTGGAAAAGTTAGTGTTCTGATGTTGAAGGACTTAAAAGACCAAGAAAGTAGTGCAAATGATCTGAGAGCAGCTTATTGTCAAATTAAATGCTCAAGTGAAGAAATGAAGAAATTGAAGAAATTTGTTGGTGAGGCTCTGGCAATTGTGGAGGAAAATATGCTGAATTCATTTTTGAATAACAATCCAGCCTTTGAGAAGATTAAATGAGAAGTAATTCTTTTTCTTTTTTAATTCTTTTATACTGTTCTAGATTATTAGTTTTATTCTTTAGTTTTGACATCATCAAACCTTGATTTATGCTTACATTTTATAAAGCATAATAGGGGGAGATTGTTAGGAATATATTCATTTGATGATGTACAAAATACTAGAACAGGGTCTAGATTAGTTTATCTGTAATAAGTCTTTCTAGTCTCTGAAATGTATAATCAGAGTCTAGATAGTCATCATTCATGTTACTTGTACTTAGAAGAATTTCTGTAGAAAGTGAAACCAGAGTCTGGATGAAGATCAGAGTCTGGAAGGTGATCAGAGTCTATAGACTATCAGAGTCTATGATCTATCAGAGTCTGAAGATCATCAGAGTCTGAAGATTTCAGAGTCTATACAGTTGAGGATAAATTTGGAAGAAGATCACAGGAATGGAAAGTCTTCGAAGATCAAGATAAATATATTGCAGATATGCTATGGGAAAGAAAGAGAATTCTAGAAGGAAACTGTCAACTAATAATTAGGAATTTTATTTCTATTGTAATTTTACTTTCTGTTATTAGTTGGTAGGCAACTCTCTATATAAACTCTATGTAACCTAATTGTAAAGGAGTGGAAAAAAGTCGAAGCATAATTTGTCTGAGTGAAATATTGTGAGAGTATAGAGATAGAGAGAGTTGCTGTGATAAACACAGAGAAGCTGCTAGGGTTTGTGTACACCCTAGGAGAGTTTTGTATTTACAAATCAATAATACAAACGGTATTTATTCATATCTTTGTGTTTGAGTTTTGTTCTGAATTTGATTTATAAACAGGCAGAAAAGACACACAAGTATTCAACCCCCCTTCTACTTGTGCAACTGGGAAAACACTTGGTAACCAGAAATTACTATTTTTCATTTCATTAAAGGAAGGGGTACATCATTCATTACATTATTTTTCGATGAGACCCAAACTCTCAACCTCGACCCTAGTTGGCCGAGGACGAAGGTTTAGTCCCATCATTTCTCTTCCCTAACCTAGCTCTCCTCATCGCCTCCACCTCCTGCAACACCTTAGCCTCTTCTTCGTCTAATTTCTTCTGAAAAGTTGTAGACTCACGGATGATTTGCTCCGACTCACGAATATAGTGGTCGATCTTGTTGTAGAAATCCATGGCAGGGGGCACATCCCGCTACCAATCCCTGGGGCGCACCAAATTTCAATTTTTCCTTGTACATTTTCATGTCAAATTTCAATCTAAGAATTTGGTAGCGGGCACTTCCAGCTACCAGTCCCTGGGGGCACCAAATTTCAATTTCTCCTTAAACACTTTCATGTCAAATTTCTATCTAAGAAATTGGCAGCAAGCTTTTCGCGCTACCTATCCCTGGGGGTATCAAATTTCAATCTACCTTAAACATATTTTTCAAACCTCAATTTAAGAAACCGTGAGCGGATAATTCCTGTTAACAATTGTTGAGTTTCCTTACTTAAACACATTCGTACTAATTTTCAATTTTCGAGTTAAGAAATTGGCAGTGCAACTTCTCGTTACCAATCCCCGATGAAATCAGATGTCAAAATCTTACCTAAACATATTCGTGTACTTATTCAAAAGTTTTTATGAATGTGTGAAACCATAGTTTCAATTCAAGATTCATCACTAGTCGACTTTGATAACAATCGAAATATAAATTGCAGTTCGAGATCGTTTTATATCTTTCCTCAATTTTCAGGGGATTGGGAAATACAATCACACTTCCTTACAAGTCACCAGAAACAGATTTACACAAACACACACACCTATATACGCCAAAAATAGAAAACATCAAAAAGACAAGCTAAATATCATAAATAAAAATATTTTCATTTATAATTTATAGGGGGAGTACATCATTTATCTTCTTTCTAATGGCCCCTGCCAACCCTTCTACTGCCACCGTGCATTGGCGCAGCTAGAGGGTCGGGACCATCACTACCTACCCTACCCTTACCCCTATCAATCCTCCCATCGATCCATTCACCATCGGTCTTCTTCTTCCCCTCCTCTCTTACCTTTAAAGCTTTCTCTTCCTCCTACCGGCAAATTTCAAGAAACTGATCGACGGTGGGCACGAGACCAATTAGGAGCTTCATTAATTGCTCTCGACTTTCTATCGCGACCTCTGCTTCATCCTCCCAATGAGTTTTCTCCCTCTTGCCAACCATAACACGCGATTAGAAAATAAAGAAGAATATAGGAAAATAATGACGATCAAGTGAGGCAAGGAGCGCATTTTATAGCCCAAGACATTAATGACACCCATGACTGTTGAATACAAGTTTCCACATACCTCGGGTATCTCAAAGGGTTTCCCTCCATATTCTATCACCTACCATTTTTCAAATTAATGTAATATAGTCACCTTTATTATATACATGACCAAGTGCATTAATAAATGGTAACTTTATCCTATATTTAAACATAAATTTTTTTTACCTTATTATCCCATTTTATTTTCAATCTCTCACACCTGATACACAATAAATTAGAAAAGGCCCAACCCAATAAACACACTTTAGTTACACAAAAAATAGTTTCCTCCCATTATAACACAATTCACCAAAATTCCACCCCACATTACATACAGTCAAAATACAAAAATTCAATTATCATTTTACACCAAATTTTATTTTTTTTCAATTTTCGTTTCTCAGAAATTATTCTAAGTCATTGGCAGCGGGCACCTCCCGCTACCAATGGCTTGGGGCACCAAATTTCAATTTGTTCAAATTTCGTTCTTCTGAAATTATTTTAAGTCATTGGCAGTGGACACCTCCCGCTACTAATGACTTAGAATATGTAAACAAATTGGTTCCTTTTATTGATATATACTTCTTGAGCATATGTAAACTATTTGTAATTTATCATTAGAAAACTAATTGTAAATTATTCAGCATATGTAAACTATTTATAATTTTCTGATCCTCACTCTCCGCTACACCAAGATTTCAAACGTCATTTGTTATTTGATGTGTGGCGGCTATTGTACATAGTTAAACTAAATTATTCCGCGAGCCATGCATATACAACAACTGGATAAAATTACTTGCATCTCTTGACGGAAAATGTTTATAGTCAAGTGTTAGTGGCAAAAGCAGATAAACTCAGAGTGAGCCAAAGTGAATACATTTGGCGAGCTAGAGCACAACTTTTTAGAAAGTATCAAATATGGAAGACACTGACTGTGATAGTTAGAGTTATAACTAAAACATCAAAGTTTAAGCAAATATAAACCACTAAAAAGAAAAAAAATGAACGGTTTAATCATTCAAGTATTAGATTTCTATAGGTTAACCATTATTCACCCGAAAAATTAGAGATTGAATTACATTCGCCGACCAGAGAGTAAAGAATTCAATGAAAAAGGATGAGCAACTTAACCATCAAAGTATTGTGAATTATAACCACTAAAAACTGAATTGTTCATTATTATAATATTATCATTATTGTATTAGTGACAAACTTGGCATGGAGAGGTAGTCTCTTACCTTTCAACTTCATTGTGAAAGACAAATAGATTAAGAAAAGGCTCCACTATAAAGATATAATCTGACATACAGTATCACTATATTTGGGAATGAAAACAAGAAAAGCCACTAGAGTTCTTTACCCCTGAACGTTATATCTGATTGTGACATAGTTTTGTGATTTACTGGCAAGGAACAACGAAGAGGCCATTAATTCAGAAAGTAGTGATTCCGAGTCAAATGTTAGGACTGCCGGTTGGATGGTGGTGCCCATTTGCAGCATCAACCCTAGCTACTTCTGAAACCAATATATGACGATAATGTGAAGTCACAGTGCTTTTGTTTTTCCTACAACCAGAACCAACATTCACATTTCTCTCCAGTTGTCCAGTGCCTTTACAGAAATGACTAGGCACTACTTACATTCTGAATTTTAGCATTCAACAAGAATCTGCATATGGAGATGATAATACCCCCCCCCCCCCCGGTCTCTATGCACGGACCGGACAAAACACCCTTTTACACAACGGGTAGACAACAGTAAGTCGCCAAAGAAAAGATATGAGTAACTGACCAAGAAGAACATGTATTACCCAGTAGGTCAAAGAATATTCCCGGGATAGAGAGTCCTCTTGCCCACAGGACAAATCACGTCTCAACTATAAACAAGTAACAACCAAATCATTCCAAATCTAAAGTACGACATAAAGGACAAGGCATAAAAGGACAAGACAAAAAGAAGTGAAAAAAGGTGACTGCTGAGTAAAAGGAAGGGTTACTGATAAGTAACCGAGTAAAGCCCGGCCTTTAAGGTAAAATCCTTCCTCACTTAGAGTATATATTCTCAGACAAAAGAGTTAAAGGTAGGTACATTCAGTATGCAGACACACTTTCACTCTCATTAAACAAAATGATCAACTTAACATAAGGCTAATAAACAAAGACATTTCTTCATTGTATATTAATTTCATATGTTTAGGTAAATATTTTATTAAAATTATCATAAGGGAAAAACCTCTTTATCATCATGATTTATAATATTAGCCAACTAAGGGGCCATTTGTTTACTTCTTAATAAAGTTGAAAGGAGTATTTATTAACCATTTATATGGTTCAGGTTGTTTGAATTCCATTTTATACCCATGAACAATTCATAAATAGTAGAATCTTTATCATAGAAAATGTTGCCCGAACCATTCACGACGAGTAATGTTATATGTATAACCTCGTGTGCATAATATTAATGTGTGTACATATAATTTTTAAAAGTGCATTTCTATTTATTTCTATTATTTTTTACTAATTTATAGTTATAATCTTTAAGTTTGATATGCAATGATTTTAAATTTATAATTTCTTATTGAATTTAATATTAAAATTTGGCCAATATCAGTAGAAAAATTAATTAGATAAAAGTAGAATATTAAAAAAAATTAAAATCTTATCACAAACTTTACATGTTAAAAGTTTAAATTTTTATTTTTGTGAAAATTTATAAAATATTTAGTCACAATGTATAGATGAATCTTTTACGTAGTAAAGCTAGTCAAAAAAATATATACTTGTATTAATATTCATTATACCATGTATGTGAAGATTCTAAAATAATAAATTTGTAATGACAACAGTTATATTATGTAAATAAATTGAAAATAATTTGTTAAATTAAATTAAAATTTTCATTTATAACAATAAAGTAGGAATTTTGTATCATTCAGATGTCATTAACCAAACATTATTATTCATACATCATTCATATTGTTAATTTATTTAGATTATTCACAAATTTTAATGATTCAGATATTAATTTTCATATTTGACAAATGGCTCCTAAGAGAGTTGACTTACCTTATCTTTTACGCCATGGACTAGTGCATTTCCATAGAAAGGAATTAACCCTGCTTTCTTTCGGCAATCTTTTTTGTGGCGCCTATATACCCCATCAAAATCTGCACCATGTACATCTTTTTGACCCTCTACTTTTTTATGTCAGTTATCCATTTCAGTGTACTTCTCGAAATCCATCACATCATCAAAGCTGTTGTCCCAATCATTGCTTTCGTGCTGATCACGAAGCTGATAATAACTAAAGCAAAAAGTAAACCTTTGATCATAATCCCAAAAGAGGGAAGTGTGACACATAAAGTACGACATCTGCTTACGGATAAAAAAAAGACCAATAATTAGAACTTTTAGAACAATAACATCATCATTCACTACAAATTTAGCTATAATGGGGGTTTTGGCCCAAATATAAAAACTCACATCATTCCCTTTTCTGAGCCAACCATCTTCTTGGTCTTAGGCATCAGTTCATAGAACATTTTCAAATCAAACATGTCAGCAGCACCCTTTTTAGCACTCTTTGGTTTCTTTACACTCTGGACATATTTCTAAAAGTCTACAAATCCACACAGATCACTCCAGACCCCATCAACAAATTTATTTTCAGAACCTACATGTGTAATACTAGAAACCATTAACACTTATAGTATAATGTGTGTGTGTGTGTGTGTGTGTTTTCTTGTAAATTGAACAATAAAGAACTTACTCTTGGAGTCTTTTCCAGGGTATCGCTTCACGGGTCCCATGACACTAAGAGAAAAAAGGGTTTGTATTCCATCTCTATTAACAAAGATGAGATGCATGATCTTCCCACTGAGACGGATTCTGGCTTTGTGAAGCTGATAAAGAAAATCCCCAGTAGCCTGCCAAGATTTCTAAAAAACGACAGGCCTGAAATACATTCCATTTGAGTATTACTCCCAAACATGGCCCTGTAGTTGGTTAATGAAAACCTGGAGGGGTGTACCGATGTCATGTCCTATTGATACCACCTTCTCCAAATGTTTGTACATAAGTTGATATCTGGTTATTGTAAAAGGGTAATCCAATGCTAATTTATTATGTCGGTATGCCTCCGTTTCTCCCGGAAATCCCACAATTGACACATCTGTGGAACTATGTTTACCCTTAACAATATGGCAACTTGCATGTATCCTACTGATATCGCTGACTATATAATCCACGATGTGAGTAATGCTTTCCCATCAACAAAACACAACATAATAGTTAATGCAAATTTATTATTCTAGAATTGGTAAAATTTTAAAATGAAAGAAATGTTATAAATAAATACACAAATTAATAGGTACACAAATAAAAAGATTAACCTGAACCATGACCGAATAAGGTCCTATCTTTGTAAGCTACACATAAGCAAATGTATTAGGTGCAGTGTTATTAATTTCAATTCCACGTTTAATTTTTAGTTAAAAGAATTTGAATCGTGGTATGAAGACAATGACTTCCATCCAATTCGGCCATCTAGGATTAGTACCGGTCATGAGATTTGAGATGCCCCATACTAACTAAAAAAATTACTATAAAATAAGGTAAATAACCAAATAAAAAACATGTAATAAAAGGAATACAACAGTACTAATTTAAAAAAAATAACTATAAACTATATAAATTAAACATTTAATTATTAACTATCTAAGTATTAAGTATAAAAACATAAATGAATTAAGAACAAGTCTGGTACTGAATGTGTGTTTGTTCTTTGTGTGGAGTTTGGAGCTGACAAACACGATCACATTGGTAATTGAATTTTAAAGATGTTTACTTTTTTTGCTTAGATGAAATTGTGGCACATAACATGTACCCATTTTCAGAGCTCAATTATGATGATGATTCCCATATAACATTAAAGCACTACACTGGTATTGATCTGCAGTTTGGTGAGATAAGGTGTCCAAGTCATTAAACTACAACCGAGTCTCCTTTGAATACTATAGTTTTTAATATTGGGCAGGCAGTGTGCAATGCGGGAGGCACCGTAATAGTGTTCTCCCAAAAGAAGCTTGTTTGTAGCTGACATGGATTCTGTAAACAAGGACAAAATTTATTGTTTCTATACCAAAGCATCAGAAAAGGAAAGTTGGCTTTGGTATAAAAGATTATGTCATTTAAAATTCAAAAACATCAATTCTCTAGTGAAAAGAGAATTAGTGAAGGATCTGCCTCAACTTGAGTTCTGCAATGAAGGATTGTCTGAGGCATGTCAAAAAGAAAAAATGAAGAAATCAAGTCACAGAAGCAAAGGAATTACTTCTATCACATTACCACTCCAACTTATTCATATGGATCTTTTTGGTCCTGTGAATGTCTATGACTATGTCTAAAAAGAGATATACACTCAAAATTTGAAAGGATAAACATGACTCTTATTGAATCTGCAAGAACCATGCTAGAAGAAGCAAGTCTTCCAACAAGCTTTTGTGCTGAAGCTGTTAGCACTGCATGCTACACTCAAAATAGGATACTTATCACAAAGTCTGTTGGAAAGACTCCTTATCACATTATGATTAACAGAAAGCCCTTAGTTAAACATATGCATGTGTTTGGAGGCAAATGCTTTGTACTCAAGAAAAACACTGAGCAACTTGGAAAGTTTGAATCTAAGGCATATGAAGGCATTTTCATGGGATATTCTCTAGACAAGATTGCCTACAGAGTTTATGTGATTGATCATCAAAAAGTAATGGAAAGCACATATGCTACATTTGATGATAACTTCAAATTTCCTGTCATGAACCTTGAAGGTGAAAACTGTGACAATTTGATGTTTGAAAATGAATTGGAAATAGAAACTTCAGAAATTGAAAAGGATGGGAATGCACATGAGGATTCACATGTAGAAATCTCTCATGGAACAAATGAGGAAAGACATGATAAAGAATTCAGTCATATTCAACTTGAGAATTCTCCATATAACCCTAGTATCAACTCAGGGAGAGTTTCTCAAAGATCAACAACAAATGCAAACAACGCTAATTAGGAAGAAACTAGCTCAAATTCTAGAGGTGTGGCTCATGAGACAAAATGGAATAGAGCTCACACTGCAGACCAAAATATTGGTAATACTGATGAATGAGTAAGTACAAGAAGAACAGCTATGAATGAATGTCTATATGCTTCCTTTCTGACTCAAAATGAACCTAAAAGGATTGAAGATGCATTGTTGAATCCATACTGGATTGTTGCTATGCAAGAAGAGCTGAATCAGTTTGAAAGAAATAATGTTTGGGAATTGGTACCACCATCAAGGGATAGATCAATAATAGGTACTAAATGGGTGTTTAGAAACAAAATGGATGAAAATGGAATTGTTGTAAGAAACAAGGCAAGGCTGGTTGTAAAAGGTTACTCACAAGAGGAAGGCATTGATTATGATGAAATCTTTGCACCTGTTGCTAGACTTGAAGCAATAATAATTTTTCTAGCCTTTGCAGCATTCTCAAACTTCAAAGTCTATCAGATGGATGTCAAGAGTGCATTCCTCAATGGTGATTTAGAAGAAGTATAAGTGCAACAACCACCTGGCTTTGAAGACCCAAAATTTCCTGACTTTTTCTACAGGCTTCTCCAAGCACTGTATGGACTCAAACAAGCTCCAAGGGCATGGTATGATACCTTATCAAAATTTCTCTTGGAAAATAAGTTCAAAAGAGGCACAATTGACAAGACACTATTCTACAAGAAATATAGTGTTGATATCATTCTAGTTCAAATATATGTGGATGATATCATTTTTGGATCTACCAATGAAAAGCTGTGTCAAAGAATTTCTAAGTTTATGCAAAGTGAATATGAGATGAGTATGATGGGAGAAGTAAACTACTTCCTTGGTCTTCAAATCAGTCAAAGAACAGATGGCATTTTCATAAGTCAAACCAAGTACATCAATGATTTACTGAAAAGATTTGATATGCAAGAATGCTCACCTACCAAAACACCAATGCCCACAATTGTGAAACTTGATGAAGATAAGAAAGGCAAAAGTGTGGACATGAAGACCTACAGGGGAATGATTGGCTCTCTACTCTACTTAACAGCTAGTAGACCAGACATTATGTTCTCTACATGTCTATGTGCAAGGTTTCAGGTAAATCCAAAGGAATATCATCTCATTGCTGTCAAAAAAATTCTGAGATATCTAAAAGGAACAACTCAAATGGGATTACGGTATCCTAAAGAAACAGGATTCAACTTTGTTGGATATTCTGATGCTGATTTTGCCGGAGGTAGAGTTGACAGAAAAAGTACATCAGGAAGCTATCAATTTCTTGGTAAAAGATTGGTATCATGGTATAACAAGAAGCAACAATCAATATCAATCTCCACAGTTGAGGCTGAATACATAGCTGCTGGAAGCTGTTGTGCTCAAGCGTTTTGGATAAGAAACCAATTGAGAGACTATAGAGTAGTGTTTGAAAGGATTCCTATAATGTGTGACAACACACGTGCCATCTCTATTGTTACAAATCCTGTTAACCATTCCAAGACAAAGCACATTGATGTAAGGTACCATTTCATAAGGGAACATGCAAAAAATGATGTAATAGAATTGTTCTATGTTCCTACACAAAAATAGTTGGCTGATACATTCACTAAACCATTAGATGAAGCCACCTTCAACAGGTTGGTTAGTGAGATTGGAATGCTAAATTCTTCAGTCTAAATGGTGAAGTGAATCTATCTAATAAATTGTTACAACAATTACTTCACAAACATGAATGATCAATGATTTATCTAGGTGAAGTAAACTGATATATGTTTATAAATATATCAGTCATATTGTTGTACATTATTTTGAAAAGTAAAATTTATGTAACTTGGAACTATTTCAGGTTATTCTAAGTACAACCTGAAAAGGAAGGTTATACTTGTGAATCTTTAAATAAAAAGTGTAATATTCCATGCTACAAGAATATCAAACAAAAACATATTTCTTGCTTAATTAATTAATCTTGAATTTAGTTTGAGAATGATTTTGAAACTTTTTATTTTATTTTCCAAGTGAAAATGAAATAATTCTCAAACTAGAGCTTGTGATATAATTGCCATCTTTTCAGACTTCTTGATTAGTATTTTATTTGAGTTCTCGAATCAATATTACTTTCAGAGTTCTCGACCAACTATTTCTAGAGTTCTCGACCCAAGTTGAAATTTTAGAGTTCTCGATTGAAATAGTTCTCGACTATACAAATTTAGAGTTCTCGACATAGTGGGTGTCAGTTCTCTACAAAAATTAACTTTATACATCTTGAGTTCTCGACAAATACAAATCGATTACAATTCTTAATCGAGAAGTCTATACATACAAATAGCAAAGTTGATCTACAGTTCATTTCTATGCTATATCGCAAACTCAAAGAACCCTTGTTTTCAAAAAGCTTAATCGAATTCTCTCTCTTTTCTACAACTTTTTCATTTCTTCTCTTCTCCTTTCTACACAGTATACTCTATGGCATCTTCAAGCTCTACTCCTACCATGAAAACCTGCATCATTCCTAACACCAACTCTCTAGCAATCGACAGGGATGCCGAAGCTAAACCACAGTACAAATGTTTCACTAGGTTTCTCATTAATTCCTACTTGAAAGAGGCCCTGCTATAGCTCAACCAACACTATATTTAGATATCCTAGAATAGTTCTGGAACTCTACCAACTGGGTAGAGAATGCTCTTGAAGATGGAAGCTCTAAAGTGCTAGTGACCTGTAATATACAAGAGGCCGAAGTGAGCTTTAATGAGGATGATTTGAATGCAAGCCTCTCTCTTCCAACTGCTAACCATGATGAAGAGCCAACTGATGAACAACTTATTGACTTCATGGAGTTCATAAGGTATGCTGAGGAAATCAAGCTGGGAAAGCTGAATAAGAAGTATGTAAGAAAGGAGTGGTCATTTGTTTTTCACACTTTTCTCAGGGTCTTCACCTGTAGAAAAACTGGTTTTATTCAAATTAGTTCCATTTCCTTGAAGCTGGCCTACTCATTAGCCTACAACAAGAAACTGAATGTAGGAAAGCTCATTCTTGGGGAACTCACAACCAGGATTCCTAAGAAAGGTAATGAGATTTTCTTTCCTCGCTTAATTAAATCAGTTCTTAATTATAAAAATGTTTCTTTGATTGAATTGTCTGGGTTGGACAAACAAGGAATTGGCTCTAGTAAATCCATGTCAAAAATCATTTTTTGCTACATTGGATAAACGAAACACTGTGAATGTACCTCTACAAATCACACCTCACATGAGGAGTGTATTTGTAGAGCACCCACTTGTGCAGCCTGTACATGGTTATTTGACTACAGTAGAGGGTCCCAAGGAGGCTAAATCACCTAATGCTCCCAACCTAGGGACTCTTAACCCAACTGAAACTATTCCTTCAATTCCATTAGATGCTAGTGAACCAACCTCCACATCCTCTCAACAGGTTGTGGATGAAAAGATGAGAAAGAGGAAACAAGTTAGTAAGCAAGTGTATGTCAGTCTAGACACTGTAGTTGAAGAAGAACCTGAGTCACATATGGCCTCCCTAACCAGGAAAAAGAAAAAGAAAGGGACCACATCAGACCACTCTGCATCCTCCCAACAGGATGTAGAGGTTACAAGGGGATTAAACATGTTACTAGGCGCATTCTCTCAACAGCGTGACCGTATTGAAATTGGGAGCTAACCCACTCCAATTTATAAAGAGTCTGCACCATCACATGAACCCACTCCTGTTGATGACAGGTGAGAAGTTGAAAAAGAAACACATTTTCACATAGGACAATCTATTAAAACTTCCCCATTTCCTCAGGGGGAGTTGCCAACACTCACTTCTAATCAAACTTCTTCTCTCACCTCTCAAATATCTTCTTCACTGAAAGTCATATAACTAGTCCTATTTGTAATAAGTAGATGACAACTCAACTCAGATAAGAAAGTGAAGTAAATAATAAATACTAAGGAAGGAATCAAGACGAAGAAAGTCAACTAGACACAAAGAATCCTAAAATCAGAAGTGTTCTAATGAAGTTGCTACTCTACACCGGATGAAGTTCATTAATATGTTCAAGCGTCGGCGAAAAATAGAGAAATAGTATTTCAGAAGAGTTCAGAAGATACAGAAGATTCCAAGTGCCTACAACAGAAAGATTCCAAGAAAAGAAATATTGAAGACAAAGCTAGAAGCAAGAACAAGACAGAAGATCACAGCTATTAAAGTTAAAAGGAAGAATATTTATTTAGTATGACACAAATGAACGAGACAGTATATTTGTGTGTCAACTAAATTAATAAATATTTTTCACCTAGCTCAAGTGATTTTCAGACAGAAGACAGGAGGACTCAAGTCAAATCTACAACGGTTGTGCAGTGAAGAAACTAAATTAATTCTACTATCAAAAGTTAATTAATTCTACTTAAATTAATTCACCTTGAATTAATTTAATTTATAAATTATTTAATTAAAAATAGGTAGAATTAATTAAGTTAAAAAAGAGTATTTTATTTAATATTTAAAGAAAGTCTTGCTGCATAAATTAGAAAGTCTTACAGAATTAAATCGGTAAGACATTTGAAAAGTCTTACCGAATTAATTCAGTAAGACCTTTTCAAAAAGTCTTACCGAGTTATCTCGGCATGACCTTTTTAAAAGGTACTATCCATCTGTCTCGGCAAGACTTTGGAAAAGTCTTACTGAGCTTTTGAAAAGTCTTACCGAGCAGAAAAAGTCCTGCCCAGCTAATTTAAAAAGTCTTACAGGCTATTTTAAAAAGTCTTTCTGATTTTTTAAAATAAGTTTTATTCAAAATTTTACCAGCTTTAACCTCTATAAATATGAGGTGTTGTCTTCATTATTTCAGTTGATAGAAAACAGTTCAAATTCAGAAATTTGTCTGCATTGTAATATTCACAGATTTTTGTGCAAGTTTGGAATATAATTGTTAAACCCGAACAATTCATGTCGAAATCGTTCTAGAACAATTTATCAATTATATACAGTTTTCATCATATTAATTTTGTAATACTTTTCAAGTTAAAAATTATATCTTCTACTTGAATAATATTTCATTAAAATTGATATTTCACAAGAAATTAAAGTAATGTTTTTAAATTCGAAATTCTGCGATTAAATATTGATATTGTATTCAACTCCCCTTCTACAATATCAGGGACCAACAATTGGCATCAGAGCTGGTTGGTATTTTTAATATCAGATCCGAACCAAATATTCCGCAGTTCATACAGATCTCAAAAATTATTTTTTATTCGAAATAATTTTTACCCAAAAATTATTTTTGATCAGAAATTATTTTAAGTCAAAAATAATTTTTTGAAACACTTAATTTTTAATCTTATATAAAGATGAGTACACAAAAAGTGACGAGCATCAAAATTCCATAGTTTGACAAAGATCACTACAATTTGTGGAAGCATAAAATACTACTATTCATTGGGATTGCCAATCCCAAATATGCATTAATTTTGGCCAATGGTGTTGAACCGTTAATAACAGTTATTCTCGAACACGAGGTAGATGGGGTCGTAATTCCTCACAGACAGTTTCTAAAAAGTCTAGCTGACTACACAAGTGAAGAAAAGGAAGATGTGTCCTTGGACAACAATCTCAAACTTATATTGATCGAATCCCTAGACTACGTCATGTACAATCACGTGGTCAATTGTAAAAATGCCAAACAGATCTAGGATATAATAGGGATAATCAACGAAGGGACTGAAGAAGTCAAAGAGAATAGACTAGAGATCTTGACCTCCCAGTATGAGCAGTTTAGATCAAACCCTGGTGAGGGTATCTCTGAGGTGTTTCAGAGATTGAATAAATTAATAAACGAGCTCAACCTCAAGGGTAAATATTATCATAACCAGGAGGTCAACAGAAAGTTTTTGTTAACCTTGCCAGAGCATCTGAAACATAGGATCGTAACCATTCGGGAGTCTAGGAACATGAAAGAACTTACACTGGACATACTCTACGGAGTACTAAAGACCTATGAATTGGAACAGATCCAGACAAGAGAAACATATGGCAGAGGTAAGGTTCTGAGTTCCTCCAAAGCACTGATAATGGAAGCACCAGAGAAGATGTAAGTGAAGGCTGCTGTACCTTCAATGGAGTATATGGTTCCAGAATTTAGACAATATTCAGATAAATAAGAATATGGTGAATTCTACTCTTTGGAAGAACTGGATCAGCTGGAAGATGAATCTCTAGCTATGGTTGCCAGGAAGTTTGGCAACATGAGATTTCGAAGAAATCCCTCCTACAAAATTAAATCAAATTTTGGAAGGTTCCAAAGAGGAGGTTCTTCAACAGCTGAATCAAGAAGCGGCTACAAGACCGGCTTAGTTGATAGAAGCAAGTTTCGTTGCTTCAATTGCAATGAGCTAGGCCACTTTGCAACTGAATGCAAAAAGCCAAAGCAAGGGAAGAAGAGAGAGTCTTATGAAGAGCTCAAGGAAAAGTATGATGCACTTTTGAAAAAGCGTCAAGGCAAGTTTATCTAGCAAAGGGAAAAAGCTGGGATGACTCAAACACTGATGATGAGGAAGAGCTGGGAAATCTTGCTCTTATGGCTTTATCCGAAGAATCACTGTCTCCCACTCGACAAGGAGGAAAAGATGTAAATCCCTCTTGCCCTAAAATGTTTGCATTGCTAGGTAAAGAACTAGATGGTGAAAGAGATAAAGTTAAGCAACTAATTCTTAAAAACAAATTTCTAACTGATGAGAATGATGTTTTAAGATTGTTAAAACGAAAAAATGAAAAGTTGACTAATGACTTAGCTTTTCAAGTCAATAGAGTCAGTTGTTATGTTAAAGTTGAAACCTATCTCAGAAACCAAATAGAAGAAGAAAAGAAAAAGTGTCTAGCCTATAAAAAGTCATCTTACATTGTAAAAAACCTAGTTGACCAGCAGGAGATAAACCGTAAAGTTAGAATAGGCTTTGAGTACAATGAATCTGTAGGAAAGGCAAGCAACATCACCCCGTTCAGGCAAAGTGCTGAAGAAAGGGGTATTCCACATGTTGTTAATGACGCACGTAAACCTCTTTTCATAACATCTGTTGTAGAACCTATCCTCGAGAGCTCTATATTAATTGCTTATGAAATGAATCTAGAGGATCTCGAGGAAGAGAAGAAAAGAGAGGAACAAGCTAGGGACATATAAGGAGTTAATGTCCAAGAAAAGAGAATTGCACCCAAGACACCAATAAAAGTTGTGGGAACTTCTAATTTCCCCAAACCTGGTATAGGTTCTAAAAACTTAAAGAAAAATCTGAACAACAGACCTAATAATAAGTTTGTTAAAAGTAGGAATAGTAACAACATATGTCATTCTACTGAGAACTTTAAGACTGTTGAAAAAGTTGAAGTAGAAACTGTTAAAACACCTACTATTTTGAATAACATGCATATTATTGATGTATGCCATAAACCATGTGGTGTTGAAAATTGTATGTTATGTACTTTTAATATTATGTCTGCATATTTTAAAAGTATGCTTGCAAATAAAAATAACATGACACCTAGACAACACATCAATAATAAATTTACAAAATCCAAGACTGCGATTCCTTCACCTGTCAAGAAGGAAACATATGTTCCTAAGTCTAAACAGAAAATTGTTAAGACTGTTTATAGGAAGGTAAGTACAGTCAAGGTGGATACTGCTGTTGTTCAAAAAGGATCTGTTGTCAAAGCTAACAAAGGTCAATTATTTAAGTATGCCGGGCCCAATCAATTTTGGGCTCCGAAGACGATCTAATCCGTTTGATATTTGCAGGGAATTAAACAGGTAAACCGGGTTGACTGGAGATAGAGCTCTGCTATCAGAAGTGGTTGAAAGAGCTGGTCCAATCGTCACCTTTGGAGATAACAGCAAAGGAATGACTACGGGATATGGCAAGTTAAATACTGGAAATGTTATCATTGAAAATGTCTCTTTAGTGGAAGAACTTAAACACAATCTTCTCAGTGTCAGTCAGTTCTGTGATAAAGGATACAAAGTAAACTTTATCAAGGAAAAATGTTTAATAGCTCATTCGAAAGATGACAGACTAGCCTTACGTGGAGTAAGGAAAGGAAACTTGTACGTAGCCGATCTCAACTCAGGAACTGAAGATGAAGCAAACTGTTTCTACTCAAAGGCTTCATAAGAAGAAAGCTGGTTATGGCACAAGAAACTCTCACACCTAAATTTCAAAACAATGAACTCTCTAGTCAAGAGGGATTTAGTTAGAGGACTGCCTCCGATGGAATTTACACAAAAAGGATTATGTGAGGCATGTCAAAAAGGGAAGTCAAAGAAAGCAAGTCACAGAGGCACATACATTACAAACATTACTGAACCACTTCAACTTCTACACATGGATTTATTTGGTCCAGTTAATATTATGTCTATGTCAAGAAAAAGATATGCCTTAGTGATTATAGATGACTTCACAAAGTATACGTGGGTTTTATTCTTGAACTCTAATGATGAAACTCCACAATTGGTGATTGATCATGTAAAGCTGATTGAGTTAGATTCAAAGCTATCAATTTGGGCAATAAGGTCAGATAATGGAACAGAATTCAAGAATGAAATTCTAATAGCTTTTGCTCAGACAAGGGGATAACAAGACAATACTCAGCTCCAAGAACTCCGCAATAGAATGGAGTTATAGAAAGGAAGAATCAAACCCTGATTGAAGCTGCAAGAACAATGTTAAGTGAATCAAGGTTGCCTATCTACTTTTGGGCTGAAGCAGTAAACACAGCTTGTTATACCCAGAATCGAACTCTAATCAATAAAGATCATATGAAGACTCCCTATGAATTAAAGGCTGGCAAGAAACCAACACTCAAGTACTTTCATGTATTTGGAGCCAAATATTATGTGCAGAAAGATGGAGATGAACATCGTGGCAAATTCGAGGCCAAGGCACACGAAGTAATTTTTGTTGGTTATTCAAAAAGAGCATATAGGGTGTACATATTTGATCAGCACCAAGTGAAAGAAAGTGTCAATGTTACATTTGATGACACTAAACTCCCAAGCATCCAAAATGAAGATCATTCTGAGTCATTAAAATTTGATAATCATCCAGACTCAGATTCGGATAGTGAAGAAGAACCTGAAGTTGCAGCAGGAAATGATGATGACAACAATGATGATAATGATCCAGATAATAGTGGTGGAAATAATGGTAACACTGGAGATACTACTAATACAAGTGGTGGATCAACAAGTCATCCTGGCAGCAACTCAGGGGGAGATGATGGATCTACTGGTAGAACACAATATCACAATGAATATAGAGGCGAATCATCAAGATCAAACCTACAAAGGGAAAGGATATGAAGCAGAGATCATCCTTTTGAATTGATCATAAGTGATCCAGATGTTGAGGTTAGAACCAGAAGTGCAACTTCAAATGAATGTCTATTTTCGGTTTTTTATATCAAGAAGAACCAAAGAAAATTGAAGATGCTCTAACTGATCCAGATTGGGTTCTTGCCATGCAAGAAGAGCTCAATCAGTTCGAAAGACAAGAAGTGTGGATACTGGTACCCAGGCCAAAAGATAGATCAGTAATTGGCACCAATGGGTATACATGAACAAGTTAGACGGTGATGACATTATTACAAGGAACAAGGACAGACTGGTGGCAAAGGGTTACTCCCAAGAAGAGGGAATTGATTATGATGAGACCTAAGCAACAGTTGCAAAACTTGAAGCCATCAGAATATTTCTGGCATTCGCAGCACATTCCAATTTCAAAGTTTATCAAATGAATGTGAAGAGTGCTTTTCTGAATGGAGAGTTAGAAGAGGAAGTATATGTGGAGCAGCCCCCTGGCTTTGAAAATCCAGAGTTTGCTGATTTTGTATATTTTCTATTCAAATCCCTCTATGGACTCAAGCAAGCACCGATGACATGGTATGATACTCTCTATCAGTTTTTACTTGAAAACGGTTTTTATTAGAGGTGTCATAGATAAAACTCTCTTTTACAAATTGCATAATAAAGATATGATATTTGTCCAAGTTTATGTTGATGATATTATATTTGGTTCTACTAACGAAAACTTGTGCAAGAGATTTGCTAAGTTGATGCAGAGTAGGTATGAGATGAGCATGATGGGTGAGCTGTCATTCTTCTTTGGTCTGCAAGTGAAGCAGAAGGAAGATGGGATTTTTATTTGTCAATCAAAGTATGTAAGAGATCTTCTAAGGAAATACAATCTAGAAGATTCTTCACCGGCAAAAACCCCTGCCAACAGCCACCAAGCTTGAAAAAGATGAAACTGGTAAGAAAGTTGACATCACAAGCTATAGTGGTATGATAGGCTCATTATTATATCTAACTGCTAGTAGACCCGATATAATGTTTGCAACATGCTTATGTGCAAGGTTTCAATCTGATCCTAGGGAATCTCATCTTATAGCCGTGAAAAGAATTTTTAGATATCTGAAGGGCACACCAAATCTTGGAATTTGGTACCCTAAAGATACAGGTTTTGAACTAATAAGCTATACAGATTCAGATTATGAAGGATGGACAGGAAAAGTACTTCTGGAAGCTGTCAGTTTCTAGGACAACGGTTGATCTCCTGGTACAGCAAGAAACAGCACTCAATATCTACCTCGATAGCCGAAGCAGAATACATTGCGGCATGAAGTTGTTGTGCACAGATCTTGTGGATAAGGAATCAGCTGAATGATTATGGACTTGCGCTAACTAAAATTCCAATACTTTGCGATAATACAAGTGCCATAGCAATTTCTAATAATCCTGTACAACATTCAAGAACCAAGCACATAGACATAAGGTATCATTTCATCCGAGAGTATGTCATGAATGGAACTGTGGTGTTACATTTTGTACCCACAGAAGATCAAATTGCTGACATCTTCACGAAGCCACTTGATGAATCCACTTTTTCTAAGTTGGTTAGTGAGTTAGGGATGTTAAACATGAATTGATTATTGCATGATGTTTTAAATTGCTTATTTAATTTTAAGCAATCCTTGTAAATATACTATATATATTCCTTAAAAGATATCAAAAACAAACAAACAAAATGAAAAAGAAAACTCAAAAAGATTTTCCTTTTTTTGTACAGTTTTATTTAATTGGCATCTCTACTGTAAATATATTTTATATTATTGTTGTTTTCAACTTTTGGTATCATTAGTTATATATATATATATATATGTGTGTGTATAGTTTTATTTTTAAATGCAAGTTGGCATCTTTATTTTTATTATTTTTATTTTTATTTTTATTTTTAAGTCTCTATACATATATAAAAATGTGCTAATTATTTCACGTCACTTTTGAGAAGTAGGAAAGATCTATGAGCTTGATCATCCAATAGTTTCTAATAGTGAGATCCTAATCATTGTCATCAATCTCTATCCAAGATCTTAGAACCAAACACACAAACACTATCACATCCATCTCTCTAACCATTAAACAGAATACCTAATTGTTAAGAATGAGGGAGTCAATGCCTTGAGTGCATTTGATAAGGGTGGTGCTGTGAGTGAATCAACAGCTCTGTCTCCTGAAAGGTGATTTAAATATATAAACTGAGACAATTGTTACCTCATCTGTGTTCTCTCAAAAGGGTACAGACTTGGAAAAGGCAAAACTGTTACTAGGTTCATTCTCTCAACAGAACGAGTCTATTGAATTCAGCCTGTCAGCCAAGGCTACTAATGAGGAGTTAATTTCATCTGACATTTTCAAGAAACCACAAATATTGTTTTATTTTTTAAGGACCAACTTGGGACCAAGAGGGAGCAATTGAAATGTCACAGGAAGGATGAATTGACGGTATCAATTATTCTAAACTTCCATATCAAGGAAGGAAGGATGATTGATGATTCTAACTGAATCAACATGCCTTCACAGGCGTCAAGAGGAAACTTGGATCATTTGATACATTATAGATCCTTGTCTCACTCCCCGGATGGAACATATCTGGATTCCCAACAGAATAGATCATCTTAGATGATCAGCAACTTATTGAATCCATTCATGAAGCAATTCTGTTTTTAAAGTCAAATATTTTAATAGATTCAATTAAGGACGGGGATTTTTGAAACCCCATTGCACCACCAGTGACCTCTTTTGAAGAGGCTATGGTGATCTTTCTTACAGGTACAAAAGACTGTGTCATCCATACTGAGAGAGATATAGTGTTGTGAGAAAAGAGTGAAACACAAGTGAGAAAGAGTGAAAATATATATTCTATGAGTGAAACACTTAGAGAGTATATGAGCGAAACACTTGTCAGAAACTCAAAGTAAAATAACACACTAGCACAATTACCAAATCCCATTCCCAATTCCCTGTTACAGTTTTCTAATGTTACTCAACTAAGGGGGATGAAATTTCTTCTGAAGAGGATTACTCAACTAAGGGGGATAAGTGTTATTCGAAGTGTTGAACAAGATCCAAAAGGGAGAAGTGTTGAACAAGATCAAAATGGGAGAATTGTTGAACAAAGAATTTTACTAGAAGAGGATTACTAAAATTATTGAACAAGAAAAGTTGGATAATTCACTTTGGGTGAGAAATGAAGACAGAAGTTGGAGAAATAGAGGAGAAATGGTAAGAAGAGAACAAGACTTCATCTCTGCCATCCTAAGGGGGAGTAGTGATGAGTCTGAGAAATGAAGATGATTTAACTTGAAGATTTATCCTTCATCTTTCATTTCTAGTTCACTCAAGAAATCTGGAAATGCAGAATCTGATCCAGAGAAACCAGCCACTGAAGATATACCAATGACACCTGGTCACAAAAGTTAAACTCTATAAGAAGGTGAAGTTTATACTTCTGAAGCTGGTAATGATAGATAAGTCAAGATAGAACTTTGTTAAATCTGTTCAGTCTAGAGGAACATCTATCTTATATTTATCTTTCACGATTGAAATCTGGAAATGTATTATATGATCCAGAAAACAAGTTATTATTTATAGTTCTTATATGTCGTATTATTTTCTTAGTTGTTAGTTGAGTTATCCTCTAGGAATTTGTGTGTTAAGTATTTAACAATAAATAGGGGGAGATTGAAAGTCACATGACTAGTCCTATTTGTAATAAGTAGATGACAACTTAACTCAGATAAGAAAGTGAAGTAAATAATAAATACCGAGGAAGGAATCAAGACGAAGAAAGTCAACTAGACACAAAAAATCCTAAAATAAGAAGTGTTCCAATGAAGTTGCTAAACTAAACTGGAAGAAGTTCATTAATATGTTCGAGCGTCAGTGAAAAATAGAGAAGTAGTATTTCATAAGAGTTCAGAAGATACAAAAGATTTCAAGTGCCTACTACAGAAAGATTCCAAGAAAAAAAATATTGAAGACAAAGCTAGAAGCAAGAATAAGACAGAAGATCACAGCTATTAAAGTTAAAAGGTGAAGAATATTTATTTAGTATGGCACAAATGAACCAGATAGTACATTTGTGTGTCAACTAAATTAATAAATATTTTTCACCTAGCTCAAGTGACTTTCAGACAAAAGACAAGAGGACTCAAGTCAAATCTACAGCGGTTGAGCAGTGAAGAAACTAAATTAATTCTATTACGAAAAGTTAATTAATTATTTAATTTATCTACTTAAATTAATTCACCTTGAATTAATTTAATTTATAAATTATTTAATTAAATATTGGTGGAACTAATTAAGTTAAAAAAGATTATTTTATTTAATAATTAAAGAAAGTCTTGCTGCATAAATTAGAAATTCTTGCCGAATTAAATCAGTAAGACATTTGAAAAGTCTTACCGAATTAAATCGGTAAGACCTTTTCAAAAAGTCCTACTGAAATAAATTGGTAAGACATTTGAAAAGTCTTACCGAATTAATTCAGTAAGACCTTTTCAAAAAGTCTTACCGAGTTATCTCGGCAAGACCTTTTTAAAAGGTTCTATCCATCTGTGTCGGCAAGACTTTTGAAAAGTCTTACCGAGCAGAAAAAGTCTTACCGAGCTTTTGAAAAGTCTTACCGAGCAGAAAAAGTCTTGCCCAGCTAATTTAAAAAGTCTTACAGGCTATTTTAAAAAGTCTTTCTAATTTTTTTAAATAAGTTTTATTCAAAAGTCTTACCAGCTTTAACCTCTATAAATATGAGGTGTTATCTTCATTATTTCAATTGATAGAAAACAGTTCAAATTCAGAAATTTGTCTGCATTGTAATATTTACAGATTTATGTGCAAGTTTGGAATATAAATGTTAAACCCGAACAATTCATGTCGAAATCATTCTAGAACAATTTATCAATTATATACAGTTTTCATCATATTAATTTTGTAATACTTTTCAAGTTAAAAATTATATCTTCTACTTGAACAGTATTTCATTAAAATTAATATTTCGTAAGAAATTAAAGTAATATTTTTAAATCCGAAATTCTGCGATTAAATATTGATATTGTATTCAACCCCCTTCTACAATATCAGGGACCAACATTCACCAATTTTGCAAAGTGATGCACAAGAGGTCATTGATCATCAAGAATCCATTTTTCTTTGTGAGCCAAACTCAAGTGACATGGTGCATGACATCTTGCTCACCACTCAGGACACACATCAAGATGGTGAGGGAATGCATGTTGAGACATATCCTGATGACACCATAAAAAACACAGAGGTTCCAGGAGTTCTTACTTCAGACTCTGTGGATGGAGTTGTAACACCTCACATTGGTCTCATTCATGAGCCTTTGGAGAATCTGTCTTCACAGACATTGGGAAATTTAGGGGATCTCCGCACCATGCAAATGGCATCCCTTAGAAAATCTCCAGTCATTCAAAGACTGCCTTCTATGGAGAACTCACTTATCCGTCCGGCATCTATTGATGACTCATATGAGAAATTGTATGAAGAAATAGATACTGAGGGGCCCACTGTAATAAGTGGTGACCCTAGTTCTAACTTTATTGCTCAATGGCTGAAACCTGTGCAACATGACAGGGATTCAAGACCATTCACTGGCTCAATTTTACCTGAAGAAAAACTCAAAGAGCTATATGGTGACCAGTTGGATGAGTTCTATGATATTGCCCAAAGCTCCTCACTTCACATCTGCCAAACAAGGACTATGCTGCTATTCTGTTGGAATATGCAAAGGACCAAGAGGTGATCGAATCAAAAAGTTAGGACATGGCTGAAGAAGGGTAAGAGAATGTGGATGAGTGGCTGGATGCAAAGCACTCAGTAAATCTGGAGGAGATGTTGCAATGGATGAGGGAGAAGTACTTAACTTCATTGGGCTCCTGCTTAAAGTCTTTCACTCCCTCAGTCATCTATAATGCAATGATTTGAGGGCACGAACAAGAAAGAGGGTTTTACTGGGGAAAGAGAGAAGGGGTTTTGGGGAGAGAGTAAAGGGGCGAACTTGTTTTGGAATTGAGGAGAGAGAGAAGAGAGATGTGGCTGAAAGAAGATTCGACATGGGTTTGGGTTTTCTTGAAATGAGGGGGCGGGGATGGGGGGTAGAGAGAGAGATTAGTGACATGGGTAGGGGGGATGGAGATGATGATAATGTTGAAGTTGAAGACACACCACGTCGCGCCCTCTCTTCTTTGGTGACTATGGCGCCAAGCCCCCTTCATATGTGTAACAATTTTTATGCACATTATTTTCGAATTACGATCAATTTCTGCTTTCTGCTACTATAATTTTATAAAATGCCTTCCCCCAAATATATTCGTGAATTTAGACCAACTTATCGATACTCTGGTAAGATTTAAATTTGTTTATTTAATGATATCATAATCAGAACTAAAATATATAAATGGATAATTTTTATCACAACCAACTAAAATTTATCCAGATGATTAAGGGACCAGTCCATCAATTTGATTTCATTTCATTTCCGTATGCATGGCTCACTCTCATCTTAATATCATTAGTTTGATAATAAATTTTTTATAAAAGTAACTTTAAGGATAGATACCTCTTAACTAAAATATATGTGTGTCATAAACTATAGAAAATATAAAAAAAATGTAATCTTTTGATTTATTGTTTTTTGTCAAAATTTTAAATAATCATATTTTATTAATTATATTTGTTGAATGACTATTCTTCCGTGATAAAATTTTAATTAATCATTAATATAATATCATTAGAATATGTTGTGAAATTAGTGGCTTTATAATTTTTTAATTAAATTATATATATATATATATATATATATATATATATACTAATTATTTTTGAAAAAATGTGCCCCTAATTTTTTGGGCCACGGGCGGTCGCCCCCCTTACCCCCCCTTCAGGGTCAGGCCTGTAAATCTTAATGAGAATTGTAGAAAGTGGGTTGAATGAAACACTATAAATCTTTTTTTAATTATTCTGCTAACAACAAACTCAAGAATAGTTTTAAAATAAATTTAAAATGAAAATAACTAGCAAATTTTCAAAGTTAATATTTTATTAATTTTTTGTCTCTACAACTACTGGAATTATGATTTTCAACTTCTTGTTTAACTACAATTATGTTTTTCAGTTATTATAAGATATATGATAATATAAATGATTTTATAAAAACTTAATTTTTAAGTTATGTGAGAATTTAACAGATCTAAAAAAATTGGAGAAAAATCACATGACATCTTTTTTAAACCTGTTTTTTTTAAACTAAAGCTTAGTTGACTAAAACATTATATCAATGTTTTAGCTCCATGTATTGTGACAAAATCTTTCATCGTCATGCTATTGTCATTCTTTTCAGTAAGACATGTTATCAATCTTCCGCAAACTTTGTTGTCAAGTATTCAGTAAATAGTTTGTCAAACATGCGTAAAGCTTATTTTCATAGTTCTCTAAACTTGTTGTCAAGAAACTTTACAAATCCATCATAACAATTGTTTCAGTGTCATATTAAACATTGACATATATGTGCTTTATGATTGTTCTCAAGTTGTATGATGTAATATATTTATTTCTTCAACTTTGAACTAGCTACCACTCATCTTCTGCCCATGACTTGGAATTCACATATTTCATCTTTCATTTTAAATTTTCATCCTTCATGAGTTATAACTTCATCCTTATACACTAATACATAAACGACATTTTATGTTGGTTAAATAGATAATATATGTCGAATAAATGGTGATGTAAGATGGGTGATGTATATGATGTTGGTTATTTTACATCGGATAAAAGAACGATGTATATAAGAACAATATACATTGCATAAAGGCAGACGCAACAGAATAAAGTACCGACGTTTAAGATATTGCAAAATGATACCGGTTCTATCATAATCTGTTTTGTAAACATTGATGTGTTTTAAATTAAATAACCGCAAGTGCACAGTGTCTGTTTTTAGCAGATACTAGCAAGTACGGGACGTATTCACAAGAAGACAGGTCCCATGAAATTTAATCTAAAATTGTAAATTGTTTCCAGGGTAAAACGATTGTTGAGAATTATTACTAAATAAATGATGCAAATTAAATTTATATGAAATCAATTAACTAAACAGTCTAGGGTAATTCAGGTTCACCATACTCATACCAAAATTAGTTATATAAATATAGCAACTCAATGGTTAAAGTAATTAGAGCAATTGTTAATCTCTCTCAAACATTAACGCCTTCAGAAATCCAATTATGCCCTCGCACATCTTCATTCTGCTAATCGTATGTATGCCGCTATTGAGTAAAATCTCTCGGATCTATTACTCTTATTTGCATAAAATTAATCTATGATGTTGGCCAATTACGCATATTTAATATTAAAATATATCCATTAGAATTACTCATTACCCATTAAAATACTAGTAAAATCTAGACATAATTATGATGCAAACATGGCTTCCCCTTTGCGCCTTATAATGAAACTATTCACTCATACTATAAGTAAAAGCAACAAAAACTATGAAGAAAGTCATGTAAAATATATATTATTAACAAGAAAAGATTAAAGAATAACTTCACTTTATATTAATGGAGTAATTGAGTTTTAAGCTAAAATCAAGTGTATGCTATGAAAGAGATCGATGAAGAAAACCTCACTAGAGAGAAAATATAACGTACATATCTCTTGTATCTATCGTTCCCTAAAACTAATAATGATCTCCCCTAATAAAATCTGATCTCTATCTCTAATAATAAAGGTATTTTAATATTTTGAAGTAAATACAAATAGGTTTCCTCAATTCAGTAGGATTCTCCTTCTAAAATTCATAGGTGTACTTGTAACATCCTGATCGTTTTTCGAAATATCAAATCAATACTAAAATATAATAATCAAATTTTTAGTTAATAAATTCAAACAATAATCAACCAAAAGTCAAATATGCTAATTGAAACTATAAAAATTCAGAGTTGTCGTTCCACATATTAAATAACTAAAAAATATAAAGTTCTTCTAAATAAACATATCTTATTCAATAATTGCAATAACTCAAGTAACACGAAAATATTCAAGACTCGCATCCTTATTCAATCCAAAGCTTAATAACATGAAATATGTTAAAAATAACTCAACAAAGAATTATCGCTCGACGGCTCAAAATAATATTTACAAAAACAATTCTTAAACTTTTAAAACGATGTTGAAATCTAAATTTCCATTAAAAACTTAATATCACAATCCTAAGTTACAGTCACACTATACCAGTGACATGAGTTTTATAATTCGATGGTGTTGTGCCCAAAATATCGCATGGGCTGGATTTGGGCCCATAGTTTGTTAGATGTCCAATCCACTAGGTAACTAGCCCTCTAAAGAGGTTCCAAGGAAGAATAAGAAGTGGTAGGGAGGTTTCATGGTAAACAAGTGAACCATGAAGGCTGCCAAGAAGGTTTAGAGGTTGAAGGATCTATCCAAGGGTGAGGAACCACCATGTAAAAGGAACCTGGTAAAGCAGGAGCCTAGCTGTTCAAGGAGCTTCCAGTGTATCAAGGCTGGTATCTAATTTGAGGAGGTTCCAGGAGTCCAATGAGGTTGGGAATTAATCTGGGAGGTCCTGATGTGCTATTATTTCCAGGGAATAAGTTCCAGGTCCCATGAGACAGGTTCCAGAAATTGGCTTCCAGGGAAGCTGTTTGGTACCTCCTGGCAGGGCAGTTCTATATGGACTATTTCACCTGATTTTTAGGAGAAAATCTCTCCATGATTATTGAGGATAAATACCATATTATTCTCATCAGATTAAGGATAATTACCAGGAAAATACGTATATTCATATATCAATTCGATTATACAAGAGATAGGAGCTTCCAAGGAGTCCTAACCGGCATGGATTCTCCTTGTAGCTCAATCACTTCGAGATATACATCAAAACATAGGATAAACCTTATCAAGCACAGCTGATCAGTCATCCAAAGAGTCATAACAACCAAGAACTACATATGGACTTGATCCCTATAAATAAGGTATGTAGGAAACTAGCAAAGGGGTTCAGAAATACTTAGAGGGGAGAGAGTACGTAAAAACTCAATTATTCTTTGTTATTCTGAGGTGCTTGACTTGTGTAATCTCAGGATAATACATTGGTGCCTTGGACCTTTGCTAGCTCAGTCCCTTCATTATCAAAACTACCACCCACCCTCGGTGGAAGTTCGATCAGGAAGCTATTTCTTGGTCAATTTCTGTTACTTTTCTTTCCGCTATTCCAGTAAAGGGCCTCCATAGTGTTGTAACCAAATTCCTCTCACAACATTTTAGTGCCAGAAGGAGGGCTCTAATTTATCTTTAGGGATGAAAGATGTCTAACAACTCAGACAACGAGAAAATGCCATCGAATGGCAAGGAGGTTCCCCAAGGAGAACCTCAACCTGATGTTACTCTGCACGATGTCTTGGACTTCATGAAATAGCTGGGGGAAAGGGTGGAAACACTCGAGAAGAAACCTCTTAAGAAGGGGAAAAAGAGGTTCAAGTCGGATTCTTCTGGAAAGAAATTGAAGCAGAAAAGCGTAACCCCCAAACAATTGGTGTTTAATTCTGAAAGTGGGGAAGGAGAGAAAGAATTAGAGGCTGGGGCTGCCAAGGGGGGGTCTCAAACAGAAAAAACTGTTGAAAAGGAAAAGTAGGAACCTGCACGTTCCTCTAGCCCCATTATTAGTGTGTTTGATAGGTTAGGAAACAAGTTAAGTGACCAGGACCTTCGACACAAAATCAAGGCCAATGAAAAGGACCTTCATCACCAGTTTTCTATCAAAAGGGCAATTGAGAAGGGCCAATAAGAAGGTTCTAAGGCTGAAGTTCTCAAAAGTCAGAAGGGAGATGAGACTCGTTCCAAAACTCGAGCTACCAACAAGAAGGCTCAGTCAAATAGGGAGCCCAGTGTGGAGAAACTTGAACAAGGAGATAGCTCCCAAAACGTCCCGGAACCTGAGAAAGAGATACCACCCTGAAAGTCATATGACCAGTCCTATTTGTAATAAGTAGATGACAACTCAACTCAGCTAAGAAAGTGAAGTAAGTAATAATTACTGAAGAAGGAATCAAGACGAAGAAAGTCAACAAGACACAAAGAATTAGATTGTCAGAAGAGTTTTAATGAAGTTGTTACTCTACACCGGAAGAAGTTCATTAATATATTCAAGCGTCAGCGAAATATAGAGAAGCAATATTTCAGAAGAGTTCAGAAGATACAGAAGATTCCAAGTGCCTACTACAAAAAAAAGATTCAAAGAAAAGAAATATTGAAGACAATTGTTATTTACCCTTAAGTACAATAAGTTTGGAGAAGGGGGGGTTGAATACAAACTTAAGAATTAAATAAAATTCTTGCGGATTTAAGTTTGTTCAAAGAAGGTGTTTGGGTGTATATTTAAAACTGATGGAAATAAGAATTAATAGCTAAAGTATTGAAAACAAAATAAACAATGTTAAAAATTACTAGTGGATTGGTTTTCCACTAGTATATTTTTGCTTTCAATTAATCTTGGTAACAATACCAAGCTGCTTACAAAATGAATTTTTGAACTTAGAAAAGCACTACAAATATTGCTTATGCTTCTACTGTGCTCTTCTTGAGTTCTTAATATTTTTCTTTTTTTCTATATCTTTGCTACAATGGATTACTAACTACTATATAGTAGTTTTCTTCTCATACTATTTTCTATCGACAGATAACATTATAAGTTACACTTTACGATGTTTATATGAAAATAGAAATTAGCTTCTTTCACAATCTTCATTGGACCTGTCTAGTCCTGAAAGTATCTTTGTCTTGATGCATTCCTTGAAGACTGTGTTGCCTTGAAAGTCTTCACAATCCTGACAGGACTGTCTTCCATTGATTCAGTTTCTGCACAGTTTCCTTCCTTTTGTCTTTAGCTAAATTGGGAAACTTTAATCAACTGATAAATGCTATTAAGCTTATCAGTTGATTCTTCTTTGTTCATCCATCAATGGATAGTCTATCCATTGATCAATTAATGTATCAATGGATAATCCAGTTATCTATTGACTCTTTATCCATTGATGAACTGATATCTGTTGATTGCCTTTATCCGTTGATGATTTTCATCCGTTGATGGCTTTTATCCGTTGAGTAGTGTCTTCATCCATCGACTCCAATATCAGTTGATCACTTCACTTGTAAGAATTCTGACTTAGAGTATTTACAATTGATCAGCCATTCTTCACATCAGTTGAAAAGCTATAAATTGAAGGCAATAACATCAATCGACTACTTCACAGTATCCATTGAGGCATTACAATCAATTGATAAAGAAACATGAATCAAATGTTACAATCCAGTTTATCAGTTGATTAACAAGCTTCAACTGATAACTGGTTTCCTAGTCAATGGATATTTATAAGTCACATATCCACTAACCAGTTACATGAATTTTAAATCCCTATTGTAATTCTAAGTAATTTATTATCATCAAAACACATAATTCCTAACAATCTTCCCCTATTTATGAATATGTAAAATATGCATAATTTCTCTGTTGATGATAACAAAACTCCTAAACATTTTCATTCTAGCAGGAATTACAATATTGACAAAATTAATTTGAGACAGAGTAATCAAATACCAGTAAAATATGAATTCTGATAATTTTGATGATTGAGATTGAATCTTCTATCTTCTTCTTTTTCCCCTTGACTAATTCATCTTGTCTTCATTTTCTTTCATCTTCCTGAATAGGGATCCCTTCAGAATCTTCTCATCCTCAACCCTGTAGTCCAATTGGCTTGCAAGATGATTCAATTCCATATTGGGCAGTTTGTCTATTTCCTGACAAATATCAATGCATTTTTCTCTGCCTTCCTTGTCCTTGTATATCATCATGTAGAATGGGTCATGAAGTACCTTCCTTCCTTTAGGGTTCCAAATTTTGATTTTGTCATCCCTTTCTTCTTGAATAGGTGTTTCCCTTATCTTCTTCATCTTCTCAAGAATGGCCTTTCCTAGCTCTTCAGTTAGATAATACTTCCTGTTGAGCATAGTGTAGATTTTCCTTAAGATGCCATATCCTTGATCCAAGACTTGATTAAATGTGAAAGTTGAATGTGATCCATCTTCATACTCAAAGTGAAGCAAATCAACATCCCTCTTCCTTTGTCCTTTTGCTGCAATCATTCCTTCAACCTTGATTGGCACAAAATTCTCAGATTTGGGTTTGAACACTTCTATTTCTCTGGATTGACCACTCCCAGAAGCTTGACTTTTAAGTTTCACCTCTTTTGGCTTATCCTTCTTAGCCTCTTTTTCTTCAACAACAAGTTTTCTTTTAACTCCAGAAGTTTTTGATTCATCTACAGGCTTGTTTGCTCTTTGTTTCATTCTTGGCCTCCTTTCACCTTCTTTTCTTCTGGCTTCTCTAATTAGCCTATCCTCTTCATCAAATTTCCTTTGTAGTTGAATAGCTAGTTCTTCTTGAGACTTTTCTTGTTGCTTTCTTTCTTCCATACCAACCACTATTGCTTTGCCCAATAGTTTCTCACCTCCACTTGTGACAGATTTTTCTTTCTTCTTGCCATCTTCAATCAATTTTCCCTTTCCTTTTCTATCACCAGGTTGTGAGCTACTTTCTTCTATCCTTATTTCTCCTTTCTTTACTGCTTCAAGAATTTCTGGCAATAAGGCAATTGGCTCTTGTGCATCAATCTCCTTATTTTTGCTGGCAATTGAATCAAATTGCCTAACAATTTGTTGAGCCAATTCCTTCTTTGGATCTTTAGTCTTGATCACAGCTTCACTTGCTTTTCCCCTTAACTCCTCATGCTTCTCCCCCTTTTTGTTATCAGCAACAGGCTCTTGTCCCAATGATTGAGAAATGAAAGGGGTTTCCAAGAGTCTGGTCAGGAGGTTGATTTGAGTTACTTGATTCTTCATGATTTGCTCCATGTTGATTTCTATAGTTGTCACTCTTTTCTCCAATTCCACAACTTTGTCATTGGCTGTGAACTCAGTGTCAAGCCTTTGCTTGATTCTTGTCATCATGGTGAGACTGAGTCTTGAATCAATTGTGGAGTCAAAATGCATCCTAAAGCTATCAATCTCTTCTCTGATTTTCTTGAGTTCATACTTAGACCCTGTAACATGCATTTTCTGAATCTTCAAGTTGTCTCTGTAAAAGTTGAGAATTCTTATGTATAAAGGATCCTCTACATTCACTTCAGCCATTGATCTTCTGTAGTGAGAAATTATGGCCTTCTCAGTATCAGCCAAATTTCTCTCATCACTGGCCACATCAGGGTCTAGAAGCTCATCCTCAGAACTATCTTCAAAGTCTTCAGGATTCATGTGGGAGACATCATCAGGTTGTCTAGCTAGACTCTCTTTTCTACTCCTGAATTGTTCTTCTGTTTGCACCAATCTCAACATTTGTTCAGCCTCTTGATTAGTTGCTGCTGCCAATTCTTGGTAGTGTGGATCTTCATGTTGAAAAGTTGATGCATCAATATTAAATTCAACCTCATCATCCACTTCCATGTGGGCATCTGCAACTTCTGCAGGGACTCCATTTCCTCCATCTCCCCCTGACTCCAACCCCAACTCCTGGGTGAGTTCTTCTGCAACCTGCTCAGTTTTAGAAGTTGATGCTTCATGAGATGGTGAAATGGATTTCTCTCTATTCTTTTCTCTCTCACTCTCTTCTCTCTGTTCTTGCATCAGGATCTCATCCTGGATTCTCACCTCTCCCTTACCATCCTCTCCTTTTGCATCACCTGCTAAGGTGGAACTCTCTTTGCTCACACCCTCTCCTTTTGCCACCTCAGAAGAATTTGAGGGCCCCTCATGCACACACTCTCCTTTTGCCAAGGTATGCAAACCTTGCCTCTCACACACCTCACCCACTCCACTCAATCCTAGTAGAGTATTGGCCACTAGAAGTGCTTCATTGAATGATTCATGAATTGAAATTATGGTGTCAATCGATGGATAAGAAATATCCATCGATGGATGAATATCCGTTGATTGGAGCTCGTCGATGGATGTAAGGATATCCATCGATGGAAGTGAATTAGTCAATGGATGTTGAAATTTATCAGTTAATTGAATAATATCCATTGACTTGGGAGAATTTTCAGTATTTTCCTGATCAACCAAGGTGTTAACCTTATCTGGTGATACAGGTGAGAGTGTTGGCTCCACCCTGAGTTGCAAAGAGGGTGAATTTGAAACATTAAACTTATCAATCAACACTGTTTATGAAGAAATAGATTTTGAGGGGGATTGAGGAGATGAGATAGATGGAGAGTGGGGCTGTGCCTCAGGAAAATTCTGAGACACATCAAAAGAAAAAACTGAAGGCTCCACTAAATTTGCATTTGGCTTTGCAGGTGTGTGAGTTCCCTGTGCAATATTTTTATCCTTCTTTCTCCTTTTGTATGGCTGTAGAACACTGTGTCTCTTACCCCCATCTAATGGTCCTGGTTGAGACCTCTTTTCAATAGTTACACCTTATTGAGAAGGTGTAACTAGGGATGTGTTCAAATCCTTTATTACAGCTTCAATCTGTTGGGAGATTGGGCTGGTGGCTGGCTGGACACTCTCAACCTCTCCTTCCTTATTCTTCTGGCTTTCTTGATGTTGGCCAGTTCCCTCACCCTTATCAACCACCTTCACACTCCCTTCAGTTGTTTTTCTTTTCTTAGTTTTTGCAACAGTAGTCTTTTGAGAAACTACTGAGGTGGTTTGTTTAGATTTGTGTTTGAAAGGTTGTGCAACTTGGGTAGGAGGGATGGGGGCATTTCCATCTCCCTCCATTGTTGCAGAAGGCAAAGGAATTGAGATACCAGAAGAGGTAAAAGAGAAATTGAATTTTTTGAGATATACCTGCACAAAGGGAGGATAGGTGAGGCACAACCTGGGGTGTAACTTGATTCTCACCAAGTCCTTGAAGACCCTTTTGTTTTGCATCCATGGCTCTAGTGTCTGCATATCTGCACTAATCTCATATTCTCCAATGGAGGCATTAATTAACAGCATAAAGAATCTAGCAAAATAAATGTTATTTTTCCTAGAAGCCTTGGTTCCTAACTTAACAGTTAATTCATTTAGGAGTAGTGTGCTAAGATTAAAGTACTTATCAAATAGGATAGAATAGGAATTTCTTGCATACATGTGGTAATTGCATCAAAATTGCTTATTTTGCCAGAAAATACTTTAATAATAGCATCAAAGAAATAACTCCATTCTTTTCTGAGATTTTTCCTAACAACCTCACCAAATCCAGTTTCAGCATTAACATAATTAACAGATTCTATCATGTCCCTAATGTCATTTTCAATGGGTGACTTATCACAGTTATTTTCAGGTAATTCTAAGCATTCAGACAGAGTAGTACTTGTAATGGTGTAGGAATTACCTTTGCAAGTATACGAAATTACCTTCCCATCTTGTGATACTTCTGCAGACTTCCATAGTTCCTCAACAAAAGAACACACTATTGTGGGTGCTTCACTGAGTGCTTTGGACACTTTGCAGTCTCCTAGAAATCGCATCAACGGATGGAAGTCCACGGGAGCATCATCCACTGTTAGACATGCTACAAAGTTGTTTTGTTCATATGTGAACCCAGTGGAGGAAATAATCTTCTTTTGTGGTGCCATTTCTGATTCTTGAGAGATTAGAAAGAACTTGAAAGCGAGTAAGAGAATTCGACAAGAATTAGCTTGAGAGAGAAACAGAGATACAACACTTTGAGATAGAAAATAAAATAGCAATTGGGAATGAAGTAAGAATTATTGTTTCTATTTATATTCTCTGTGATTAAAAAGACTTGAGTACTCAGTTTAATTAAGAATATAACCGTTAGAAAAAAAAGAGTTAAAATTAATTACTATAAATGACAATTGATGGGTATGTTCATCTGTTGACAAATAAAGTAATTAATCAACGGCTATATTTTGATCAACGGATGAATAAAACTGTAAAAATTCTATCACCACCGATGGATAAAATAAAGGAATATTAATTTATCGATCGATAAATAACTACCAAGGTAATTATCTATCGATAAATAAATATCCATCGAAAGGAGTAGAATTTATCTGTTGATCCAAATAAATAAGAGAAAATTTATCAGTCGATAAGCAATTACTTAGGTAATTATCCGTCGATAGATAAGTATCCATCGATAGGAATATATTTTATCTGTCGATCAAATATATCTATCGATAGCTGCAAAATATCCATTGATAATTATCACAGTTATCAATTGATCACTTTACTTTGTTTCAACAGATAATTGTGAACAATGGCAAAAAAAAAACTTTGCATACATTTCAAGATTGAGTAAAATTAAGCATGCCTAACTCACAGACTAACCTATTAAAAGTAGATTCATCCAGAGGTTTGGTAAAAATGTCTGTAAGTTGTTGTTCACTAGGGACAAAATGTAATTCAACTGTACCATTCATTACATGTTCCCTAATGAAATGATACCTTATGTCAATGTGTTTGGTTCTGGAATGTTGCACAGGATTTTCTGTTATTGCAATGGCACTTGTATTATCATAGAAGATAGGAATCTTATTCAAATTGAACCCATAGTCAAATAATTGATTCCTCATCCATAATATTTGTGCACGGCAACTTCCAGCAGCAATGTACTCAGCTTCTGCAGTTGAAGTTGATACTGAGTGTTGCTTTTTGCTAAACCATGACACAAGCTTGTTTCCTAGAAATTGACAGGTGCCTGTAGTACTTTTCCTGTCTATTTTGCAACATGCATAATCTGCATCTGAGTAGCCTATTAGATTAAAACCAGAATCTCTAGGATACCAAATACCTAAATTTGATGTACCTTTGAGATATCTAAAAATTCTCTTAATAGCCACTAAGTGAGATTCTCTAGGATCAGCCTGAAATCTAGCATACAAGCATGTAGAGAACATTATATCTGGCCTACTAGCAGTTAAATATAAAAGTGAGCCTACCATGCCTCTATAACTTGAAATATCCACTTTAGCTTCCTTAGTGTTTAATTCAAGTTTGATGGTAGTGGTCATGGGAGTTTTTGCAGAAGAACATTCACTTAAGTCAAATTTCTTTAACAAGTCATGATTGTACTTTGTTTGATTTATAAAAATACCATCCTTAACTTGTTTGACTTGCAAACCAAGAAAGTAGGTAAGTTCTCCCATCATGCTCATTTCATATTTACTCTGCATTAATTTGGCAAACTTTTTGCAAAGTACTTCATTAGTTGAGCGAAAAATAATGTCATCCACATATATTTGAACAAGAATGATAGAGCCATTAACATTTCTACTGAATAGAGTTTTATCAACAGTACCTCTTATGAAGTGATTCTCAATGAGGAACTGAGATAAAGTGTCATACCAGGCCCTTGGTGCTTGCTTAAAGCCATAGAGTGCTTTGAGTAGATAGTAGACAAAGTCATGGAAATTTGGATCTTCAAAGCCAGGAGGTTGTTCCACATAGACTTCCTCTTCTAATACTTCATTCAAAAATGCACTCTTTACATCCATCTGGTATACTTTGAAATTAGCATGTGCAGCATAAGCTAGAAAGATTCTGATTGCTTCCAGCCTTGCAACTGGTGCAAAAGTTTCATCAAAATCAATTCCTTCTTCTTGTGAGTATCCCTTTGCCACAAGTCTTGCTTTGTTTCTAGTCACAGTACCAGTTTCATCCATTTTGTTTCTGAATACCCATTTTGTACCAATTACTGATCTATCTTTTGGTTTGGGCACCAGCTTCCACACTTTATTTCTTTCAAATTGATTGAGTTCTTCTTGCATAGATATAATCCAATTAGGATCCATAAGAGCATCTTCAATTCTCTTAGGTTCTTCTTAAGATAGAAAGCTGCTATACAGACACTCATTTTGAGTAGCACTTCTTGTCTTGACACCATCTTTTGCATTTCCAATGATTAGCTCAAATGGATGGCTCTTTGTCCACTTTCTTTGAGGAGGCAAATTTTGCCTTGGTGATGAAGCTTCATGATCATTAGTATTGAACTCAAATTGATTTGAATCTGTGGATTGATTCTGAAACCCTCCCCCTGAATTGGATACCCTAGATGTAGAGTATTGATTATCCATTGAAGAATTATCAGTTGATGCATTATCAGTTGATGGATTTCTGTCAACTGATAAATTATCCATTGGTGCTATAACATCAACTGATATTGGGTTTCTGAGTACTTGAGGTTTTATAATTTCTGCTTCTTCATCATCATCTACAACATTTGATTCATTCTCAAAATGCAGTATGTCATGATTTCCGTCATCAGACAAGCCTTGAATCTTTTTATCATTAAATACTACATGTACAGATTCCATAACAATGTGTAGTCTCAGATTATAGACTCTATAGGCTATACTTGATAGTGCATACCCAACAAATATAGCTTCATCAGCCTTGGCTTCAAATTTTCCTAGGTTTTCACCATGATTCCTTAGCACATAGCATTTGCAGCCAAAGACATGAAGAAACCCCACTTTTGGCTTTTTGTCTTTCTTGATCAATTGATATGGTGTCTTTTCTTGAGCTTGATTTACTATGGAGATGTTTTGAGTATAACATGCTGTATTAATGGCCTCATCCCAGAAATATGTTGGTACCTTAGCATCCTCCAACATAGTTCTAGCTGCTTCAATCAATGTCCTATTTTTCCTTTTAACTACCCCATTTTGTTGAGGTGTCCTTGGTGTAGAGAAGGTATGTATGATTCCTTTAGATTCATAGAACTCCTTCATTGTGGAATTTTTAAATTCTGTTCCATTGTCACTTCTTATTTTCTTTACATCCAATCCAAGACTTTTCTCAACTTCTCTTATGTGCTTGATGATGAAATGACTAGCTTCATCCTTTGAATGCAGAAAATAAGTCCATGAGAACCTTGAAAAGTCATCCACAATGACTAGAACATACTTTTTCTTAGCAATGGACATGATATTCACAGGACCAAACAAATCCATGTGTAATAACTCAAGTGGCTTCTCAATTAATGATTCCGATTTTGACTTGAATGATGCTTTTCTTTGTTTTCCTTTCTGACAAGCATCACATAGTCCATCCTTGACAAATTCCATTTGTGGTAAGCCTCTCACTTGATTTTTCTTGACCAACTGATTCATGGCTTTGAAATTTAAGTGAGCTAATTTCTTATGCCATAGCCAACTTTCATTTGTACTTGCCTTAGAGAGAAGACAAGTCATTGAATCTGAACTTGTTGAATTAAAGTCAGCTATGTACACATTTCTTTTTCTATTCCCAGTCATAACCAGGCTTCCATCTTCCTTGTTGGAAATTATGCATGCTTCAGTTGTGAAGCAAACTTTATTTCCATTGTCACATAGTTGACTTATGCTTAACAAATTATGTATTAAGCCATCAACTAATGCAACAGGTTCAATGATGACATTATCTTTTGAAATCAAGCCATATCCCATGGTGTACCCTTTACTGTCATCTCCAAAAGTTACTCCAGGGCCAGCTTTCTCCTCAAACTTTATGAGCAGGGATTTATCTCCAGTCATGTGTCTTGAACATCCACTGTCCAAGTACCAAAGATTCCTTTTCTTTCCCTGCACATAACCAAAAACAATCAAGTTGATTTTGGTACCCAAGTTGCCTTGGGTCCTTTTTTATTTGTTGCTATCTTTGGTTTGGTTACCAATTTTTATACCTTTGGTTTATGTGGTTTTACTTCCACTTCAACCTTAGGTGTTGGCTTCCTTACCTCAAAATTCTCAGTGCTAATATTTGGAATATTCATGCTTGCAGAATTGGAGAAATTTGGAGCATGAAAATTGTTAAGCATATTCCATGGCATATCAGGCATATTCATGTTGGAAAATGCAAGATATGGATTAAACATATAAGGCATTGATGCATATTGAGCATGAATAGCATGAGAATCAACTAAATGAGGAAAAAAAGAATTAGAGTGCATGTTAGGTATACTAGGCACATTGGTTGCTGCATGCATATTGATCTTGCATTGCATAGATAAGTGATTTTTGCTACCACACTTAGTACATACCTTTCTAGGAGCATACTTGTCAGGTGTGTAGTTATTGTGCTTATTTATGCCTACTTTACCATTTTTGTTTTTCTTCTTCTTCTCATTTGACTTAATATTAGGTTCTATCTTCTCTAATTTTTCTTTCAATTGCTCTTTAGATAAGAATCCTATATTAGCCTTTTCAACTTTGACTTCAGATTTAGAGGAGCTACTTTTTTTGACAAATTTAACAGGTCTGTTCAGCTTAGTTTTTAAAGAAAATTGCTTAGCAGTTGATGATTCCTCAATCGATGGATAATTATCAGTTGGAATAATGTTATCAATTGATGGATGATTATCCGTTGAATTGACATTATCAATCGATGGATAGTTCTTATCAGTTGATTCAGAATTAGCAATCGATTGCTTCTTTCCCAAAGATTGATTTTCATCAATGGCTATTTTCTCAAGAGTTTCAGACAACATGGTAAAAGAATTTGTTCCATGAATGTCATTCATCTTCTTACTAGCTTTATTTGACCTGTTCCATCTATCAATTATTCTTAGTTCTTCTTCCAACTTTTCTTTCAAATTTCTTATTTCCTTTTTACACTCAACTAGTTCTTTTCTAGCATCTTTGTTTTCTACCTTGAGTTTGTCCATTTGCACTAGCTCACTCTCTAGATAATTGTTTCTTTCAGTGAGAGTCTCTAAGGTGATTTTGAGCCTTGTGTTTTCTTTGTTTAAGGACTTAAGAGTGACATGTAAATTATACAATTCATTTGACATTTCAGTAATTGTAATGTTGCATTCATCTTTTGACAACTCAGATAGGTTTGTAGAAATTACCTGATTGCTAGATGAACTAGCTTCCTGATCATCATGATTGGCCATTAGTGCAAGGTTGATGTATTCCTCTTCTTCAGAATCATCCTCAGCAGCCCAGTCCTTTTCTTCTGTTACAAAAGCCTTCTCTATTTGTTTGAGCAAGTCAAAGTACTTCTTCTTATAGTCAATACCATCACTAAACTTTGACTTCTTTTCCATTTTTGGCTTTCTGCATTCATTAGAAAAGTGACCAGCCAATCCACAGTTGAAACATTTGAATTGAGTTCTGTCAACAAAATTTTTGTTTTGTTGATTGTCTCTCTTGTACTGGGATCCAGGTCTTTGCATGGGATTCCTCTTGAATTTAAGTTTTGAAAATTTTCTTGATAGAAAAGCCAAATGCTCATCTATTTCATCCATTTCATCCTTGGTATATGACTCATCATTATCAACTGTTTCTTTTCCTTTCCCAGTTGTAGATTCATCATATCTAACACCACTTGCACTATTGCCATGACTTTCTTTCTTCCCTTCTTTGACAGCTTCATCTTCACCTGATTCTGCAACTTGCTTATCCTTGACCACCAAAGTAATGGACTTTTCTCTCTTCTGACTTTTCTCAATTTCCTCATCTTGCTGTAGTTCCAACTCATAGGTTTTCAAGATGCCATACAGCTTGTCAAGAGTATATTCTTTGAAGTCAGGAGATTGTCTTATAGAAACAGTCATTGGTTTCCATTCCTTGGGTAAAGACCTCAAAATTTTGAGGTTGGTATCTTCAACAGCATACACTCTTCCATATAGCTTCAGCTCATTCAACAGCTTTTGAAACCTGCTATATGTGTCATTGATTGCTTCACCACTCTTAAAATGAAAGGCTTCATACTTTTGAATCAAGAGTTGCATCTTGTTCTTTCTTACTTGTTCAGTGCCTTCACATAGAGTTTGGAGAGTGTCCCAGACTTCCTTGGAGGTTGTACAATTGATAACATTGTCGAACATATCCTTGTCAAGACCATTGAATAAAATATTCATAGCCTTTTTATCCTTATGTACTTCCTTCTCATCCTCATCTGTGTATTCACTTACAGGTTTTGGAATGAGTTTGCCTGGTGCCTGAGTACCATCTGTATTTACACTTGTAACTATCTTCATAGGCACATGTGGACCTTTCTCTATGCAGTGAACATATGAAGGATCAATGGATAGCAGATGCAAGTGCATTTTCACTTTCCAGGGAAAGTGCTCATCTTTCTCTAGAACTGGAATCTTTACTCCTGTGTCTTTTTGACCCATACTTAATGTACTTTTAGATCTTAACTTTCTGTATGTTGAAAGCTAGGCTCTAATACCAATTGTTATTTACCCTTAAGTACAATAAGTTTGGAGAAGGGGGGTTGAATACAAACTTAAGAATTAAATAAAATTCTTGCGGATTTAAGTTTGTTCAAAGAAGGTGTTTGGGTGTATATTTAAAACTGATGGAAATAAGAATTAATAGCTAAAGTATTGAAAACAAAATAAACAATGTTAAAAATTACTAGTGGATTGGTTTTCCACTAGTATATTTTTGCTTTCAATTAATCTTGGTAACAATACCAAGCTGCTTACAAAGTGAATTTTTGAACTTAGAAAAGCACTACAAATATTGTCTATGCTTCTACTGTGCTCTTCTTGAGTTCTTAATATTTTTCTTTTTTTCTATATCTTTGCTACAATGGATTACTAACTACTATATAGTAGTTTTCTTCTCATACTATTTTCTATCGACAGATAACATTATAAGTTACACTTTACAATGTTTATATGAAAATAGAAATTAGCTTCTTTCACAATCTTCATTGGACCTGTCTAGTCCTGAAAGTATCTTTGTCTTGATGCATTCCTTGAAGACTGTGTTGCCTTGAAAGTCTTCACAATCCTGACAGGACTGTCTTCCATTGATTCAGTTTCTGCACAGTTTCCTTCCTTTTGTCTTTAGCTAAATTGGGAAACTTTAATCAACTAATAAATACTGTTAAGCTTATCAGTGATTCTTCTTTGCTCATCCATCAATGGATAGTCTATCCATTGATCAATTGATGTATCAATGGATAATCCAGTTATCCATTGACTCTTTATCCATTGATGAACTGCTATCTGTTGATTGCCTTTATCCATTGATGATTTTCATCCATTGATGGCTTTTATCCGTTGAGTAGTGTCTTCATCCATCGACTCCAATATCAGTTGATCACTTCACTTGTGAGAATTCTGACTTAGAATATTTACAATTGATCAGCCATTCTTCACATCAGTTGAAAAGCTATAAATTGAAGGTAATAACATCAATCGACTACTTCACAGTATCCATCGAGGCATTACAATCAATTGATAAAGAAACATGAATCAAATGTTACAATCCAGTTTATCAGTTGATTAAGAAGCTTCAACTGATAACTGGTTTCCTAGTCAATGGATATTTATAAGTCACATATCCATTGACCAGTTACATGAATTTTAAATCCCTATTATAATTCTAAGTAATTTGCTATCATCAAAATACATAATTCCTAACAGACAAAGCAAGAAGCAAGAACAAGACAGAAGATCACAACTATTAAAGTTAAAAGATGGAGAATATTTATTTAGTATGACACAAATAAACCAGATAGTACATTTGTGTGTCAACTAAATTAATAAATATTTTTCACCTAGCTCAAGTGATTTTCACAGAAGACAGAAGACAGGAAGACTCAAGTCAAATCTACAGAGGTTGTGCAGTGAAGAAACTAAATTAATTCTATTATCAAAAGTTAATTAATTATTTAATTTATCTACTTAAATTAATTCACCTTGAATTAATTTAATTTATAAATTATTTAATTAAAAATTGGTAAAATTAATTAAGTTAAAAAGAACATTTAAATTAACATTTAAAGAAAGTCTTGCTACTCATTTATAGAAAGTCTTACCGGATTAATTCAATAAGACTTATCAAAAGTCTTACCGAACTATGCCAGCAAGACATTTCAAAAGTCTTACCGAACTATGCCCGCAAGACATTTCAAAAGTCTTACCGAACTATGCCTGCAAGACATTTCAAAAGTCTTACCGAACTATGTCAGCAAGACATTTCAAAAGTCTTACCGAGCAGAATAAGTCTTTCAAAAGTCTAACCGACCGAAAAATGTCTTGCCCGACAGTTTTAAAAAGTCTTGCAAGCTTATTTAAAAAGTCTTTCTGATTTTTTAAATAAATTTTATTCAAAAGTCTTGCTAGCCTAAACCTCTATAAATATGAGGTTTTGGATTCATTATTTCAGTTGTTAAAAAACAGTTTAAATTCAGAAATTTGTCTGCATTGTAATATTCACAGATTTCTGTGTAAGTTTGGAATATAATTGTTAAACACGAACAATTCATGTCAAAATCGTTCTAGAACAATTTATCAATTATATACAAGTTTTCATCATATTAATTTTGTAATACTTTTCAAGTTAAACATTATATCTTCTACTTGAACAGTATTTCATTAAAATTAATATTTTGCAAGAAATTAAAGTAATATTTTAAATCCTAAATTCTGCGATTAATTATTGATATTATATTCAACCCCCATTCTACAATATCAGGGACCAACACACACACATTGATGAGGTACTTGGTAAGCTTAAAATTGAGGAATTAAGGGAGGTTCTGGACAGAATCCAAGCTGAAAAGAAATCCCAATCTGGTTTGGCCATAGCTTCCCCCTTTACTAAAAGGGTGAATCAATCTCCTTTACCAAGGATCTACAGAATGAATGGGGTCCTCAAATTTGATGGTGTTAGGAATATATTCATTTGATGATGTACAGAATACTAGAACAGGGTCTAGATTAGTTTATCTACAATAAGTCTTTCTAGTCTCTGAAATGTATAATCAGAGTCTAGATAGTCAACATTCATGTTATTTGTACTTAGAAGAATTTCTGTAGAAAGTGAAACCAGAGTCTACATGAAGATCAGAGTCTGGAAGGTGATCAGAGTCTATAGACTATCAGAGTCTATGATCTATCAGAGTCTACATGTGATCAGAGTCTGAAGATCATCAGAGTCTGAAGATTTCAGAGTCTATACAGTTAAAGTTAAATTTGGAAGAAGATCACAGGAATGGAAAGTCTTCGAAGATCAAGATAAATATATTGCAGATATGCTATGGGAAAGCAAAAGAATTCTACAAGGAAACTATCAACTGATAATTAGGAATTATATTCCTATTATAATTAATCTTTCTGTTATTAGTTGATAGGCAGCTCTCTATATAAACTCTATATAACCTAATTGTAATGTGTCAAAGCATAATTGTCTGAGTAATATTTTTGTGAGAGCATAGAGATAGAGAGAGTTGCTGTGATAAACACAGAGAAGCTGCTAGGGTTTGTGTACATCCTAGGAGAGTTTTGTATTCACAATTCAATAATACAAAACAGTATTTATTCATATCTTTGTGTTTGAGTTTTGTTCTTAATTTGATTTTAAATCAGGCTGAAAAGACATACAAGTATTCAACCCCCCCTTCTACTTGTACAACTGGGAAAACAATTGGTATCAGAGCCTAACGTTTAAAATTGATCAAAGATGTCTGGAAACAAAGATGGCAATTCTAAGATTCCTATGCTTAAGAGAAACGAGTTCTCCCACTGGAAGGTTAAGATGCTGCACCATCTGGAAGCAACAGACCCTGACTACCTTGAAAGAATTCATGAAGGACCCTATGTGCCCTTAAAGCTTGTGCCTCAAATCAATGAAGAAGGTAAAGTAACTGAAGAACACTTCATTGAAAAACCAAAGACTAAATGGACAAGAGAGGACAAGGAGAATGTCCTTAAGGAGGCAAAAGTCAAAAACATTCTCTTTAACAGTTTGGATTCTATTCTTACAAACTGTGTTATATCATGCACCACTGCTAAGAAGATGTGGATAAAACTTGAAGTGCACTGTCAAGGGACTAAAGATGTCAAGAAGAATGCAAGGTCTTTGCTAATTCAGGAGTATGAATATTTTGAGGCTAAATCTGGAGAATCTATCACTGAGATGTATGATAGGTTTACAAAACTCCTGAATGAGATGGCTATGCTTGGTAAGGTTTATGATTCTGAAGATACAAACACCAAGTTTCTGAGAGCACTTCCTGAAGAGTGGGACAATAAGACAACAGCCATAAGGGAAGCTAGAGATTTGGATGAACTAACTCTAGAAGAATTGTATGGAAGACTCAAGACATATGATTTGGAGATGCAACAGAGGAAAAATAAGAAGTTTGTGAAGACAAAATCTGTGGCACTCTTACTCGAGTCTGAGAAAGAACAACAGGAACAACCCACAGAAGCTAGAATCAAGGATTCAAGGAAGAAGGGTAAAGTTGTTGTGGAGTCAGAGTCTACTGACACAGACTCTGATTCTGATGAAGAGATTGACCTAAGTCAAATGATGGCTATGTTTGCTAAAAATTTCAAAAGAATGAAATTTAACAAAAGAACTGGCAAATTTAGCAAGAGGCCATCATTCAAGAAGGAAGATGAGAAGGTTGAGAAGAGCAAGAGTACTATAATCAAACTTGACAAATCAAAGGTCAAATGTTTCAACTGTGGAATATTGGGGCACTTTGCCAGTGAATGCAGAAAGTCAAAAAGTCAAGGAAAAGGAAAAGCACTTCTATCAACAGGCAAGGATTGGGCAGATTCAAGCTCAGAGGATGAAATTGATTATGAAAATCTAGCATTGTTGGCATCCTCCTCAAGAAAATCACAATATCCCAAAGAACCCTCATATGCTAAAACTCAGGTATCAATCTTTACTCTTGAATCCTTAATTAATTTAGACTCTGATGGTATAGAAACTGTGCAAAGTGAGGTCAATAAAATAATGACAACATGTAGGTCTCTCACTAGTGAAAGTGAAAGGTTGAGAGAGGAAAATTTGACCTTAACTAAAAGGAATGATCATTTAGAGTCTGAGTTAATATTAATGGAACAATACAAAAAGGATTCTGAGAAACATAGTCATAACTACACTGAAATCTTGAAGGCCTATGACTATGTTAAGAAAGAACTAGAAGAAGAGAGACTCAAGTTTAGAGTCTGGACAGACTCTGGTAGAAAAGTTCAAGAAATTCTCAATAATCAAAATGTGTGTCAAACTGCTGGTCTAGGCTATGACAAGAGTCAAGACAAAAGACCTATTATTGAGAATGATAACAGTGAAGAAGCTAGCCAAGTTAATAAGACTAAAGACAAAAGTACATTTGTTCCTGTTAAGTTTGTGACACCAAAAGAAAAATCTGAAACCACAAACTCACCTGTTAATAGTCCCCCTGTTGTTGACAAAAAGACAGATGAAACAGGAGCAAATAACTCTAAGAAAAATATTAATATAGGGTACTTGTCCAAGTCGAAATTAAAAGAAAGGCTAGAGAACTTATCAGAGTCTACCAAAACTAGGAGAAATAGGAATGGTAAGGAAGGAATTAATATGGCAAACAATTACCAGAAGGATCCTAATGCTCCTAGAAAGAAGTGTTATAGATGTGGCAACCACAACCATTTAGCTATAGACTGTAAAACAAAAATTGAGATGAAATCAGAGTCTAGCTCTTCACAGACTCTGAAAAGTCACTACATACCACATAAACCTTGTTATCACTGTGGTAGCATATTTCATTCTATTTATATGTGTAGGGACTATCATGATTTGTATTACAATTTTTATGAGCTAAAATCTTCTATTGATAAAAGTTGGTATGACACTGTTAAGACCCCAACAGAGTCTAAAGCAACAAAAGAGATAGGCAAACCAAAGGTGAAAATTGCTAAGCCTGTTTCTCCTAAAGTTAGTAGAAAAGGATCCAAAACTGTTTGGGTCCTCAAAACATCTAACTAGTTTCTTTATGTATGCAGGGAACCAGGGTAAAGAATGTAACCCTAATCCTGGAAAGTGGATGCTCAGGACACATGACTGGAAAGAAATCCCTGCTTACAGACTTTGAGGAAATGGTTGGCCCAGAAGTATCCTTTGGAGATGGCAACAAAGGACAAACACTGGGATATGGCAAGATTGTACTTGGGAATGTCATCATTGAACAAGTAGCTCTAGTTGATGGCTTAAGGCATAATTTGATAAGCATAAGTCAACTTGGAGATAAAGGTTACCATACTGGCTTTGACAACAAAGAGTGTCTTGTGACTCACAAAGAAATAGGCATTGTGGTTTTCAAAGGACACAGACATGGTAACATTTATGAAGCCAGCTTGGAGGATTGCATACACAGTGAAGTCACATGTCTATATAGCAAGGCCTCAACTGAAGAAAGTTGGAAATGGAACAAGAAACTGTCACACATCAACTTCAAAACACTCAACAAGTTGGTTAAACAGAATCTTGTAAGAGGATTACCACAGGTTGATTTTGTGCAAGATGGACTTTGTGAAGCATGTCAACTTGGAAAGCAAAGGAAATCATCCTTCAAGAGCAAGACAATTAACACTATTTCTGAACCCTTTTATTTACTGCATCTTGATTTATTTGGTCCAGTAAATGTTATGTCAATTAACAAAAAGAAATATACTCTTGTTATTGTAGATGATTTTACAAGATACACATGGGTTTTCTTTTTACATTCAAAGGATGAAGCTCCACAACACATAATTGACCATATCACTTTTCTAGAAAGAAAATCAAAGAAAACAGTTAGAGTTCTGAGAAGTGACAATGGAACTGAATTAAAGAATTCAATCATGGAGGACTACTGTGCATCAAAGGGAATTACTCAACAATTTTCTGCACCAGGAACTCCTCAACAAAATGGAGTTGTGGAGAGAAAGAATAGAACACTCATAGAAGCTGCCAGAAAAATGTTGGCAGAGTCTAAGCTACCAGTCTATTTTTGGGCTGAGGCAGTCAATACAGCATGTTTCACTCAAAACTGCACCTTAATAAACATGCATGGAAAGACTTCCTATGAAATGATAAAAGACAAGAAGCCAAGTGTGAAACACTTTCACATATTTGGATGCAAGTGTTATGTACTGAAAGTACATCCTGAAAATCTAAGCAAATTTGAAGCCAAGGCAGATGAGTCAATTTTTCTTGGATATGCATCAAACACAAGAGCATTCAGAGTGTTTAATCTCAGAACCAAAATTGTTATGGAATCTATTCATGTTGCATTTGATGATAAAAAGTTTACAGGATTGCAGGATGAATCAGAGTCTACTACACTGGAATTTGAAAATCTAAAAAGTTCTGAGAAAAATGAAGAAGAAGAGGATGAAGACCCTCAAATAACTCCTGAACCAACACAGGAACCTGCACACTCTGAGCGGGAGCCAGAAAATTTAACTCCAAAAAATTCATAGTCTAACAGGTCAGGGTCTACCCAGACAGAGTCTAGACAAACAGAGTCTAACTCATCAGGGTCTGGATCAAGCAACTCTGAACCCTTGTCAGAGTCAAGCAATTTAGGGGGAGCCTCTTCATTTGAATTTCACTCAAATACAGAAGATGCAAATGACCTAGGGGGAGCTTCAAGTTCAAGAACCAATCTTCTACCAGCTAGAAAATGGACAAGGGATCACACTCCTGACTTAATAATTGGTGACCCTGAGAGTGGTGTACAAACAAGAACAGCCACTCAAAATGAATGTCTTTATAGCTGTTTTCTCTCAAAGAATGAACCCAAGAAAATTGAGGAAGCCTTGCAAGACCCTGATTGGATTATTGCAATGCAAGAAGAATTGAATGAATTTGAGAGAAATAAAGTGTGGAAACTTGTACCAAGACCTAAAAATAGATTAGTGGTTGGTGCAAAATGGGTGTACAGAAACAAACTTGATGAGAATGGAACTGTAGTCAGAAACAAAGCAAGACTAGTTGCAAAAGGATACTCACGGGAGGAAGGAATTGACTATGATGAAATTTTTGCACCAGTAGCAAGATTGGAAGCTATCAGAAAGTTTCTTGCCTTTGCAGCTCATTCAAAATTCAAGGTGTATCAGATGGATGTGAAAAGTGTCTTCTTAAATGGAGAATTGGAAGAAGAAGTCTTTGTGGAGCAACCACCAGGATTTGTTGATCCAAAGTTTCCTGATCATGTTTACAGGTTAGACAAGGCACTATATGGATTGAAGCAAGCACCTAGAGCATGGTATGAAACTCTTTCAAAATTTCTTCTTGAAAATGGATTCACAAGAGGTACCATTGACAAAACTCTCTTTATTAGAAAATATAAAGGTGATATTTTACTTGTCCAAATTTATGTTGATGATATTATATTTGGATCTACTAATGATAAACTCTGTGAAAAGTTTAGTCAACTAATACAGTCAAATTATGAAATGAGCATGATGGGAGAATTAAACTTCTTTTTGGGGCTTCAAGTCAAACAAAATGATGATGGCATTTTCATGAATCAAACAAAATATGTGAGAGAACTATTGAAGAAGTTTGATATGCAAGACTCTGCAACTACTAAAACTCCCATGTCAACAGCCACTAAGCTAGACTCTGACCCAAAGGGTAAGAAAGTTAACAACACCAGCTATAGAGTTATGATTGGCTCATTATTATATTTAACTGCTAGTAGACCAGATATAATGTTTGCAACTTGTTTGTATGCTAGATTTCAAGATGACCCTAGAGAATCACATTTAATAGCTGTAAAAAGAATTTTTAGATATCTCAAGGGGGCACAAACTCTTGGACTTTGGTATCCTAGAGAGTCAGATTTTTCACTAATTGGTTATTCAGATTCTGACTATGTAGGATGCAAAGTAGAAAGGAAAAGCACAACAGGACAATGCCAGTTTCTTGGAAACAGACTAATTTCTTGGTTTAGCAAGAAACAACAAACTGTATCCACCTCAACAGCTGAGGCTGAATACATTGCAGCTGGAAGTTGCTGTGCTCAAATTCTGTGGATGAGAAATCAATTACTTGATTATGGACTAACATTCTCAAATATTCCTATGTATTGTGATAATACCAGTGCTATTAAAATTGCAGAGAATCTAGTCCAACACTCCAGAACAAAGCACATTGATGTCATGTATCACTTCATTAGAGAACATGTTGAAAATGGTACTGTGACACTTCACTATGTTCCAACTGACAGACAGATTACAGACATTTTGACAAAACCACTTGATGAATCTACCTTTCTCAGACTGGTAGGTGAATTAGGTATGTTAAATATGTAAGTGATCTATAATAACAAGAAGCAAGGTATGTACCTTAATTATAGTCCCTGTTTTCACACACTATGATTAATTATAATTGCAAAATTTTGTTTGGTACTTTACCTTGACAGAGTCTAGTTTTTAGACTCTGACGAGTCTGTAGACTCTGAGAGTCTGTAGACTCTGAGAAAAATATCGTCTAGACTCTGAATCGGTTAAAATTCGCGCATGTAGACTCTGATTGCGTTTAAACTGTTCAAATGACTTGAAATAGGCGGTAACAGTTATCTTTTGACTAGAGACAGGCTGTAGACTCGTGTGTATTGTATGCAACTTGAACAAAATAGAATATTTCATACAATTTACTCATCTGTTTATTGCAATTATTTTCTAAGGCAAAAATATTCACAGAGCTTTTTACGAACCCTAGCAAATTTCTTCAAGCTTTTCCATCACTTTCATCTCAACAACTTCAATGGCTTCCATTTCTACTGTCATGAGGGGACCCAAGGCAATTGCATTCACTTTTGGGGATTTTGATTTCATGACAACTAATCATGTTGCTGCTCTTGGAGACAAGAAAGGAGTAGATGTTGACTACTTCCCAATGATGGATTTCATGGAGCAATCTGACCTCAGTTACATTCTCAAGGCATCACCAGTGATTAATATGGATGCTATTTCACAAGCTTGGAGCACTGCCAAGGTAGTTGATCCTTCTCAGGATCAACCAGGTAAAATAATGTTCACCTTTGGCTCCACTACTTTTGATGTCACTGCTGATGTGCTTAATACAGTTTTTCAATTACCTGTGAAAACACCTTTTGATGAAACTGTTTCTGATTCTGATATTAAAAGCATGTTTAAATCACTAGGTTATTCTGCTAGTTTAGAAAACATGAGTAAGTTAACTAGGCCCTGTTTAAGAAAAGAATGGTCCTTTTTCTTTGATCAAATTGCTAAGTGCTTCACTGGTAAGTGTAGTGGCTTTGATGCTATTACTGCTATTACTTATCAAATTGGTCACAGCCTCATGTTTGACAAAGTGATCAACATTGGTGATATGTTGCTCACTCAAATGGGAGCAAAATTAAATAATGTGCAAGAGGGGAGGAAGAAAGTCTACTATCATAGATTTCTTATGATTCTCCTCAACCACTTCATACCTGATATGTCAACCAAGTTGGCAGATGATTGCTGTGTGCAGGCATACAAACAGCAAAGGAGGATATTCTCTGACATCATGAGAATTGATGATAAAAAGAAGAGTCTACCTGCCATGCACTACACACAGGTAATGCAGGTAAAACTCTCAACCTACAAACCTTCTATCTACAATGCTTCATTTTTTGGTGGTGACATGGTGCAGGAACAAGTTCTGGAGAGTCCCCCTGCACCTACCCAAGTCACCCAATCCCCTTCAATTATTCAATCTTCTAAACCAAAATCCAAAAAGAAACCACCCTCTGGTGTCTCTCAACAGGCACTAGTTGTAAAAAGGAGAAAATTGGTTCAAACTAGGCTTATAGATGAGCACAGTGATGAGGAGCTCAACCCTCTAGAGAAACAAGTTGTTGAAGGTCTTTCTTTGCTAAAAGAAGGACATGATACACTTGATTCTAACCTTCCAGCCAAGTCTGTAGTCTCTGAAAAGGCTACAGACTCTGAAAAACCTAGGAATGCACCTCAGGATTCTCAAATTGAATCTCCTGAAAAATCATTTGATCAGAAGTACAGAAGGTTGATGAAGGCTCATTCTGCACACACACACAAGCCTCTTATTATTACTAACCCTGTTTTGCAGGAAACAGATGCTCCCAAGGCTCCTGCAGAGCCAGACTCTGAATGCAAGAAAACTCCTAAACCAGAGTCTAATGTTGAGTCAGAGTCTAGACTGCCTTTAGACTCTGATCATGAAACATTTTGGGAATGAATGCCATTGGATGCACCTTCAAGTCTGATTGATGAAATCATTACTCCAAGTGATGAGGTACTGCTATTCTTATATCCTTTGGTGGAATCAGTTGAAGATCCAGGGCAATATCAGACTAAATCTCAAGTCTTAGATTTTCTTACCACCAATGAAGCCCTAAGGAAGAGGATGGAATAGAAGCTACAAATGTCTGCACAGGATGTGGTCAAAACTCTGTATATCTACCTATTCAACTCTTCATTACAAGTACAAGTAGTCGGGCTCATAGAAGGTAGAACAAATGAAGTTCTCAAAGCACTAGGTGTGCCAGACTCTGAACAGCAAATCAAAAAGAAGCCTAAAACGCTTAGCATCTACAAAAGGAGAAAATCAGAGTCTGTTGCTGAGTTGGAAACTGAGATTGAGCAACCAGTTTTTGACTATAAAGCAATTTGGGATCAAGGGATTACCTACAAGACAGCTATTGATTGGATCTCTGTTATTCAGCCATTTTCCAGGAAGGTGGTTGATTTTCTTGTCCAAAATGTAGGAAAGGTGGCCAACAAATATATCTATCCAACCTATGAAAGTAGATTGGATCAACTCAAGGGCTCATATTTTCACAAGATTGCAAGGGAACTGCAGGATTCCTTTCACTTGACTTATGCCCAGGCCATCAATGCAATCTATGCCAGGATGTTTCTCAATGGTCATTTGGATGCATTAATTATAGAAGAACCACATGAGGTAGCAGGTAATGTAAGGCAGTTGGAGGTTGGGACTAGTGCACTAGTGGTGACTAGTGATAAAGATACTCAGTCTGCCTCACCCACACAAGAACCACCTAGTCAGAGGTTGGGTGATAGTGGGGCAGGGGAGTATGCTGTTAGGCTCTCCTTGACAACTCAAGACACAGCTGATGAGAACCCCAATGATATGGGAGGACAGACTCTGATGGATGCTCATGAAGAAATTTCCCAATCTATTCTATCAGAGCCTATCCACCTTGAGGGGGAGTCTCATGCACAAACAGTCAAAGATGGCAACACTCAGACTCTGGCTTCTAATGAAGTCATACTGAAGCAGTCAGAGTCTAGAGTAGACCCTGAGACTGGAATACTAGAGTCAACAGACTCTGAAAAGAAAGAAGTTGCTAGTAAGGGTTCAGACTCTGTTGATGCTCACCCCTTGGTGGAAACCCCTAGCCTTCAGACATTTGAAGGGATTCCCCTCCATCAATGTGGTTCAGGTATTGCAGCACCATTATCTTCTCTCAACCCCTCTTCTGTAGGATTATTGAGTGCACCCTCCAAAATGAGTGAAAAAATATCTGAAAGGCTGGCACTGGACCAGGCAATGGGAGAGGTAGAAAAGGCTGTAGGGAGCCTGAGTGAGCTTGAGAAAGTGGGTGCCCAACCCCACTATGAGCATGAGAGATTAGGGTATCCTGAACCTAGCTTTACTTATTGGGATCAAGATTTTCCAAAGAGTTGGTCCAATGAGTTGGAGCAGGGGATGGATGAAAATTCACTTTGTTTAATTGTGCAGATTGGCAGAAAGGAGGAGGCTCTTGCAGCTCAGAAATCATTTACACAGAGACCACAACTTCACCTTGTGGATTCTCTAGCAAGGAGAGCAGATAGAGTCATGGAGACTATGGTGGAAAACCCTGTCATTCCAACTGAGGCTGCAAATTTGAAGTCAGAAGAACCTCTTTTAATCATGCCTATAAGGGCTAGACTTCCAGAGTCTACAGTCTCTGATCACTCTCAGGAGGAGTCAGGGTATATAGTCCCGTTTGCAGTTTTGGAGTCTACACCACCAGAGTCTACACCTCCAATTACAAAGATTGAGCCTGTTGCTGAGGAGTGCTCTTCTGAAGATGATGATCAAGTTCCACCCTCCTTTGTCTACTTTGATCAAGTGTTTCCACAATCTTGGGAGTCTACACAGCAAAGAGGCATAACAGATAAAGATTCTTTTGCTTGTATTTTGGCAATTCATCAATCTGAGAGGCTTCCAGCTTTTCAGAAAAAGTCCTTTCAATAGGAGCATGGTCACTATCCTGGTGAAGAAGATCAAACTCTGGATAGAGAAGTTAAGGCTGAAACAGAACCTGTTGCTGCTCAATTAGCTGGTTTAGTCAAGGATATTTCCCATATTCAAACCAAACTTACTGGTGTTGATAATACTACTGTTTTGCTAAATACCAGATTTGAAAGAATTCACTCCCTTCAATTATCCAAAGAGGTTGCCTTCAAAGATGCTCTAACTGCTATCACTTCCACTCAAGCCTCTCTTCAAACTACAGTTTCTGCTTTGACCACCAAGGTTGATTCAGTCATTGCAGCACAGGCCAATTTCTCCACAATTCTTGAGCAGATCCTTTTGGCTGTCACCAGTACTGATGATGTCAAAAAGGGGGAGAAGGAGAAGCATGGTGAATCCTCTAGGAGAAATAAGGATGATGGATGCAAGGATCAATCAAGGGGAGTTAAAAGGAGGAGAGATGGTGATGATGGAGATAGTTCTCATGGTCCTAAGGGTCCTGATGGTGTGCAACAAAAGCAATCTGGAGTAGCAAGAACCCAAACACACCAGTCAGGGACTGGACATGGGAAATCAGGGTCTAAGTTAGACTCTGATAGGCAAAAGAAGAAATCAGACTCTGATGAAACTCAAAAACCTTCTTACTGGAAATGCAGTCAATCCAATCTGCAACTTAGAGCTAAAAACAAGACAGGACTTGGAGGATTTGAAGAATCAGATATTGACAGAACATCTACCTTAACCAGGGATCCTCAATCCTTGACAGATAGGCAGTTTGAGAAGATCACTCAGAAGCACTTAAACAAAGTGGTGTCTGCTCAAATTGTTTATAATGTTTTTGAAACAAAGATACAGGGAGGTCAGGGAGGAACAGAAAAGGTGAAGAATGAGATGCTGGTTTACTTCTTAGAAGGAGGAAGTGTAAGGTGGATCAGTCAATCAAACTTTATCTTTTTCAAACAAGCTGAGGAACTACAGTATATTAGATTCCTACTGCAAATTGCTTATGAAGTGAACAAAAGCAAAGAGGCTATCACTCACAAATGGTTTCAGGAGATTGACAGGAAGCTGACCTTGCACAGACAGGCAAATCGACAGATGGGCAAATTTTCTTTAAAATATGTTATCCTGAAGGAAATGATCAAGTCATGCCATTAGAAGAAAAACAAGTCAAAATTCAAGAAGGTGTAGGTCATTACTTTGGGTTTCAGCCTATGAGTGGGAAAGTTAGTGTTCTAATGTTGAAGGACCTAAAAGTTCAAGAAAGCAATGCAAATGATCTGAGAGCAGCTTACTGTCAAATCAAATGCTCAAGTGAAGAAATGAAGTAACTAAAGAAATTTGTTGGTGAAGCTCTGGCAATTGTGGAGGAAAATATAATGAAGTCATTTTTGAAGAATAATCCAGCTTTTGAGAAGATTAAATAAGAAGTAATTCTCTTTTCCTTATAATTCTTTTATACTGTTCTAGATTAATAGTTTTATTCTTTAGTTTTGACATCATCAAACCTTGATTTATGCTTACATTTTATAAAGCATAAATAGGGGGAGATTGTTAGGAATATATTCATTTGATGATGTACAGAATACTAGAATAGGGTCTAGATTAGTTTATCTATAATAAGTCTTTCTAGTCTCTGAAATGTATAATCAGAGTCTAGATAGTCAACATTCATGTTATTTGTACTTAGAAGAATTTCTGTAGAAAGTGAAACCAGAGTCTACATGAAGATCAGAGTCTGGAAGGTGATCAGACTCTATAGACTATCAGAGTCTATGATCTATCAGAGTCTATATGTGATCAGAGTCTGAAGATCATCAGAGTCTGAAGATTTCAGAGTCTATACAGTTAAAGTTAAATTTGGAAGAAGATCATAGGAATGGAAAGTCTTCGAAGATCAAGATAAATATATTGCAGATATGCTATGGGAAAGCAAAAGAATTCTACAAGGAAACTATCAACTGATAATTAGGAATTATATTCCTATTGTAATTAATCTTTCTGTTATTAGTTGATAGGCAGCTCTCTATATAAACTCTATGTAACCTAATTATAATGTGTCAAAGCATAATTGTCTGAGTAATATTTTTGGGAGAGCATAGAGATAGAGAGAGTTGCTGTGATAAACACAGAGAAGCTGCTAGGGTTTGTGTACATCCTAGGAGAGTTTTGTATTCACAATTCAATAATATAAAACAGTACTTATTCATATCTTTGTGTTTGAGTTTTGTTCTTAATTTGATTTTAAATCAGGCAAAAAAGACATACAAGTATTCAACCTCCCCCTTCTACTTGTACAACTGGGAAAACAGATCCTATGGAATATCTAAGTCGCTTCACCACTAAAATGGAGGTGTATTCGGTGGAACCTCTCATAAGGTGTATGTTACTACCTGCCACCCTCACAGGAAATGCCCACTAATGGTTTAAGAGGCTGCCAGGAGATTCAATAAAATCCTGGGAGCAGATGGGGGACCTGTTTGTAGCTCAATTTAGAGCTTATGTGGCCAGTGCTCCACCTATCAATACATTGGCAAACAACAAAAAGAGGGACAATGAAACACTAAGGGACTATTTTAAGAGATTCAATGAAGAGGTTCCCAGGGTGAGAAAAGCTTCTGATGAAACATTAAAAAATTTCCTCATTGCAGGTGTGAGGCCAGGAACTGACTTTTGGAAGGAGCTCCAAGGAAGGGAACCTGAAATCCTTTCTGACTTTTATGCAAAGGTGGAACCTCATAAAGAAGGGAATCTAGATGTGTTTGCCTGGTGTCATTCAGACATGATTGGAGTTGACCCCAAAGTGATGTGTCATCGTCTAAATATTGATCCTGAAAGGAAAGGGGTAAGACAGAAAAGAAGAGCTGTAAGTGGAGAAAGAGCTTCCGCTTTAAAGGAGGAGGTGTACCAGTTACTCAAAGCCTGTTTGGTCAAAAAGTCATTCTACCCCATATGGTTGGCTAACCCAGTATTGGTTAAAAAACCTAATGTGAAATGGAGGAAATTGTGTGGATTTCACAAACCTGAACAAAGCATGTCCTAAGGAGAGCTTCCCCCTTCCACGAATTGGCTAGCTAGTAGATGCCACAGCTGGACATGTCTTGCTCAGTTTTATGGATGCTTATTCAGGCTATAATCAGATTCCCATGTACGAACCTAACCAGGAGCATACCTCTTTCATTATTGATAGAGGCCTATATTGCTATGTGGAGATGCCATTTGGGTTGCTCAATGCAGGAGCTACCTACTAGAGGTTAGTAAATATGATGTTTCATGAGCAGATTGGCAAAACAATGAAGGTTTACGTGGATGATATAATGGTCAAGTCTAAAGAAGCTACTGATCATGTAAAGCACCTTAAAGAAAAGTTTGACATACCGAGGAGGTACCGGATGAAGCTCAATCTAGAAAAATGTATGTTTGGGGTGGAATCTGGAAAGTTTATGGGCTTCATTGTGAATCACAGAGGAATTAAGGCAAACCCTGGAAAAATCAAAGCTTTGGTGGAAATAAGGTCCCCAAGAAATGTTAAGGAGGTACAATGTTTGACAAGGAGAATAGCTGCTCTCAACAGGTTTGTCTCTAGAAGCTCAGATAAGTGCAAGGAGTTTTTTCAAGCTATCAAGAAAGGGAAGGAGTTCCAATGGACACAGAAATGTGAAGCTGCCTTCCAAAAGCTCAAGGAGTAGTTGGGAAGCCCTCCATTGCTATCCAAGCCCTTGAAAGAGGAGGTTCTCATATTGTACATAGTTGTTTCAGTATACTCTGTCAGTGCAGTCCTGATAAGGGAAGAGGAACAGGTACAATACCCAGTATATTATGTAAGTAAAAGGCTTTTGAATGCAGAAACCAGGTACCCAAGCATGGAGAAGCTGGTATATGCCTTAATCTTGAATCTAGGAAGCTCGGGCCATATTTTCAGGCCCACAAAGTGGAACTAAGGTCCTCATATCCTTTGAGACCTGTCTTGCACAAGCCGTAAGCTTCTGGGAGACTCATGAAATGGGAAATAGGGTTGGGACAATTTGATATTGATTACAAGCCAAGGACAACAATTAAAGGCCAGGTTCTAGCTGACTTTGTACTGGAGTTCCCATCAGAAACGGAGGTGGAAGTCATGCATCTGGTATCTAAACCTGGTAACTCTGTGATACCTAAGAAGAATTACGTACCTTGGTGGAACCTGTATGTGAATGGGGCAGTAAAAAACAGTGGAGCAGGAACCGGAATTGAACTCATTAGCCTTGAGGGGCATCGCCTCCAAACCTCCATTCACTTCTCATTCAGAGCTACCAACAATGACGCAGAATATGAAGCTCTAATTACAGGTTTGAAGCTGGCCCTTGAAATGAAGGTTGAGAACCTTAATGTTTATAGTGACTCAATGTTAGTAGTCTGGCATATTAGAAGTAATTATCAAGCTAGGGGACCCAGAACAGACCTCTATATGAGATATGCTCAGGTCCTGATGAGGAGGTTCTGCGAGGTAAAACTTGAATAGATTCCAAGGGCAGAAAATAACAATGCACATGCCTTAGCAAAATTGGGATCTCAAAGGTCTGCAACCTTGTTGGGAGTGATTCCCCTTGAGATATAGTCTCAACCAAGCATCCCACAAGAGGAGGTGATGGAAATTGAGGTTTCAAGGGAAAAGTTATGGACAGATTCCATCAGACCCTATATCACTAAGGGGGAGCTTTCTGATGACAAAGATGAAACTAGGAGAATCAGGTACCATTCAGCTAGGTATGTCATCTATGATGGGTACCTCTACAAAAGAGGTTTCAATCAATCACTGCTCAAGTACATAGCTCGAAATAACTGTGAGTACATTCTAAGGGAGGTCCACGAAGGCATTTACGGAAATTACTTGGGGGGTACCTCTCTTACCCACAAGGTGCTAAGGCAGGGATACTATTGGCCCACTCTAAAGTCAGATGCCCACAAATTTTCCAAGTTATGTGATCATTTCCAGAGGTATGCAAACCTCAACAGCAGACCAGCGGCACCTCTCAAGCCTTTGGTCAACCCTTGGCCATTTGCAGTATGGGGAATTGATTTAATAGGGAGCTACCAAAAGGAAAGGGAAGTGTGAAATATGAAGTGGTAGTTGTGGACTACTTCATAAAATGGGCAGAAGATGAACCTCTAGCTACCATTACTGCTGGAAAGCTAAGGGAGTTTGTCTACAGGGCAATCATTTACAGGTATGGGATTCCATACAAATTAATTTCTGATAATGGAAAATAGTTTGACAGCAAAGAAATGAGAAAGCTGTGTGATGATTTGGGAATAAAGAAGAGCTTTTCAACTATTTGTCATTCTCAAAGCAATGGCCAAACGGAAGCTGTGAATAAGATAATCAAACATACTTTGAAGGCAAAGTTGGAGGAAAGCAAGGGAAGCTGGCCAGAGGAGCTTCCAATGGTGTTATGGTTTTACAACATAACACCCCGGTCAACAACAGGATAGTTTCCTTTTTCCCTCACATATGGTTGTGAAGCCATGGTACCTGTTGAAATTGAGGCAGGCTCCCTCAGGAGGGACAACTACTCGCCTGAAAATAATGAAATCAATCATCGTTTGTACCTAGACCTAGTGGAGGAAATGAGAGCATCCTCACAGTTGAAGCTGGCTGCTTATCAACAAAGAACTAGGAGGTACTACAACAATAGGGTGGAACTTGACCACTCAAGGTTGGAGACTTGGTGTTAAGAAAAATGATGCCAAATATGAAGGTCCCAGGTCACGGGGCATTTGAAGCCAATTGAGAAGGTCCTTAGAAGATAAGATCAGTGTTATGGGAAGGAACCTACCATCTTGAAAACCTAGAAGGGAAGATCCTCCCAAGGGCCTGGAATTCTGAGCACCACAAGAAGTACTACCAGAAATGTCTCTACTTTCAATCAAGTAGGAAAAGTAGGCCTCTTTCAGGCTAGGAAAATAAAACAAGCTTATGCTCTTGCATTTTTAAGCTTCATTTAGTTGATAGTTGCAATTTTTATTCCATACTCAGGGGGTGGTACCTATAAACCTCCAAGAGTCCTCATGTAATGTTTTTTCATTTTAATGGAAATAGTGGCAATTTCCCTTTATTTTATTTATAAAAGTACCATCTGGCATCATGAAAGAAACTTCCACAGAATAAAGTTCTCCAGTCTATCAAGCTATATAATAGAACCTGGGGGTAGTAGATGACAGGCTGCCTAGAAGAGGATCTTGAAAGAGCCAATTTTCAAGCAAAAACCCAAGAGGTGCCTGTCCTGGCTCTTGAGTTTCCATTAATTTTAACCTGAGAGGTGCCTATCCTGGCTCCCATGGTTCCTGATTTTAACCCAGGGGGTGTATGTCCTGACTCCTGAGGTTCCATCAATTTTAACCTGGGAGGTGCTTGTCCTGGCTCCTATGGTTCCTACTTAACCCAAGAGGTGTCTGTCCTGGCTCCTTAGGTTCCACTGATTTTAACCTGGGAGGTGCTTGTCTTAGCTCCTGAGGTTCCATTGGTTTTAATCTGGGGGTGCCTGTCCTGGCTCCCATGGTTCGTGATTTTAACCTAGGAGGTGTCTGTCCTGGCTCCTGAGGTTCTATTGGTTTTAACCTGGGAGTTGGATGTCCTAGCTCCTATGGTTCCATTCATTCAACCTAGGAGGTGCCTAGTCCTGGCTCCTAGGGTCTCCAAGAGATATTTGAATAAACAATTGTCTTATGACAATTATCATGATACCAATACATATGACATATTGAGCAGATCCATCACCGAGGAGTTATGGTGAAATCAAAAGGAGTTAGCTACTTTGAAAAATAACCTCATCAACAGAGAGGTACCAGCAATAAGGAGAGGTTCCACCCATGCAACTGAAACCTCATCAACAAAGAGGTACTCGTAAGGAGGAGAGGTTCTTCCCATGTAATTGGAACCTCATCAATAGATAGGTGTCAGCTATAATGAAAGGTTCCACCCATGAGACTAGAACCCCATCATCATGAAGATACTGGACAATGGGAAGAGGTTCCACCTAGGCCATTGGTACCTCATCCACAGTGAGGTACCAACACCAAAGGAGTTACCAAGGCACCTTTAAAGTTTTTCTAATGTGAAGTATGACAACCACACAACACCCATGACATCAGGTGCAAACTATATCTCCTATTCACTCATTAATTTCTTGGTGATATTATGCCTACATGATCATTATATTATGGGAAGCTACCAAGGAAACTTCTAGCATGAGTAAGTATGAGTCAAAGTCCAAAATTATGATACAAGTCATAAAGGAAGGCATCCGGAAGCTTCCTAGACATGTTGTAATCATTTCAAAGTAAAGTAAAAGCATGCATCAAGATATTTACAGATATAAAACCAAGCCAAAGGCATAATTTTGATAGTAGAAAACTAAAATATCCTAGCGACTAGAGGAAAATATTCAAAGTTACATATGTGGAGCATTAGAGGTGCCCACCACCTTATTTAAAAATTCAAGTTAAAAATCCAGAAACAGAAACCATAAATTATTCAATGAAGCATTGAAAGGAAAGCCATGAGAGAGAATCACTCGGCATGAGGAGTATCTTCAGTGTTAAAGGAAGCCTTTTCAGCAAAAGCTATGAAGGTGGTACCTCTAGAAGCCGCATCTTCAAGTATCAGGGCTGGAATTTCAGTCTGCAAGGATTGAGATACTAGAGCTAGCTCCACTACCTTCTTAGCCGCTTCCACCGCATCTGGAACCTCTAGGTTCCCCTCAACAGTCACTTGGTTCTCATTGTTCAACTCCTCTATCAAGGCCATATCATCCTCCCCTAAGAGAGACTAATTGAAGTTAGGTACCTTCTCATACATGGACCTCAAATAGTCCTTGACACCATTGTTATAGCCTTCTTCATACTTGGCTTTCTCCCTGGGAGCTCTAAGAGTTTTATATGTGTTCATTGCACTTTGGAGAGCATGAACTTGATATTTTAGCTCCTGAAGCAAAACATCATGATTGGTTTCAAGCTCCTCTCTCTCCTTCTCCTGTTGTTTGATAAAGTTGCTCAGTTGCCCTCTTTCCTTGGTCAATGTGGACTCTACCGTCTTCAACTTCTTATTGGCATCAACTAGTTTCTTACTCTCAACCTCAAAAGCTTTGAGTTTGTTCTTTATATCCTTCAGCTCCTCCTTTAGCTTTTGGTCACCCCTAGCTGCTGCTGCCAGCTACTCACCAAACCTCAATTGTAAGAAAATACTCTGAGCAACAGAGGTTAGTAGGGCTTGGGAAGCTTCATTCATTCTCATCTTGGACCAGTCAGCCAAAGCCTTTTCTGGGACCTTCTCCCCTAGCATCCTGGTGAAGGCTTGCATCTCAGGAGAAGTTACAGGTACCACAGCCAGTCGGGACCTCTTTCCTAAATGCAGATCAGGGGTAGAGGCTGTGCCTTGAGAGCTGGTAGACATCTTTCTCTTTGAGGAGGTCCCAGAAGGTTCCTGAGTGGGTGGCAGAATAAGGGTTGTGGAGATAGGAGTGGCAGTAATAGGAGTGGTAGCAGTAGGAGTGTCCAGCATCTCAACATCTTCATCTTTAAACATGTCTTCATACTTCACAGTCTTCTTGACAAATGATGGAACAACATGTGACATATCTACAAAGCAACAGAAGGGAGAAGTTAGATAAACATACAAGAACAGTGGTATGTGCATGTGGAGGTCATGGCATAAGTAAGATTAAAAAAAGATGTGCACATGCATAACAACAGGAAAAGAAGCTATCTATGTAAGTAATGGGAACTATGGGACCTTCACCATGGGAGGTTCCACCAACAGCTTCTTTCACATCAATTAGAAGGCTGGGACCTCTACCAGCCCTAAAACCGAACATCTCTAAAATGGCCTCAGTCAATAACTCTCACCATCCTGCAATCTAGCACACAAGGTCAATATTTTTTTAGCTCTCTCCCTGGGAGCTCCTTCTAATGGGGTCTTATTGGGGATCCCTACATGGAAGAACTAGGAAGGTCATAAATCAAAGAAGATTATAGGTTCAAGACACTCTAAGAAAACAAGGAAGTGGGAGAACATGTTCCTTACTTGGGGAGATATTGAAATCTTTTCTCAAAACAAGGCAGTCATAGCAGTATAGAAATTGCTCCACCCAATCATACATACCCTTTTTATTTTCCCTTATGCATTTTCCATAGTGGACCCACCCCCCAAGCAGTCAATTAAAAGTACCCGATCTTCTTTCCAGTCTCTTTCAACTGATAAAAATATCCTAACTCTGGAGCTATGAGAGGTTCCTGGTATTGGTCAGCATAGGGAATATACATGCACACTGCCATCCTGTATGAGTTGGGGGTCAATTGCATGGGAGCTAGATCATAGAATTCCAACACCTCAACCAGAAATGGGTGCATAGACATTGACAAGCCCAATTTAAAATATGTTGTAGACACCACAACTTCAGGTACCGGCCTATCTAGACCCATGTTCTCAAATTTATGGCACCTCTCACCAGCTTTAGGCACCACCAATCTACACCCTGAAATACTAGTCTCTAGGAGCTTCTACAACTTGGCATCAGTCATGACAGAGTTCATCTCCTCACAAGCAGGCTTGACACCTACATTTTTTACAGATTCTCTTTCTATCACCATCTGCTTAACCTCCACCTCATCAGAAGAAGCTTCAGGGTTGTCAAAAAATGGCCGTTGAGATGCATCAAGGAAGGAGGTTCCAAAATCCAGTGGTGACAGGTCTTGGGGGGATGAAACCTTATCATCTCCACTCTCAGGAGACAAAGAGAGGTCTATGGGATTAGGGTTTATAGCAGGGAGATTGGAGGGGTCTACAGGAAGACTAGGTGTTCTTAGAGAGATTGTGGCAGCTATGGCATCTAAAACCACCACCCTTGATCTGGTTCTGTCACTAACAGACTGTGGTACCTTTGAAGGAATAGCCCTTACAGTGGAAGTCTCATCTTGGGATGAATCCTTGTTGGTTGAAGGGGTAGAGGAGCCAGTTGAGACTGTAGGGTTCGACATCTGTCCCAGGAGAAAAAACTGACTTAGGTCTTAATAAGGGAAATTTTTGGGGATGAAATTTAGAGACTGTAGTAAGTTTTGGTTCAAACCATATATCTTGTAGTTGCAAGCATGGACAAATTACGTGGGGATCTAATGGTTTTAATCATAAGGCCTATTGGACCTAATGTCAAACAGGTTCCGGATGGTTTATTTTCATGATTTTATCCATATCTCCATAAATGTAGATTCTTGTTAATTAGGAGAAGCATATAAAGGTTGGATTATGTGATATATTCCATGTATCAATAAAAATGACATGTATTGTTCCAGTTAATTACTAAGTGCTTCAAGTGTGTGACATGCAGTATGCACAAGAAAAGTTGTGAGTGATGGGTAAGAAAAATATGCAATAGGTGCAGTGAGAAGCATGGTACAATAATGGGTAATATATACGAGTTTTGAGACAACAGATGGAGGCTTATGCATCATATACATGTATCAGGTTCAATAAATATAACAATGGTGTGTGTAGAAGAATGTGGAATTGGGAGCATATATTCGAGAAACATAAAAAGGAGCAGGTGTGATATATAAAAAAACAGAGAACCAAAACAAAGCATGAATGGGGTTGCTTTAGTGTAAGATTAAGGGAGCTTACCTCAGATAGTGGTGACGAAAAGAGGCTTGGTGCAGATGCTGGAAGCTCGAGTTGCAATGGATTCTGGACTAAGCTTGACAGATGAAGAGACGCAGGAGAATTGAGATTTTAGAAGAGATGTGGAAGAGTAAAAGTGGACAAGGGTTTACGTGTGTGTATATATAGGTGATGAATGGTTGCAGTTAGTGGGAGACAGGCAAGACGGGTGGTAATCTATGATTGGAGGTGCGAGAGGCGTGAAGAGCATTGGCTCATGCAAATACGTGAACCAATGTACCTATTATTAAGGCTGTGTACAGGTGCACAACTTTCAAATTAAATTGAAATGGATTGGATGGATAAGGAAGCCCAAGAGTTTCGAGCTGACGTCTATATTTGAAATTCAAAATATAAACTCTAATTGGATAACGCTAGTAGGAGGGTAAGGGGTTGAACCTCTGCTGCAAGTCAGGAACAGGGCAAGTAAGGTTCCACTTAAAGGTTCTTGAGGCTGTTGTCTAATACAACTGGAGGTAATTTCTAGAATTCAAGGGTTTAATATTAAGCATGTTATGGTGATTTATTTACGATATGAATTATTACATTAGTGTTGCTATAGGTTATTTCTTGTTTCTTACGTCGGCTTAGCCCATGTAAGCTTAGAAATGATTTATGGAGGATGTGCAATAGTTTATAGTAGGTACATGTGAAAGGATTGAACCTCTAATTTAGGGTTAGTTTCTTTTCCATTCAATGGCTACAAGGAACCGGGTTGTAATTGTTTTGCCCAAAAAATCGCATAGGCTGGATTTAGGCCCATAGTTTGTTAGAGGTGTAATCCACTAGGTAACTAGCCCTCTAAAGAGGTTCCAAGGCAGAATAAGAAGTGGTAGGGAGGTTCTGTTAGACCCTTAGGCTTTGGGCCTAAGTCTGGTGTTGCGGTACGGGGCGGTAGCTTACTTGAGAGGCTAAAGACGTTGGGTTTCAGCACCAGAAATGCAAGCCAGGCATGGGGCTTGGCGTTGAGGTGAAGTTGGGGCACATGGGGCACACTTGGGGCACATGGGGAACTTGTAACTTATGAGGGCACTTGTACAATTTGGAGATGTCAAAGGCTTAGATCATGACAATGAAGGCCAAGGAATGCATAGCCAGGCACAGACACAGGAAACATGTATTGTGGGCACACTTGATTCTAGAGGAGTCAAGCAGCATGACGCAAGGGCAAGAGAGGCATGATTGGGTGAGACTTGAACAAAGGTAAGACCGGCTTAAGGGAGAGTCATAATCCACCATTAGTCCTCAATGACACAGAGGCGACATGGCAGACGAGTCTTAAAGAGTCAGACATGGTGGGCTTAGCTAAGGCATGGTTTAATGTTAGAGCTGGATAGGTGATGCAATCAGTTGGGCCAGGGTTGGAGTATGATGCAGGCATGACATGGATTCAATATGCAAGATGGGCTTGGGCTTATACATATCATATGGATGGGCTTAGCTTATAAATAAGGAAAGAAAGCTAGAGCATATGATATTTGATATGGTATAAGGCAATATCTTCTAAAGGCGGAAATCAAGGGATATGATTCAGTATATCTTAGAGAATATTCTAGAAGGAGGATTATCCTTGGGAATATTCTAAAAGAAGGATCTCATGGGAGTGTATCAAGGAAGATCTTCGCCATAGATGGAAAGTTTGGATGTGCTTGAGTCATCCAAAGCCCACTGAGCTTCCTATATAAGGAGGAGCTACTATATTCTCAATTCATATTCAGCAATTCATACATTAACACTTGTAGAGAGAAGTGAGAGCAAAATACAGAGAGAGCTATATAGAGTTCTAGAGAGAAAGAGCTTTGTAGTGAGGCACTCTTGTATTGCTAGCAGTTAGTGGGTAGTTGTGCCGAGTTGTGGCAAGTAGGCCTAGATTGTTAGATCCTTTTTGTGGAGTAATAAAAAGGTTGGGGGTTCCCCGTATATGTTGGTCTTGTTTATGTTATGTAATTGTTATTAACCCATATTGCAGGCAAAGAGTTGTGGAGACTAAGGCCCAGGGGTTAGTTGCGCATTACTGGCCAAGCTCTAGGCGTAGAGTTGGCGCATCACTCAGCCAAAAGTTTTGAAAAATTAGTCATTGGTCGACGCTTCTGCACGGCTATGTGACAGGTTCCATGGTGAACAAGTGAACCATGGAGGCTGCCAAGAAGGTTTAGAGGTTGAAGCATCCATCCAAAGGTAAGGAACCACCAGGTAAAAGGAACTCGGTAAAGCAGGAGCCTAGCTGTTCATGGAGCTTCCAGTGTATCAAGGCTGATATCTAATTTGAGGAGGTTCCAGGAGTCCAATGAGGTTGGGAATTAATGTGGAAGGTCCTGATGTGCTATTGTTTCCAGGGAAAAGGTTCCAGGTCCCATGGGACAGGTTCAAGAATTTGGCTTCCAGGGCAGCTGTTTGGTACCTCCTAATAGGGCAGTTCAATATAAACTGTTTCACCTGATTTTTAGGAGATAATCTCTCCACGATTATTGAGGATAAATACCACATTATTCGCATCAGGTTGAGGATAATTACCAAGAAAATACGTATATTCATATATCAATTCTATTATACAAGAGATAAGAGCTTCCAAGGAGTCCTAACCAGCATGGATTCTCCTTGTAGCTCAATCACTTAGAGATATACATCAAAATAGAGGATAAACCTTATCAAATCACAATTGATCACTCATCCAAAGAGCCATAATAACCAAGAACTACATATGGACTTGATCCCTATAAACTCAAGTATTCTTTGTTATTCTGAGGTGCATGACTTGTGTAATCTCAGGATTATACGTTGGTGCCTTGGACCTTTTCTAGCTCAATCCCTTCATTATCTAAACTACCATCCACCCTCGGTGGAAGCTCGATCAGGAAGCTGTTTCTTGGTCAATTTCTGTTACTTTTCTTTCCACTATTCCAGTACAGGGCCTCCATAGTGTTGTAACCAAATTCCTCTCACAACAGATAGTTCTATGGGGGCCAATTTGCATCCCTTATCAAGTGAAATTGAAGCTTGACAAAGTATCGATGTGTTCCAGAATGTGCACAAACAAGTTCTATAAGTCACGCTATCCCAGTGACCGAGTTCTATGATTGGATACCTGACTAAAACTATGGATTTATGAAGGTCTTTTCTATTTTCAATAATCAAATTAATCATATATTTTGAAAATAATATAATTGAATCGAACAAAAACAGATTTAATAATATTAGTGACCAACGAAAAGTCACTTACCTCGATCTCGATGTCGTATCATGAAAAATAAAATCACAACACACTCTAAATATTAATTTCAATTCTAACTATAATCAAATCAAGCAAACAAGCCATTTTCACTCTATCCATGTTGTGCATACCGTATGCACAACAGCATACCTATAACTTATTATAACATAATTTCAAGAATCACACACAATAAACTTCACAAATAAATTTCAGATTGGACCAGCCCCAGGGGTGGACCCAAAGTTTGTGTTTGACCTGGGCTAGATTTTTTTTATTATATAATATTAAAAAATTTAAATTTTAAATATAATGTATGGCAATAAAAATAATACTTATTAATAACTTTTTATTAATATTACTAATTTATAGTAGAAAATTTTGATTTTGTAAGAAAATAAAAATATTTTTTGTAAATCAAATAAAAGCCAAAAAAATTAAAAATACTTTTTAAAACTAAAGGCATACACAAAAATCTAAAAAATTTATTAATATAATTTTTAAAACAAAATATCTAAAATTTTAAAAATGAATTTTTGTTCATACCCTGATCCTTGGCCTAGGTCTCACATACGAAGTCTCAATCCCTTTCGGCCCATAAATCTTATGTTCACTCAATGACATCAAACTCACATCCCACATCAATTTTCCCCAATACCTTTGTAGCAATCGTATGAAACAAAATCTTAAACTCCTTACAAACCACCCCAATCTCCTCCATAGGTTGAATCACACCAATCTCATTATTCACCGTCACCAAAAAAACAAGGCCAATATTAGGCCTAATCGTCTCCCTCAACTTGCCAACATCAACCAGCACATCCGACTTAACGGGAAAATGCGTAACATCAAACCCCTCTTGTTGTAGATGTCTACACGAATCAAGCACACATTTATGTTCCGTTTGAGAGGTAATCACAACTGTAGATATGAATACGAGAATGGGGTTTTTTTTAATGGGAGAGATAAAAGAGAAGCATGGCATCTAAGATATCTGCAACTAGAGATAGCTTGCATATCCAGATATAAGGGTCTGCCGCTTCTTGTATGAAAAGACAAAAATACCCTACAAAAACCTAACAGAGTTAGAGGGAATTAACGTAGATACACAAGTTATAAAAAAAATTAAATGTCAGTATATCAAGTGGTAGTTTTAGAAAGTTAGTATTCCAAGTGGTCTGACACCCAAAGTACAAGTACACAAAGTGCACTTTACTCTTAAAATTATAACATAAATTAATTTTTATAAATTTTATTACATAATATATTATAACTTCTTTAAAAAAAAGTATATGCATGTGCGTGTACATAAAGAAAAAATTAAACCGAGTAAGTTTGTATAACTGCAAGTAATGCCCTATGCGATTGGTGGAGAAACATTAGCATACAGACACGTTTATTGCCGTAAATTGAATCAGACAATAAATAACAATAAAATTTTACCTGGTCTTAATTAATAAAAATCAGAAATTATAATATGATTTTATGGAAAAAATTAAAAACTAACCGGGCTCCAGCCGACCATAGCTCTAACTGTGGTCTGCCCTTGACCAGCCCAGAAGAATGCCAATTTACTCTACAGAGATAACTTAATATAGAGAAAAACAAAATACAAGAATCGTAGAAATTCAAAGAGGTTTCCAGAATGGTAAAAATTGTCAAAAACGGAGAAGTAATGAATACAGAAAATAAATAAATACGGGCTGCCAAGACAGAATTAGCCCCATTTTAGACCAGTATTTTGATGTTTTGGACCTCAAAATCATAGAATTTGTGGAGTGAATGTAAACAAAATAGGTAGAGTTTGAAAATACTTTTCTAGAATGATATTACTCATAATTTTTGGTTAAAAACTCAATTTATTATGAATTTTTAATGTTGTAACACAGTAACACGTTTCAAAATGAACAGATTTGATAAACGACAAATTTTGACATATTTAAAAGTCGAATTTCAGAAAACCCAAAGAATAAAAATTATAGATTATTAAAATATCTTTCCAAGAACAATAAAATCATGACAATCTGATAAATAATGATGTTATTCCTTAGAACAATGTCAAAATTTGTAGAAGGGGGGGTTGAATACAAATATTAAAACTTTTTGTTTGTTCTAATATTAGTTCTTGAAGTTTGAGAATTAAAGAGAATATGTTCAAACAAATTAAGACTGAAAAATAAACTGAACAAAGAGATTTTAAATTACTGATGGATTGCTTTTTCTATCAGTGTATATTTTTGCTCAATGTTCCTAGGTTAAAAGAAACCTAGCTGCGTTTTTACAAGATTAGAAAACAAATCAACTGTTCTTACAAATGTGCTCTCAAGCTAGAACAGTTGATTAAGAAATATTGTCTAACTTGTATGTTTTCTAATAATGCTGCTACACTTGTTTATATACCACAAGTGTGCTTTTACAATTCCTATTCTAGGATTGTTTCTACCTGCCTTCCTTTTTACCTTTTTCCATTTTAGAATTCAGGTTTGAAAGACAGCTTCTGATTGAGTCTTCACAGCCGCCCTAGACTGTCTTCCATAGGTGTGCTTTTGTTCTTTGGATCTTCAACATATAGTTTTTCTGTGTTGTCACAATCAATTGATAATTTGCTGTTAAGCATATCAATTGATCCATCCTTTAATCCATCAACTGGTGTTCTTCTTCAATCGATGGGTCTTCACATCAGTTGATGGTCTTCAATGCTTGACTTGGCTTCTTCGATTGATCTCTCATCCATCGATGCTTCAATATCAATTGATCATCCTTCACTTGTGTAATTTCCTATCTTCACATAATTACAATTTAACAGTTTAATTTACACATCAATTGATGATCTATATCAATCGACTCTAACATCAATTGATGAATAAAATATCAATTGATTTACACCTTATCGATTGAAATAAACTAAGTACACCTATGTTACAATCCAAATTATCAGTTGATTCATATAAACACTTCAACTGATAAATGGTTTCCTGATCAATTGATATTTATAACTTTCATATCAATTGATCAGTTACATCAAATAAAATTTCTATGATTCTAAGATTAATTTTATCATCAAATTATATGTAGATTCCTAACAATCTCCCCCTATTTGTTTCTGTGATATAAACAGACATAAATCTACTTGATGATAACAAAACCCTTAAAATTTACATTCAGATAAAATCAAGAAATTTAATTGGCACATTAATTTTGGAAGTACCAGATTGATAGATAACTCCGGCAAGCAGTTTCAATGTCTTCATTGTCTCCATGATTTAATTAGCTCCTCTTCCTTCTCTTCTCAGCATTTTCCTTTAGCTGCCTCATGAAGGAACTCCTCAAAATTGCTTCATCCCTGTCAGTTTCTCCAAGTTGCCTCATTAGGTAATGTATTTCTTCATCTGTGATTTTGTCCAGATATTTGCAGATATCGAAGAACTTTGTATTGCCCTCTATATCTATAAAAATCATAGCATACTTTGGCTCCAACACCACCTTTTTGACCTATGACTTCCATAGCATTAGAGGTGAATCAAGTTCAGCTTCTGCCTTGGATCTCCTTAACTTTGATATTTGCTGTTGAATCTCCTGAGCAATTGTTGTGTTGAGTTTGTACTTTCTGTTGAGTAGAGGAAGAATAGTCTTTAAAACATTGTAGCTTTGCTTCATTATTACCTTTAATAAATAAATGGTTTTCACTCCATTTTCATACTCCAACCTCATTAATTCTTCTTGGTTAGAGGTTGCAGGGTGAGTCCTTACTCCAATTAATCCTTTTTCATTGATTACTGGTATTCCCTTCAAATCATATCCTTCAAATGTGACCTCCTCCTTAATTTCTTCTTGTTGACCCTGGAGGTTTTCCTGAACCACTGCTTCTTGAATAGAACTTGACCTTTTCTTGGTCATAGCTACTTTCCTCTTTTTCCTCAGTGGTTGTTCCATTAATTGATCTTCCATATTCCATTCCATTTCCATTTGCCTTGCTATTTCCTCATTCTCTTTTTCTTTCTTTTCAGCATCTGACAATCCTGATGAAATGGCTCCTTGAAGAAGCTTCTGGCTAACTGGCTCTTTTCTTTTCTTCTCTTCTTCAATCACTATGGCTTTATCCGTTTTCCTCTCTTTAAGGGCTTCTTGATCAACTTTCAAAAAGGCTTCAACATCTGAGTTGCTTTCCTTGGCAGCCTTTATTGCATCTTCATTTATTTTTCTTGTTTGAGCAATGAACTCATCCAAGTCTCCTTTTTCTACTGCCTCTGTCACCAACTCAGTGCTTCTCCTTAGATCTTCAATTCTTTTCTTTTTCCTCTCAATCATTGATTGAGTTTATTTCTCCCTAGAAATTCTCCTAGCTTCAAGATCATCTTCAAACTTCTTGTATTCTTTCTTTTTCTGTTCTAAATCATCTTTTGGAGAATTAGATGACTTAGATCTCTTTGAAGATTGATCATCCCTGTTACTTCTGCTTTTATATCTTTTGGGTGCAGAACCACCAATGCCACTTGTCTTATCCATACCAGAACCACCTACACCACCACTACCACTGCCTTTGCCATCACCACCATTATCACCATCATCCTTCTTCTTTGTATTCTCCCCCTTTTTGTTATCATCAATTGAAGGGGGTGGTGGCATTCTGTCAAGAAACTTTTGAAGAATGGAAGCATGTAGATTTTGACCTCTGATAATATCATCCATCTTCTTTTCTAGAGACCCTACTCTAGTCTCCAAAGATGCAAAATTTTTGGATTCCTTGAAAATCTTGTCTTTGATGCTATTCATGGTGTTGAAAGGTAGCTTTTCATCCAATCTCCTGTCCAAAGCATCCTTGTTGGTTGAGATAGAGTCCTTGATAACCTCTAGTTCCCTCTTTACTCCTGTGACTGTCATCTTTTGAATCTTCATTGATTCTCTCATACTGTGAGCAATTCTCCTTTGAGTAGGATCTTCAATTTCTTCTTCCACCATTGCCCTTCTATATTGAGAGAGAATTTCAGTCTCAACAGCTTCTAAGGAACCATCAATAGTGCTCATTCATGGCTCCTAATCAGAATCACCCTCCAACTCTTCAGGTGCCATATAACAAGTGTTTGTTGTATTGGCAATGCTTTCCTTCAGATTCCTGGTCCTTTGTTCTGTATGATCAATCCCCAAGAGTTGTTCTGCATTCCTGTTACTTGAAGTAGCCAACTCTTGATATTGTGGATCAGGATGAATGAAATTCCTTGGATCCAAATCACCAGCATCAATCTCCTCTTCAAAGTCCTTAACAACTCCACTCCCACTAGCTTCTGCATTAGATGCTCCCCGTATCTCCTTGACTCCTTCATCTTCTGCCATCAGATCAATTTCCAATTCCTGTGCAAATAATAGAATTATTTTATCACTTTCACTCATCTCTCTATTTTGCCTCAGGATCTCATCTTGGAATCTCACCTCTCCCTCACTCATTTCTTGTGCACCTACTAAGGTGGGGCCCTCAAGTGTTTCACTCTCATTCCTGAAAGAAATATGAATGTTTTTACTCACTTCCTCTCCTTTTGTCAGGTTACAATCCTGCCTCTCACTCAACTCACTCATTCCTAAGAGTGTTTGTGCAACATCAATTGATTGAGCATCAATTGATGTATTGAAATTATCAGTTGTAGTGTTTAGGACATCCATCGATTGATGCATACCCATCGATTGATCTTGAGTATCGATTGATGGCTTATCAGTCGATGGCTGAATATTAATTGATGAAGGAACATCAATTGATGGAGTAGAAACAGTTGAGGAATTAATTTGAGAAGTGATATTACAAATGATATGGGAAATGGAATCCTAAAAATCCTGGGAAGAAGATTCAGGAGTGAGTGTTGGCTTCTCCTTGAAAAATAAAGAAGGAGAATCTGAAAATGTTCGATAATCTTGTTGGTATAGGTGCCCTAGAGGCAATACAATGTTTCTTTTAATAGACCTTTATGTCATTTGATTATACAATAAACATATTTATTATGACTTTAATTACTGCGATATATTTGTTAGCATAATAAATATCCTTAGAATCATGATACACATTATATAGTTTAGTACATGACTTGAACTTGAGATTATATAATATATCATATTCTTAAAGGTCCCTAGTCGAGTATTATTATTATAGGACAATAATAATACATAAATAGACTAGTATGTTGTTTGACAGATAATCACATCTCATTGGTTATAAGTATGGGGATACTGAAGTCAATACATAGGTACATGTAGGAGTACATGGTACTGGACAGACCCACAGCGAGATTCTTCATGTTTAATAAAGTCATAAGAAAGACTCACAGTGATAATGGTGTAATGATCCTCTGACTTGAGATCATTATATTTCTATACGAGGATTAATATACTTTGACTACATTAAAAGTTACCTTTGACCGGGTGATGATAAAAGTGGACATCGGGTATATCATGAGTCGTATGAGAAATATGAATGATAGATAAGGGATTTAACCCTCCTATAATTAGGAGAGATATTATAAGGCCTCTTGATTGAGTGAGACTATAAAATGCATGGCCGTGCTCAAATAATGATTTGTTTTCATAGTCTACTCATGGATCAAGTAAACCCGGATTAAATATTGTAGAGGATGACTAAATACATGCCTCGAGTTTAATCTATAATATATATATGGTTAAAGGGATTATATTACACGGAAACATTAATCACGAAAGGTTTTATCGAATCATGATTTAATTATTATTTAATTGGGTAGCACTGATGTATTACTAGATACCGCTCATTGTTTATAATTTTATTGGAGAATAAAATTATTACCAATTAAATAATAGCCTATAGGGTCACACACATAGAGCACTTAAAGGAATAGTTAATTTAAATTAATTGATGATTATTTGAATTTTATTATATTAATTAAGTGAGACTTAATTAATTGAGATAATATAAATTCGAATTAGATGAGTATTTCTGCCCATAATAATTAAGTATGACTTAGTTATTAATTAAATAATAGAAATTCGTTTTTATTATTTAATCTTATACCTACATGGGTTAGGTTTTGCTATTATGGGTTGCTGTTATGGGCCTATTAACCAGCCATTATAAATAGATAATGTAGGGTTAATAGGTCATCACGTTTTTGAGAAACAAAACCCTAGAGGCAGCAGACAACAACAAGGCAGCAAGAAGGCAGAAAGAGGAACAAACTCGAATTATCAAAGGGAGGCTAGTACATCCATTCCGTAGTCAAGATCGTGAGACGTTCTTGAAGGTGCTCGTGTGGATACCATAGAGGTGTTTTCGAGAGGAAGACACAAGTCGTGAAAGCTAGGATCTCCGTTGAGTTCGTGAAAGTCAAGACCAGAAAAATGTATAATTCTGTTTCACCATAATCTGTCCAAGCTTATACATGGATCCTGGGTTTGGGTTCCGAATTTTTATTATATTTACGTTAATTCCGCTGCGTTTTATGCCTCGGAACCCAACAAATCTATCAGAACATTTTCTGAAGAAGTTTGAGATGGGGAAAGAAGAATAGAAGGGATTGGAATTGAAAGAGAATGGGGCTGCATCTCATCATTTATATGAGATGCATCAAACAGATTTTGAGAAGGCTCCACCACAGTTCCTGTGATTTTGCAGTGTGTGATTCCCCAAGTGAAAAGGTAACTTTCTTTTCTCTCCTTTTGTATGGTGTTAGTGTTTTGGCTTTTGTGTTCCCAGGTTGGTTCTGTTCCCCTGGTTATGGGCTATTTTCAATATTGTCATCCTTTTGGGAGGATGACAATAGAGGTGTGGTATTTTCCATGTTAACATCCACAGTCTTTTGGGAGACTGTGGAGTGGCTTGGCTGAGGTTGCACACCCTCACTCTCATTATTCTTCTGGGTTCTTTGATGTTCCCCAGTTCCATCACCACCTACATCTCCTTCTAGTCTATCTACCAAAACAGTTGTTTTTCTTTTCTTGGATTTTTCAACAACAGGCTTTTGGGAACCTGTTGAGGTTGGCTTTTTAGATTTGGACTTTGAAATTGGATGTGTGGCTTGGGTAGGAGGGTTGGTGTCATTACTAACACCCTCCATAGCCACAGAAGGCAAAAAAGAATTAGGTAAAGAAGAAGTTAGGGTTGAGATAAATACTTGAACAAAAGGTGGATAGATCAATTCCACATTGCTGTGAAGATTGATCCTTACCAAGTCCTTAAAGACCCTTTTGTTTTGAGTCCAACACTCAAGGGTTTCAGTTTCCCTGCAAATCTCAATTTCTTTGACCAAGTGGTTAACTATAATCATGATAAATCTAGCATAGTATATATGATTAGACCTATCATGCTTCTTTCCTAATTTAGCAGTAATTTCAGACAACAATATAGCAGAAAAATCATGATATTCATCAAACAAAACACTATATGCTATCTGTTGCATGCTTGAAGTTATGGCATCAAAATTACTAATTTTACCACTAAAGCATTTTATTATTGCATCAAAGAAATAAGACCATTCTCTCCTAAGGTGTTTTCTAACTACTTGCCCTAAATTGATGTCAGGATTTGCATAATTAATAGCCCTAAGCATGTTTCTAATATCTGATTCATTAGGCACATTATCAGTATTATTAACAGGCAAATCTAAACATTCATTTAAGATTAAAGTAGTAAGAATGTACTCTTGTCCTTTGCAGTTGAATTTGATGCTCGAGAAGTCATCAGCAACTTCTGCAGAGGTCCAAAATTCTTCCACCAAATCGCAGATTATTGTTGGTACTTCCTTCAATGCTTTCTGTATCTTACCACTTCCCAGGAATTGCATCAATGGATGAAATTCCTTTGGAGCCTCTTCAACAACAGTGCACGCCACAAAATTATTCAATTCGTAGATGAACCCTGCTTGTGAGATTTTCTTGGATGAAGATGCCATTTCCTTGAGTAGAAGATTAGTAGTACAAAAGCTTTGAAGTTATTAGGAGAGTTGAGTACTGAGAGAAAGAGGGTTGTGATTAAGTTCGTAGATTGAGAGAGAGAGAAAGAGGTAGAGAAATTGATAGTAAAAATGTAAGTAAGAATGAACAATGTTTTAATCTCACTATTTATATTTACTGATTTCTCAATCAATTTCTTACTCAAAATAGAACTTAATTGACCGTTTATTTTTTTTACCAATTTTGGCAATCGACTGTTATACATACAGGAATGTACGTATTAATCAATTGATAAAATAAGCAATCAACGGCTAGATTTTTGTACAGGTCGATTGATGACATGGACCCCTTTTAAATTCCAGGTCATCGATTGATAATTCTTGTTCATTGACAGGTACTCTTATCCATCGATAACTAAATATATCATCAATTGATATATTTATCTGTCAATAGCTACAAACATCAATCGATAAGTAAATATGTCATCAATTGATATATTTATCTGTCGACAGCTTAAGTAATATCCATTGATATGTAAAATGAACATCAGTTGATTATTGAAAAATCAATAATTTAACATATTCAATGGCTACAAATAATGTAAATACATAACTTGTCAGACATTTAAAGGATTAAATATAATTAAGCATACCTAAATCATAGACCAATCTATTGAAGGTAGATTCATCTAATGGTTTAGTAAAAATGTCTGAAAGTTGTCTTTCACTAGGGACAAAATGTAATTCAACTGTACCATTCATTACATGTTCCCTAATGAAGTGATACCTTATGTCAATGTGCTTGGTTCTGGAATGTTGCACATGATTTTCTGTTATAGCAATGGCACTTGTATTATCACAGAAAATTGGAATCTTGTTCAATTTGAACCCATAGTCAAGTAGTTGATTCCTCATCCATAAAATTTGTGCACGGTAACTTCCAGCTGCAATGTATTCAGCCTCTGCAGTAGATGTAGACACTGAATTCTGCTTCTTGCTAAACCATGAAACAAGCTTATTTCCTAGAAATTGATAAGAGCCTGTTGTACTTTTTCTGTCAATCCTGCAACCTGCATAGTCTGCATCTGAATAACCAATTAGATCAAATCCAGAATCTCTAGGATACCAAATTCCAAGATTTGGAGTTCCTTTGAGATATCTGAATATTCTTTTTATTGCAATCAAATGAGATTATCTAGGATCAGCCTAAAACCTAGCACAAAGACATGTACCAAACATTATGTCTAGCCTACTTGCAGTTAAATAAAGTAATGAGCCAACCATGCCTCTATAACTTGAAATGTCCACTATAGCTTCCTTAGTATTCAATTCAAGTTTAGTTGCAGTGGCCATGGGAGTTTTTTTACAGAAGAACATTCATTTAAATCAAATCTCTTTAATAAATCAGAAATATATTTGGTTTAATTTATGAAAATACCATTTTTGACTTGTTTGACTTGCAAACTAAGAAAATAGGTAAGTTCTCCCATTAAGCTCATTTCATATTTACTCTGCATTAACTTAGCAAACTTTTGACAAAGTTTTTCATTAGTTGAGCCAAAAATAATGTCATCTACATAGATTTGAACAAGAATCATAGAGCCACTAACATTTCTATAAAAGAGAGTTTTATCAACAGTACCTCTTGTGAAGTGATTCTCAATCAAGAATTTAGACAAAGTGTCATACCAGGCTCTACGTGCTTGTTTCAATCCATAAAGTGCCTTGAGAAGATAGTATACAAATCCAGGATGAACAGGATTAATAAAACCAGGAGGTTGTTCTACATATACTTCTTCTTCTAGTTCTCCATTGAGAAAAGCACTTTTCACATACATCTGATACACCTTGAAATTTGCATGAGCAGCATATGCTAGAAAGATTCTGATTGCTTCTAACCTTACAACTGGTGCAAATGTTTCATCAAAATCTATGCCTTCTTGTGAATAGCCCTTTGCCACTAATCTTGCTTTATTTCTTGTGACTGTACCAGATTCATCCATTTTGTTGCTGAACACACATTTTGTTCCAATGTTAGAATTGTTCTTTGGTTTGGGCACCATATTCCATACCTTGTTTCTTTCAAACTGATTCAACTCTTCTTGCATAGAAATTATCCAATCACGATCATTCAAGGCTTCTTCAATCCTTTTTTGTTCTTCTTGAGACAGGAAGCTACTATACAAGCATTCATTTTGAGTTGCACTTCTAGTTTTGACACCATCATTTGCATCTCCAATAATTAATTCAAAGGGATGGCTTTTTGTCCATTTCCTTTGAGATGGAAAATTTGTCCTTGAAGATGATGATTCATGATCATTGGAAGTGTTATGATCATTGTGATGTGATTGACTATTTGAGAACCCCCCCCCCCCCTGAGATGGACACTCTACTTGAAGATTGTTGAGCAGAGTTGATATCCATTGAATGATTATCAATTGATGTATTATCAGTCGATTGATAAGTTATCTGTTGATGCATTGACATCAATTGATGGGAGGATTCTAGGTACTTGAATTCTTGTAATTTCCACATCATCATCACTTTCTTCAATATTACTTGTGGATTCATTTTCAAAATGCAATAGATTATGAAATCCTTCATCAAACAACCCTTGAATCTTCTTGTCATCAAAGACTACATGCATAGATTCCATAACAATGTATAATCTAAGATTGTAGACTCTGTAAGCTTTGGTTGTTATTCCATATCCAACAAATATAGCTTCATCATCCTTGGCTTCAAATTTTCCTAGATTTTCACCTTGATTTCTCAGTACAAAGCATTTGCAGCCAAAGACATGAAGAAAATCAACTGTTGGCTTCTTGTCTTTCTTCATTAACTGATATGGAGTTTTGCCTTGAATTTGATTGACCATGGAAATATTTTGAATGTAACAAGCAGTATTAATTGTTTCTGCCCAGAAATATGTAGGAAGTTTTACTTCTTCTAACATAGTTCTATTAGCTTCAATCAAGGTCCTATTTTTCCTTTCAACTACTCCATTTTGCTGTGGAGTCCTGGGTGCAGAGAAATGATGAGTGATACCTTTTTATTCACAGAATTCTTTCATGGTTGTATTCTTGAATTCAGTACCATTATCACTTCTAAATTTCTTGACCTTCCATTTAGTGCCATTGTCAACATTCTTCACATGATTGATAATTAATTTGTTTGCCTCATCCTTAGAGTGTAAGAAATATACACATGAAAATCTTGTGAAGTCATCCACAATTACTAAGGCATATTTCTTTTTGGCAGTTAACATGATGTTGACTGGTCCAAATAAATCCATGTGAAATAATTCCAGAGGCTTATCAATTGATGATTCAGACTTTGACTTGAATGATGCTTTTCTTTATTTTCCCTTTTGACAGGCATCACATAGTCCATCCTTGGTGAATTCCATCTATGGAATGCCTCTAACCATATTCTTTCTAACCAATTGATTCATGGCCTTGAAATTCAAATGGGCTAGCTTCTTGTGCCAAATCCACTTTCATCTGTATTGGCTTTGCTAAGTAGGCATGAAAGGCATAGGTGTACTAACTTGTAACACTTAATTATTTTGTAACTCAACTAAGTAAAAGATAAAACAACAGCAAAACAAGAGAAACTGAAGAAGCACATGGAATCAATCAACTGAAGAAATGGTAATGATACTTGGTAACTACAAGTAACTAATTTGGTTAATCAAGGATGCATAAGTGAGAAGAAGTTCAATCTGAGTATTGCTCATGCCCTAACTTATCTAATGGAGAATCAAATTAATGTCAAGGAAGTATCAAGAAGGCCAAAGTGATTTCATGTAATGTATATCAACATCTGGATAATGTAAAGGTTAATCAACAAATGAGAACTGACATTCAGAAGCAAGAACCCCTACAAGACTAGTCACTTATGAACCAGACCATTGCATCAAGTGTCAGGACATTGGAGGCAAGTTCGTGTCAGTAATAGAAGATCTCATTTGAATTGAGTGAGGAAAAGAAATTGAAGAAGCTAAGGAAACTTGCTCACAAAGGTTAATTCTCAATTAGTCACTAAAGAAGGTCAACATTGGATGTGTGCATATTTGCCAAGGCAAATGTCGATCCACAGCAGATCGAGATGCGGATCGAGATTTACAAGTGAAGTAAAACACTGCAAAGGCAAATCTCGATCCAGGCGATAGATCGAGATCGAGATTTTCACAGATCGAGATCGAGATCCTCATAGATCGAGATCGAGATTCTCCCAGATCGAGATCGAGATTTTCACAGATCGAGATCGAGATCCTCATAGATCGAGATCGAGATTCTCCCAGATCGAGATCGAGATTTTCACAGATCGAGATCGAGATGGGTCCAGGCGAAGATCGAGATGCGGGTAGAAATGTAACATTTAATGTTCAAGGGACAAGTGGCTTATTGTGAACGGTTGATCCAGAGTTGTTGGGAAAGTACTTTTTGTTGTCGAAGTCCTGATTGGGCCACGTACACAAAAAGGACAAGATCAAGACTACATGACATTATAAAAGCAGCACTTTGTTTTTATTTTTAGTAGTAACTTGTATCTCTGTATTTTAAACGATAATTTTTAAGAGAGAGCATTTACTGTAAAACAAAAAGTGAGAGAAAGAGGATCAGTTGAATCTAGCTTTAATTGCTGTATTTATTGTTCAACTGATCATGATGCTTTTATGAATGTTGTAGCAAATCCATCAATGAATATAATGATATATTCTTGAAATTCTGAGTCATCATTTATTACTTGCACATTGTTTATTCTCTCATAAATTTTAAACAGTTGTATTCACCCCCCCCCCCCTCTACAACACTTTGGACCTAACAATTGGTATCAAAGCCTCTGTTAAACACATCTAACAGAGATCCTACTGTGTTGTTTGAGTTGGTTCTTGAAAATCCCAGATCTAATTTTTCCTTGAAGTTTGTGCCGAAAGTTTTTATTTGTTTCTTCTTGAAAAAAAAAAATATCGTAGATCTAAAAAGTTCTGAGCCATGGTGTAAGGAATACTTGTACAAAATTCCAAAATACTGTACTTTAGAGCTTTGTGGATTTTCTTGTGGTCAAAACTGGAATCAACTGATTGGCTAAACAAAAAGGACAATTTCGAACTTCTGTCAACTAGAAAGTGGACACCTTTTTGTTTGGACTTGAAAAATTGTGGACCCTGCTACTGTTCCTGTGATTAAAACTAACTTGCTTGAATCTTAAGTGCAGAATCCGTTGGATATTAATTGTTGGACATTTAAAGTGAGATAATTAATTTTTCAAGTAAATACAATTTATTGTAATTTGAAAAGTGTATTATCTTAATTTTAAACTTTATTAAAATGGCCGCCGCACACAGATTTAAGATACCTCCGTTTGATGCACAACATTATGACGAATGGACCGGAAGGATGAAAGCTTACCTTGAATCAATAAACAAGGTATACTTGAGAATATTGGAAAACGGTCCATACATACCCATGAGAATTGAGCCAGAGCGAATGGAAGGAGGGATACTAATTCCATCCCGGTCTGTTCCTAAAGAGGAAATGGAGTTTTCAGACGCAGATAAGGAATTGGTTGGTATGGATGCGTCATTACGCAACGTCATAATTGAATCCCTAAACTCAGAGTACTATGTTCAAATAAAGGGATTAAAAACAGCTAAAGCCATGTGGGATAAACTGGCTGTGGTGATGGAGGGGACCGAAGAAGTTAGAGATAATCACAAACGCATTCTGATATCTGAATATGAATCGTTCAGATGCGAACGAGGAGAAAGTGTAGCAGATGTTTACAAACGTTACAGTAAATTGCTTATAGAGCTGAGTATAAGAGATAAAGTCTATCCACTAGCAGATTCAAATATCAAGTTTCTCTTGAATTTGCCTAAACATCTGGAACACAGGATCACTGCCATTCGAGAGTCAAGAGACTTGAAAAATACTTCTCTGGAAAAGCTGTATGGTGTTTTGAAGACCTACGAGCTGGAGCAGGAACAAAATGACAGAAGAAGATCCTACAATAGTGGAGAAAACAAAGCGGTAAGTGAGTCTGGACTTGTAGCTGAAGAATCTGCTGTAAAGGCACTTGCAGCTGTCTCATTGAAAAATGCTAATCCTGAAAGGGTGGTATTAGACATTGAAGATCCATCCGATGAAAGTGAGGATGAATACTATACCCTTGAAGAGCTGGACAAATTAGAAGACAAGTCATATGCTTGTATTGCTCGAGAATTTGCTCATATCAGCTTCAGGAAGCAAAGAAGTGGTAAAGGACGATTTGGTAGTTCTTTCAGCCGAAGAGGCAGGAGAGGCAGTAGTGTAAGTGGTAGTGGAAGTTACAGCGGTCGGAGTAGCACATCTGGTAGTGGCTACAGACCTAACCTGGTAGACAAGAACAAGTTCAGATGCTACAACTGCAATGAATTGGGGCACTTCGCAACAGAGTGCAAGAAGCCCAAGTACGTTCATCCCAAGGAATCCTATGCTGATTTGAAAAAGAAATATGATGCCTTGGTTAGCAAGCAACAGAAGGGAAGCCGGGCGTATGTTGTGACTGAAGGGAAGGGTTGGGACGAGTCTGATGAAGATGAAGATCAGGAGCTATGCAACTTTGCTTTAATGGCAAAATCTTCAGAACAATCAGAGGGCAGTGTACAGGAAAAGAGTAAAGTCATATGGGTGCTGGACAGTGGAGCATCGAGGCATATGACCGGCAATAAGTCCCTGCTAACAGATTTGGTGTTGAGAGCCGGCTCCGTGGTTACTTTTGGAGATAACAGCAAAGGTTACACCAGGGGATATGGCAAGATCGTTTGTGGAAATGTTATCATTGAAGATGTATCTTTTGTGGAAGGATTGCGACATAATCTTCTCAGCGTTAGTCAGTTCACCGACAAGGGTTTTGACGTCAACTTTGGGAAGCATGATTGTTCGATTCGAAGCAAAAAGGATGGAAGCCTTGCTCTCAAAGGAGTAAGGAAGTCAAATTTGTTCATAGCTGACATGAATTCTGCTGATCAGTCTGAAGTCACGTGTTTCTACAGCAAGGCTTCTGCTGATGAAAGTTGGCTATGGCATAAAAGATTATCTCACCTGAACTTTAAAGCAATGAATAATCTCGTAAGAAGAGAATTGGTGAGAGGGCTGCCGCAGATGGAGTTCACTCCAGATGGACTCTGCGAAGCATGTGAGATGGGAAAATCAAAAAGAGCCTCGCATAAGGATAAACAAGTGAATAGCATTACCGAGCCCCTACAACTCCTTCACATGGATTTGTTTGGACCTGTTAATGTTATGTCAATGTCAAGGAAAAGATATGCGCTGGTAATTGTCGATGACTTTTCCAAATACACATGGGTGAAGTTTGTGACATCGAAAGATGAAGTGCCACATGAGATCATTAGACATGTACTGGTAATTGAAAACGTAGCAAGTCTGACTGTGAAGACTATCCGATCCGACAATGGGACAGAATTCAAGAACTCAGTGTTAATGGATTTCTGCATATCTAAAGGGATCAGACGACAGTATTCAGCACCGAGAACACCACAGCAAAATGGGGTGGTAGAAAGGAAGAACAGGACACTGGTTGAAGCAGCTAGGACAATGCTGTATGAGTCAAAACTTCCTTTATATTTTTGGGCTGAAGCAGTTAACACGGCTTGTTATACACAGAACAGAACCCTGATTATAAAGGACCATAATGAGACGCCGTATTACATGATGAATAAACGAAAACCATCTATCAAGTACTTTCACGTATTTGGTGCCAAATGCTTTGTGTTAAGAGACAATGCACAACTTGGAAAGTTTGATGCCAAAGCAGATGAAGGGTTTTTCATTGGATATTCTCTTGAAATAGTAGCAGCGTACAGGGTGTTTGTGCTTAATGATCGCAAGGTGGTTGAAAGCCTTAATGTCACATTCGACGACTCAAGGCTCCCTTCTATACAAAAAGAAGATAGTGAGCCCACTTCCCTAAGATTTGAAAATATGGATGTTGATGAAGTGGATACAGTTCCTGAGTCAGTAGTGCAGGGTAGTGATCCAACTATAAATAATGAAATTAATCAAGAGTCTAGTGTTTCGCAAACTCAAAACACTAGGACTGAGGGATCACCTTCCGTCAGACCTGGTACTAACTCAGGGGGAGTCAGTATGCACTCAGGGGGAGCAGCTCACTCAGGTGGAGCCAGTACTAGCTCAAGGGAAGCTAGTGAAAGTGCTTCTAGACTAAGTCATCTTCACTTACAAGATCAAGCTGAATCATCAAGAACATTTGCTAGGGATCGCACTTGGAACAAGGACCATCCGTTCGAGCTAATTATTGGTGATCCAGAGGCCGGAGTGACTACTAGAGGAAAAGCTAGAGCTGAAATTGCCACTGAGAATGAATGTCTATATTCAGTGTTCCTTTCCCAGATAGAACCTAAAGTGGTGGAAGAAGCTCTAGATGACGCTGATTGGGTGATTGCTATGCAAGAGGAACTCAATCAGTTTGAAAGGCAGAAGGTGTGGAAGCTGGTACCCAGACCAAAGAATAGATCTGTTGTTGGGACAAAATGGGTATTCAGGAACAAGCTGGATGAAGACGGACGTGTAACACGAAATAAAGCTCGCCTGGTTGCTAAGGGTTATACTCAAAGAGAAGGAATTGATTATGATGAAACCTATGCACCAGTAGCAAGGCTAGAGGCAGTAAGGATGTTCTTGGCATTCGCAGCACATCATGGTTTTAAAGTCTATCAAATGGATGTCAAGAGTGCATTCTTAAACGGTGAACTGGATGAAGAGGTGTATGTCGAGCAACCTCCCGGGTTTATCGATATCAAGTATTGTGATTATGTTTATCGACTCTTCAAATCAGTATATGGCCTTAAGCAGTCTCCGCGGAAGTGGTATGAAACTCTGTCAGACTTCTTACTAGAAAGTGGTTTTACAAGAGGAGTAATCGACAAGACGCTTTTCTACAAGAAATGCAAAGATGATCTAATAATGGTGCAAGTATATGTGGATGACATTATCTTTGGGTCTGCGAATGAGAAGCTGTGTGCTAAATTCGCTAAGTTAATGCAATCAAGGTATGAGATGAGTATGATGGGAGAGCTGACGTTCTTTCTGGGCATTCAAGTTAGTCAGAAGAAGGACGGGATATTTATCTGCCAGACCAAGTACATTCATGATCTATTGAAGAAGTATGGTCTCCAAGATGTATCACAAGCAAAGACTCCTATGGCAACAGCCACGAAACTTGACGAGGACAAATCAGGTAAACCTGTAGACATCTCAAGCTATCGAGGTATGATCGGCTCACTTTTGTATTTAACTGCTAGTAGACCTGATATTATGTTCTCTACATGCTTATGTGCAAGGTTCCAAGCGGATCCTAGAGAGTCACATCTCATAGCCGTAAAGCGCATTTTTAGGTATCTCAAGGGAACATCAAATCTCGGGATTTGGTACCCAAGAGATACAGGGTTTAATCTTGTTGGCTATTCGGATTCAGATTACGCAGGTTGTAGAATAGATAGGAAGAGTACTTCAGGAAGCTGTCAGTTCCTTGGAAGAAGGTTGGTGTCTTGGCAAAGCAAGAAACAACACACAGTATCTACCTCGACAGCTGAAGCAGAATATATTGCTGCTGGAAGCTGTGTGGCCCAGATACTGTGGATGAAGAACCAACTCAAGGACTACGGTGTGGAAGTATCTAAGATTCCTATCATGTGTGACAACACAAGTGCTATTGCAATGACCAACAATCCTGTGGATCACTCAAGGACCAAGCATATTGACATCAGGTATCATTTTATTAGAGAGCATGTAGAAAATGGAACTGTAGAGTTGCATTTTGTGTCTACTGAACGTCAAATAGCAGATATATTCACTAAACCCCTAGACGAATCAACATTTTCTAGATTGGTTGGTGAATTAGGGATGCTTAACACCTGTTAGTTTTGCTACCTATCTGTTATAATTCAGCTTGTGTACATATTATTGTTATTCATGAATATTCATAATTAATAATGTGTACTTAACTTCATAAATGTATGTGTTGCATATCATAAGGAGTTAGAAAGTTTCATGACATTAATCTTGTGCTGATCTGTATATCATTATGGTTAGTGTCTAAATGAAGTAATGAGAAATTTTCTATGGCAAATCTCGATCTATCCACATCAAGATCGACATCGAGATGTAGATCGAGATGCGGATCGAGATCGACATCCAGATCGACATCTAGATGTAGATCGAGATGCGGATCGAGATCGACATCCAGATCGACATCCAGATCGACATCGAGATGTAGATCGAGATGCGGATCGAGATCGACATCTAGATCGACATCTAGATGAGGATCGAGATGCGGATCTCGAGATCGAGATGTGACGTGTCTTTTCAGTCATTTTTTTTTGGCGTGCAGGTATATATTATAGCATTAAAAAGGCTGTTCATTATTTACATTAACTTTCTTTCTCTCCAAAAGCTTAAGCTCTTCATATACACTCGCGTATACATACATTACATCAAGTTTTCTTGTGATTTTCTTAAAAATCACTAACTGTTACTTAAAAGCATCAATAACTAAAACGAAACTCTGCTAAAATTTTGTTTACAACTGTTGAACTTCTTGCGTTGTTTTTATCGTTATTACTGTTCTTGTAATTAGTTCTTTAGTTTTCTTCTTCATTCGAGTGAGTTTGGTTTTTGTTTCGTGCTTTCTTATTCTTAAGTACTTTTGTGTTCTTGAGCAAAATAGTTGTGAGTACTACTGGTTAATCCTTAAAGTGCAACTTTACCGCCGTGTTTGTGGTTTTTCTAGAAAAATAATTTATTTTGTAACGGCTGTTCACTTTAATTTTCGAAAACTCAACCGTCAATCATTAGTGGGGAGTTAAGTGGTCATTAGTGGGCAGTTAATTTGTTTTAATTTGTGTCACTAATTACGTGGGGTAATTAGTGGGGTTCGTGTACGTTTTTTTTGTTGTTTAAATTTAGAACTTGTTCTCTAAAAATTTCCATTGCCAAACAATTTCAGAACATTTCTTTTCTCAAACACAACTTTAAAATGGCAAACCCAAATTTCACAATTCCCAAGACCAACTTTGTTAATCTCTCTGCTGATCGAGCAACTGGTAGATTTATTCACTATCAGTTCTGGATTGAATCCCTCAACAACACATCAATCATAAGTCACGCGTTAACCGCCTCTCCCATCCTGAATGTCGAAGCCCTTCAAGCTGCTTACTCTACTCTAGAGATTCAGGGTGGAAAAGCCAATCCAACAGGACTATCCTTTACTATTGGTGGTGTCAAATATGAAGTCAGTCTGCGGAAGTTCAATGAGTTACTCGGGCTTCCTACAGAAGATTATGCTCCGGAACCCACTATGGAGGATATGTTGCAATTATTCACGGAGATAGGTTGTCGCCCTCCCACGGGTCCTATCAAGGTAACAAAGGTTAACACCGGTATGCTACCAGCTGAGTGGGATTATGTAGTTCAGGCCATTCAGCGCTGCATGTTCCCAAAAGACAAAGACTACAGGCCAATGAACAACAGCTGCCGGGTAATACTATATGGAGTGGCAAACAACAGGAGAGTGAATGTGGGCAAACATCTGTTGATTCAGTTACATGAGAGGTGGGCATTGGAGAAAAATGCCTCAAGGAATCCAGAAGATGGTCCAGTCAAATGCTGGATGCCAAGATTTCTTCAGATTGTTCTGGATGACGTCCTTTCAGAGGAACACAGAAGAATATTTCAAGGCTCTGAAAGGATGGCATGTTTTGATATGACTCTAAAGAGTATCTCCACCATGGAAACCCAGCAAAAGTCAAGACTTTTTGAGTTGCGCCTGACTCCGTACTTCCAGGATCTGCAAGATGAGTATGCTAGGAGGCATGTTTCTCAGTTTACTGCAGTAGAAGCTGAGAGTAGCGGTAACGAAGCTGAAGGTGGAGATCCAGTGCCTAGAACTTTGGAACAAGCAAGAATGGATGTTGATATGGCTGAGGCAAATGTTGCAGAAGCTGGAGCTGACAAGGATGACGATCTTCTTAGTCAGGTACCTATTCTTGCTAATCTTGATCAATCATCAATTCAACCTGTCTTCTACAGCCGTGGGCCTGAAAACCCCCAGGCTCTATCCCAGGCTGCAAGCCCTTCTGTTCATAAACGTTCAGCCAGCCCTAAAACTGGTGATAAAAGGAAGGCAAGCTTATCTGAGTCGAGTGATTCGAGTGGAGGGAGTGTAGGAGTTGAGAGAGTAGTCACTTCAGCAGCTCTGCCATCTTCAAAGAAGCAAAAGGTGGATTCAAACCCAGTGGCAACTGCACAACCTGTTAAGGCTAGTTCACCTCTCACAGCCACCACACCTCACGCTGGTGGCTCTCCTCTCCAAATCATTTCAACACATTCGCACTCGCCTAGGCATGTTGGTGAGAGTCAAGAAGGGGGTCCAGCTCAACAGCCAATAGGAGCTGGCCCTACCTTCCCTGAGTTGTCCGCTCAGGGCTCTTTGAGCAATTTCTCGGAAGGGGAATGGCAAACTGAGACTAGCACTTCTGATACTAGTATCTCAGGCAGTTTTAATGAGGAAGAGTCTGTCGAATCCAGTATGGATGACGCTTCCTCATCTAAATCAGAAAACAAGTTGCTTGCAGAGCAACGACATCTGGTGACTGGTGGGTCTACGCCTCCAGAACAGCCCAGCGAACCAGAAAAGGTTCTAAGTGAACAAGGGGATGACATGGTCATAACGTCATCTCCCGTCGTAGACACAGCGCTTAAAGGCTCAGTCTCACTGACCGATATCGCCGACCAACTCACCGCTAGTCCCCAGCGATTAGTGGATGAGGCTCTAGTACTGTTAGGCTCTAAACACGAGGGAGAGACAGGGAGAGTAGATCCCTTCTTTTTAGGGATCTTGAGTGAAACAGAACCCGGCGAGAGTAAACAGTCTAACCCAAGCCAAACACCGTCCCCCAAATTGCAGGATCTAGTGAAGAAAGTGGAGGCTTTGGAGGCTGGAGTTGCTGGTGTTACTGCTGCTGTCTCTTCTCACTCTGGAAGATTGGAGGTTGGAGCTCAGTTCATGGAGAACCTGATTGCCGTCCAAAATCAGATGATTGACAAGATAAACAATCTCGGATTGGCACAGGTGGAGGTCGGGAGGTCAGTAGATGATGTCACTTATGGCATGTCTCAGGTTTGGACGAAACTGCATGAACTACTTGATGCTGTCTTTGGACGTAACAAGGATGGACCTGGTCCTTCAACTGGTGGTGGTGGTGACGATAATAATGATGATGATGCTCCTGATGAGGATAACACACCTAAGGGGGAGAAAGAGGATCAGGGTCTGAAAAAGCTGACTAGTAAGGGTCCGGTGATCGAGTCCTCAAACAAATCTGGTGAAAAGGTGGAGGAGGCTCAACCGGCTCTTAAGGACAAAGGCAAGCAGAAGATGGTAGCTGAAGAAGAAGCTGAGAAAGAAACACCTCTTGTTGATACATTTATGGGAGACTTTATTGAAGATTCTGATGATGACGAGATGGATGTAGAAGCCTTGGTGGCAAGGAGGTCGAGACTCGAGCAACGAGCAAGAGAATGGGAACAAGAAAGAGGTCTAAATCCTGGCGGATCTGGCGCAGGAGTTGCAGGTGATGCAGGAGACCACTCGGTTGCTGACGAGCATGTTCCAGAAGAAGAAGTTGATGAAGCGGAGATGCAAGGAGAGATTTTCAGGGAAGCCAGAGAAAGAGTAAATGAAGAAATTCTACAAGGGATAGTTGAAAAAGAACTAATGGCAAAGGAGAAGAGAGCGGCTCAGAAAACTCAGCATGAGTTTGAAATGAAAAAGATCAATGATCCTAAGGTCCAGGCTGACATAAGGAGGGAAGGTCCCGAGTGGGACAAGGCTAGAGAAGCCTTAGCTGGACCAAGAGCCTATGCTCATGACTCAGGAAGATTGAGCTTTCTTCTTCATAAGCTAGAAAATCTAAACCCTGGGCTGCTGAATTATCTAAATTGCATAAGACAGGGATGCACCTCCGTACAAGTCATATTCAAGGAGAAGGCATGGAATCTGATGATCACTTGGACACCCATAACAAAAATCGGGCCGTGTATGGTCGATGAAGCTTTCTTCCATGAAAGGGGTGCAAGTGAACTGGTAGAATTCGCTCACAAGGTAGACACCTCTGTCAAGACTGGAGTGCTGTTTAAGGAGAAATTGTTGAAGATGGCTGAAGACAGAGGGGTTGACATCATTCTAAATCCCTACCAGATCAGATATGTCCATGACAAGGTCTTGAGGATCGTAAATCTGCATGATTCGAAACTAACTCCGAGCGGAAATGTGCTGAAGGCAGTTGCAAAGCTAGTTCTCTCTAAGGGTTTTCTAACAAAGGAAAAGAAGCTGGTGGCTAAGGACTTGGAGAAGCTGATAAGAAGGCAAGATTCTAGATACAAGTTGCCTGAAGCTACACTACCAGTGGTTAAGAAGGAACCTGAAGACTATGCATTCGAGCTGCAAAACGAGGCAATAAGAGAGCATGTGCAAAGATACGGAGATCCAAGGATAGACATTCCAGAAGAAGGGGAAATAAGAAAGGAAGCTAGTGCAGTGGTTAGTGCAAATGTCAAGTTTGTCAAGAGCAAAGCTGAGAATGAGAATGATCTGCTGATCTATACAGACAAGCATAAGGTGGAAACCATCATTGAAATCAAGTACGACATCTTTGCAGAACACAGTCATGAAACACTGTGTAGTATAAGAGAATTGATTGAGGAGATGGATGATATTGACGAGTTTGATCAGGATTATCTGAGGGTCACGTTTGATAACTTCTGTAAGAGAAGACAACAACTTGATATTCAGAGGCTACAGCAATGCACCACCGCTATTGTCATTGGATACCCTAAGCAGCTGGTCATACGGAAGAAAGGGGAAAAGGGGTACCCTGACAAAGTCACAAAGCTGAGGTTTGAAGACATTCCCACGAAGCTTACCACTCGCAGCATGGTTGAAAGGTGGTTGAGGTTGTTTCGAAATTACAAGATCAGAAATCATGTGGAAGCAGAAGGACTTAATCTTCTCAAGAAAAGAATGGATGAAGTCTGCAACCCTGAGTTCATGAAGAAAGAAAAAGCAGCCAAGAAGAAAGCTCGTGAGGAAGAGGAGCGCAAGAAATAAAAATTTTAATGTATCATGCTTGTAATGTTTCTTTGCGTTATAATTTGTTTTCTTGTTTTCCTGCATTGTAAAAATATATTATCTGTTGTCTTGTGGAGTGTAAGGTAGAAGTTAGTTAGCTAAGTGTCTTGAAACTGGTTTAGATAAGGCATCAATTATTTCGCGAAGTTCGGCGGTGGTAATACTGCTAAAAGGACTTCAGAAGGATAATTGAAGATTGAGTGGACCGTGCTCTTAAAGTACTTAGAGAAAATCTCTAGAAGAGCATGAAGCCATTTAATCGAGCCAACAGGTGTCCAATTTTGGCACTTGAAGTATCAGTAATAGACATGAAGTTAATTAATCAAGCCAAGCATTATGCAAGTTGACATGATCTTTTATGAATGTTATTTTATCTTTTTCAGTCCCTGTTTAGTTGAGTTATCCTCATTGTGAATTTGGTTGTCATTGTTAGACAATCAAATAGGGGGAGATTGAAAGGCATAGGTGTACTAACTTGTAACACTTAATTATTTTGTAACTCAACTAAGTAAAAGATAAAACAACAGCAAAACAAGAGAAACTGAAGAAGCACATGGAATCAATCAACTGAAGAAATGGTAATGATACTTGGTAACTACAAGTAACTAATTTGGTTAATCAAGGATGCATAAGTGAGAAGAAGTTCAATCTGAGTATTGCTCATGCCCTAACTTATCTAATGGAGAATCAAATTAATGTCAAGGAAGTATCAAGAAGGCCAAAGTGATTTCATGTAATGTATATCAACATCTGGATAATGTAAAGGTTAATCAACAAATGAGAACTGACATTCAGAAGCAAGAACCCCTACAAGACTAGTCACTTATGAACCAGACCATTGCATCAAGTGTCAGGACATTGGAGGCAAGTTCGTGTCAGTAATAGAAGATCTCATTTGAATTGAGTGAGGAAAAGAAATTGAAGAAGCTAAGGAAACTTGCTCACAAAGGTTAATTCTCAATTAGTCACTAAAGAAGGTCAACATTGGATGTGTGCATATTTGCCAAGGCAAATGTCGATCCACAGCAGATCGAGATGCGGATCGAGATTTACAAGTGAAGTAAAACACTGCAAAGGCAAATCTCGATCCAGGCGATAGATCGAGATCGAGATTTTCACAGATCGAGATCGAGATCCTCATAGATCGAGATCGAGATTCTCCCAGATCGAGATCGAGATTTTCACAGATCGAGATCGAGATCCTCATAGATCGAGATCGAGATTCTCCCAGATCGAGATCGAGATTTTCACAGATCGAGATCGAGATGGGTCCAGGCGAAGATCGAGATGCGGGTAGAAATGTAACATTTAATGTTCAAGGGACAAGTGGCTTATTGTGAACGGTTGATCCAGAGTTGTTGGGAAAGTACTTTTTGTTGTCGAAGTCCTGATTGGGCCACGTACACAAAAAGGACAAGATCAAGACTACATGACATTATAAAAGCAGCACTTTGTTTTTATTTTTAGTAGTAACTTGTATCTCTGTATTTTAAACGATAATTTTTAAGAGAGAGCATTTACTGTAAAACAAAAAGTGAGAGAAAGAGGATCAGTTGAATCTAGCTTTAATTGCTGTATTTATTGTTCAACTGATCATGATGCTTTTATGAATGTTGTAGCAAATCCATCAATGAATATAATGATATATTCTTGAAATTCTGAGTCATCATTTATTACTTGCACATTGTTTATTCTCTCATAAATTTTAAACAGTTGTATTCACCCCCCCCCCTCTACAACACTTTGGACCTAACAAGGCATGTCATTGAATTTGCCTTTACAGAGTGAAAATCAGCCACATAGACATTTCCTTTTCTTTCTCTAGTTAAGAGAATTTCACTAGTTTCTTTGTTGGCTATAATGCATGATCCAGTTGTAAACCATACACCATTTCCATTATCACATAGTTGACTAATATTGAGCAAGTTGTGCTTCAATCCATCAACTAGTGCTACAGGTTCAATGATAACATTTTCTTTTGCAATTGAGCCATATCCCAGAGTAAAACCTTTGCTGTTATCTCCAAAAGTAACTCATGAGCCAGCTTTTTCCACAAACTTTGTGAGCAGGGACAAATCTCCAGTCATGTGCCTTGAACATCCACTATCCAAATACCAGAGATTTTTCTTCCTGTTTCCCTGCACACACATAAAACAATCAAGTTGTTTTTGGTACCCAAGTTGCCTTGGGTCCTCTTTTATTAGTTGCAGCCTGAGCCCCTGTTGTCAACTTAGGTTCCTTTTGTTTTGGTGGGTTTAAATCCACTTTAACTTTGGGAGTTGACTTTTGGGGCTTTGACACCTTGGAACTCATGGCAGAATTTCCATGAATTTCATCATTTACTTTAGGCATGTTCCATGGCATACCAGGCATGTTCATATTAGGATATGCAAAAAAGGGATTATACATGTATGGAACTTGTGCATAAGGCATACGAACATTAGGTGCAACCAAATTAGAAGACATGACATTCATGAGCATAGGATTGGTAAACATGGCATTTGCAGTCATGGCATGTATATTTAAATCATTTGAAGATATAGACTTCTTTTCATTCTTGCATTGCATGGACAAATGATTTACACTACCACATTTAGCACATACTTTTCTAGGTGCATACATATCAGGAGTGTAGTTGTTGTGCTTATTTATGCCTACTTTACCATTGCTATTCTTTTTCTTTTTCTCAGACTTAGGTTGAGTAATTTCCACAGGTGCTATCTTTTCTAATTTTTCTTTTAATTGTTTCTTGGATAAGCTACCTATGTTGATTTTCTCAGCCTCAGCCTCAACTTGATTTTTGGTTTCCTTAACAAACTTAATAGGAGTGCTAAATTTGTTCTTCTTATTAGCCATTGATGATTTACTTGTCGATGGATGCTTATCGATTGATTCAGCATCAATCGATTGATAAAGGATTAGTAGTCGATTGATCTTTATCCATTGAAGTATCAGCCAATGGCTTGCCTATTGATTTGGGGAGTTCTCCTAGAGTATCTATACCCTGAACATCAATAATTTGTTTGGCAGTTTTAGCAGACCTATTCCATTTGTTAATGGTTTCAATTTCTTCAGCCAATTGTTCTTTCAACAATTCTTCTCTTTTCAAACTGTTTACTAGTTCATTCCTAGCATCCTTTCTTTCCTGCTTAAATCTATCTAAACAAACAAGTTCATTTTCAAGAAAAATATTCCTCTCAGTTAAGTCATCAATGGTGTTCTTTAACTTGAGGTTTTCTTTGTTTAGAGATTTTAGAGTGACATGCAAATTGTACAATTCATTGGACATCTCATTAATAGTAATATTGCATTCATCAGTAGTAAGCTCAGAAAAGTTTGTAGCTAGTACCTGATTTGATGATGAACTAGCTTCTTCATCTTCATGTTTGGCCATTAATGCTAGATTGATGAATTCTTCAGAATCACTGTCCTCAGCAGCCCAGTCCTTCTCTTCAGTAACAAAAGCCTTTTCTTTTTGTTTTAAAAGGTCAAAGTATTTCTTTTTATAATCAATACCCTCATATGACTTTGCCTTTTCTTGTTTTGGCTTCCTACACTCATTTGAGAAATGACCAACCAATCCACAGTTAAAACATTTGAATTTAGATCTATCAACCAAATTTTTATTTTTATTATTGCTTCTAAACTGAGATCCAGGCCTTTGAGCATATGGATTCCTCTTGAATTTTAGCTTTGAAAACTTCCTTGACAGAAATGCAAGGTGCTCATCAATCTCATCTAAATCATCCTGAGAGCATGTTTCATTTTCTTCACACTTGCTCTTTCCTTTTCTCTTGAATGATTCTTCAACAACATCACCAACCATCATGATAGACTCTTCTACACAGCCATTTTCCTTCTTCTCTTCATTTCCCTTGACTACCAAAGCCACAGTTTTCTCCTTTCTTTGATTCTTCTCAATCTCCTCATCTTGTTGGATTTCCAACTCATATGTCTTGAGAATACCATAAAGTTTTTCTAGAGTATAATCCTTGAAGTCCTGAGATTGTCTAATGGAAACAGTCATTGGTTTCCATTCTTTTGGAAGAGATCTAAGAAATTTTAGATGTGTATCCTCAGTTGCATAAACCCTACCATATAGCTTCAGTCCATTTAACAACTTCTGAAATCTGCTATAAGTGTCATTGATAGATTCTCCACTCTTGAAATGAAATGATTCATATTTTTGAATCAAGAGTTGCATCTTGTTTTTCCTTACTTGCTCAGTTTCTTCACACAAAATTTGAAGAGTGTCCCATACTTCTTTTGATGAAGTGCAATTTATCACATTATCAAACATATCTTTATCTAGACCATTAAACAGAATGTTCATGGCCTTCTTGTCTTTGAGTACTTCTTTTTCATCCTCTTTAGTGAACTCAGAGATGAGTTTTAGAACATGTTTGTCAAGTGCAGGAGTTCCATCAGGATTTACACCTGTGACTAGCTTCATAGGAATATGAGGACCTTTTTCTATGCAGTGAACATATGACGGGTCCAGAGAAAGTAGATGCAGATGCATTTTAACCTTTCATGGAAAATATTCATCTTTCTCTAAAACTGGAATCTTCACACCTGAATCTTTCTGGCCCATATTGACTGTTCTTGATCTTTAAACTTTCTGTGTGTTGAAAGCCTGCTCTGATACCAATTGTTATTCCCCTAGAACAATGTCAATATTTGTAGAAGGGGGGGGGGTTGAATACAAATATTAAAACTTTTTGTTTGTTCTAATATTAGTTCTTGAAGTTTGAGAATTAAAGAGAATATGTTCAAACAAATTAAGACTGAAAAATAAACTGAACAAAGAGATTTAAAATTACTAATAGATTGGTTTTTCCATCAGTGTATATTTTTGCTCAATGTTCCTAGGTTAAAAGAAACCTAGCTGCGTTTTTACAAGATTAGAAAACAAATCAACTGTTCTTACAAATGTGCTCTCAAGCTAGAACAGTTGATTAAGAAATATTGTCTAACTTGTGTGTTTTCTAATAATGCTGCTACACTTTTTTATATACCACAAGTGTGCTTTTACAATTCCTATTCTAGGATTGTTTCTACCTGCCTTCCTTTTTACCTTTTTCTAATTTAGAATTCAGGTTTGAAAGACAATTTCTGATTGAGTCTTCATAGCCGCCCTAGACTGTCTTCCATAGGTGTGCTTTTGTTCTTTGGATCTTTAACAGATAGTCTTTCTGTGTTGTCACAATCAATTGATAATTTGCTGTTAAGCATATCAATTGATCCATCCTTTAATCCATCAACTGGTGTTCTTCTTCGATTGATCTTTATATCCATCGATTGATAGAAGATGACTTATCGATTGATAGATGTTATCAATCGATGGGTCTTCACATCAGTTGATGGTCTTCAATGCTTGACTTGGCTTCTTCGATTGATCTCTCATCCATCGATGCTTCAATATCAATTGATCATCCTTCACTTGTGTAATTTTCTGTCTTCACATAATTACAATTTAACAGTTTAATTTACACATCAATTGATGATCTATATCAATCGACTCTAACATCAATTGATGAATAAAATATCAATTGATTTACACCTTATCGATTGAAATAGACTAAGTACACCTATGCTACAATCCAAATTATCAGTTGATTCATATAAACACTTCAACTGATAAATGGTTTCCTGATCAATTGATATTTATAACTTTCATATCAATTGATCAGTTACATCAAATAAAATTTCTATGATTCTAAGATTAATGTTATCATCAAATTACATGTAGATTCCTAACAAATGATTTAGATACGAATTTTACAATAACTCAGCAAAGACACAAATCACTACACCATATACATATGATACGAAAACTAAAACAATTAACTTGATCCGAAATCAAAATTATTTATATAAAAATATATCCATATAGTCAAAACAATAACACTTTTTATTTATGCAGGAATACCAATATAAAAACTTATACAATATCATGTAGAGACTCATACAATAATCATATACACATAATATTCACATAGATCATACCCAAACTAAAGTTTCGATAATAATCATTCTATTAACATGTAATGGATCAATTATACATATTATCATATACATACAAGCGTGTAATTACCGGCACGTACAAAAAATATATTTGACGGATTGATTCACATCCCAATCCTCTCTCTTCCTCTTTTGAGTACGTTTTTCTATTCTTGTGTGTTTCTTCTTTTCTCTTTTTTTGTGTATTCTCTATGTGTATGTTTATATTTTCTAGGTATACGACAGTTACAACTTGCTGATATAAGTCTCATAATCATTCCATAATTACTATTTCTAATTAATGTTAATACTATAATATTTACCTGCTTCTATTTTTAAAAAGAAAATATATTCAAATTATTAATAAAAAACAAGTATTTTACTAAGTCAAGCACTATAAAATAAATTATAATACTATTATCCACAATTGAAGTCAAAAGAATTAATAATAAATTAAATCACAAAAATGAGGTTATTACAGTAATTGCTCTTCCATTTCGGGATTGTTCCAATATATTTTACATGTTGGACCTTCTCTAAATTAAAGATAATTTTATAACGCATAAGCGGTAAAATCGTCCAATTTAGATTTCTAAAACTCAAGATATGACCCAAACAGTGTCTATAGCCCTATATACAGACCAATTAATACCAATTGTCTTCTAATTTGTCTCCAAATTAGCTATTTAAGCTCAAATCCTTCTAAATTTATGAATTTCTTCTTTTCTACAATAAAACATTAAAATCTATTAAATAAATATCTAAGTCAATGCAAAATACATTAAATATGATGATGAAATCATCTAAAATACATATAAAAATATATTTTATCGAACATAGATGACTTTTGCAACAAATACATACACATCTATAATGAGTATTACTCAATAAGTACAAATCTATAATAAATAACACATACACACTTAATAACTTATCAACAAAGTTACAACATAATCACAAAAATTACATGTTTATTGTAAAAATCATGATAACGTATTGTACTTTGCAACAAATACACCCCCTAAAATGGGCATTATTCAATAATTAAAAATCTACAACAAATCACATGTTAGGAATGAGTTATAGGAAACTTATGCAGGGGGTGAATGTATAAATTGAATTCTTTTTAAATTTCGTTCGAATGATTGGTTGACTCTTAGTAGCTTAACTTGAATGTGAACTTTTATAAGAGATGCGGAAATGAAGAATTTAGAACACACACAAGTAAACTTTCAATCTAAATTTTATTTAGAATGAAATTGCTACAAGTTTGAAATTCAAGAGTGAATTTCAGCTTCTTGTCCTTGAGAGAAAACAAGAAATTAAATCAATATCTTACAATTTAACACACACACTAGACTTGTGAAGCTGTGCTCTTGCTAAATAGACAACATGTATTACCAGCACATGTTTTCACAAACTAGTTACCATAACTAAAAATAGACAAGAATAAATTTATATTTTACACAATCCATTTCTAGCTAAGTCTTTTGATTCGACAGTCTGTTGCTTTCTGCATTCTATCTTCTGTCTTTTATCTTGTTCTTTCTTCAAGCTTCCTTGTAGACTTGTCATTATCATTCACAGGTTTGACTGACCTTGATCATGACAATGCTTATATAACTTGTCTGTAACTTCTGCACATTTCTTTGAAACTAGCCCATTTGAAGTAGTCGATTACGCTTGATTTCTAACTCCTCGAGAAGTCATGATGTAGACTTCTCGGTTGATTTCTTCTGAGACTTCTCGATTAGTTACATTTGATACTTCTCGATTAACCTTGCTTTGAGACTTCTCGATTAGCCTTGTTTTGAGACTTCTCGATTAGTCTTGTTTTGAGACTTCTTAATTGGCCACCCTTTAGACTTCTCGGTCAGGCCAGTTCCTTAGACTTCTCGATTACTTCAAACAACCAACTTCTCAATATAATATTTTTGGACTTCTCGATTGAGTATAGCTTATTGACTTCTCGAATGATTCATGTAGGCTTTGCTATACAAGTTTCTGAGACTTCTTGACCAGTTCACTTTGTAGACTTCTCGACTAGATGATTTTGCCTTAGAAGAATTTCCAACTTGAATTCCTTATTTGTTGAGGTCTTATTCTTCCTGATGCATGATCAATCATACTTGAATCTTCTATCAGAATATTATTCTTTGTGACCACTATTTACACTTGGAATTACAGCAGAGAATACTTCTAACTGCAAATTTACAGGATAAAGATTCAGATCACAATACCTATACAAGAAGTTCTACAAATGTTACATCATCGGTACAAGTAATGACATTCAACAAAGGTAGGCTTGAATAGATCCAACAATCTCCCCCAATTTGAGAGAAGACATTTGAGCAAATTTAAACAAGATATCAAGCCTACCTAGTTTTATTTTTGTAAGCTTCATATAGAGCATCTTTCTCTTCTTTACTTCTTTTGTTGATCTGAGCTATGGAACTTAGGCATTATTGCTTAGCAATTATCTCTTCATTCAGAATAGAATCCTTTAGATGATCAGCAACAATTTGAAGAGTTTCTGGAGGGTAATCCATGACAAATTTGAGTCTAACTTTGACTGTTCTGCCACTATAAGTTTTGATCTCAATCCTGTCAGGGTTTGAGAAGATTCTGCACTTTTATGCTTTCCTTAGCTCTTCTGACTTTCATTTAATTTCCTCATCTTCTTGCTTCTTTCTCTCAGCCATTTTCCTTCTTTCAATAACTTTATTAATTTTCTTTTGATACTTCTCAGCCAAATACACAGCAACATCCATCATTTTAAGTTTGTTGATCATGCTCTTCTTATCAATTAGACTGATCACTCTTTTGATTTGATGAGTAGTGGAAGTTAATCTATCATAGTAAAATTCCCTTTCTTCACCATCAATATTTGTAATGTACACTTTGTGATTTCTGAGTACAGCCTTTTCAATTCTTTCTGCAATCATTTTCTTGATTTTTACTTTGTCATAAACTTCTTCTATATAAATTGGTTTGATGGAAAGTCCCTTGTCAGGCACAATGATTTGATTTCTCATTTTTTGGATATCTCACTAGCATAGAGCGGGTGGATTTCTTGAATTTTACTCTTGACTTAGTGTTGCCCTTGATCTGTTGGCATGGATTGAGTTTTGAAGATTGAGTTTCCTTTAGTTTCCTCCTTATCACTCCATGTGAAGTTACCTTGACTAGATGTCTTTGTGGAGATTTGGATTTGATGGGAATTGATTGTTGAGCAGTTTCAGAAATTGTGATAACTAAGTTAGTATCCTTAAATTTGGTAGGTACACTAACAGAGTTAACGATAACTTGCTGCTTTTATGTTTTCTTTCTTTCATATTTCTTTTCTTTGCCTTTATCATCATTCTTCTTGTCTTTATTCTCATCTTTCTCTTCATTCTTTCCATCCTTATCACTCCTGGGTGCAGGCTTATCATCTTTCTTTCCTTGCCCCTCATCTTTATCATCTTTTCTCTTCTTCTCAAGCTCCTCAGTAGCAAAATCAGCTACTTGGTCATTGATGAATCTCCTCATCATTTCAATGATTTGTTGATCCTCCTCCCTTACTACAAGCTTTTTCTGAAGTAGCTCTATAAGACTAATGATTTGTCTCCTATTTGCTTGAGTCATGTGTTGAGGAATTCTGAAATGACACAAGGTATTTTGATTTGTTAAATAAAGCACTCCATTTGAATTACAATGGGCTTCAGGAAGTATTTTTGGCATTAGAGGATGTGTCACATTGTTCTTCAGCTCATCATCTTCCTTGGTCACAGATTCCACACCTTTGTAGAGACATTCCAGTTCTGTGTAGGAGAGATATTTGAAAGTGTCAATGGATAATCTATAGTAGCCAGACTCCATCTGCACTACTGGCTCTTTGAACACCTTGCCATTTGCCTCAATCTTCACTCCCCTTACTATGACAATATTGTTTTGAAGAAGCTTCTTGTAGTTCTAGTGATTATCCTTCACAGTTGCTTTGATGACTTTTAAATTCAACAGGAATTCTTTGTCAGCTAAAGGCTTCTGCGTTTATGCTCTCAAGATGTCCATCACAACCTTTTGCCTTAATGCCTCAATATCATCCCTGTTCTCCTTCTCCCCCTTAGGCTTGCTATCTTGTTTAGGGAGGAAAGAGGAGTGAGCAGGTTCAATTAGAGGTGGCATGTGAATTTGATGGACTAGATTTGAAGAGTTGAGGGTGGAGAGCACATCCTGAATTGAAGTGAGTTGAGTGAAGACTTGTGAGAGGACACTGGCTTGTGAATTCATTGATGTGTCAACTTTTCTTTGAATAGAACCAATATTTGCAACCACTTCATTTACAATGTTGGAGAGAGTGATGTGAGCCCCAACCATTTTCTCCATCTTTCCATTTAGCCTTGCAATAGTGGAAGGTTGAGCCTATTCATCCTTGGCCTTTGAAGAGTAGTACAAATCAACTTGGAAAGGAGTCAGTTCTTTGATTTTGACATCCTTGGGCAGCATGTCAGCATGCCTGTTTTTGTAGAGAACTTCCACCATGGAGTTAATTCTTAGATTTTCTTGGTGCTGCTCTGCGTTGCTCTTAGTCATAGAGACAAATGCTTTCTCCATTTTCTCCATTTTTTATTGCATTTCATTGATCTTTAATCTGTAGGTGGAAGTTTCTTGTTGAAGTTTTGGCACATTTGGCAGATTTAGGGTCAAGGTATTATAGACACTCTCCAGCCTTTTCTCCATCTTTTCTCTAAGCTCGGTAATTTCAGCTTGGAGGCCCCTTGCCAATTAATGATTTGATTGAAGTTGTACCTTAGCAGCTTCATGAATTAATAATTTTAAAAATATATATTATTATACGGTCTATAAAACTAAAAATAAGTATTAATTACTTATGTATATATATAATATATACGTATATATTCTGAAAAACTAGAAAATTCATTATTAAAAAAAAGAAAAATAGAGTTGAACTGGTATTGTGATATATATATATATATATATATATATATATATATATATATATATATATTAAAACAATACTAACCTACTAATTTAGGGTTAGTGGGAAGATTGTGCAAGGATCGAAAAATCCTAATGAGGTAAAATTTTGTCTTTAACTTATACTTTATGACTCAATACTCATATAAACATATATATTTTATCTTTATTTTGATGTAAAAATTCATTCTTTTTCAAACTTTCAGTGAGAATTTTGAACTCAAGTTAAATATTTCAGGTGTTATTACTTCTTTATAAGTCTATTGTTTGAATTTTGATTTATATGATGTTACTTAAAAAGCAATTACCTGGATGTGAAAAGGGAAAAAACGAGTTGATCAAGTTAGAAGAGTCACATAGAGGAGTTACAGATAATTTTGTTATCGAAAAAGTAGACTTTTCAAATAAACTTGATAAAAATAAGTGAAGATTTGGAAAAATTTACCGTCAACTTCTGTTATATTATATGACTTTTTTATAATTATGTTGGAAAAAAATGTTAGGGGCCCATTTAAAATTTTCACCCCGGGGTCTCCGACAAGTCAAGAACGGCCCTGAACATTTATCGAAAGCAATTTTTGGATTTTACCAAATACTTTTTAACTTATTTTTAGGAAAAAGTTGTTGTTCCTGTCTGTAACAACAATACTAAACGGGGTCTAAGTCTAAACTGTAATTTGAGATAACATGAGATAACATTTATATTTTCAATGAAGGTTAATTCAACATCCATGCCGACAAAGAAAAATATAAGTCGCAATTAGTATATATCTAGGTTCTTTTTTAGATGTTTTTTTTAATTTGGTTGCAGTTTAGAAAACTTATAAATTATTCAAGTGACTGAGAAAACTGTCAAAAATAATATAAGCATCTTCTCACATAACTTACAAATTAAGTTTTTAGAAAATCATTTGTATTCTCTCATATCTTATAAAAACTGAAAAACATAGTTGTAGTTGAACAAGAAGTTGAAACCATAATTCCAGTACATAAAATTAATAAAATATTATGAAAATTTGCTAGTTATTTGCATTTTCAATTTATTTTAAAATTGTTCTTGAGTTTGTTGTTACCAAAATAATTAAAAAAAGATTTATAGTATTGCATTCAACCCATTTTTTATGATTCTCATTGACTCTAACATTTATAGACCCTTGAATTAGCAATAAGTGAATTTTAATAATTATTTAAATATATTGGTAGGATATTTAAACGTATCATTGACCTATTCTTTTAAATTGCTGTAAAATTTTAAAATTCTACATATACTTTTTGTATGGTCTTAAAGACATCTATACTATATTATTATAACCAAATAAAAAAACTTTTTTTTCATGTCGATTAACCCATGTAAATCATAGAAAAATTCAAACAGTCCAATTTTATGTGAATCATAGAAAAGATCATAATTTAATAAAATTTAATTTAAAAAAAATATATCTTACGTATAACTCTATCACCAATAATCCTCTTTTTATACAACTACTCACGGATGATATTATATTATATCTAAATTGTATTATATATTTTATATTTTATTAATCCTACTTACCCTATAATTTTTATTCAATATAATATAATTGTACTCACATTCAACTCAATTTCGTTACCATTCAAATTTTTTTATTTATTTAAAATTATGGCTTATAATTAAATTTTATAGATATTAATACATAAACAACATTGTATAAAAAATTGTATAGTAAAATGTAGAAAGAAATTATTAATAAAATAAGTTATCATATTAAATTAAATATTTAAATTATATAAAATAATTAATATATAATTTATTAATATCATCCATACTTTGCACAGGTTATAAGATAGTATATACTAATGTTAAAAATATAAAAATTGTAATTTTATACTTGACTAATACTCGGATAAAATTTCATAATGGTAAAATTTCATAGTAGTTAAATTTGTGTAGAGAAAGGTAGTCGATAAAACTGAATGTACTATCATAAAAAAAAGCACTGTAGAATTTCTACTCAGTTTAACGCATATCTTGAAATGCTTATAAATATAATTATTTAATAATTAAACAATTAAAATTGTAAATCTATATCTTAAGTGCATGTGTGCAAAAATATTTATTTTATTACATAACTAAAAAACTAATTTTAGTTAAATTAAAATAATATATAATAGTACTATTTTACAGTAGTATGTTGAGAAATTAATATTCGATAAACTAATAAACTCGTCAAATGAATAAGGTGAATGAGTTTAACAAATAATCTCGCTAAATGCATTAATGAAAAGATCAAATTTTTATAAGTACTATGTATATATAAATGAATAATTACTATATTTTAAATAATATATTTATATTTTATAATATTATATGAATATATTTCATTCAATAAACATATTAATAAATTATATCTTTTTAAAAAATGAATTCAAAATTAATTGGTTCTTTCCTCCACCAAAATACGTCTAACACTTAATTTTATGTAGTGTATGCACCACTTCTAAAATTTTCATTTTCAAATAATGTTACCGCAAATAATTTTGTATGATGAATTATCTAAATAAATTATTATTCATTTATCAACAAATAAATATTCTTGTTAAATAAATAAACATTTTTAATTCCAAAAATATTCATTTATTGAGATTATGCTATACTCTGTCCATTTCAAAATATACATCGTTTTGATTTTTGACATATATATTTAAGTGCATTAATAGTATAATAAAAGTTTTTATTTAATTTTTTCCCTTAAAACTAAAATATTAGTTTATTTCAAAAGAAATGGAGTACTCCTTCCGTCCCAAATTAACTGTCTTATTTAACTTTTTTGTGGTCAAATCGACTCAAGTTTGACTATAAAATAAAAATAGTATATAATTGAAAAAGGTTATAAAAACTATATCATTGGAAAATATATCTAATGTATTTTAAAATATATTTTTAGTTTTTTAAAATTTTAAAAAAATAATTTTTAATTCTCAATTAAAGTTGAGTCAAATTGATCACAAAAAAATTAAATAATACAGTTAATTTGGGACTATGACATGACATATGTGTAATCCTGGGAGCGGATCTAGCGAGAGATGGCGGCATATGTGCCTTTTAACAAAATTTCACTTTTAAAATTTTATAAATATATAAAAATATCTTCCTAAAAATTAAATTTTATAAAATTATATCCTCAAAAATAGTTCGATACCCTTAAACATTTTTTCTTGGTAATCCAACTCATTAAACCGAAATGAAGGGGTAAGATATAAGCGATATAGACGACCAAGATCCATTCCGTGACAAAATTTCCAGGTCATTGCCTCGTGCTTTGAAATAATTGTCTCCAACATTTCGCCTGCGTTTCACGCGCAAAAACACACACACACACACACACTAAAAACCCTTGCCCCCCCCTCTACGTATAAAATAAAACCTTTCTACATTTCTAGAGCGAGAAAATCTAGAGAGAGAAAGTAGCTCAACAACATCAACAATCCTCTTATCTTCTTTTTATTTATCTCTACAGGTATATTAATCTAATTCACTCTCATTTGTATAGATTTGTTCAATTTAGATCCGAATCTGTACTGAAATTATGTGTTTGAAACGTTTCGATTTGGCTTTTGATGTTACCGATGTTACTTGCACTTTATTGTATGTATAGATTCACCGATTTGTTGTTTGATCTGTTTTAGCATGTGTTTATGTTGTTAATACACTTGCGATCTACTTTTATAACTTGTTTTTTTGATAATTCATAATGGTTTTTTTGTTGTTGTTGTTGTTGATCTATTTGTATTATTAATTAATGTGGTTGATCTGCTTGTTGCAATTGAGTTGATTTTATGGCATTGATGCAATATAATTATGATGATAAGTAAGTTGCGGGATTTATTTTAATTTTTATTTTAGTATTGCGATGTAGTTATGATGGTATAAGTAAAAGGATGATTGGATATAATTGTTGCGGAGTTTATTTTTTTATGTTAATCTGGTAATGTTTTGGGTTTACATCGAAGTGATATTAATGCAATGTTGGTTTCGTTGTGTGTAATAAGATATGTTAAGTACGTAGTATGAATGATCAAATATCGAAGAAGATCATGGTTGTAGCAAAATGTAGAGTTTTTTGGTTTTAAAATGAATGTGTTCCGTAAATGTCACAAATAATGTAAATTAGCGGTATAATGGATTATGTTTCATCGGGGATTATATTGTGCATAATGAATTATGTTTTGGTGTCATTATAAATTTCATGATGTGAAATTATCTCTTCAGTTATCTAAAAGATGGCCGATGCCGAGGATATTCAGCCCCTTGTTTGTGACAATGGAACTGGAATGGTGAAGGTTAGTTTTCTAGATGCTGCCAAAGTTTATTTTACAGCTGCCTCTCAAGTTAATGTCCAATTTATGGAAATTAATTTAACTGTATATGTAGGCTGGTTTTGCTGGTGATGATGCTCCTAGGGCGGTATTTCCTAGTATTGTTGGCAGACCGAGACACACCGGTGTTATGGTTGGTATGGGACAGAAGGATGCCTATGTTGGTGATGAAGCTCAATCAAAGAGAGGTATACTTACTTTGAAATATCCAATTGAGCACGGCATTGTCAGCAATTGGGATGACATGGAGAAGATCTGGCATCATACTTTTTACAATGAGTTGCGTGTTGCCCCTGAGGAGCACCCAGTACTTCTTACTGAGGCACCACTCAATCCTAAGGCTAACAGAGAGAAGATGACTCAAATCATGTTTGAAACATTTAATGTCCCTGCCATGTATGTTGCAATCCAGGCCGTTCTTTCACTATATGCCAGTGGTCGTACAACAGGTTTGTATCTGTCTAGCATTCTTTCTACATTTTAGATTTATATGTCATATTTTGGTTGGAAATTGGAAGAGTATATGTTTTAAATATATCTATTACAGTTTGGACATAAGTGGGTTCTATATTTCCACAGGTATCGTGCTGGATTCTGGTGATGGTGTCAGTCACACTGTACCAATCTACGAAGGATATGCCCTTCCTCATGCCATCCTTCGTCTTGACCTTGCTGGTCGTGATCTGACTGATGCACTTATGAAGATCTTGACAGAAAGGGGTTACATGTTCACCACAACTGCTGAACGGGAAATTGTCCGTGACATGAAGGAGAAGCTTGCATATGTGGCCCTTGATTTTGAGCAAGAGTCTGAAACAGCAAAGAGCAGCTCTTCTGTAGAGAAGAACTATGAATTGCCTGATGGACAAGTTATCACAATTGGAGCCGAGAGATTCCGTTGCCCAGAAGTCCTTTTCCAGCCTTCTTTGATTGGAATGGAAGCTGCAGGAATCCACGAGACAACTTACAACTCTATAATGAAGTGTGATGTTGATATAAGGAAGGATCTTTATGGAAACATTGTACTCAGTGGTGGTTCAACCATGTTCCCGGGTATTGCTGATCGTATGAGCAAAGAAATTACTGCTCTTGCTCCGAGCAGCATGAAGATCAAGGTGGTTGCACCTCCTGAGAGAAAATACAGTGTCTGGATTGGAGGATCCATTCTTGCATCTTTGAGCACCTTCCAACAGGTAAATTTCAGTCATCGTTTAAGATACTTATCTCATTCTTTTTTTTTTGTCATATAATTAACAACGTTTATTGTCAATTCAGATGTGGATTTCAAAGGGCGAATATGACGAGTCTGGCCCTTCAATCGTGCACAGGAAGTGCTTTTAAGTTCTTTATTATTGCTTTGATGGCGAGTATCTTTTTTCGGTTTTAGTTGGTTTTCGTGTTTTGTTTCATGTGAACTCAGTTGGATGGGGCTTTTGAGGTGGTGCAGGATGATGAATGCAACATAATATTATTTTGATGTGTCAACTCTTCAATCAAGGCAATGCTTCGGTAGAATGCCGAAAATGCTTAACAGCCTCCACTTTAGTTTCATAGTGTTTCAACTGTCTCTTATTATTAGGATGCTTGTAGTCGAAGTGTGATTGTTGAAGTTTTTTTAATTTTATTTTTTCTCCTTCCTCTTACTACAATTTTTTAGTTTGAGTTTCAAGGTTTTTATTCCGTGGAACAATCATGTTATTATTTATTAAATGATAAATTTTATAGTACTACAAATTTAAACGGACACGGTAATGGTCTGAAAGTCCCCATGTTATGTGGTCATGAAGTGGTCATGAAGTCCACAGGTTTAGTCTGTCATCCACCATCAATTATGTGTGGTGGATTATGTTTACAATGTCAGTCTTATAAATAGTTGCTTAGAAGTTAGGTTTGCTTGTCTTGTTTTATATTGTCATGTTGTTGATTGTAAATAGCTCTCGTGTGATTCAGTATTGTTTAGAGACTACAATTTTTCATGAGATCTATTTTATATACAGCTAGGTAGATTATAGTTGACATATTGACCATGCCCTTCATCTGTCTGATTTGAATTATAAGGGCGCCTGCACTGTAATTTGTCCTTTTTAAAACAGAATCTTGGTTGAATATCAAGACTGTTTAATTGATATCATGTGCTAAATTTTCAAGGCTCATATTCTTCTACAGTTGTCGATTGGGGGACAATCGGGAATTTTGCCCTAAATTCAAAGCATGATTGTAGTAGTTGATTAGAATTTAAACAGTCAGTTGATAAATTTGATTTATTACTGGGAACCAGGCAGAGAACAGTTGTGATTCATATATAGTATAATGACACAGCAAGCAGGATCTAAAAGGGTTTCGCAATATCTTATGAGTTGTGTCTGTTGCTTTGATGATGTCTTTGTAGGCAGTATTTCTATAAAAAGAACTCGACCGGAAAAAAATATCTTATTTTCTATCAAGGGCCATTCATAGAAGGTCATTAACTTATGCATTTCCATGATATATATATAGAATTAAATCTCACTGTCATTACTGATTACCATTAACTTTAGTGGTAAGAAATGATACTTGCTGGCTCAAAAGTGTACAAATTAAAGAGGGGAAGATGCTTCTTCAAATATTGTTACTTTAAGCTGGCTTGTCTGCCTTCTCAGCAACCGAACTACTCCAAAATAATCGAAAGACCATTCCGCTCGTGTTTGATGCTTCTTCAAATATTGTTACTTTAAGCTGACTTGTCTGCCTTCTCAGCAACCGAACTACTCCAAAATAATCGAAAGACCATTCCGCTCGTGTTTGCATGATTGAAGTCATATATATGTATAGAATACTCAATGTACATGAATGTATAGAAACTGTCATATGATTAATATTACATGTACATGAATGTATACAAACTGTTATAAGATTCTCTCTCTCTAGAATTTTACATGCACTACTGTACCTGTATCGATGAATGCATAGTGAATATCAGAAGCATTCAGTTTTTGCAAGCTCTGTAGAAATAGATATTCAAAGAACATTATAACACCTATGTGCCAACATGAAAGACTTCATAATACCAATTTGTTTTCTAGGACTCAAAAGAAATTCATTCCTTTAATGCTAAAAGGATAATATGCAGCTGCATACATGTGAGCAAGTAAAACAATCTATAAAATATTTTATGTCAAAGAAAGGGATGCAGACCGTGGAGCATAAAAAGGGCATTTCTTTAAAATCTAGTCCCCTGAGCTGAAATTGGACAACAATCGCTCAAAAAATAGTTGTAGCAAAACAAATTCACACATGCACAACTAATGGGCAACAACACATTCTGGATTTTTCTCAATATTATGGTAATATATTAACAATTAAGTTTTGGAATTAAATCACATCACTTGTCACCATGCTTTCAACTGAAGTGGTATAGATTGAGTTTTCGTCTAAAATCTTCGGAGTTCGTAGAAACTCTGAAGATATACCAATCATAGATGGACGAAATTTGGGATTCGAGCATAAACACGCGAATGCTTGCTTCAAAACAAGAGTAATGTCCTGTTCTTGCTGTCTTGTTGGGCGCGGGAGGCGTGTGTCCAATACGTCATTCAACACTCTTTTCTGAGAAAATTGGAGGGTTGTGAAGGACGAGAGGAAGTCTCCTGGATGGGTCCCCATCATGATTTCTAGTGCCACCACGCCAAAGCTATATACATCACATTTTTCAGTCACAACCATGGTGTATGCAAGATCTGTAGAAGTAGAGAATTATAGAACATCATTATAGATAAGTGCCAACAGAAAAGACTTGTTGTAAAAAAACTAGATAAGGTGGGAAGAAGAGATAACCTGGAGCAATATAACCGTAAGTGCCTGCAACCATGGTTTGGTTGGATGAATCAGGGTCTAGCAACCTTGATGCACCAAAGTCAGCGACAAATGCCTCCATTTCAGAGTTCAATAATATGTTATTACTTGATATATCTCGATGAACTATGGGTGGAACGCAATCGTGGTGCAAGTAAGATAAGGCATGTGCTATACCTTTCACAATGTTGACCCTCTTACTCCAATCTAATTCGATGGCATGAGCATCATCTCTCAAGGCACAAAATAAACTTCCCTTTTCCATGTACTCGTAGACAAGAAACATGCAACGATTATGCAAACAAAAACCATATAGTTTCACAATATTTTTGTGTCTTATATTTGACAAAACATGCACCTCATTCTTAAAACTTTTGTCGAAAGCTGGCTCCTCGGCTTCCAGGCGATGAAGTTTTTTGAGTGCCACAGTGATACCGCTTGGCAAACTAGCCTCATATACACTGCCATAGCCACCAGTTCCTATGCAGTATTTGATGTCAAAGTTATTTGTTGCTCTTATAATGTCCTCATATGCAATATTTCCGTCAAAATTCCAAACTGAACACATATCACCATTCCTCACATTCATCCCGTCCTGATTTTCTCTAGGTGTACGCTGACAAAAGAATACGAAGGCTAGTATCAATGAAGGAAGGCCGATCGTAAAGGGAAGAACTATGTAAAGGATCAGAAAAACTGACTTTCTTCGGTCTGAAAAATGACATGGGTGGCCTTCATCAGAGAGATTGTTGTTGGAGAGGTTCAACCGAGTAAATGAACAACGAATTTTAAAAGGTATGCTACCGGTTAAATTGTTATTATTCAATCTCAAATCGACTAAATAAGGACACTCTCTAAGTTTTTCTGGTATGTTTCCACTAAGAAAATTGTTGGAGAGGTCTAGAGATTCTAGAAAGTGGCAGGACTTGAACACAGGTATGGACCCAGTGAATTTATTGCAACTAAGATTTAGATAATGAAGATAATTGAGTCTGTATATTCCATAGGGGACGGAGCCAGTGAGATTATTATCAGAAAGGTTTAAATCAACCAAATTACTCAGATTTCCTATTTCCGAGGGAATGGAGCCAGTGAGATTATTATGTGGAAGATATAAACGCTTCAAATTACTCCGGTTTCCTATTTCCGGGGGAACGGAGCCACTGAGATTATTATCTGAAAGGTTTAAATCAACCAAATTACTCAGATTTCTTATTTCCGATGGAATGGAGCCAGTAAGTTTATTGGATTCAAGGTTTAGATATGTAAGATGGTTGAAGCTACTTATTCTAGAGGGAATGAAGCCAGTGAGTAGATTGAAACTAAGGTCTAGATATTCAAGATTGTGGAAGCTACTTATTCTAGAGGGGATGGACCCACTAAGAAGATTGCGAGATAAAAGTAGCGTCTCTAGTTGAGTGAGGTTAAGCAGGGAAGAAGGTATGTTACCACTGAGATTATTGGATGCAAGGTCTAGATATTTAAGATCGGGGAGGCTACTTATTCCAGAGGGGATGGACCCACTAAGAAGATTGCCAGATAAATGTAGCGTCTCTAGTTGAGTGAGGTTACGCAGGGAAGAAGGTATGTTACCACCGAGATTATTGGATGCAAGGTCTAGATATTTAAGATAGGGGAGGCTACTTATTCCAGAGGGGATGGACCCACTAAGAAGATTGCGAGATAAAAGTAGCGTCTCTAGTTGAGTGAGGTTAAGCAGGGAAGAAGGTATGTTACCACTGAGATTATTGGATGCAAGGTCTAGATATATAAGATTGGGGAGGCTACTTATTCCAGAGGGGATGGACCCACTAAGAAGATTGCCAGATAAATCTAGCTCGTCTAGTTGAGTGAGGTTAAGCAGGGAAGAAGGTATGTTACCACTTAGATTATTGGATGCAAGGTCTAGATATTTAAGATCGGGGAGGCTACTTATTCCAGAGGGGATGGACCCACTAAGAAGATTGTGAAATAAATCTAGCTCGTCTAGTTGAGTGAGGTTAAGCAGGGAAGAAGGTATGTTACCACTGAGATTATTGGATGCAAGGTTTACATATTTAAGATTGGGGAGGCTACTTATTCCAGAGGGGATGGACCCACTAAGAAGATTGCCAGATAAATCTAGCACGTCTAGTTGAGTGAGGTTAAGCAGGGAAGAAGGTATGTTACCACTGAGATGGTTGTTGTAGAGATAGAGAGTGTTGAGTTTTGTAAGCAATCCAATCTGGTAAGGTATGCTTCCATTAAGCCCACAGTAGTCCAGATTAAGGTGTTGGAGATAGGGGAAGGAAGAGAAGTTGAGTTTTCCAAGCTCATCCCCTATATATTGAAGGAAGAGATAAATTGAAATGACTCTACCTTCCCGATTGCAAGAGATGCCTGGCCAATAACAATGCGACCCATTGAGCTCTGAAGTGTAAGAAAAAGGGATTTGATTCCCCCACCATCCGGTGCTCACAAGAGCTTCTCTTTCTCTTGCTGTTTCCCTAATTTCCCTTGATGATGAAGAAGAATTACGTGCAGCTAAGCAAAGAGTTAGCAGTAGGATTATGTAAATATTAATACAGGATCCAGATGAGGCCATGTTTTGGTCTGTGCGATTCACTTTCTTTTTTTTATAATAAAGTTTGTTATATCAACACATCATGTATCATGTATATATAGTGTGGATAATCTATTGGACTACTTCTGTAAAAAAAAACACATTTTTATAAAGTTGAATTATATTCCACAGTTATATTCGAGCAACCAATCAATAAAAAAAAATGTGTTTGTCATATTTAGGATAACAATAAAATCAGATTTATCAGATTTCATAAAATTTAAATTGAAATAAATTTAAATTTTGAAAAAACAATCGGATTTAAATTCAATATTCAAATTAAAATTCAACGGATTTTAAATTTCAAAATCAAATTTGTATCAAAGAGTTTATAAAATTTATAAGAGCTTTTAAAACCCTCAAGCATAGCTGGCTAATTACATTTCAACATGCCATGTTCCCTTTAAAAAAAGCAGGTCTACCACCTTATTTTCCACATTAGAAAACAAGAAGAAGCTTCTTCTCATCTTCCGAAGGGAATCAAATATATTGAATTATTACTCAACATATAATATTTAATAAAAGATTATTAATATTATAATATAAATTATACATTATAATAATATAATCAAATGCATTAAAATTTAATATTCAATTATTTTCTTAAAAAAATATAATTTTATAATTGATAATATAAAATTTAACAATCAAAATAATTAATAAGAAATAATGTAACATAATGCGACTACTAGCCTAGCAGGAATATATCAATTTCCCGCCTTCTCCTTTATGAATGGTTCAGGTAGCATTTTATTTCTTAATTGGTCAGTTGAATTAGTATTCATTCAGGGACTGCAAAGACCAAGCAAATGATCTTAATGGACCTTGTTCCCTCATTCAGTTCAGTTCAGCTCCGTTAAGAAGTTATCAAATGGCCCCTAAATCTTCCCTTCTCTCTGTTGTAGGTCTAACACATCAGTCTTGTCTACGCGGTATGTATGTAAGTATCGAATTATTTTCATTTATTTGATATTGGCAAGTAAATGAACATTGAAATATCATTATCCCTCTGTAGTCCAAGTCGGTCTTCTAGCTCCATGGAATATCATTATCGAACATTGATTTAAAGTGCAAGACACGGCAAACCATACTGCTCAAATTATGATAATTAATTTACATTAAAAATGTTTCTGATAAATTCAAAATTCTTTTTTTAGTTAGTAAAAAAAGTTTATCTATATATTCATAAATTTGTGTTTTTACTCCATTTTCTATTTGAATTATAAAAACATTAAAAAATATAATTAAAATAAATTTAATAATTAATTTCATAAATTTAATTTTCTTATAAATTTATTTGTGCAACAATATAATTGATATTAATTAAAATAATAAATAAATTAAATTTATAAATATATAAATTTAATATCATTATATAAATATTTTATAATTAGAATTATATAAAATTTTATGGCTAATTCTTTGTTTAGATATGTTGCTAGTTAATTGATCTAAATAACATAAGTATATCTTATTCAATATTTGTAAGATTACAAGAAGAAAGTTGCTAGATATGAGTTGTATGAAACTCATAAGGGGGTGAATGTATATGTTGATTTTTTTTTTGAATTGCGAATGTATAATATTGAATCTTTTAACTGACTTTGTAGCTTAATTTGTAAGTGTATGATTCTTTATGAGTGATGCGGAAATTAAAGCTTTGAATAGATTAAAAAAAAGTAACTTTCAATCTAATCTTTTATTAGAAAGAAATTGTTACAAATCTAAAATTCAAGTGTGAATTTCAGCTTCTTGTTCTTGAGAGTAAAGAAACAAGGAATGAATAATAGTTCTATTGAACTTACTTGCCTATGCAGCTATGCACTTAATTATATAGACAACATGTCTGTTATGGAATAAAATCTAGGATGTATTAATTGCGATGTGTGTCAGAGTTTATCGAGTTTTAATGGCTGTACTTATGTTTCGTAGCTTAATTATGCCCTCACAAAATGCCTACGTATCTCGGTTGTGTATTGAAAATCAAGCCAAAACGTAGTTCTAAGAATGAGGGATTAGACCCTTTATATAGACGTAGAGAGTCTAAAAATTATATGAGAATTAGGAACATTGGCGAACAAGACACCTCCTTGAAGGATTCTGGATCCTTCTTGTGATAGAAATAGTTTCTAAGTAAGAATATGTTTCCTTGTTGATCGAGGTGTCTTGGGGGCTACTTGTTGTAGTAGTTTTTTTGCAATTGGATGTAATTAATTAGCTGTCTATTTAGCTAATTAATTACGAATTTATTTAATAATTAGGGTTTCAAGCCTCATTTAATGAGCCTCCCTTTTGAACCGAACTAGGTCTAATTAATGCTACAGTAATCGGGTCTTTACGGCTTACTTTTAGCCCATATCATTTTCCCCCCAACTTCTGTAAAGTGTGTAACACTTTGTAGGAGTTAAGATCCACAAATTTATCGTTGAAATTCTCTTTTATGTCTTCTAGAATTTTACTAAACTCTATTTTATCCTCAAGGATTTTCCTTTATTTATGGAGATTTTTTCATAATTTATTTGTACCCACATGTATTTTTCCTTAATTTATAGGAATTTTTCTCTATTTTTAGAGAATTTTTCATAATTTATTTGTACCCACAGGTATTTTTCCTTAATTTTTAGGAATTTTTCACTATTTTTAGAGAATTTTTCATAATTTATTTATACCCACGAGTATTTTTCCTTAATTTTTAGGGAATTTTCCTCTATTTTTAGAGAATTTTTCATAATTTATTTGTACCCGCAGGTATTTTTCTTTAATTTTTAGGAATTTTCCTCTAATTTTAGAGAATTTTCCATAATTTATTTGTATCCACAAGTATTTCTCGCTAATTTTTAGGAATTTTTCTCTATTTTTAGAGAATTTTATTTGCTATTTAAATAATTTTAAATGATTTTTAGCATCTTTCTGAGTTATTTTCGACCAGCAATCCTAGTCGAATTCGACTAGGATCCTGGTCGTTTCTAGACTTCTTTGAGAGTCCTGGTCAAGCAGGGTTCCTGGTCGATTTTCGACCAGAATCCTAGTCGATTCTAAGCTGCCTTGGAGTCCTGGTCGAATAGGGTTCCTTGTCGATTTTCAACCAGGATCCTAGTTGACTCTAGGTTGCCTTAGAGTCCTTGTCGAACAGGGTTCTTGGTCGATTTTAGACCTAGGATCCTAGCCAATTCTAGGCTGCCTTGGAGTCCTGGTCGAACAGGATTCCTGGTCGATTTTCGACCAGGATCCTAGTCATTTTTGTGTCGTTTCTGAGACTCTAGTCGATGGGGACTCCTAGTCGAATTTAGGCCATCAATTGACTTTTAATCGAATGGGGTTCCTGGTCGATTTTAGGCCATCTTTTGGCTTCAAGTCAACAGGGGTTCCTTGTCGTTTTTGGGCCATCTTTTAGCTTCTAGTCGACAAGGGTTCATCGTTGATGATTTATGAAGTTAATGGGCCGTGGCCCATAAATTTTAAAATAAATTAAAAAATAGTGCTAATGGGTAATTTTTGGAAACAAAAATGATATTTTTAATGAATTTCTAGTGTCCATCTCCTGATCGCCATACAATTTAAACATACTTTATTTTTATAATATATTTTCTAATATATTTTGTAATAATAAGTATCGGATTTTAAATACTTTTAAACTAAATAAACTATTATAAAACCAAATATATTATTCTTCCCTTCCCTCTCAAGGTCTTCACACAAAATTTTGAATGGAAGACACGGCAAAACATCCGGCTTGAATTGCAATAGATAAATATTTCATAAGTAAATAATCTTACTGAAAAAAATATTTTTATCTTAAGTTTAAGTTTAATAGGGATAATATTTTTTTAGACTCGATAAATAGTTGATAAGAATTAATTGTAGTTTCACTAAAAATTTGTAATATTACATAAATTTTAATATATTTTTCAAAGTTATATTAAAAATGCATATAAGTTGGATTACAATTTCATAAACAAAAATGTGTTTGTCATTTCTTGTAATAACAATAGAACGCATTTGATCAAATTCCATAAAATGTGAGCTTCAGAAAACAATCAAATCTAAATTCAATATTCAATACCAAATTCAAATTTCTCAAATTTAAAATTTTTGAAATTAATTTTTTATCAAAGACTTTATAAAATTTATGAGTGGACTGAACTCCAACCACCCCATCCAAACTTTAGAATATTTCTGATGGACACTAAAATACTAAAATAGTGTGAGTTTAACACTATTTTAATTTAAAATCAACTCCATAACACTAAATAATTGCAGTAACACCAAAATTGGTGTCAAACATACACATTTGGTGTCATCTTGACACCAAATTTATTGTCCTTCAAAATTTCAACTATAACTTTATATTTGTTAATAAAAACAAATTTATTCATTTGAAGTCTTAAAACTCAATTCTTTTTCATTTTAACTTTTATTAACTTACAATTTCTTTTATATTTTTAAGTCTAAATCTTTATCGACTTCATAATTCCTTTTTTTATCAAAAATTTATAATTTTTAGCTTTAATTATTTTTTATAAATCATAATTATAGAATCATATATTTAGCAAGTGTTTTTGTAAGTTTATATATTACTAAAATTTTTATTAAAAATTGTTATTTTTATGTAAGAAAAAATATTATATTTAATAAATAAAATATTTTTATAGTATAGAATTCAGTGTAACTCCATTAGAATTTTGTAAATTATATAATTTTGACATTAAACTAGTGTAATTTTAGGCCGAACTTAAAATTTCTAGCATACCCTATTGTATTACACACGTGTCATGCGGGCAAACCAGAACAGAAGTGTAACCTTTAGAAGAACAGGTCTACCATCTTATTTTCCACACTAGAAAACAAAAAAGATGCTTCTTCTCATCTTCCAACGAGATCCCATCAAAAATTTGATATATACTTTCATGGGGTTCTAGCAATTGTATAACAGAAATTTATTATTTAATATACAATTTTTATATTTTTGTATGAACGTGAAATTGATTGTGATTAAGAAAAAAATAAATTTTATTGTACTTATTTTTAGTGGCAAGGAGGAATTATGTTGTTGCCTTCATCCTTACCACTAAAATTATTTTGAAGATTTTGTATATTTATTTGGATGATTGGTTTGAATCAACCATAATGCAACTTATGTTACTGTGGTGCATATACGTGATTTTGATATTTTTACTAATAATGAATTAATAATATCGTTCTTCGTGTAAGATTGATTACTGGTCGGGTTGATAGAAAGGTAAAGACCAGAAATAAATAATTCAGGGCGGGTGCAACCCTGGGGTGGGTAAGGTCATGAGACCTCCAAATTTTTAAGAATGATAATTTTATATCTATAATTTATTTTTAATATTTTTAATATATATTATATTAATTTTTATTCTGTGAAAAAACCTTTAAATGAATTACCAACCGAAAAACATATATGTGATCCTGTAATATATTATAAATGAAATATAATAGGCTTAAATGTAATTTAAACCCTGTGTTATTAACAATATACAATTCAAACCCTCTTTTAATATATTTAGTAAATTTAACCCTATGTTTTTTAACTATTTACAATTGAAACTTTTTTTTAAAATAATTAGTAAATTTAACCCTATGTTTCTGAACTATGTACAATTGAAACCTTTTTTAAAATAAATAGTAAATTTAACCCTACGTTTTAAAACATTTAGTAAATTTAACCTTGACTTTTTAATTTCGGAATAAAATAAATTTTACAACAAAATTTTGAATAAATATTCACCAAATGCACTATTGTCAATTTTATTTTGTATAAATATTATCTAAGCATAATAGATATTTGCAATTATTAGGATTTTTTCTTATAAAATGGATATTTAGATGTTTTTTTCTATATTAATATATCTATATGTATAATATATTATATATGTTCAATAAAATTTTAATATGTATTTATATTATTCCATCTTGCCATCACACTTCCCGCTCAATATATTTATGAATGTTCATCACCGAATTTAATTTATTTTCAAAAATACTCTTCGATGAATATATTCTCAAAAATACTTTTTCGATATAAAATTTATTTTATTTCGAAATTAAAAAGTCAATGTTCAATTTACTAAATGTTTTAAAATATAGGGTTAAATTTACTATTTATATTTAAAAAGTTTTCAATTGTACATAGTTAAAAAACATAGGGTTAAATTTATTAATTATTTTAAAAAATTAGTAATTATTTTAAAAAAGGTTTTAATTATAAATAGTTAAAAAATAAAGGGTTAAATTTACTAAATATATTAAAAGAGGGTTTGAATTGTATATTGTTAATAACATAGGGTTTAAATCGTAAATAAACCAATATAATACAACAGATGGCTTCCTCGTTGCAAGAGATGACTTCTCATTCACAAGTGTTATTATAAGTGTTCAAAGAAGTGATTTGAATCGCCCACCATCCGGTGCTCACAAGAGCTTCTCTTTCTCTCGCATCCTCTGCGGCAGCTAAGCGTACACTAACAAGGAGTGTTAGAAAGTGGAAAGTTTAAGACATATTTTATACATGTTCTTGATGTAATTTTCGGAAATTAATTATTGAAGGTTGTTCCTTACTATGAGGACTTAAATTTTTATGTTTGGATCTAAAACATTTTTTTAGTAGAATCCATAAATAAATTAAGTTGAAATTACTTGTTAGAAATGGGTTATGTGGAGTTTGTCCCACCTTGAATTTGTAAAGGAAAGATAATAAGTTTATATAACATCTTGTGTTAGTATTGTTTACAACTACTAGTGTAAGTAGAATGCTTATGTCACATGATGCTATTGAATATTTTATATCTTTTAATTGCAAATTAAATCGAGTAGAATAAGAGAAACCTTGCGTAATTAAAAAATAAATTGCATAGATTTTCGGACAAATTGATGTGTGCCTCTTTCTTCTACCTCACATATATAAAGTGCATAGGTTTTTGTGCGGAGAAGGGCATGTGTACCTCTTTCTTCTACCTCACATAGGTGCTAGTTGCTGTTGCTGCAACCCAACACAGCGTAGTGAAATAATAATCTCTTCAAGAACAAGTCTTGTCGACTCGATCAGTGTATGCATAAAACTTCTTTTAGAGCTAAGTTTTCAATCTTTTATCTTGTCTTTACAGTTACTGATTTATATATCTTGTTTCGACCTTTGTTTTGTTAATTGATTTAAACTGTCTATTTTTATTAATTATTTATATAACTGTCCTATTGTTGTTGTGTAGTATAAATTATACTGGATCATGTATATATTAACACACGAGCCTGAGGACATGTTTTGGTCTCTGTATGATTCACTTAGTTTTATATAACGCTTTGGTGTACGTCGGCTCAAGTATATTATATAAGGTGAATACTCCTGGTCAATAAATTAAAAAAAATAGTGCCAATAGATATTTTTAGGAAAAAAAAGATATTTTTGATGAATTTTTAGTGTCCATCGCCATACAATTTAAACATACTTTTTTGGTAATATCTTTTTAATGACTTTTAAATAATAAGTCTTCCCTCCCCTCTTAAGGTCTTCTCCACACAAAATTTCATTATTTTATGCTGATTTTGAATAGAAGACACGGCAAAATATCCGGCTTGAATTAAGAACAATTCATAATTTTTTTATCCCATTTTGCAAGAAACAAAAATGTATTAAAATTATAATAGATAAATATTTCACAAGTAAATAATCTCACTAAAGAAATTAGTTTAATAGAGACAATATATTTATAAACTCGATAAATAGTTGATAAGGTTTAATTGTAATTTCAATATACAATTGTAATATTACATAAAATTTAATATATTTTTTAAAGTATATTAAAAATGCATTTAAGTGTGGTATTACAATTTCATACTGATGGGATAATTAATCAGTAGAACTGAAAAAAAATGTGTTTATCATTTTTGGGAATAACAATGGAACGGAAATTTGAACTTCAGAAGACAATCAAATCTAAATTCAATATTCAATACTCAAATTTATCGAATTTGAAATTTTTGAAATTAAATTCTGAATTTTTGAACTCCAACGATCTAAACTTAATTTAGAGCATCTCCAGCACCACACTAAAACATTAAAATAGTGTTCATCAATTTAATTTTATTTTTAATTTTAGTGTAAAACTAATTCTAATAGGACACTAAAATTCTAACTATACCCTCGTATCTGTTAACAAAAACAAATTTATTCTTTTTAAGTCCTAAAACTTAATTTTTTTTCTAATTAATTCTTTTTTATTTTAACTTTTTTAACTTATAATTTCTTTTATATTTTTAATCTAAATTTTTATCGACTTCAAATAATAATTCTTTTTTTATTGTAAATTTATAATTTTTAACTTTAATTATTTTTGATAAATCATAATTATATAATCATGTACTCCATTTAGGAAGTGTTTTTTAAGTTTATATATAATATTATTAAATGATTTATTAAAAATAGTTATTTTTATGTAAGAATAAAGATATTATATTTCATAAATAAAAGGTTTCTTATAATGTAGAATATATTATAATTTTGATTAAAATTAATTTGATAAATTATATAATTTTGACGTTAAAATAGTTTCAAAATCCGTTTGGAGATCGTATTTGGCGGAAATTAAAACTTCAAGCAGAATTGTATTACACACGTGTCATGCAGGCAACCAGAACTGAAGTGTAACCTTTAGAAGAACAGGTCTACCATCTTATTTTCCAAACTAGAAAACAAAAAAGATGCTTCTTCTCATCTTCCAACGAGATCACATCAAAACTTGATATATACACTTTTCATGGGGTTGGTTCTTAGTAATTGTATAACGGAAATTTATTATTTAATATATAATTTTTATAACTTTGTATGAACGTGAAAATGATTGTGATAAGAAAAAAACTAAATTTTATTGTACTTATTTTTAGTGATGGAGAAACTATGTTTTGAGAAATTTAATAACGTTATTGAAGTGTTCAGGCATATACATGGCAGTGGAAATCAAGACCTAGCTTCACATGGGACTATAATTCGACACCTACCTATTTTGTGACCAAGGAAAGAATTTAGCTTCTAAGGAATTCGACAACAAGATAATTTTCTAAGGTTAAGTACATGGAAACTGAAGGGTTTCGAGGCACAAACGCAGCGGAAAAATGCGAAAAATAAATACAAAACGTAATATAAATCGAAACCCTCCACAGGATCCATGCGAAAACAAAAGATTTAATTCGGAGATTAAGACCAAATACTTTAAAAAGTTTAACAGTTCATTAATGGAAGATTAATGGAGGTCTAAAGCTTGTTTAATCACCACGTATCCCGCTCACGCGATCTACGCACTACAGTATCCACACGAACACTTTTCATGAAGAATTGATGTGTACTAGCACCCGAAAACTGCTTCTCTCTCTCTCTCTCTATCTTCCTCTTTCTCAAAACGGCTAGGTTTTTAGAAAAATATGTGTCTTACTATTAAATCAGCCCATAAAGATATTATATAGAGAGGGGAATAAGTTTTCTAATTATAATCTAATTATAATTAATACTAATCCAAAAATCCAAATTATTTAATTAAGTCTCACTTAATTAATTAATTACTAATTTTAGAATTAGTTTAAGTAATTCATTTATTTTATTTATATAATTAATTAAGTCATACTTAATTAATATCATAAATAAAATAAATTACATATATAATTTAAATTCATAATTTAAATTTTCTCCTTCAAGAATTCTTTGTGTGTGACCATGTAGGTTATTATTACGTTGATAACAATTTTAATATCTAATTAAAATTGTAAACAATGAGCGGCATCTAGTAATACATCATTGCTACCCAAGTAATAATAATAAAATCAATAATTTGATTAAGCCTTTTGTGAATAATATTCCATGTAATATAATCCATTTAACCTTATATTATAGATCAAACTCGAGGCATGTATCGTGTCATCCTCTTCAATGTTTAATCCGGGTTTCTTTGATCAATGAGTAGACTATTACACAAATCAACATTTTAGCACGACCATGCATTTTATAGTCTCACTTAATCAAGAGGCCAATAATATCACTCCTAAATAGGAAGGTTAAATCCTTTATTTATCATTCATATTTCTCATATGATTCATAGTATACCCAATGTCCACTTTTATCATCACCCGGTTAAAGGTAACTTTTAGTATAATCAAAGTATATTAATTCTTGTATAGAAATATAATGATTTCAAGTCAGAGGATCATTACATCATTATCACAGTGAGAATTTCTTATGACACTTATTAACATGTAGAATCTCAGGGCGGGTCATTCCAGTGTCATTCATTGAAACATGCACTTATGTTCTTGACTTTAGTATCACCATACATATGACCAATGAGATGTGGTCATTTGTCAACAAATATACTAGTCTTATTGCATTATTATTGTCCTTATATAATAATACCCGACTAGGGAATTTTAGGAATAAGATACTATTCATATAATTTCATTTTTAAGTCACATACTTAAAGATATATAATACGTATCAAAATTCCAAGGACATTTATTATGCTTTCAATTTATTACGCAGTAAATAAAATATAATAAATAAATAATAATCAATAAAACATAATCCTTAATAATAAAATATTTTCCTTAAAATATAAAAATAATTGTCTCTAGGGCACAATTACTAACAATCTCCCACTTGCACTAGAGCCAATTACCCAAGTATCCAATACTCATGGAACTAGTGTGACTTTCTTGCTTCTGCTGCGACAAAGCCTTAGTCAATGGGACTGCAATATTATTAATATACACTTTACATATATGTATATCTCCTTAATCATTAATCTCATTAATTAAGTTATATCTCCTAAGTACATCCCCAAATAGCATCCTTGGCTGCTTCACAAGCATCAATATACTCAAGCTTTATTGTAGAATCAACAAATGTCTCTATTGTGAACCATTCCCGCATACAACATCTCAATTTAAATAGATAAAACACAAAGTCAGACAGGAACACTAAATGATCGTTGTCTATCTAGAAACTAGCATCTGTGTAACCTTTTACAACCAGCTTCTCTTCTCCTCCTTATACCAAGAATTGATCTGTAGTCCTCTTCAAGTACTTAAGAATATTCTTGATTGTCATCTAGTGACCTTCACCTGGATTAGACTGGTATCATTGCATACATTATAGAACCAATTGCCGATGCATATGGAACTTTACTCATACGGTCCTTATCATCCAATGATTTAGGATTGTTTTCTTTCGAGATCGATATCCCATGAGGCATTGGGACAAATTCCCTTTTAGCCTCTTGCATTCAAAATTGATGCAAAATTTTATCAATGTATGTACTCTAACTTAGGCCGATCAATCTCCTTAATTTATCTCTATAGAGCCTGATCCCTAATATATAGGTCGTATCGCCTAAGTCTTTCATTGAGAAATTATTTCTCAACCAAGTCTTCACAGTCTGTAGAGAAGGAATGTCATTCCCTATTATTAATATATCATCAACATATAATACTAGGAATGCCACATGACTCCTACTAACCTTCTTGTAAACACGTGGTTCATCTTTATTTTGAATAAACCCAAACTATATGACAGTTTCATCAAAATGAATGTTACATCTCCTCGAGGCTTGTCTTAATCCAGAACTGGATCAACATAACTTACATACCTTTCCAGCATCCTTTGGATCAATAAAACCCTCAGGATGTGTCAGGTACACATCCAAATCTTCTTCAAGGCTCCCATTTAAGAAAGCGGTTTTGACATCCATTTACCAGATTTCATAGTCATAGTAAGCATCTATAACAAGCAAAATCCAGATGGACTTGACCATAGCCACTGGTGAAAAGTTCTCATCATATTCAATACCATGAATTTGCTTGAATCATTTTATCACCAATCGTGCCTTATAGGTCTGTACGTTACCATCCATGTCGGTCTTCTTCTTGAAAACCCACTCACACCATATAGGTTTTACCCCTTCAAGTGGATCAATCAAAGTCCATACTTGATTAGTATACATGGATTCCATCTCAGATTTCATGGCATCCAGCCATCTCTTAGAATCTGGAGTGTTCACAGCGTCTTGGTAGGTGAGAGGCTCATCTTCGTCCACAAGCATCACATCACCATCTTGAGTCAAGAAAATTCCATAATATCTCTTGGCTCATGGTGAATCCAACTAGACCTATAAACAACCTGTGTTTCTTCAGCATTATTGTTTTCTTGTACATTCTGCTCAGGTTCCTCCATTGGTTCAATGTTATCATATGGGTCTCGAACTTCATCGAGATCTATTATCCTTCCACTTTCTTTCTTATAAAGCATTTCTCTTACAAGGAACACTGCAGTTCGAGCAACAAACACTTTATTCTCGGAAGGATTATAGAAAGAATAATTCTTTGTTTTAATTGGGTATCCCACAAAGTTATATTTATTTGATTTACGTCCTAGCTTGTCATAAGTTTGACGTTTCACAAACGCCTCACATCTCCAAATTTTAATAAATGACATGCTATGACGTTTTTCTGTCCATATCTCATACGGAGTCTTCTGAACCATTTTAGTGGGAACTCAGCTAAATGTATAAGCAACTGTCTCGAGGGCGTAGCCCTATAACCAAATTGGAAGATTCTTTGACTCAACATTGATAACACCATATCCAACAAGGTGTGATCCCTCCTATCAAAAAACTTTCCTTTGATATTTTCTACTTCATCTTTATAGTGTTTGAACTTTTCAAATGATTCAGATTTGTTCTTCAAAAGATACATATATTTGTATCTACTAAAATAATTAGTAAATTTTATAAAGTTAATAAAAGCTACCTTTTGTCATCGTACTCATATGACAACATACATCACTATGTATAAGTCATACTCGTTCAGTTCCCCTTTCACCATGTCCGGTAAAAGGAGTTTTAGTCATTTTGCCAAATAAACCAAGATTCACATCCTTTTGTATAATTCATAATCAAACTTTTCCAAGAATGAATCATTATGTATTCTGGATATGCGTTTCTCATTAATATGGCCTCAACGACAGTGCCAAAGGTAATGTTTGATTTGAGTGACTTTAGAATATATAAATTGTTAGATAGTTGTGCAACATTATAAGCCTCATCATCGAAATAGAATAAACAACTCTTGTTATTTAATTAAAATAAAAAAGCCTTTCTTGTCCAAACAAGAAACTAATATAATGTATCTGCTAATTGTAAGCACGTTATAAGAATTATCAAGTTCTAAATTAAGTAACGAGTTCCTTCAACCAGAGAAACTACCTTTACTCCAATTCCAACTTAATACTCGAAGCTTGACCCTTACTGATCATCTTCTTCTGATCTTCTAAATAAACATGACAGTTTAATTATAGAAGAGACAATTGTCTTCTTTGTCAACACCTCATTCAGAATTTAGAGCATGTTTTGGGATTGGACTTTGGTTTGACAAGGAAACTAGATCAAATCTTCTCCTTGCCTTTCCATTTTCATTTCTCTTTTGCATTCCCTATGTTTACCATCATTATAGTAGTAGTTCATGCATTTATCATGTTGCTTTCAGTAGTTCTCAACATGCTTAGCAACTCAATAGGTGTTTCACCAATCTTATTCATTTTGTTGTTAATAAAAAACTAAAAACATTTGTTATCCAGAGATTGTAAGATCAAATCTAGGTGAGCCTCCAGACCAATCTGGAAACCCAAAATGTCAAGGTACTCATTATACCCTATTGTCTTTAGAACATGTGGTGTAACCGGGTCTCACTCTCCCTATTTATAAGTGTATAATACCCTTTAATCATCAAATATATCTTGAAGAGTCTGTCCCTCAAATATCCTTTAAGGGTTCTTAATCGTCTCACAAGCATCTATATGCTCGTGTTGCTTCTTAACTCAGCACTTATAATTGCAAGCATGAGACATGAAACATCAGTCGCAACATCAATTTACTTCCAATAAGTGCTATCATTTGCATATGTTACATTCTCAGCTTTAATAGCAGGGGAAAAGATTTGACTAACATCGTGGTGCCCGAGGACGATCCTCAAGCTCCTATGTCAGTCGAGGAAATTTGTTCTCGTCAATTTGTCATTCTCAAGAACTGGTCGTATAGAGAAGTTGTTTGTATTTATCATTTGATATCTATAATATTAAAGTGTATAAAATAAACTAGATTGCAGATTTAATATTAATTATGTTTAAGTGATTATGGTATATTACCATATACCTCCCACTATTTTTATCAAACTAATAGCCCTAACTATTAATTCGGAAAACATTTCTTTAAATCTTTCTAGTGAGCCAAGATCCATATTTCATCCATGTTTTAAGACAGCGTTGACTAATACACTCAAAACATGACTATTTAGGTAGACAACATTTGTCGATTATATCAAATATAACTCTTGGAAAGTTTGGTGGAACAACCCTTTGTACACATTTATCCAATAAATCTCACCAAACTCTATTCCTCTAAATGCACAATCCTATTGCGATGATTTAGTTAAGTTAGATCCAACGTTTCAATAAACTAAGTACATTTACTTATCATATTTTCCCATGATTGATAAGAGCACCTTGCTTTGGCAAACCCACTCCTTCTCAATCTAGATCTTGATGTGTATTAACATTGGAAAACATCTTTATTAACTTAATATTTATTTAGGGATTTATTGTTTAACGATCATGATCCCATCGTAAAGAGATTCTCAATTTTTCCTTGATCAAATAATTCATTTCAATATTTGTCAATATTTGTCAATGGTTTGATTTTCAGATCGTCGGAGAAGTCACAAGCGGTCTCACTTAAAACCCAACTTTCTTACGAATAATAATTCGCTTTTGACAAAATCTCCCCATATCAGAAAAAGAAAATTCATATTCAATACCGTGTTTCATAAACACAAGAATATCATGATTGTTTGTTTAATTTTAAAATCTTGAATCGTTACAGATTTTATATTTCTTAAGCAGGCATGGCATGGGTGTCGTATCTAATACATACATCATTCTAACGCATACATATCTACACATGCATTCATATACATATATGTATTGTGCGTAAATTAAACGTGTTTGGTTATGTCCCCATCCTATATGATATTTCCAAGCTAATAGAATTATCAAGGTCAATCTATGGTGGTTTCAAATACTACGATATTACATGTCTTTATCTTCTTCATTGCTCCATCATCTGGATTGCCTCCTGGCTTCCTTGCTTCTAAGTCTCCATTGAACAATTACATTGAATAATAAATAAATCTATTCTAATGAAATTACAAGAAGAACTCAAGTTACATTCGAGATTAACAATTACAATGAATAAACGACATGCAAGTCGTGTTTAGAAACCAAAACCATAAAACAAAACCACTATCCTATGAGTTTTTAGGCAATAACCATCCACCATGTTATCATATAACACATTTAATATATCTCAGATTATATAAACATATCATATAATCATATATAACAAGTTTTGAAATTTTATAAAATCAAATAAATTTCAGTAAATAATAAATCACTGTTTTGGGATCTGTAACGACATCGAATGGCTTACAGACGTCAAGCTGATTAATTTAGTATTGCTCAGTGACACGATTCCAGTCAGAAAAAATGTATCGTTTGCGAAAATCGGACATTGGACACAGATTTCAGAAAATCTACCGTAGCCGTTTCAAAATTCGTATCGAATACGATTCCCATAATAGGAACAAACATGTATCATATACATACACCAATACACACAATCATCATATGATTGTACATCACATGAATATCATATATTCATAATATATACATACATACACATAATGTATCAATACAAAACCATGGTAGATCGCAGACATGCTTACATATCAAAAACTGTTAAGCACATAACCGAATTAAAACGTTTCGCAAGTATCTCTGATGCCATTGAAGGGTTTCGAGGAACAAATGCAGCGGAAAAACATGAAAAATAAATAGAAAACATAATGTAAATAGAAACCCTCCGCAGAATCCATACGAAAACAAAAGATTTAATTTGGAGATTAAAAATAAATACCTTAAAAAGCTTTAACAAAATAGAGGTCCAAAGCTTGTTTAATCACCATGTATCCCGCTCACGCGATCTACGCTCTACGGTATCCACACGAATACTTTTCATGAAGGATTGATGTGTACTAGCACCCGAAAACTGCTTCTCTCTCTATCTTCCTCTTTTCTCAAAACGGCTAGGGTTTTATAAATATATGTGTCTTACTATTAAATCAGCCCATAAAGAGATTATATAGAGAGAGGAATAAATTTTTTAATTATAATCTAATTATAATTAATACTAATCCAAAATACCAAATTATTTAATTAAGTCTCACTTAATTAATTAATTACTAATTTTGTAATTAGTTTAAGTAATTCATTTATTCTATTTATATAACTAATTAAGTCATAATTAATTAATATCATAAATAAAATAAATTACTTATATAATTTAAATTCATAATTTAAATTATTTCTCCTTCAAGCATTCTTTGTGTGTGACCCTGTAGGTTATTACTACGTTGGTAACAATTTTAATATCTAATTAAAATTGTAAACAATGAGCGAAATCTAGTAATACATAATTGTTACCCAAGTAATAATAATAAAATTAGTAATTTGATTAAGCCATTCGTGAATAATGTTCCATGTAATATAATCCCTTTAACATTATATTATAGATCAAACTCGAGGCATGTATCGTGTCATCCTCTTCAACGTGTAATCCGGGTTTCCTTTATCAATGAGTAGACTATTAAACAAATCAACATTTGAGCAGACCATACATTTTATAGCCTCACTCAATCGAGGCCAATAATATCACTCCTAAATAAGAAGGATAAATCATTTATCTATCATTCATATTTCTCATATGATTCATAGTATGCCCAATGTCCATTTTTATCATCACCCGGTTAAAGGTAACTTTTAGTGTAATCAAAGTATATTAATTCTCGTATATAAATATAATGATTTCAATTCAGAGGATCATTACATCATTATCACAGTGAGAATTTCTTACGACACTTATTAACATGTAGAATCTCACGACGGGTCATTCCAGTGCCATTTATTGGGACATGCACTTATGTTCTTGACTTTAGTATCACCATACATATGACCAATGAGATGCGGTCATCTGTCAACAAACATACTAGTCTTATTGCATTATTATTATCCTTATATAATAATACTCGACTAGGGAATTTTAGGAATAAGATACTATTCATATAATCTCATTTTTAAGTCACATACTTAAACATATATAATACGTATCAAAATTCCAAGGACATTTATTATGCTTTCAATTTATTACGTAGTAAATAAAACATAATAAATATATAATAATCAATAAAACATAATCCTTAATAATAAAATATTTTCCTTAAAATATAGAAGTAATTGTCTCTAGGGCACAATTACTAACAGAAAAAATATTCGACACCTAAAAAATATCCACGGGTTTCTCAAAGTCAACTCAAGTCAACATACAGGGGGGAAGAATTCAACACTCACAATTGTATTTCATTTTATTGTAAAGTTTACATATAACAAAATGTAATTCATTTTTGAAAGTAGTCAGAACACAGCACACCAAATAGATAGAGCTGAGAGAGAGAGACAGAGAGAACACACAGTGCCGTTAAAGCTTGTATTTATTTGTTGTTGTGAGATTCATTGTAGCTCATACATCTGTGTGAGAAGTGTAGCGCCTTGGGTTTATATAATACAAGTATATTCTCGAAGATTGTTCTTGTTATTGAGTATCATTACTGCCATATTTATTTTTCACCAAGAACATATCTATAAATATGAACAAAATTGAAAAATTACTTATATCGTATTCAACCCCCTCTTCTATGGTAGTTTGGACCTAACAATTGGTATCAGAGCTTGTTAATTGAAGTTATAAATCAAGATCCAAAAAGAGTTTTTTGAAAAAGAGTATTTTTAGATCTAGAAAAATTTATATTGAAATTTCTTTATTTTTAAAAGAAAATTCAATTTCGAATTTTTTTCAAGATTTTAAATCCACTAATTTTTAAAAGCTATCAATCGTCAAGAATTCAAATTAAAATTTTATTTCTCAAAATTTAATATTTATTCGAATTGATTTTAATTTTTAAGAAATTAATTATTTCTTGAGATTTAAAATTCTTCGTAACCATGAATACTCAAAAATTTAGTAGCATCAAAATCCCAGTCTTTGATAAAAATGAATACATTTTATGGAAGAAGAAGATGTCCACTTTCATCAAATGAGCTAATTCTCAATACATGGGAATTTTGGAAAATGGACCCTATGTTCCTCAGAAGGTTACACCAGAAACAGAATCAGATGACAGAGAACAGATTCCTCAAGGATTTATCCCAAAGGAGCCTTCAGAGTTCACTAACACTAACAGAGAAAGCGTAACATGTGATAATCATCTTCAATGTATCCTAATGGATTCACTAGACACTACAATGTTGAATCAAGTGATCAACTGCACTAGTGCCAAGAAAATGTGGGATACTATTGATCTACTAATGGAAGGTATTGTAGAGGTGAAGGAAAACAGAATGGATATTCTTACATCTCAGTACGAGGCATTCAAGTCACTACCTGGATAGAGTATCACTCAAGTCTTTGAGAGATACAACAAATTACTGAATGACTTTTCTCTACACGGAAAGGCCTACTCATGTAGGGAGATCAACAAGAAATTCATATTGATACTACCAGCGCACCATGAACCCAAAATCTCTGCAATAAGAGAAAGAAGTGACATAAATGACATGCCTATTGAAATTCTATATAGAAATCTCAAGACTCATGAAATGGAGCAGGAGCAAAGACAAATCATTTATGGTTCAGGGATAGTGGATAACAAGAATACAGATTTGTTAAAGACTACATCACTTGTAGCCAAAGATTTTACTAGTACAGCGACCAACACAAAAAAGCCTGTAATTGAGAAAGAAGAGATTCTATAAGCTGAATTTACAGAAAATGCTCAAGCAGATGATGAAGATGACTTCTACACAATAGAAGAACTTGAATAGTTAGAAAACAAGACGATGGCCTATATGGCAGAAAAGTTCAAGAACCTCGGGTTTAGGAGGAACCCTAAGTACAAGTTCAAAAGTAACTCAAGTTATAGTGGTTCTACCTTCAGAAACAATAAATAAGGTGGTTCATCTTCAGGGTCTTTTAGCAAAGGAGGTTACAAGACTGAAATGGTAGACCGTAGCAAGTTTAAGTGCTATAACTGCAATGAACCCGGACATTTTGCTACAGAATGTCGGAAGTCTAAGCAAGGAAAGGAAAGAAAGGAGTCGTATGACGAACTGAAACAGAAGTATGATGCACTGGTAAAGAAGCATCATGTTAGAGCTTATATAGCTGAGGGAAAGAGCTGGGATGATTCTGATAATGATGAAGAAGAGACATATGGAAATGTTGCACTTATGGAAGACTATTCAGAGGCATCACCTCAGTCATCAAAGGTATCACTTCTTTCCACAGTTGAAATTTCTAATTCTGATTACAAGAAAACTATAGAATATCATAGTGTAGAAATATTTAATATACACACAAGCATGTTAGCATCAGAAGAAGAAAATGCTAAACTAGTTCTAAGGAATAAAATTCTAGAGGCTAAAAATGAAGAACTAGAACTTGCATGTGTTAACTTAGAAGATCTTAGACAGAAGGTAGAATATATACAAAATAGAGATAAATGCAACCAAGAAGTAGAAACTGTACTTAGGAACAAAATTTTTGAGTTAGAGTTAAAACTTCAGGCATATAATAAATCTGCTAATCTTGTTAATGAGGCAATAGATAATCATATCATAGGTCAAAAAACTGGTATAGGATTTGACTATGATAAGAAGGCAGGAAAGTGACATGTGGAACCAATTGTTGAGGAAAGTCCTGTGAAGCAAGACATTCCATATGTGTTAAAAAATGTCACTAAGCCCCTATACAAGAAGTTTTTCATCGAACCCATAGATGAAGAACATATCACTTTGAAAGAAGAAATCCTTGTTGAGGATAAAAAGAAAGAGGAAGAAGATAAAAAGAGGTTGCCTAAGAAATCTGTAAAGATTGAAGAACCTAAGAAACAGATTAAAACTGAAATAGGCAGCAAGATGAAAAGAAGAAAGCTAACAGAAATGTCAAGATAGGTATTAACAAGAAAAATGATTATGAATTTTCTACCAATGCTACTAGAAAAGTTTGTAATAACTGTAATTCTACTAGACATCTTACGCATGCATGCAAAAAGATTAAAGTAGTAAAAATTGAAATGCCTAGTATGCCTGTCATGCTTGCCATGTCTATCCCTCTGCATACATAAACTTGATGAATGCATCATCTAGTACTTACATTAATACAGATGTGAACATGAATATAAAGCATGTTAGGGCAAAGACTGCTAGTCCTCCTAAGTTTAGGAAGGAAGCCCGTGTCCCTAAACCTAAAGACACACATGTCAAGGCTAAACCAAAGGGAAAGGGCACAGTCGATGAGAAAGACAAGGACAAGGAAATTTCTGTAGCTAAATCATTTAACTTATCTAAGCCTCTTGGACCCAATCAAGTTTGGGTGCCAAAGAAAAAGTAATCAATATGTGGTTGCAGGGTATAACAAAGAACAAGCGTGTCATGTAGATTCTCGACAGTGGCTATTCTAGGCATATGACTGGTGATAAAACCCTACTATAAGATGTGATTGAGAAAGTTGGTCCAATAGTGACCTTTGGAGATAATAACAAGGGATTCACAATGGGATATTGCAATTTAGAAATTGGCAATTTTATCATTGAAAATATCTCTCTTGTAGATGGATTAAAGCACCTCCTAAGTATCAATCAGTTCATTGACAAGGGCTACAAAGTAACTTTTGAAAAGGAAAGGTGTGCAATCCAAAGAAGGAAAGTTGCGAAGCTTTCTCTTTAAGGAGTGAGATAAAGGAATATTTTTGTGACTGACTTATTCTCTGCAAGCAAAGGTGAAGTTCAATGTTTTTACAGCAAAGCTACAACAGAGGACAGTTGGTTATGGCATAAGAAACTATCACACCTGAATTCAAGGCAATGAGCTCTTTAGTTAAGAGGGAATTGGTTAGAGGTTTACCTGAGATGGAATTTTGTCAAGAAGGATTGTGTGAAGCATGTGAAAAAGGGAAGTCAAAGAAAACATCTCACCGAAGCAAAGACTCAACATACATTACTGAACCTCTGTAACTTCTGTATATGGATTTATTTGGTCTAGTTAATGTCATGTCTATGTTAAGGAAAAGATATGCACTAGTAATTGTTGATGACTACTCCAAGTACACGTGGGTTTTGTTTCTAGTTTCAAAAGATGAAGCCCCTCAGAAAATTATTGATCACATAAAGAAGATAGAGTTAGAAGCTGATTTTCCTGTCAGGAAAATAAAGTCTGACAATTGAACATAGTTCAGAAATGTAACACTGAATGAGTTCTGTATTGAGAAAGGGATTTCAAGACAATATTCAGAGCTCAGAACTCCACAACAAAATGGAATAGTAAAAAGGAAGAACAGAACTTTAGTTGAAGTAGCAAGAACAATGATGAATGAAGAAAATTTACCTCTATACTTTTGGGCTGAAGTAGTCAACACAGCTTGCTACACTCAGAATCGTACCCTGATTAATAAAGATCATGACAAGACTCCATATGAGTTGATGGCAAACAAGAAATCAACACTGAATTACTTTCATGTGTTTGGAGCAAAGTGCTTTGTACTAAAAGATGATGAACATCTTGGAAAGTGTGAATCCAAAGCTCATGAAGGCATATTTCTTGGCTATTCTCTAGAATCTAAAGCTTACAGGGTTTATGTGATTGAACACAAAAAGGTCATTGAAAGCATGAATGTAACTTTCGATGATTTCAAGCTCCCAAGTCTATAAAGAACAGATGACACTGAAACTCTATAGTTCAAAAATTTGAACTCAGATGAAGGTGAAGAAGAACCTGAAGCTGCAATAGAAAATCAAGCACCAATTGAGAATAATAACAATAATAATTCTGCCCCTAGTAGTGGAAATAGTGGAAGATTCACAGAAACTATTAGTAGTGGCAGAGAATCTCATTCTCAACCCAGTAATAGCTCAGGGGGAGCAATTGAAGGATCCACTAATAGAACTCAGCACAATAATAACAATCATGCTTAATCATCTAGAGAAAATCTGCCTATACATAGGGTGTGGAATAGAGATCACCCCTTTGAGTTAGTTCTAGGAGATCCAGATGCTGGAGTTCAAACTAGACGTGCTTCACAAAATGAATGTTTATTCTTTGGTTTTCTCTCTGAGATAGAGCCAAAAAAAGTTGAAGAAGCATTGGAAGATCCAGATTGGGTTATTACAATGCAAGAAGAACTCAATCAATTTGAAAGACAAAAATTCTGGAAGCTGGTACCTAGGCCAAAGAACAAGTCTTTAATTTGCACAAAATGGGTATTCAAAAATAAACTGGATGAATATGGAATTGTTACGAGGAACAAAGCTAGACTAGTTGCTAAAGGTTATTTCCAAGAAGAAATAATAGATTATGATGAAACATATGCACCAGTAGCGAGGCTTGAAGCTATCATGATGTTTTTGACATTCGCAACACATTCTAACTTCAAAGTATATCAAATGGATGTGAAGAGTGCATTCCTGAATGGAGAGCTAAAGGAAGAAGCATATATGGAACAACCCCTTGGGTTTGAAGATCCAAAATTTGTAGATTTTGTATACTTTCTCTTCAGGGAACTCTATGGCTTAAAGCAAGCACATCGGGCATGGTATGACACTCTATCTATATTCTTACTTGTAAATGGTTTCACTAGAGGTGTCATAGATAAGACTCTGTTTCCTAAAATGTATAAAAATGACATGATATTAGTACAAGTATATGTGGATGACATTATATTTGGTTCTACTAACGATCAGTTGTGTAGTACATTAGCTAAGTTAATGCAGAGTAGGTATGAAATGAGCACGATGGGTGAGCTGAATTACTTTCTTGGACTCCAAGTAAGCCAAAGGAAAGATGGAATCTTTATCTTCTAGACCAAGTGCATCAAAGATCTATTAAAGAAGTATGGTCTTGAAGATGCATCTCTAGCTAAAACCCCAATGGCAACTGCCACTAAGCTTGATAAGGATGAACCTGGTAAGAAGGTAGATATCACAAGCTATAGAGGTATGATCGGCTCATTACTTTACTTAACTGTAAGTAGACCAGATATTATGTTTGTCACATGCTTGTGTACTAGGTTTCAGGCTGGCCCTAAGGAATCACATCTTATAGCTGTTAAACGTATTTTTAGGTATCTTAAGGGAAGTCCAAATCTTGGAATTTGGTACCCTAAAGATACAGATTTTGACCTTGTTGGCTATACAGATTCTGATTATGCAGGTTGTAGGATTGATCGAAAGAGTACATCAGGGAGTTTTCAATTCCTTGGTAGAAGATTGGTTTCCTAGTATAGCAAGAAGCAACACTCATTCACAATGTCAACACCTGAAGCTGAATATGTTGCTGCTGGAAGCTGCTATGCTCAAATATTATAGATAAGGAACCAACTTCAAGACTATGGACTGTTGCTTAGCAAAATTCTTATATTCTGTGACAACACAAGCGCCATAGCAATCACAAATAATCTTGTTCAACATTTGAGGACCAAGAACATTGATATCAGGTATCATTTCATTAGAGAACATGTCATGAATGGTACTTTAAAATTACACTTTGTACCTACAGAACAACAAATTGCAGACATTTTCACTAAATCACTGGATGAAGCCACATTCACTAGACTGGTTTGTGAACTTGGGATGTTAAATGCTTAGATCTTATCTGCAATTTGGTGTTAATAAGTTCACATATATTTAATCTTCTATATTAAAAGGATTTGTGAATTTATTTGAACATCCAGAAAATAGCATATTAATTAACAATTAATTAATTGCACAGATTGTATCTTGATATATTTATTTGGTAATTAATTATGAATTAAAATTATTTGAATACTTATATCTATTTTGATAGATTTTGAGTATTTATTTAATTGTATTTTTGTTAATTTATTTAAGTTATGAATATAGCAATTAAAAAGAATTATTTGCTTCATAATTTAAATTTATTAATAAAAATAAGAAGCATAATTATTTAAATAATTTATTTGATTAATATCAATTAATGATATTTTAATAAAATAATTTAGTATAATAATTGTGATATTATCAATTTGGTAATATTTTATTTAAAATTTATTTTAAATAAGATCTTATTTTGTCATTTATTCGAATGTTACCAATTGATAATAGAGTATATTTTTTTCAAGTACAAAATATACAAGACCAAAATAATCAACATATAGAATTATTGTTAGTTAATAATATATTCTATGAGTTGACTTGGTCAACCCATATGTAATGAAACTCGACATATATAGCTTCTAACTTGGAATTTATTTGATATATGTCAAATTTTGTATACAGAGTTTATACTTTTGACACTCGGCTTTTTACTTAGAATTTATTTTCTATGTGTCGAATTTGGGATCCAATGTGTTGACTTAGTCAATATAGGGAGGGGAAAAAATCGACAGGTATACTTTTACATAGAATTAATTTAAACTGTATCGATTTCTTTTTTTTTTCTTCTTACAGGGTTAATTTTTTTGACACATTAGATTACTTTGTTTTATTTCTTCTGTGTCGAAAATAGGTAGTCTGTGTTGACTTAGTCAACACAGGGAACAAAAATTGACAAGTATGTTTACTTGAATATTTTGTGTGTGTCAATTTTTTGTTTCTATGTGTCGAGTTTAAGGGCAGTATAGTGAAAATTCTAGGTGTCGATTTTCTTTTGCTATATAGATCATAGTTAAACTAGAATTGGCTAACTTTTTCTATGTGTCAAATTTTAATATAGCATAGAGGGGTAAAATGGTAATTAGTGCAGGTGTCCATTTTTTTGTAATAGTTATATATATCTTCTTTAACAATCGATACACACACCATTTTTGTACTCATTTTTTAATAAAAAAAACTCGACACCCCCCCTCATAACACTATTTTTAATTCACCATTTCATAATCTGAGACCAAACCTGTGAGTAATTTTCAATGATCTATAACATATTTCAAAATCACGTCATTTGGTATAGTATTTTTGAAAGACCCATTTCGTGTAAACCATTCGAATAATCTCAGAATTAGGTACTTTTAGGTGATTAAAAATTGATTAAAAATTATAATGGTGTAGCAAATCACTTCGTGTACTTCATATAATTTTTCTATAATTTTTGGAAGTGATTTGAATTTGAATTATTATTTTTTTACTCGAATTAAAATATTAAAATTTTAATTATTAAAATTGGTATTGCAAAATTTTTGTCTTAATTAAATAATAAATTGTCTACTCATTTTTAATTAATTAAAAAATGGTTGGAAGGTTTATTGTATTTAAAACAAAATAGTGCACTCACACTAGAACTGGAGTCTATTGTCGAGCCCTATAACAATTGGATTCGGTTTCTACGTGAACATTCAAATGTACGACATGCTTTAACAGCAAGCCCAAAATTAAATATTGATGTACTGCTTGTATGCAAACAACTTGGCTTTTACATTTTCCTTAGAAAATAGGGATGTTCGGGTAACGGATCAGAACTTAAACCGTATCTTGCAGTTTAACACTGAAATTTTTGATCCTTTACCTGGTGATGCTATGCATGCCAACTTCTTCAATTCCATTACACATTAAGGACCACTAAACTTAACAGAGATTTACAAACATAATCTTCCTCGTGAATGAAACTTTTTCTTTCATATAGTTAACCATGTTTTTGCGAAAAAGAAGAGCGGATGGAGTGGTATTCCCAAAATTACTCAATATATTTGGTATGCCATCTCTAACAATCTCAATATAAACTATGGTAAACTATTAATGAAGAACATTCTTCAAGCTCTGGGATCTAGTGCAAAAAGGGACATCAGCCGAGTCAATGTTGAATGTTTTTATCCTAGATTTCTACAATTAGTGTTAATGATCTACTATTTAATGACGAAATGCTTGCCTTCTCTGCAAGTCATTTCGAACAATATACTACAATTTGTGGTAGTGTCATTGCACTAATAGTAAACAAGGGTAATTACCCAAACGGGAATGTAGCATGACTAACAGCATGGAAAATGTTATGTTCCCTGTAGCAGGTGAACAGTAAGATGAGGTTCCTGAACAAGAAGATCCGATGGATGAGGACCCTAAAGCTGAACCTGAGCCTGAAGGTGAAGAAGAAGTAGAAGAAGAGGTACATTTGCACAATGAGATAGTTACAAGTGATACAGAAATGGCTGATGAAGCTGGGACTGAAAACGATGCAGAATCTTATCACCCTGGTACACCAAGGGTAAGTCCATGTATAGGTAATCTTCCTGAATTTGATCTTTCACTAGTACTTGGTGAAGATTATCTTGCTTTGTTGGACACATCACAACTATCTCTGGACACACACACACCAATGCCCCCAGTGGCTATAGAACATGACAATGAGCCTGAAAACTAACAGGTTCTAACCCCCGTCATAGAACAACAAACACCAATCCCAACTCCTTCCGTCATTATTGTTGAAATCCTGAGTGAGGATGGGGGAGTTAGTGCCTCAAGTGCACCAAATAAGGTGGATGTTGAAACCACTGAAGCAGAGGCAACTGCTAGCGAAAACCCCAATTCACCTGAGCCTTCAAATGTAGAAAGGATGGAGCAATTAAATGCACAAATCCGCTTCTCTTTGTTTAGAAATATAAATGAATTGATGGTTAACCAAGCTACTTCAGTAGCAGAGCCTTCACAGGTAGATCCTGTGTTGGATAGGTCGTCACATGCTTCGAGGGGAACCACAAATTCTTATTTGCCACGCCTTATATTGTTTGAGGTGGTGACCCCCTGGATAGAACATCTCCAGCTTCGTTATCGGAGGTTCTCCCATCCATTTATGGAATTGGTGAGAGGCAACTCCTCCATAGAGGGAGCGAAGGTTCCATTTAAGGAAATGCTACACAAGTAACGGAGCCTACTCAGGTAGAGCCTGAGCAGGACATACCTTCACAGGCTTTAACTGGCAGCACAGACACTCAACTGTCATACACTACAGTGTCCAAAGTGGTGACCACACTAGAACCAACACTTCCAGTTCCTGAAAAAGGAGGTCTCCTTGCCATTAGTGGTCAAGAGGAGAGGCAACCCTTCCATCAAAGGAAGTAGGGATCCCAAAATTTAATTTTTAGGGACAGCCAATCTCACAGAAATATGGCTCCACTTGACGATGAAGTATTAACTGAGCCTTGTGATGAGATAGTCTTTCAGCATGAAAGAGTTCCAAATCCTTCTACATGTAATTCTCCACTTGATAATGATTCTCCAGATGAACCAGTTGTGAGAAATTCCCCAGATTCTCAACAAACTCGGCACAATCAGGTAATAAATTAAAGAATCATCAATCTCGAAGCATAATTTGGAATTTTGAAACACTCAATGTCCAAGATTGTGAAAGGTCAAGAAAAGCTACAGCAAGACAACAAAGAAATCAAAAGTTTACTCAAACAGCTGTTAGCACAGAGATCAACTTCCTTGCCTCTTCAATCAACTTCAGTTCCTGAGGATAACACAACTAAGGGGGAGAAATAAGAAGGATAAGAAAAAGAAAAAGCTATATCTGACAAAGGAAAGGAAATAGTTGGTGGTTCTTCTGATCAATGAAAAGAAAAGATGATGCATATGCTGAGGGGGAGGAATTAGAAGAAGGAGAAATTCCAAATGATGACTCATTCAATGAAATGGACTCATATGTCAATGAAGTTGCATATCCAAGAACCTTCTCTGACTATATTGATAAGCACAAAATCAAGAAAGTCAAGAAGGATGACTACAAGACATATGAAGACCTTTATTCAATTGATGAACAAATTAGACAATCAAGCTGGGTATCATATCAAAAGAAGAAGAAGATCTTTACTTCAAAAACAGGAAGAAAGTGGGAAATAACAAGAGCTAACTTAAGAAGGCCCAACATTGGTGCCTTGACCAATAATGATGAAGAAGTTCTTAGGCTGTTTCAAATCTTCAGAAGAAGGAACAGGAGTATGAGCAACTACTACTTTGAGCTGAAAGGTGAAATATCTTATCTGGTAGTTTCTTTGGCACCGGAGTCAGAAGGTTCGAGATTAACCTTGTCTTTCAATAACTATGAGTTAAAGACAATATCAAGTGAATTTTTGAAGAAAAGGTATTTAACTGAGTTATATGTACTAAAACAGAAAATTAGAATCCATGAATCCTCAGAAAATGAATTGATGGCAGAAACGATTGAAAAGCTAATGGAAAAAGTAGAGCCAGAAATTCAACAGGATCCGTATCAAGTCAGATATTTCAAAGATAGATTTCTTCAGATACTGGGACTGGATCATGAAACATTTCCATACTACTCACTCAGACGATTGAAGTCTGTTGAGGGCTTGCTAAGAGGAAAATGGTTCAGAAATCCTGAAAAGTGGCAGAAAAAATATTTGCCTACAGGTTAAACATCGCATAAGCTCTCGGAAGAGATATCGAGAACATAAAAAGATTTTGTCCATCAAAAGGTACTCAACCTAGAGAATGTTTCAGAGCTGATCCGGGTGATGAACACATATTTGATTTATCAAGAGCATTGCTAGAAGAGGAAACAGCAGATCCCAGCTTTGAATCATTAAAAGCAAAAGAACTAATGGTCATCACCAATCCACTAAGAGTGATTTACTCAAACAGAAATAAAAGTGAAAGAGAAATCAAAATGAGTAGAATCAGAAATGAATATTCAAATGTGATTGGAATAATATTGGAAAAACTAAGGAACTCCACAAATCCTGATGACAAGATCATGCTATGAAAAGTAGAAGAAACCTATTTGGACAAATTGCTACTAGAAGATCATATGATTACAAATCGGGTGGATATTAATCCAAAGAGAGTTATAGTGTAAGGGTGGACTGAGTAACTAAATTTCATATTCAATGAATTGAAAAGATTCAGGAGTATGCCACTGCTACAACTCATATTTGATCAATTGCAATATCCAAGGCCTATAAATCTTCTGGAATGGAAGGCTCACGACATTGTCAGAAGGAGAATAGCAAAGGTCCAAGAATGAAGAAACAAATAGAAATATTAGTTCAGTCTAGAGGAATAAACTCATTCTTGTAACTTAGCTGTAATAAAATCTGGAATTGTAATATTTAATCAAGAATGCAATTAATTTTATTTACACTCTTTCTGCACTTTATCTTTCTTGTATTATTAGTTGAGTTATCCTCTTTTCTTTAAAATTTGTTTGTCGAACTCTAACAATCAAATAGGGGGAGATTGTAAAGCATAATGTAACATACAATGTAATCGAGGATCTGTAACTTAACTAAAAGTAAATGACAGATAAATAATATTAATGTAATCACATGAATCTACAATGAAGCTCAGGGAACTACATGTATCAAGATATTTGATGCAATATTGAAGATCACTGAAAGAAGTTCATTACTATATTCAAGCATCAGTGAAAGAATAAGTTACTCAGTGTTTCAGATAGTGTTAAAGATTAAGTAGTCAGTGCCAGAAGATTTCAGTGAAGACAAGAAGTAATAATGGGATACAACAATCATGTCAATTGGTTTGATTGAGAATATGAAGATCAATACCGTGTTAGTCACTTGGAACCAAACTAGTGCACTAAGTGTCAACACAAAGAATTTAATTAACATGTTCATTATAAAAGAAGAATTGACAGAAGCCAAGTGAGCAAGGATATTCTTCAAGTCATTGTACATGGTGAAGAATTCGACACCAAGATAAACATGGTGAAGAATTCGACACCAAGGTAAACATGGTGAAGAAAAACGACACCTAGCCTTTCAATGACTAAGAAAATTTAAGTGTTGTATCAATGTGTCAAGAATTTGACTGATAGGAATTCAACACTTAGAAATCGACACCAAGCCATGCAATGAAGGAAATTTGACACCTAGTCCTTTCATGACATAGAATTCAACACCTAGGTTGTTGAAGTGTTAAGGCATATACATGGCAGTGGAAATCGACACCTAGCTTCACATGGGAGTAGAATTCGACACCTACTATTTTGTGACCAAGGAAAGAATTTAGATTCTGAGGAATTCGACACCAAGATAATTTTCTAAGGTCAAGTACATGGAAACAATATTCAACACTTAGAAAATATCCTCGGGTTTCTTAAAGTCAACTCAAGTCAACATACAGGGGGAGAAGAATTCAACACTCACAATTGTATTTCATTTTATTGTAAAGTTTACATATAACAAAATGTAATTCATTTTCGAAAGTAGTCAGAACACAATACACACAAATAGATATATCTGAGAGAGAGACAGAGAGAATACACAGTATCATTAAAGCTTGTATTTATTTGTTGTTGTGAGATTCATTGTAGCTCATACATCTGTGTGAAAAGTGTAACACCTTGGGTTTATATAATACAAGTATATTCCCGAAGATTCTTTTTGTTGTTTAGTATCATTACTGCCATATTTATTGCTCACCTAGAACATATCTATAAACACAAATAAAATCGAAAAACTACCTATATCATATTCAACCCCCCCTCTACGATAGTTTGGACCACACATAAATGAAGTTCTTCAGCTCTTCCCTGTGTGAGGATTTATTAAATCCTATAATATTCAGGATTGCAAAAAATATAGTACAACTTATTTCTTAACAGTTGACCTGAGAACAGACCGAGGTTTAACCCCACCTTCTCTCTTTCTTCGAGGTTTGTTAATTTGTCCTTTGTCACCCAGTTCTATTGAAGTGGAGGTACTGTTGGCTGCTTCAATTAACTCACCTTCCTCTAGAGCTTGGAACGAATTAGTAACAAACAAATCCTTTTTCTTGAATCAATTTTCCAGGACTAGAGTTATGTTCATGGCTCAGTGTCTCCCTTTAAGGAACAAGATTTTCATCAATGGAAGGGTCATCAGGCAGTGTGTTCTCCTTAATCTTATTAATCAAATTAGTCTCAGTATTAGTCTTATCTACAACAACTTCATTCAAATCTTGTTTGACCGTATCAGAATCAATTCTATTTTTTGTGGCAATGTTAACAACATAGCGCTCCAGAGAGTGGCCATAAACTCCGCAATGTGAACAGGAAGATGGCATAACTGGGAATTCTACTTCGACTAGCATGTTTACTAGCTCCCCTATAGTATGACTAAGCATAGGTACTTTTATAGTTTTGGGTTTACGAGAGTTTACCTCCAGATTCACGTAAATACGAGCATATTTTAGAGGTTCTAGCAACGAGGCTTGGTTGTCAAGGCGGATGGGATTGTCCACAGTACTAGCAATGAAAATGAGGCCCTTGATTGTCCAGTACAATTGAGAAATTTAACCCATGTCGGTAAAGATTTCATCGCATTTTTAATAAAGGTGGAGCCTTCCATCCATGGTTGCAGGATAAAAGAGTGCCCTCCCAATGTAACAGAACCCATTTGACGGATGTTATTTTTAGCCGTAACGGACTCAAACTGAAAGGTATAGAACCGCTTTGGATTGTAATAGACATTTTTCAGTCCTAATGAGCTCCACATTTGAAATGTCATGTCTTAAACAATCTTGAACGAAAGACTAGCACCAAGAAAGTACCCAATTAAGCTATTATCCCATTATTTTCTTGCTTCTTGCAGAAATTCCAATGGCGGGTTAATGGCAACACATCCATCGGAATCGAAGGAAACTCCAGGCTAGAAATGAAGTTTAGGCGAGGGGACCGAGGGACCAGCAACAAATGAATTCTAAGATTTTGATTTTGGGCCAGCTAACACTAATTTGGGTAAAATATGGCCACGAGGAGCTGGGTCTAGGATCACTTGAATCGAAGCTTCATCGAGGTGTGGTTCAAGAGAGATAGGGAGAATAGTAGTAGTGGGTGAAGTGTGGTAGCTAGAAGGGGGAAGGGAGGGGGTAGGCAGTGAAGAGTTTGGAAGGAATCAGGGAAATCGGGGAAATCACCATAGCTAGGGCATTTCTTTTTTTGGACATAGAATTGTTACCGTGGTACATATACGTGATTTTGATATTTTTACTAATAATGATATCGTTCTTCATATAAAATTGATTCTTGGGTTGATATAAAATTGATTCAGGAAATCCTTGGGTGGGTAATGTCATGAGACCTCAAATTTTTAAGACCTCACAAAATATGATAATTTTATGTTTATAATTTTTTTTTATTTTTTTTGTTGGGATATAAACTTTAAAATTGAATTGTATCAAGAAACAATGATCCGCCAAGGAGTTTCTTTCATTCAAGAAAGTTCATCATCTAACTGAAAGACACACATAAGATGTCTCCGGATGCTTAGATGATAAAACCTTAATGTCTGAAGAGATATCGTGCATAAACTCTAAACCTAAAACTATTCACCAATCTTTAATAAAACTCTTGTCTTTGGACCTGAACAGAAATGACAATAAAAGTAAGAATCCATCCTATAGTCAACACATTTTTATTAAATTTTTGTTATACTTAAAATGAAAATCTAACCAAAGAGGATCCCCATCTTATCAGAAGAAGATCAAAAGTATCCCATGTGGTCCAATGGTATGCATATACAATAATTATTTAATAGTATTTATAACCAAGTTAGAAAATTTTATTGATCATAGTTACCACCTTACCACTATGAGAATTCTCCCCATTCATCTGAGTATTATTTCTCTCAAAATGACATCACGGAACTTATAGTTCAAAGGTAACTGCTACTATATCACATTTTTTATTTCATTCTTAGCTTATATATTATCTTCCAACCAATGAGAGCACTAGATTTAGGATATAAATGTCAAGTTTTGCACACGAAAAGTTACATATAGCTATCACAAGTATAAAATACAGCTATCAGTACATGTCTGTCAATATTCCTTATGCCACACTAGCCCCCAAGGCCCCAACCAAGGATCTCCTGATACCTCTGGAAGCTAAACACTTACAATGCTACTTTCTTTGTATATTAAATATTGAAACTGTCATTGAGCTAGAAGTAGTAAACTGTCCCCGTGGATTACTGTCTATGTTGTGTGTGCGCTCAACAATTGAACCTCTAAAAGATTGCACAACAAATATAAATTATAAAATTAAAGAATATAATGTTGATTAACTAGTAATTATAACCAATTAAAGCCATGATATGAAGTTTAGGGAAACCTACCTTACTACTCTCAAAGTGCACTTCATTGAGACAAACTGAACCCTGTGAAATAACACATGCATGCATTTAGGTACCAATTTTTACATGACTGAATTGTAGAGTAAGGTTAGTATAGTGAATTTAAGTAATTATTAAGTGACTATTGTTATTTAGATTTTTCACTTGTTCAGTTCAATTTTAAATTTTTAAGACACTAATAGACATAAGATATGCATCACAAATCATTTTCTTTGGAATGTTTCTACTTGTAAATAAGGAAAATAAAGAGCATAAATCTTAATAGTACAGTAGTGCTACCCAAATTATATATAACTAGGCCAAATCTGATGCAGATTTAGTTGTAAGTTTCTCTCAAATTCAGAAATAAGAACTTAACTCAAATCAGATATTGTATAAATAAGATGCTACAATCACCCTGTGAATATTTTATATTTATTTTAGAAAGAAATCCCGATTTCACTTCTCATCCATTCACTGCCAAACATGTGGGAACAGAAATGTCCATCTGAAATAGGACAATGAAGCGTAAAATAAATCAGTAGTGGATGTAAATCTGCATAACAAGCTTGAAAAACATGACTATATTTAAAGATCATAAAGGTTTTACCAAGTAATTTCCCGCGTCATATAGGCAAATCTTGGTTAATAATTTTTTCTTACATTGACCATTACGTATCTAAATGGCAAAATAATATTCCTACAGAAATCGAATGATTTTTTACTTTAAATATCACTTCAACCATGCTCATACTCAATTCGAAAGACAAACTAATATTGTTCATCGTAGAGAAGAGTAAACATAAAAGATATGGATTTCACACTTGAGGATCTTATGCAAGTGTACTTCGTACCTTTCTAGTAGTTATATGAATAATACAAGTACAAAAATGAGATTACTAATTTGCATTGGCCTGACTAAGCATACACTTGGATGTTAGAAATTGGAAAGTTTGAGACTTATTTTCATTAGGCTCCTGATGTAATTTCGGCAATTTAATGGTTGGAGGTTGTTCCTTATTACGAGGACTTAATCTTTCATGTATGGTTCTAAAATAATTTATTAGTGGAATTCATTGAGAAATAATAGAAAAAAGGCATTCTTGTATATTGAATATGACTAGTCAATGCTCACAAAATCAAGTTGAACATTTCTGGCAGTTCGATCAGGACGCCCTGAGGCAACCTTCAGGGCCCTGAACAGGGTCCTGAGCAAGTGCCAGATACTTTACTTGAGGAAGTGATGTTTTTGGTAGTTCAGGGCCCTGAGTCTTATGTTCAGGCCCTTAAGCTGATATATTATATATACGAGTAAGGATTATTATTTTATTATAATAATTAAGGCTCATATAAAAATATATAATATAATATATATTGATAATTTATAATATATATATATATATATATATATATACAATATTGTAAAGAGAGAGAGAGAGAGAAATGGAATATATGTTACCTTTGTAAAAGAAAGGAACAAGAAAAATCCTAGTGCCTCTCTTCTTCTCCTCTTGGTTTTTCTCACTCTCTCACATATACATACATACAAGAGATACATAGATTTTGAGCAAACTTAGGTTTGGTCGCCGTTATACTCTGCTGGTCTGTGCCAGATTGTGTTTTTGTTATTTTATCTTGGAAGTGAATTCGCGGTATCCCAACACAGCTAGGTGGGGCAAAAATCTCTTCAAGAACAGTCAAGTCTTCTCGAAGGGATTGGCAACTCACTTTATTCTCAAATTAATTTTATTAATTGATAAAGTGACAGTGATAGCTAAGCTTTCTTACTCTCTCTTTTGATTCATTTGCTGTTACTCATTGTTTATGTTGTTTTGACCTTCATATTTTTTTTGTTATTTGGTTTTGGTTGCCATCGTTCTTGTAATTAGGATTATATATTAGAATATAATTGTTGTTTTGTGAATTGTGTTTTCCAACAATCTTGAAGTGAATTTCATTATATTCTGTTAATTGATCAATTGAAAAAATGTTAATGAAACCGATGCTCCTATTGACGGTACTCAATCTACTAGTGGTATTGTACCCATCATCAATTGGACCAGTGTTGTTTAAGGCGCAAATTATCAAAAAGCGCAAGACCTAAGTTTAAAGCACTAGGCGCCATTAATCGCGCGACTTTTGACCAAAAAAAATTCACAAATTTAACAAAAAACTAGTACTTAACATAATCTTAACATTCAAACATAATAGAAAACATAAATAACATGATAATAGTGTCAATAATTAAGGATTAATCGATAAAGTTCTCTAGTTCAAAAGTTTTGGTGTCATTAAACTCGATTTCTAGCCCCTCAAATTCTCGCTCTTCCTCTTCATCATCTTCATCCATGAGAGTTGAAGAAGATGCTCCGTGAGTTGTATTAGAGGTGGATATGTTTCTTTTCAAGCATCTCGTGAAGTGATTCAACTATTATATACCTGGAACATGTCGTTTCCTGGCTCTTTTTGCCATGTCTGATGAAAAGCTTTCTGCTGCATACTTGTACACCGAAATTTCGTCAATAATTGCATCCTGTATTGTTATATCTGGAACTAATCTGTAGATACACTCATGTAGGCCCTTCCTGATATTTGCATCCATGGACATATCTTGTGAATCATAAAAAAATTCTTGATTGATGAAGTGACCCGCTGCGTGCAAAGGCTGGTGGAGTTGAACCTCCCACATGTTATCAATTATCTCAAAGACTTTTTTGTAATCATTTGCCGATTCAAATGAACTAATAATTGCAGATTTGGCCCTCTCCATTGCCCCGTAAATATATTCCATCGGAGGCTTTATTTCACCATCAACAATCCGCAAGACTTTAATAAGAGGACCACACACCTTGAGTGCAAAGTTAATGTTTTTCCAGAATAAAGATTTCAGTACAGTGGTTGTAGCTCTTTTTCCGGCAGCCTCTTTAGACCACTTGCTTGCATTCCATTCATCAGAAACAAACATCTTTTGTAATGAAGCTCTAAGCAAGTAAATCCTTCCTAACATAATACAAGAGGTTACAAATCTGATTTTGGCAGGCCTAAGCAGCTCCTTCAATTTTGTGAAATAGCGGAGCATATTGACGGTTCCAAGCCTAGGATAGATGAATCCACACAAATCCATGGCACTTGAGCATGTATGTTTTAGTTTTCTGATCTTAATTATGTCCTCTAACATTAGATCAATACAATGCGCTGCACATGGTGTCCAATAGATATGTGGATACATTCGCATTAGAAGTTTTCCAGCCTTTACATTATTTGCAGCACTATCGGTGACAACTTGTATAACTCTACTTTCTCCAACAGATTTAGCACAATTCTCTATCAACTCAAGCATATTTTCACCTGTTTTTGAATAATCTGAAGCATCAATTGATTCAAGAAAAAGCTCCCTTTTGGAGAATTTACCAGAAAATTAATCAGGGTTCTTTCTCTTTTGTCTTTCCAGCCATCACACATAATTGAACATCCAACTTTCTCCCATTCTTTTTTGTGCTCTTCTACGATCTTATTTTTTTCTTCAACCTCATTATTAAGCAAATGGAATCTAACCTCGTGGTAGGTAGGTGGTTTCATTCCTGGGCCATGTTACCCAACAGCTTCAATCGCCGGACCAAAGCTCTCATAATTAACGGCATTGAATGATATTCCTGCATCGTACATCCACCTTGCGAACATCTTACAAGCTTGATTTCGAAAGTGTTCCATTACTTTCTTTGAATCTGCACTCGTGACCAGTTTCCTTTTCTTTGATGTAGTTTCTGGATTAGGCATAAAAAAAGAATCAATAAGTCCTCTGCTGTGTCATTTTTGATTGCTTGCAAAACTTGAATTGAATTGACTGAATTGTGTACTCACAACATCATCAGATTCTTGATCCTCGATGTTTACATACTCCATATTTTTCGTACTCTTCAATTCCTTTTTCTTTCCCATAAACTCTTTGATTTCGTCTCTAACAGGGGCTGCTACCTTATCACAAGGCATTGCATCTCGACTATATCCACCAGCAAGGTGCTTCTTGAATCGACAAATTCCACCTTTATAAATATTCTTATAGAATGAATATAGAACTTTGTTTTTATCATTCTCTACTGGAGTTCCATACTTCCATCGAATATCAGGAGTGCGAGTCATTATCAAAGAAGAATCAGAAGAGATGAAGAGAGATTAAGAGAGACAGAGAAGAAAATTGAGAAGAGACAGAGACAGAGATGAAGAGAGATTAAGAGAGACAGAGAAAAAACTTGAGAAGAGAAATCTGTAAATATACGTATATATCTGTGTGTATATACTGAGAAAGGCATACATTTAGATGGAGGCTGTGATGTTTAGATGAGACTGGGTCTTATGAAACACTTTAGGGTTTTCTCCTTTTACCCCTTTTTTTAAGGGTATTATCATCTTTTTTGTTATCAGCGCCTTTTTCCATTTAGTAGCGCCTTTTGAGCGCTTTTTGGACGATTTCAGAATCGCGTTAAATCGCTTAATTTCTTATTACACACCTTGGGCCTAATCGCGAAGCGCCATTAATCGCGCAATTAATCGCGCCTTTAACAACACTGAATTGGACCATATATTATTTCCCACAACCCATTAATCTCTCGGGCATGCCTGGGAAATTCAGCGGTAGTGTCGGCTTTTTACGCTAGCAAAAGAAAATAAAGGTATGGTTAACGGTTAAGGGGTTATGGCTGGTGGTACAGTATGATCCACCTATTGTTTATTCATCATATGCCTATAATGCTAAGCTTTTATGGGAAAAGATGGACCAGACACATAACACTGACTCTCAGGGTCTTGAAAAGTATTATGTGTCTAAATTCTTTGATTTCAAGCTGGTGCATACTAAATCTATAATTTGAGCAGGTGCACTAGTTTGAGATACTAGTCCATGCATCGAAGGAGTCCGACATAGAATTTCCTAAAAAATTTCAAGTGATGTCCGTGATTGAAAAGCACATTAAGTCTTGAGAAGATTTTTCTCTTTTCCTGAAAAGGCAGAGGGGAGAGATCACATGGACTAACCTGATGTTGGACATATCTGTTCATGAGCAACACAAGTCCAAATAGGGACATGTGATGCCCGATGAAAGTGGGAGTATGGAGGTGAATGTAGTAACAGCTGGTATGAAAAGAATGTTGAACACTAAGAAGAGTAACATTAAACCTGCTATAGATAAAAACAAGGCTAAGAAACCGAATAAGTAATTAACGAAATCTGATGTGGTAGCTTAAGCAAATACTTTGCTTGGACTTGGAACCACTGAGGGGCCTGTGGCTAACATGATTATTGGTGAAGCTGGTGCTTCTGAAACCAATGACGAGTATGTTACCTACAAGCCAATACTATTATCCACTTATTTATCTCATGAATGGTTGGTTGATACTGGAGCTAATATGCACATTTGTATTGACAAAACTCTATTTGTATCTTATCAACTAATTCATGGAAAGACAGTGATGATCGAGAATGCAAGTGTTGCACAAGTGCACGGAACAGGAAACGTGGACTTGAAGTTTATTTCTGGGCGTATTCTATCCTTGACTAGAGTGCATCATGTTCCCGAAATTCGTAGAAATATCATAAGTGGGTCTTGTTTAGTTAAGGATGGATTTGAAATTTCTTTGAAGTGTAATAAAATAGTTATTACACATTCTTGGGTTTTCTTTGGCTAAGGTTATATGTCTGATGGTTTATTTTTAATTATTGTTGAACCTTTGCATGGTGGTTTAATTAATGAAAGTGTTTATCCTTCTATTATTTGTGTTGAATCATCTGATTTATGGCACTCTCGTCTTGGTCATATAAATTTTAGTATTCTAACGAATATGATGAATTTAATATTGATGCCAAAGCATATTATTGATAAGAAATCTAAAAGTCAAGTATGTGTGATGGCTAAAAAAATAAGAAAACTTTTTCATAATGTTGTAAGGAATTCTGAAATATTGGATTTAGTTCACAATGACATATGTGAGTTTAATGGCATGTTAAATAAATATAATAAATGATATTTTATTACCTTTATAGATGATTGTAGTAGATATTGTTATGTTTATTTGCTTAAACATAAAGATAAAGCACTTGAAAAATTCATTATGTGCAAAAATGAAGCTGAAACTGAAACTGGTAAGAAACTTAAACGTTTCAGATCCGATAGAGGTGGTAAGTTCACGAGTACCTCGTTTGATGAATTTTGTAAAATTAATGGTATAGTTCATGAGGTAACTCCGCCTACATATTTGAGTCAATTGGGATGGCAGAACGAAAGAATAGAACTTTTAAAGATATGATTAACAATATGCTTATTAATTATAGATTGCCTAAGTACATGTGGGAAGAGGCTCTGAATACGGCTTGCCATATTATGAATAAAGTCCATCTGAAACATATGGACAAGACCAGTGTTGTTTAAGGCACAAATTATCAAAAAGCGCAAGACCTAAGTTTGAAGCACGAGGCGCGATGCGCCATTAATCGCGCGCCTTTTGACCAAAAACAAAATTCACAAATTTAACAAAAAACTAGTACTTAACATAATCTTAACATTCAATCATAATAAAAAAACATAAATAACATGATAATAGTGTCAATAATTAAGGCTTAATCGATAAGGTTCTCTAGTTCAAAAGCTTCGGTGTCATTAAACTCGATTTCTGGCCCCTCAAATTCTCGCTCTTCCTCTTCATCATCTTCATCTATTAGAGTTGAAGAAGATGCTCCGTGAGTTGTATTAGAGGTGGATCTGCTTCTTATCAAGCGTCTCGTGCGATAAAGTGACTCTTCTGCTCCAGAAGCAATACACACATCATCCCAATTAAGGTCTTCACCAATATGGACATAGTTATTATCCATATCTTCATCATCAAGACCCTTTCCCAACAATCACTCGTTACAATCATCAATTACATCTAGTGCAATAGGGTCCTGAACAGCGCATGCATCAAATCTGCGCTTTAATGCTCGATTATATTTGACATATACCAAGTCATTGAGTCACTTTTGAGTCAATCTATTCCTCTTCTTTGAATGAATGTGTTCAAACGCACTCCAATTGCGTTCACAACCAGAAGCAATACATGTCAAACTCAAGACTTTAATTGCAAATTTCTGTAAATTTGGAGCTGAACTTCCAAAATTATCCCACCAGATAGCTACAAATAATTTTAAATAAAGTTAAAATATGCTAGTGCGTCTATAGTTTACTTATATTTTGTTTACTAAACTGATTGTGCTAAACTGATTGTGAAGTGATTAAACTATTATATACTTGGAGCATGTCATTTCCTGCCTCTTTTTGCCATGTCTGATGAAAAGCTTTCCGCTGCATACTTGTACACCGAAATTTCATCAATAATTGCATCCTGTATTGTTATATTTGAAACTAATATGTAGATACACTCATATAGGCCCTTCCTGATATTTGCATCCATGGACATATCTTGTGAATCATAGAAAAATTCTGGATTAAGGAAGTGACCCGCTGCGTGCAAAGGCTGGTGGAGTTGAACCTCCCACCTGTTATCAATTATCTCAAAGACTTTTTTGTAATCATTTGCCGATTCAAATGAACTAACAATTGCAGATTTGGCCCTCTCCATTACCTCTTAAATATATCCCATCAGATGTTTCGTTTCAGCATTAAAAATCCGCAAGACTTTAATAAGAGGACCACACACCTTGAGTGCAAAGTTAATGTTTTTCCAGAATGAAGTTTTTAGTACAGTGGTTGTAGCTCTTTTCCCGGCAGCCTCTTTAGACCACTTGCTTGAATTCCATTCATCAGAAACAAACATCTTCTGTAAAGAAGCTCTAAGCAAGTAAAGCCTTCCTAACATAATACAAGAGGTTGCAAATCTGATTTTGGAAGGCCTAAGCAGCTCCTTCAATTTTGTGAAGTAGCGGAGAATGTTGACGGTTCCAGGCCTAGCATAGATGAATCCACACAAAGCCATGGCACTTGAGCATGTATCTTTTAGTTTTCTGATCTTAAATATGTCCTCTAACATTAGATCAATACAATGCGCTGCACATGGTGTCCAATAGATATGTGGATACATTCGCATTAGAAGTTTTCCAGCCTTTACATTATTTGCAGCACTATCGGTGACAACTTGTATAACTCTACTTTCTCCAACAAATTTAACACAATTCTCTATCAACTCAACCATCTTTTCACCTGTTTTTGAATAATCTGAAGCATCAATTGATTCAAGAAAAATTCACCCTTTTGGAGAATTTACCAGAAAATTAATCAGGGTTCTTTCTCTTTTGTCTTTCTAGCCATCACACATAATTGAACATCCAACTTTCTCCCATTCTTTTTTGTGCTCTTCTACGATCTTATTTATTTCTTCAACCTCATTATTAAGCAAAGGGACTCTAACCTCGTGGTAGGTAGGTGGTTTCTATCCTGGGCCATGTTACCCAATAACTTCAATCGCCGGACCACTACTCTCATAATTAACGACATTGAATGATATTCATGTATTGTACATCCACCTTGCGAACATCTTACAAACTTGATTTCGAAAGTGTTTCAATAATTTCTTTGAATCTTCACTCGTGACCAGTTTCCTTTTCTTTGATGTAGCTTCTGGATTAGGCATAAAAAAAGAATCAATAGGTCCTCTGTTGTGTCATTTTTGATTGCTTGCAAAAATTGAATTGAATTGACTGAATTATGTACTCACTTCATCTTCAGATTCTTGATCCTCGATGTTTACATACTCCATATTTTTCGTACTCTTCAATTTCTTTTTCTTTCCCATAAACTCTTTGATTTCATCTCTAACAGGGGCTGGTACCTTATCACAAGGTATTGCATCTTGACTATATCCACCAGCAAGGTGCTTCTTGAATCGACAAATTCTACCTTTATAAATATTCTTACAAAATGAACATAGAACTTTGTTTTTATCATTCTCTACTGGAGTTCCATACTTCCATTCGATATCAGGAGTGCGAGTCATTATCAGAGAAGAATCAGAAGAGATGAAGAGATTAAGATAGACAGAGAAGAAAATTGAGAAGAGACAGAGACAGAGATGAAGAGAGATTAAGAGAGACAGAGATGAAAATTGAGAAGAGAAATATGCAAATATACGTATATATTTGTGTGTATATACTGAGAAAGACTTATGTTTAGATGGAGGCTGTGATGTTTAGATGAGACTGGGTCTTATGAAACACTTTAGGATTTTTTCCTTTTACCCTTTTTTTAAGGGTATTATCGTCTTTTTTGTTATTAGTGCTTTTTACATTTAGTAGCGCCTTTTAAGCGCCTTCTGGACGATTTCAGAATCGCGTTAAATCGCTTAATTTCGAAACGCACACCTTGGGCCTAATCGCGAAGCGCCATTAATCGCGCAATTAATCGCGCCTTTAACAACACTAGACAAGACACCTTATGAATTTTGGAAAGGCAGAAAGACTAGTTTGAAATATCTTCGTGTGTGGGGGTACCTTACAAGGGTTCTTATCCCAGAACACATGAAAAAGAAACTAGGACCCAAAATTGTTGAAGCAATTTTTCTGGGCTATATTGAGATCAAAACTACTATGAGATTTTTAGTACTAAAATCTGACATAAATGGAATTGTGGCCAACACTATAGTTGAATTTCGTGATGCAACTTTCTTTGAGGAAGTGTTCCCTATGAAGGCCGGTATACCTTTGAATATTTCTGATGATGATCCTACTCGCACATCGAGTTCCATTCATGATCATGTGGAAAGGATGACAAATGTGGGGATAGATCCTAGCAGTAGCTTTACTCATAATGAATTAGAGGAACCTAGAAGGAGTAAGCGTGCTAAGGTTGTCAAGGACTTTGGAAGTGATTTTATCACTTATAATGTCGAGGATGAACCTTTGAATTTTTAACAAGCTATGGATTCTTCAGAATCAAAGCATTGGAATGGCACTGTAAAGAGTGAAATGGATTCTATTGTCTCCAATGGGATATGGGAATTAGTTGATCTCCCTCCTGGGTGTACTACTACATGATGCAAATGGATCTTCAAAAGGAAATTAAAACCAGATGGATCAATTGAAAAGTACAAAGCTAAGCTGGTAGCCAAGGACTTTAGGCAAAGAGAAGGTATTGACTATTTTGATACTTACTCTCCGGTTGCTAGAATTGCAACAATCAGAATACTTGTGGCATTGACATCCGTACATGAACTTATCATCCATCAAATGGATGTAAAGATAGTTTTTCTTCATGGTGATCTTGAAGAAGAGATTTATATGGATCAGAATAAGGGATTTGTTATATCTAGTAACAAATGGAATGTGTGTAAATTAGTCAAGTCCATCTATGGCCAGAAATAAGATCCTAGAGACTGGCATAAAAAGTTTGATGAAACTGATTTAGCTTTTAATTTTATAGTTAATGAAAGTGACAAGTGTGTCTACTTTAAGGTTAGAGGTAATATGAGTATTGTGTTGTGCCTGTATGCTGATATTTTTTTTTGTTTAGAACCAATATTGAGATTATTAACGAGACAAAAAGTTTCTTGAAAAGGCACCTTGAAATGAAAGATATGGATGATGCTAGTGTAATTTTTGGTATCAAGCTGACTCAGTCAGCTGATGGAATAACCTTATCACAATCTCATTATATAGGGAAATCTATACTTGAGAAGTATGGTTATTCAAATTGTAGAATCGCAAGCACACCATATTATTCAAAAGTTTCTCTTGTCAAGAATAAATTAGGAGTTCATGTGTCTTAATTAAGGTATTCCCAGATTATTGGGAGTTTGCAGTATCATGCTAATGGTACTAGACTAGACATATCTTATTGTGTGTCTAAGTTAGCTAGATATACAAGCTGTCCAAACAAGACTCATTAGGAGGCTCTTGATAGAGTTCTTAGATATCTGAAAGGTACCATATACCTTAGATTGCACTATATATAGGAGACATCCTGGTGTACTTGAAGGATTTAGTGATGCAAGTTGGATAAGAAATTTGGTCCCAATAGAGTGATTGGATATGTGTTTACCCTAGCGAGTGGAGTAATATCCTGGAAGTCTACTAGACAAACTATTGTAACTCGGTCTACTTTTGAGGCTGAGTTATGTGCATTAGATGTCATAGGGACGGAGGCTGAATGGTTGCATGGACTTATGTATGTAATTCCTGTAGTAAGAAGACTGATTCATGCTATTTCTGTTCATTGTGATAGCCGTACAACTATCGACAAGATCAGTAGTGGAAAGTATAACGCCAAGACAAAGAGACAAATCCAAGTTAGACTCAAGTCTATAAGGGGTTTAGTGTCTGATAGGATCATGGCTATTGAGTTCATTAGAACCCAAGATAATATAGCTGATCCTTTGACTAAAGGTCCTGAGCATGTTGTAGTCCTTAAGTCGAGTTTGGAGATGTGACTGATAACCCAAAATGATTCATCTACGATGGGAACCCAATACACCTTAGAGGAGATCCCTCGAAGTGTATTCAATGTGGTAATAACAAGTCTTAAGGGTGATTCGGTTGAACCTTAAAATAGATTGATACTTATGTATCTTGAGTATATCCCCTGAAAGCCTACAAAGTATGGTTACTGCAAGTATAGCAAGAGTTCTAAGAAATCTGAATGGGGTCAAGTCGTTATGACGAGATGCTAGCAGTACATCTCTGGAGATGCCCAGTTAAGCGAACGTTATTGTTGTTGGTGTTAGTGTAGGTGCCCTAGAGGCAATACAATTTTTCCTTTTAATAAACATTTATGTCATTTGATTATTCAATAAACGTATTTATTATGACTTTAATTACTGCGATATATTTGTTAGCATAATAAATGTCCTTAGAATCATGATACTCGTTATATAGTTTAAGTACATGACTTGAACTTGAGATTATATAATATATCATATTCTTAAAGGTTCCCTAGTTGAGTATTATTATGATAGGACAATAATAATACATAAATAGACTAGTATGTTGTTTGACAGATAACCACATCTCATTGGTTATAAGTATGGGGATACTAAAGTCAATACATAGGTACATGTAGGGGTACATGGTACTGGACAGACCCACAGTGAGATTCTTCATGTTTAATTAAGTCATAAGAAAGACTCACAGTGATAATGGTGTAATGATCCTCTGACTTGAGATCATTATATTTCTATACGAGGATTGATATACTTTGACTACATTAAAAGTTACCTTTGACCGGGTGATGATAAAAGTGGACATCGGGTATATCATGAGTCGTATGAGAAATATGAATGATAGATAAAGGATTTAACCCTCCTATAATTAGGAGAGATATTATTGGCCTCTTGATTGAGTGAGACTATAAAATGCATGGCCGTGCTCAAATAATGATTTGTTTTTCATAGTCTACTCATGGATCAAGTAAACCCGGATTAAATGTTGAAGAGGATGACTAAATACATGCCTCGAGTTTAATCTATAATATATATGGTTAAAGGGATTATATTACACGGAAACATTAATCACGAAAGGTTTTATCGAATCACGATTTAATTATTGTTTAATTAGGTAGCAATGATGTATTACTAGATACCGCTCATTGTTTATAATTTTATTGGAGAATAAAATTATTGCTAATTAAATAATAGCCTATAGGGTCACACACATAGAGCACCTAGAGGAATAGTTAATTTAAATTATAGATTTAAATTAATTGATGATTAATTCGAATTTATTATATTAATTAAGTGAGACTTAATTAATTGAAATAAATTCGAATTTGAAGAATTATATTTCTGTCAATAATAATTAAGTATGACTTAATTATTAATTAAATAATAGAAGCATGTTTTATTATTTAATCCTATGCCTACATGGGTTAGGTTTTTGCTAAAAAGGCCCATTAACCAATCATTATAAATAGATAATGATAGGTTAAATGGCTTGCACGTTTTTGTAAAAACCCTAGCAGAAGAGGCAGCATAGGAAGAGGCAGAGAGAATTCGAAACCTATCAAAGGAGGCTAGTACTTCCGTTCCGTGTTCAAGATCGTGAGACGTTGTTGAAGGTGCTCGTGTGGATACCATAGAGGTGCTTTCGAGAGGAAGACACAAATCGTGATAGCAAGGATCTCCGTTGAGTTCGTGGCATTCAAAATCTTAATAGGTATGATTCGATTATCACCATAATCCGTCAATTCTTATACATGATCCTGCGTTTGGGTTCCGAAAATTTTCGTTATATTTACGTTTATCCGCTGCGTTTTATGCCTCGGAACACAACAATGGCATCAGAGCTACGTGTATAAGGGACTGATTTGGTTACGTGTTAACTGTATTTGATGCAAATATGCCTGTTTTGGTGACTGCCATGCCACTGCCATGCTACTGCTTTGTTACTGCCATGCTTCTGCCATGCTATGTTCTTCATGTATATTCGAATTGTAATATGTGGTGATGATACTAGCATGTTAATGATTTGTCATGACTGATTTATATGCCATATTGCGATTTGTATATTATGCATGAGGGTCAGTTTGTATAGTGATATAAACTGGTGGACAGATTATGTTGGACATGATCTGTTAACTGGGATATGATAAGTATGTATATGATACATGCTTCTGAAACTGTATAAGATGCAGTGGGAAAAAGGGCCAACAGATATGATCTGTAGTTCAGAAATTGATGATTTCTGAATAGGACTGGTCTTCGAAAATAAAAAAAATTTCTGATTTCTATAATTGGGATTTTCTGACAAAAACGGATATGCGTATTCGTAAGGCTGATGGGTTTTAAGTGTGACCACTGGTATCCTCCATCTACCTGGGAAATGAACAATTTAAGATGTCAATTTGAAATATTTAGTTCAAGGAAAAATTGAGGATCTCTTCATGATGTGATCATGATCGTCGTAAAATTTTCTAAACCCCTTAACAAAATATTAAGTTTTAATCAGATGCTTTCCAATGAATGAACACTCATCGAATCCTAGATCGATTAGGGGAAAGACTGTCAGTGGCAGGGGACTCCTGTCTATCGTGGTGAGATGCGACGAATATAAACGGTTATATTCGGCCGTTGTATCATTGGGTCAAACTTAACTGAGTCGTCATAATAAGGTGAAAGTAAACGGTTATATTCAACCATTATGAACTTAGAAGCATAGAGTTTGGTTAAAAATCTATTAGATAGATAAGATCAATCGTTGCTCACCAAACTATCCAAGAATTATATATGATATAATTGACAAATGTTGTCTACCTAAATAATCATTCTTAAGGACTTCCAGTGGTTGACTTGAGACATGACGAAATATGGATCTTGGCTCACTAGAAAGGATTATGGGATATACTTTCCAAATTAATAGTAAGGGCTATTGATTTGATAAAAATAGTGGGAGATATATTATGAATGTATCATAATCATTTGAACATAATAAATAACTCAGACAATCTAATGTTTAATTTTGTGCTTTTATCATTGTAGATACCAAGTAATGACAAACAACACAAACACACTATCCGTACGATCTGTCCTTGAGAAGGATAAGCTGACAGGAGGAAACAACTTCCTAGACTGGCAGAGGAATTTGAGGATTGTCCTCAGGCAGGAGCGCAAGCTTCATGTCATTGATATTCCTCCGGCAGGTCCCCTTCCTGAGGGCGCTACTGTTGAGGAACGAGCGGCCCACACAAAGGATGAGAATGATGCAACTGATGTTGCGTGTCTTATGTTAGCAACTATGAGTGCTGAGCTTCAAAGACAGCATGTGCATATGGATGCATATACTATCAATGAGCACTTGCAAAGCATGTTTGCAAGCCAAACTCGTCAAGAAAGGTTCAACACGAGCAAGTCACTCTTTAACTGCAAACAAGGGGCAAATGAACCAGTTGGCCCACATGTTCTGAAGATGATTGGTTACATTGAGTATCTTGATACTTTGGGTTTCCCGATTGGTCCGGAAACTGGTATTGACCTAATCTTGAATTCTTTGAACAACAAATTCACTCAGTTTGTTATGAACTACAATATGAATGAGTTTGACAAAACACCTACTGAATTGTTGGCTATGTTGAGAACATATGAGACCAACATGAAGACGGCTGAACCTGCTCCCATACTGATGGTGGGCAATAAAGGTAAGGCCAAAGGGAAAGGCAAGTGGAAGGGTAAGAAGAAGACAGGTTCTGATTCTACACCCAAGCCAAAGTCAGGTCCTAAACAGGCTTTAAAGCCTAAAGGTGGGGTCGCTAAGGGTGAATGTCACTACTGTAAGAAAACTGGTCACTGGAAGAGAAACTGTTCAGTTTACTTGGAGGATCTGAAGAAGAAGAGGGCTGAGCAAGCTTCTAATTCAGGTATATATGTTACAGAAGTCAATCTGTCTATTTCTACATCTTGGGTATTGGATACCGGATGTGCTTCTCACATTTGTATAAATGTGCAGGAAATGCAGAGAAGTAGGACATTGGCTAAAGGAGAAATGGACCTACGAGTTGGCAACGGAGCAAGAGTTGCTGCTTTAGCTGTAGGAACCTATTATTTATCTTTGCCCTCTGGGCTAGTTTTAGAACTGGAGAATTGTTATTACGTGCCTGCAATTCGCAGAAACATTATTTCTGTTTCTTGTTTGGACAAGAAAGGTTTTTCGTTTACAATAAAGGACAACAGTTGCTCTTTTGCTTTGAATGATCTAACCTATGGTGTTGCGCGTTTGTTTAATGGTTTATATGTTCTTGACTTAGATAATCCTGTCTGTAATATAGAAAACAAACGACTTAAAGTTAATGACTCAAATCAAACATACCTCTGGCATTGTCGTCTAGGCCATATAAATGAGAAACGCATATCCAAATTACATAAGGATGGATATTTGGATAAGTTTGATTTTGAATCATACCAAGAATGCGAATCTTGTTTGCTTGGTAAAATGACTAAAGCCCCTTTCACTGGTAAGGGTCAAAGGGCCACTGAACGTTTGGAGCTAATACATAGTGATGTATGTGGCCCAATGCGTGTGATGGCTAGAGGAGGCTACTACTACTTCATAACATTTACTGATGATTTCAGTAGATATGGATATGTATATCTTATGAAGAATAAATCCGATTCTTTTGAAAAGTTCAAAGAATACAAGGCTGAAGTAGAGAAGCAAATTGGCGGAGGTGCAAGTATTAAAATCTTACGATCTGATCGTGGAGGAGAATACTTGAGCACTGAATTTAAAGATTATTTAAAGGAGTGTGGTATTGTATCACAACTCACTCCGCCAGGTACACCTCAATGGAATGGAGTTTCAGAGAGGAGAAATCGCACCTTGTTGGACATGGTGCGATCGATGATGAGTCATGCAGATCTTCCAATTAGTTTCTGGGGTTATGCTCTAGAAACAGCGGCTTTCACACTTAACCGTGTTCCTACTAAGAAGGTTCAAAAGACTCCATATGAGATATGGGAGAAGAAACGGTCAGGCATGAGCTTTATGAAAGTTTGGGGATGCAAGGCGTTTGTGAAGCGTCAAGTATCTGACAAGCTTGGACCTAAATCTGAAGAGTGCAATTTTGTGGGATACCCTAAAGAAACAAAGGCGTATTATTTCTATAGTCCTTCTGAGCAAAAAGTGTTTATTGCTCGAGATGCTGTGTTCATGGAAAGGGATTTTGTTTCCAAAAGAAACAGTGGGAGAACTATAGACCTCGATGAAGATCGAGAACCACAAAATAGCATTGAACCTGAAGTGGAACAAGAGCAGGACAATAATAACGCTCAACAAACACAGGTTGTTCGTAGAACTGGTAGAATTCGCCATGAGCCAGAGAGATATGGATTTCTTTTGACTCAATGTGGTGATTTGATGCTCATAGATGAAGATGAGCCTCTCACATACCAAGATGCTATGAGCAGTCCAGAATCTAAGAGATGGCTAGAAGCCATGAAATCCGAGATGGAATCCATATATGAAAACCAAGTATGGACTTTGGTTGATCCACCTGAAGGGGTAAAACCCATAGGGTGCAAATGGGTTTTCAAGAAGAAAACTGACATGGATGGAAATGTTCAGACCTATAAAGCAAGGCTAGTTGCAAAAGGTTTCAAGCAAATTCATGGTATTGACTATGATGAAACCTTCTCACCAGTGGCTATGGTCAAATCCATAAGGATTTTGCTTGCTATTGCAGCATTCCATGATTATGAAATCTGGCAAATGGATGTCAAAACAGCCTTCCTTAATGGAAGCCTTGAAGAAGATGTGGATGTGTACATGACACAACCTGAAGGTTTTGTCAGTCCAGGGAATGTTAGCAAGATATGTAAATTACGTCGATCCATTTATGGATTAAAGCAAGCCTCTAGGAGATGGAACATCCGTTTTGATGAAACTATCAAAGAGTATGGATTTGTTCAAAACGAGGATGAACCTTGTGTTTACAAGAAGGTTAGTGGGAGCCATGTGGCATTCATAGTACTATATGTTGATGACATACTACTAATGGGGAATGACATACCTTCTCTCAAGGCTGTTAAGATTTGGTTAGGGAGTAATTTCTCTATGAAAGACTTAGGAGATGCATCCTACATTCTAGGAATGAGGATCTATAGGGATAGATCTAGAAGGATGATCGGTCTAAGTCAGAGTACATACATCGATAAGGTTTTGCACCGTTTTGGTATGCAAAATGCAAAAAGGGGATATGTCCCCGTATCTCAAGGGATAACGATCTCTAAAGATCAGTGTCCGAAATCATTGGATGACAAGGACCGCATGAGTAAGGTTCCATATGCCTCAGCAATTGGATCCATCATGTATGCGATGGTATGTACTCGCCCAGATGTTTCGTATGCTTTAAGCATGACGAGCAGATACCAATCTAATCCAGGTGAAGGTCACTGGACGGCTGTCAAGAATATTCTAAAGTACTTGAAAAGGACTAAAGATTCATTCTTGGTGTATGGAGGAGAGGAGAAACTAGTAGTAAAAGGTTACACCGATGCAAGTTTCCAAACAGACAGGGATGATACTGTATCACAGTCTGGTTTTGTGTTTTGTCTAAACGGAGGTGCTGTAAGTTGGAAGAGTTCAAAACAAGAAACAGTAGCTGATTCTACAATGGAGGCTGAGTACATTGCAGCTTGTGAAGCGGCTAAGGAAGCAGTTTGGATTCGAAAATTCATTACTGAATTGGGAGTGGTTCCATCAATCGCAGATCCCATTGATCTATACTGCGATAATAATGGAGCCATTGCACAAGCTAAAGAACCTAGAGCTCACTCCCGAACCAAACATATACTCAGGAGATATCACCTCATTCGAGAGATTAATGAGAGGGGTGACATACACATATGTAAAGTGCACACAAATGATAACATTGCAGACCCACTGACCAAAGGCTTGTCGCAGCAGAAGCACGACGGTCACACTAGTTCCATGGGTATTAGATACATGGGTGATTGGCTCTAGTGCAAGTGGGAGATTGTTAGTGTAGGTGCCCTAGAGGCAATACAATTTTTCCTTTTAATAAACATTTATGTCATTTGATTATTCAATAAACGTATTTATTATGATTTTAATTACTGCGATATATTTGTTAGCATAATAAATGTCCTTAGAATCATGATACTCGTTATATAGTTTAAGTACATGACTTGAACTTGAGATTATATAATATATCATATTCTTAAAGGTTCCCTAGTCGAGTATTATTATGATAGGACAATAATAATACATAAATAGACTAGTATGTTGTTTGACAGATAACCACATCTCATTGGTTATAAGTATGGGGATACTAAAGTCAATACATAGGTACATGTAGGGGTACATGGTACTGGACAGACCCACAGTGAGATTCTTCATGTTTAATTAAGTCATAAGAAAGACTCACAGTGATAATGGTGTAATGATCCTCTGACTTGAGATCATTATATTTCTATACGAGGATTGATATACTTTGACTACATTAAAAGTTACCTTTGACCGGGTGATGATAAAAGTGGACATCGGGTATATCATGAGTCGTATGAGAAATATGAATGATAGATAAATGATTTAACCCTCCTATAATTAGGAGAGATATTATGGGCCTCTTGATTGAGTGAGACTATAAAATGCATGGCCGTGCTCAAATAATGATTTGTTTTTCATAGTCTACTCATGGATCAAGTAAACCCGGATTAAATGTTGAAGAGAATGACTAAATACATGCCTCGAGTTTAATCTATAATATATATGGTTAAAGGGATTATATTACACGGAAACATTAATCACGAAAGGTTTTATCGAATCACGATTTAATTATTGTTTAATTAGGTAGCAATGATGTATTACTAGATACCGCTCATTGTTTATAATTTTATTGGAGAATAAAATTATTGCTAATTAAATAATAGCCTATAGGGTCACACACATAGAGCACCTAGAGGAATAGTTAATTTAAATTATAGATTTAAATTAATTGATGATTAATTCGAATTTATTATATTAATTAAGTGAGACTTAATTAATTGAAATAAATTCGAATTTGAAGAATTATATTTCTGCCAATAATAATTAAGTGTGACTTAATTATTAATTAAATAATAGAAGCATGTTTTATTATTTAATCCTATGCCTACATGGGTTAGGTTTTTGCTAAAAAGGCCCATTAACCAATCATTATAAATAGATAATGATAGGTTAAATGGCTTGCACGTTTTGTAAAAACCCTAGCAGAAGAGGCAGCATAGGAAGAGGCAGAGAGAATTCGAAACCTATCAAAGGAGGCTAGTACTTCCGTTCCGTGTTCAAGATCGTGAGACGTTCTTGAAGGTGCTCGTGTGGATACCATAGAGGTGCTTTCGAGAGGAAGACACAAATCGTGATAGCAAGGATCTCCGTTGAGTTCGTGGCATTCAAAATCTTAATAGGTATGATTCGATTATCACCATAATCCGTCAATTCTTATACATGATCCTGCGTTTGGGTTCCGAAAATTTTCGTTATATTTACGTTTATCCGCTGCGTTTTATGCCTCGGAACCCAACATCTAAGACTTAGGTCTTAGAACAAGGATCACCTCACTTTACTTCACCTCATAACAAAATCTAGAGAACAAGTACTACGACCTTATATCTCTATTTAGAAAGAAAATATGGTGGACTAGTATATTAATGTACTAGACCAAGGATAAATAAATATATATAAAATAGCCGAAGTGACAATATATATAAATGTGTGTCGGGGTAAGTCTCTTAGTGAGAAGGATGAACCACTCGTAAGGGTAAGTAACTTCGTCCAAAAGACGAACTACATGTTGTGTGCTAATGTGTATGCAATAAAGTAAGTGCTTATGCTAAAATAAGGTGCGGAATGTAAAGCGTATGAATCCAAGCACTTAAAGTAAATATGCTAAAGTAAAGTGTGATATGTAGAGCGCATGAATGCAATGCAAGCACTTAAAGTAAATATATAATGTATAGAGGACATATAAGTTCAAGTATATATAGACCAAATATATTTGAATTGAATGAGATCAAGTACGTTTTCGAATCCAAGTTGTTTACCAGACCTAGAATATAAAACAACAATTAAAACTGGCGTTGAAAACAAACTCGAAACAAACAACTAAGATTCGACAATTAAGTTACATTTATGTCGTAGCTCGACTTATATAAAATATTATATTATTAGAAATCAAAGGTGGACTATATTCAAGAACTCAACAAGTAAGGCTCGTTTATATATCTAAATAAATATATGAGACTTATATGAGTAACACTTAACTTGGTGTTCGAAGTTAAGGAATAAACCCACAAATATTCAACGAGTTTACTTCATTTATATTTCTAAATAATATATGAGAGATATATGAAATATTACAACTCGGAATATGAGTTAGTTTCTTTCAGTTTATAATTCAACAAGGAGTATTTATGTTTATGTCATAACTCGACTTATACACAAATTCTCGACTCGGAATTTAAGTGAGTTAACTCGCAAATATTAGAGAATTTTTTTATTTATATCTCTCTTTGAGATTTATACAATTCGGTTCTGACTCCTAATAAGAGCTAGTTTTAGATACAAAAATTCAACAAGGAAGCCTTTTGTTTAAGTTGTATATATCGACTTATACAAACTAAGTCTCGACTCGGAATTGAGTAAATAAGTGTTGTATCTAATCCCGGATTAACCCATGGATATTAACAACTAAATAATGAGAGATATAAGATAATAACTCTCTTGATTTATTTCATTCTTTATATATACGAAAAGAAAAGAGACAAATAAAACTTGTGTATATATAAATCGAAGAACAAGGCCAACTATATATATACTTGCCAAAAATTAAACCATGCAAGATCTAATATATATATATATATATATATATATATATATATAAAATAAATAACTAACTTATGACCCTTGTGCTCTATAGTGAGAGACAAAAAAATTTCTTACGAAATCAAGAGATACGAGTTAGGTTCGGAAAATAGAGTTTGTGTATATATCCAAAAAGCATGCAAGAATGATATACATACTACTAAACACAAACCAAGATGTATATATATATATATGTCATTACTCCATAAAGAACACACTTATATAAAGAATAAGAAATAATATTTTAGAATTTTACAAAAAAACGCATTTAGATTCTAAGTTTAACTTCAATTATGTTTTTTTTTACGAATAAAAATAGAATCTGACATAAGATTAACAAAAAAATCATAACATGATTATGTGTAAATTTCATTTTTATAAAATATATATAAGATTCTATGATAGATTCTATGTTAGATTCTGTAACATTTGATTTTTAAAATTTATATGAGATTTGATGTTATATTCGATATGTTAGGGTTTATTGTAATTCAATTTTGTGATTCTAATCTTAACAAATCATGTCTCATAAAAAAATAAGTGTTTTGAAAGTGTTCTTTCGTATTCTTTATATATGGGCGTTCTTTATGGAGGGTAACCATATATATGTATTTTATGTAACCAATTTATAACCCGTGAGATCTAGAAAGAAATGAAGAGAAAAAGCTAGTTTTGAGGCCTAAACACACAAAAATGAAGTCGCCGGAAAATGGCCGGAATCTGAACTCTGGGTATAACTTTATGGGGCAACAAGACAAGTCTAGGGGCTACTAAGATGTGTTATTTGGGTAGCCAAAGCATATTTGTGTGGTGTGTGTTTTATGTGAGTATGTAAATGAGTTTATAAGCTTTATAGGGGTTAGATTTATGAAAGAACAAAGCTTATACACCAAGAATTCTAAGAGATGAAATTTTTCTGGAGTAGAGAGAGTTCTTGAAGAGAAAAATGCAGCGTTTACTTGGCTCAAATGGCTTGAAGAAAATGAGTGGAGGTGGGGGTGTATTTATAGAAAGAGATATTAGGGTTTTTGGTGGGTAAAGAGGGGACAAGGGTGCCTTAAATCAAGGAAAGGTCAAAGGTAAAAAAATTCAAATATATGTTACCTCAGTTGTACTAACCCACATGGGTGCAAAGAAAAATGTGCCAAGTCAATAATTGATGCTAATTAATATGAATAATCAAATAACGGAACGGAATGAAACATCAATTATATAGCTATTTTTCAAATATGCTCCAAAAATTATGAAACTTTGGTAACCATCTAGGAATAATCCCAATAGGTCATGGTCAAAATTCTACTAAACTTGGATTTGACGTTCTATGACTTTTAATTAACCGAACAATCAATTACGTATCGATATACAATCAAAAATAAAAGTCATCCCAAAAATCATGAAAAATAATCCTAAAATTCTTTTTAAATATTCTAGTGACATTCCCTAAGTTGCAAGTCAATTGGACATGTGTAGCCATTTGTTCGAGAAAAAGATTATTTCGTTGTCCCTATGGGCCAAAACAATAATCAATAGCTATTTGTCGGAATTTGTCGACATTTAGACTAAAGTTTTGACTTGAATTATATTCAAACATAATATTCCTAATATAATAATAACCATGAAGTCCAATGAATATTTTTTCTTGAATTAAAATATATTTTATCCCAATAAGTAAGGCAAATAGGGAATTTCGAGATAAAATCTATATTTTGAATCTAGACAAGACTTTATTGAAGATAAGTTGAACAAATATTTTTAGAAAATATATTAAAAATATATTCCATTGAAAACCTTTAAAACATACACTCTTTTGATTTAATAAAGCATTTTCTGTCTCGTAAAAACAGTGTCATAAATACATTATTTATTCCTATTCAGTCTTTGCCTCAAAATAGTGTATATATAAATTAGATTTTATTTTATTTTTATTTTGATAAATATTATCTGATTATATGTCAAGAGAATTATTTTGTTTCGTTTATAAAATAGTTTGACATTCCACTCATTGGTTGTCACTTCGAATAACTAAGGGAGGATTACTATAATAATTAATAACTTCCTAACTCTAATTTAATTGACACTTATTATTAAGACAAAATATTCAAAATTTAAGGAAAAGACCGTATCTTATATAAGACATGGGCACCTTCCTTCCATACTTGCCCAATCAAGTCCCTTCTTTGATGTAGGTAACTTTGAATATCTGCGGACATCATTCTACCTATAGGTCCTGTTAGCTGGGAACCTCCCGTAAAAGTTTATTAGTAGCATAATTGGGCTCCCCAAGGTACACTCCTCATTTATGAATCGGGCCTCAAAAATCACATGGGCCAAAACATATCCATATCATATTTTGGACACAAGAATAATTATTTTAAGGAGTTTGCCAATCTTATGTAGTATGACAACCTCGGTTGCCTATCTATTGGAATTGAAACGTTGCCAAGAAGTTTTCTCTCAAAAATTGACAAATTCCCAAACTAGTAAAAAGTCATACAAAACATCAAAAAGTGTATATTGAACTAAATATAAAACTAATAAAGAAGACCACATGAGCAACTTTAAAATTTGCTACCTGTTGGAGTAAATTTTTTACAAATATTGTCAAAAGTGATATGGATGTGAAAGAAAACTAAAAAAAAATATATATTTAATAATTTGTCATGATTTGACAACTTTTTCAGAGAAACTCTAAAAACTCGAATCAATTAATCCACCTTCACAAATACCTATAATCCTAACATATGTGTAACGATTATCGCTCACGACTCATAACAAAATTATATCAGGGCCGACTCTAAGAATTTAGAGGTCTAAGGCGAGTATAAAATTTGAGACCCCTTAAAATATATTTAAAAGAAATTATTACTTGTTTTTGCTGATGCAATTTTTAATAAAACTCCTGTTTGAATAAAAATTTGTTTGACAATTTCATGTATTATTAAAATAATTACATGTGTAAAACTAAAATAATAAATTTTTATATTATAAAATATGTATTTTTTTATTTTTTAAAATAACTTATACATTGAAAAATCCATTGAATTGCTGACATTTAAATGTAAATAAAATTTTAAAAGTACAAATTTTTTAATAATAGTTTTATTTAAAATTATAACTATATATGTTAATAATATAAAAGGAGATATAATTATTCAAACGTATACTTGTACTGTTTAAGAATTTAACATAAATTAATATAGGTCAAAGTTGTATGAAAACCTTAAATGAAGTAATAATTGGAGAATATATATGTCTTCTATTATATTTCATTTATAATATATTACAAAATCTAATATAAGACATTTATATTTTTCAATTAGTACTTCATTTAAAGTTTTCCGCAGAACAAAAACCAATATAGTATATATTAATACTATTAAAAATAAAGAGGAAATATGTAAGGTCAATGATATTTTCTTGCTTGTTTTATTCTTTTTTATAAAGTCACAAGACCATAAGAGTAATTTAGATAGTATAATAAAGTAGCAATATTGGATTATATCACTTTTATCTATGTAGTAAAGGCCAAGGATGTCAAGTAGTTGGATAGATATGCGAAAAATTACCAATATGTAATACTTAGCTTGAGTGTTAAAAAAGATGAATGTTAAACCTAGGGCAAGTAGATAGCAGATATATTTATAAGGTATGTAGGAATTTTGATTTTCATAGCTACATTACTTGTTAAAAAGATAAGTGGAAAATCATATTAATATGATTCGTATTAGTTATGAATGAAATCTATATTTTAAAATTGTTAACTAGGAACAAAACTATTTAATGGATATACGTTTTGTACCAAATATATTAAAAGAATTTATATGCAGGTTTAATGAATGAGGAGAATGAGTGATATCAAATAAAGAGGATGTAAGTGCGATATTTCTGAGATTCTATAATAAGTTATTTAACTCATCATTACCTAATACGGAGGGAATAGAAGAATTGTTGATAGCGGTCCAACCCTCAGTAATAGAGGAAATAAGAAGGCCTTTGGAAAAAGATTTCACTGTTAAAGAAGTTAAAAAAGCCGTGTTCTATATTAATGTCGACAAAAGTCCGGAATGGGATAGAATGATGCCATGTTTTATCAAAAATATTGGGACATTGTAGGACTGCTGATAACAAAAGCAATCTTGGATTATCTAAATGAAAAGGCATATCTGGGCTTAATAAATTATACATTGGTTACACTTATCCCCAAGGTGAAGGATTCAAGATCGGTAGGGGATTTTCGTCCAATAAATTTATGCAACGTGCTATATAAAATAATATCGAAGGTTCTAATCAATAGACTGAAAAAAATCTTACTATTAATTATTCATAAAACACAGAGTGCTTTTGTTACGGGAAGACTTATAAAGGACAATGCATTGATAGCATATGAGTGCTTACACCATTTGAGATTAATGAAAGGCGGGAAAAGATGTTATACAACAATGAAGTTGGATATGAGTAAAGCTTATGATAAACTTGAATAGATTTTCATAGAAAAAAAATGCTAATAAAGGTTGGTTTTATCTCAACAATGGGTGGACAAAATAATGAGATGTGTTACGACTGTATGTTATTCATTCCAAATTAATGGTCAGGTCTATGGGGAAGTAACCCCTCCATCAAGAGGACTACGTCAAGGGAATCCTCACTCACCTTATTTATTCCTTATATGTGCAGAAGGTTTTTCAGCTCTATTAAGATAGGCAGAAAGTAGAGGTGATATTTATGGTCTGAAAATTGCAAGGAATGCACCATTGTCATCTATTTTTCGCAGATGACAATCTACTGTTTATCAAGGTTTTGATAAGATAATTGCAATCTATACAGAACATATTCTCTCTCTACTCAGAATGTTCAGGATAGGTAAATTAATAGCAATCACAGTAATATGTTAAGTTATTATATACTTATCTTGACTTATTGAATTCTTTTTAAATGTTTAAATTACAACAAAATAGTTTTAGACTGAATTTCCCCTACAAATGAAACCAATGGAATGATGTACTCTAGTAATTAGGTAGACATACAAAAAGATTACAATCTCTGGAATCAATCTACTTAAAAAATAATGAATAATGAACCCATGGTTTTAGTACACCGACATACTTTTAGAGATTTTAAGACCAAAGTTTTTAAGGTTGACATTTTCCCTGCTTTAAATATTGGAATGGAAATGCCGAACCAAGATTAGGAGGCCTTAAATATGTGATCCTAAAGGTAAAATATACCTGGAAAGAGAATATAATTTACTAAAACCTCATAGATCTTCAGTTGTAATAGGAGTAACATAGAGGACTACAACTAGTTTATACAATTATAATAGTAGAGTACGATTCAACTAATTGATAGTTCATATCATTTAGTATTGAGCGGGTCAACTTACTGAAACCAACAAACTGAAGTCTAAAGAATAGTAGAAACATTGTCTAATAATTGAAAATGAAATACACAAACTGAAAGTTTAATAATGGTCCAAGAATTTGGAAAATCGAAGCTAATAGATATGATTGAATACCATAAGAGAATATGATATAATCTGTTAGTTCTTGTCAGAGATTACGAACCTCAAATAAGATCAATGTAATGACATATCTACTTTAAAATCTTTGTGTTACATATTTAATTAGCTAAAATATATTTATGAGGTGTTGATCTATCTAAACAGTTTTTGGAGTTGAGTTATATGTGTTGACCAAAAGTTTTATCAGGTATACAGATGATCAACTTCAATAAATCTCTTCTATTTTTCTCTCCAAATACTATAAAAGTTGTACGATCTGACTTTACAGCTTCACTAATATGCAAAAAACTGAGGCAATTGAAACATATTTAGGCTTGCCTATGATGGGGGGTAAAAAAATGAAAGCCTTATTCAGATCAATAAAGGATAAAATATGGGTAGGTCTACATTCGTGGAGATCAAATATGTTCTCATAGGCAGGAAAAGAAATCCTCTTAAAAGCAACCATACAGACCATGCCCTCTTATGTTATGTCTTACTTTAGAATCTCAGAAGGACAATGCCAAGATATTCAAAATCTACTGGCACATTATTGGTGGGGGTTTGTCCAATTCAAACGCAAAATCCATTAGAAATCATGGAAGAAAATTAACATCCCAAAAAGTGCAGGAGGACTAGGTTTCAGGAATTTTATCCAATACAGTCAAGCACTATTAGCAAAACAAGCGTGAAGAATATTAATAAATCCAACATTCTTAATCTCGCAGGTTCTACAAGCCAGATACGTCTCAAATTCAAATTTCCTTTATTTAAAGGAATGAAATTGTCCATCACAAACTTGGAGAATCATATGCTAGGGAAAAGGTTTACTACTTAGGGGAATAAGAAGGAATATAGGTGACGGACTGAACACAAAAGCGTCTAAAGACGCTTGGATACCAAGACCACCATCCTTCTTACCGACTACGCAAGGGTTAGACGAAAATACAAAAGTTGTTGAATTTATACAACCAGGAAAATGGAATAGTTTATTAAATCAACAAATTTTTTTGAGTCCGAACGCCCATCTTATATTAACAATTCCTCTCAGCCTCTTTAATCACACAGACTCATGGCTTTGGCACTCTACTAAAAATGGGAACTATTTTGTTAAAAGTGGCTACCAGCTGGCTATAAGTGTCGATGAATCCAAGTCATCTTCATTAGCCAAAGTGATATCAACTTGGTGAAAAGCATTTTGGGCTACGAAAATTCCACAAAAAATAGTGTTGATACTAAATATGAACTTGATCTCATAATAGGTTATCGACCCGTAATTAATGATTAAAATAGGCCCAATGGCTCAATAATCCTCACATACCCACTATAATTATTGAAAATATAAAATAATCAAGGAAACTTATCATGTATAGGTGACTTGCTCCTAAAGAATAGGAGTATTGGTCTTAACAGAATCCTATGTGAAAAATGTAATATATCCTACGAGCATCTTCAATAGGGGTGTCAAGAGGGGTACCAAAATTTATGTGTCATGACACTCTTGAGTGCCTTCTTATTGAAGTCACAAAGGTGCCTAAAGAGTGCCAAGAGAAGTTGCCAAATTTTGGCACACCTTGGCACCCCCTTTAAATAGATAAAACACAAACACTTCATTAAAAATATATATCATATATACCTATTTTTGTATATGTAGTTTTTCTTATTATTTATGTGGGGACCATCTAGGCACTTATGTTGGGTGTCAACTATTGAACTGAAAGGTAACCAAATATTATGTGGATGAAAGATAAATTAAAAAATTATTATTTATGATGAGTTGCATGTGATTGGCACCCCTAAACAGTGCCATTATCGGAGATGCTCTAATAGAACTACATGGACTTGATCCCTATATAAAGGGTAAATAGGAAACTTGAGAGGGGGTCTCCGAAATTCTATTATTTTCTAAAATTAATTCACTCAAGCTCAGTCCCAAATTTTATAAACCCTAAATTTCTCCCCAAAATTTCCATGGATATTCAATCATAATTTTATAGCTCTATATGAATACCCGATTATAAATCTAATTTTGAAGCTTGGTCTGTGACGAAAATTGTCTTCAACAAATAGTGATCTTTGGATGGAGAGGGTATCATGAAATGTTTCCCCAATGTTAAAGTGCTATAGAGAAGGAATATAACTCCACATAGTAGTTGTCCAATATGTGGATATGGCGAAGACTCAAGCATACTTGCTATTTTCTGGTGTCCTTTTTCACAGGATATGTGGGTACTTATGGAATACTCCTTTTTAGTAGGACATAAAAAAGAGAGATGTTTCAAAGGGGTGCCAGAATATGCTACAAAACTTCTAGAAAAAGATGAGTTTTTTAAAATTTTAATCATAGTGTGGGGTATATGGACTGAAGGAAACAAAAAAACTCATGGGCAACAATAAAGAACTCCACAACAAATAAAAGTCTAGGTATCCTCATATTATGAGGAAATAAAGAACATACATGTTGGGAGTTAATCTAAACGTTATGTTTAAATTTAATTGTTTGAATAAGTCTGTTGTCTTTACGTGTTATCAGCAGCATGACTAGGTAGTGGAGTAGTTAAGTTACATCAGGAGTAGTGTTAGAGTATTAATCGGTAGTGTCCTAGTTTGTAGCAACCACCTGGTGTATTTGGTGTTAAGTCACGTAGTATTTCTTTTCAGTATTAATATCGAGTCTGTAGCTTTTCTTTTGCATCACTTTCAGCAGTTTCATAATACAAAACGAGTGCTTTGCTCAAATATCTGTTCTATAGTTTATTTAATTTCATCAATCTGGTATCAGAGCTATAAACCTGGTTTATGCCAAAGTATATGCCCAAAAGAGTGTCAATGGAATCGAACAAGGCCAAAGAAGTCAGCTTGAACTATCCAATGCTAACAAAGGTGAATTATACAGCATGGGCGATGAAGATGAAAGTATTTCTACAAGCCCAAGGTGTGTGGGTTGCCATCGAATATAAGGATTCAAATGCAAGGGTAGAAGAGAAGACAGACAAGCTGGCTATGGCAGCAATTTATCAAGGAATTCCTGAAGATGTTCTACTATCTTTGTCTGAGAAAACAACGGCCAAAGAAGCATGGGAAGCAATTAAAACGATGAGCCTGGGTGCAGATAAGGCAAAGAAAGCAAAAGCTCAGACATTGAAGATTGAGTTCGAGACCCTGAACATGAAGGAGACGGAGCAATTGGACGAGTTTTGCATGAAATTGAACAGCTTGGTTACTAATATACGGGCTCTTGGTGAGAAAGTGGAGGAGACTTATGTTGTAAAGAAAATACTCAGGGCAGTTCCCTCGAAGTTTTTGCAGATCGCTTCAGCCATAGAACAATTTGGCGACCTGGAGACGATGTCTGTAGAAGAGGTTGTTGGCTCTCTTAAGGCACATGAAGAGAGGCTACGAGGTGCAACTGAACCGGCTGAAGGGAAACTCCTTCTCACAGAGGAGGAATGGCGAAAAAGGGAAAACCCAAAGGGGCAACTACTACTTACCCGTGAAGAATGGCTGAAGCGAAGTAGTAAGGAGGTAACTCGAAGCTCTGGAGAAAATCGTGGTAGAGATGGAGGCAGGTTCGGGCGAGACAGGAGTAAAGTTAGGTGTTGGAACTGCTCAGGACAAGGCCATTATGCAGCTGAATGTCGTAGGCCACGTCGAGATCAAAACAAGGAGCAGAAGACAGAGGTGAATCTTACTCAGACTAGTGACAACGAACCTGCTCTGTTAATTGCAGAATGTGGAGAAAATGGAAAGGAAATGGTGATGCTGAATGAAGAGAACGTGGTGCCATCAGGACGAGAGGTGCAAGGAGAAAGAAGTGAGAAAAATGTTTGGTATCTAGACAATGGGGCTAGCAACCATATGACTGGAGACCGCTCAAAATTCAATCACTTAGATGAAAAGATAGCTGGCAAGGTCAGATTTGGGGACGGATCGACAGTAAATATCGAAGGAAGAGGCTCAATTGTGTTCAAATGTAAGAACGGTGAAGAACGACTTCTCAAAGAGGTATACTTTATCCCCACTCTTTGTAATAATATAATCAGTTTGGGTCAACTCTCTGAAGATGGAAATAGAGTTGTTTTAAGTGGTGAATATTTATGGGTCTATGAGAGAAGTGGCAAACTACTGATTAAAGTTCAGAGGTCCTCAAATCGACTGTATAAATTGGTTATTGAAAGTAACAAATATATGTGTTTGTTGGCAAAGAAAGAAGAAGTGTCTTGGCTGTGGCACTCGCGGCTAGGACATCTCAATTTTCAGGCAATGCAGCTTATGTCTAACAATAATATGGCACGAGGTCTCCCTGTTTTCAGTCAGCCTAAAGAAGTTTGCAATGGGTGCTTATTGTCAAAACAAACACGAAGGCCATTTCCAACACAATCAGAATTTGCTGCAAAGTCCATCCTCGAATTAGTCCATGGAGATTTATGTGGGCCTATCTCATCGCCAACCCTAGTTGGAAACAAATACTTCTTTTTGTTAGTGGACGATTTCAGTCGTCTTATGTGGGTGTATATGATCAAGACAAAAGACGAAGCACTGAGTGTTTTCAAGAAGTTCAAAGCAGCAGTTGAGAAAGAGACGAAGGAAAGCATTCAGGTGTTCAGAACGGACAGGGGTGGAGAATTCTGCTCTAAGGAGTTTTCCTCGTTTTGTGAAGAAACGGGAATTCAGAGGCACTACACGGCACCTTACTCACCACAACAAAACGACGTAGTTGAGCGCCGTAACAGAACCGTGGTGGCTATGGCAAGGAGTTTGCTAAAAGAAACACACATGCTGTCAATATTTTAGGGAGAAGCAATCCCGCATGCAGTCTATGTTCTGAATAGATTGCCCACAAGAGCACTGTCAAGTGAGACTCCATTTGAGGCATGGAAGGGAAAGAAACCAAAGTTGGATCACTAGAAAATCTTTGGTTGTGTCGCCCACATAAAGACAGTAGGGATTTATATCAAAAATTTTGATGGCAGAAGCAAGTCAGTTGTGTATTTGGGTAAGGAACCCGGGACCAAGGCATTTCGCTTGTATGATCCAAGAGAAGGAACAGTTCATGTCAGCAGGGATGTAATATTCGAAGAAAGAAAATCTTGGCCCTGGGATAAAGAAGGAAGTAATACAAATGTAATAGAAAGTGGCTCAAATACGTTCATAATTTCTGGCATCGAGACAAACACACAGGACAGCAACACAGGTGATGAGAGTTCTATGCAAAGTCCACAACCTGGTATGTCAACTCCTGATGAGTCAACTACAGATGGAAGTCACGGGCAAGTTAGTCACAGCCGTGATGACTCAAGCTCCAACAGCGAACCATTGAGATATAGAAGACTGACTGATATCTACAACGAGACAGAAGAAATTCAGGCGGTTGAGGAGGAACTAATGTTGGCTGAAATTGATGAACCCACCACGTATGATCAGGCAAGCAAAGAAAAGGTGTGGAGAGAAGCGATGTAAACGGAAATAGAAGCCATAGAAAGAAACAACACCTGAAGGTTAACTGAGCTACCACCAAATCACAAGGCAATCGACTTGAAATGGGTATTTAAAGCAAAGAAAGATACAAATGGAAAGGTTGTCAAGCATAAGGCACAACTCGTTGCAAAAGGGTATGTTCAGAAATTCGGAGTTGATTTTCAGGAAGTCTTTGCCCCAGTCACAAGGATGGAGACGGTACGCTTGTTACTGGCCTTAGCTACTTACAATGAGTGGCAGGTGCATCACCTTGATGTAAAGTCAGCCTTTCTAAATGGTGAATTGTTGGAAGAAGTATATGTAACTCAGCCAAGAGGATTTGAAAGGGAGGGGGAAGAACACAAAGTCTACAAGCTCTACAAGGCCTTGTATGGCTTACGCCAAGCTCCTCGAGCATGGTACGCTCGTCTCAGTAAATATCTTGTTAAGCTTGGATTCACCAAATGTCCGTTCGAGCACGCGGTCTATATGAAGCATGAGAATAACGAAGTGTTGATCATAGGAGTATACGTAGATGATTTGCTAATAACCGGGACAAGTTTGAGCAGCATTGTTGATTTCAAGCAGCAAATGAAGAAGGAATTCGAGATGAGTGATATGGGTCAGTTGGCATATTATATTGGGATGGAAGTCGAACAGGGGAAAGGATACATAGAGATAAAGCAGACTGTATACGCTAAACGAATACTTGAAAGGGCTGGCTTGGCAAATTGTAAACCTGTGAATTATCCAATGGACCCTAAGCTTCAATTACATAAGGACGAGAATGGGAAGTTGGTAAACCCAACAGAGTTTAAAAGCCTGATAGGAGGACTGAGGTATCTGGTAAATACGCGACCTGACATCTCTTATTCAGTTGGAGTGGTTAGTAGATTCATGGAACAGCCAACTACTTTACACTTGAGTGCAGCTAAGCGTATATTACGCTATGTGAAAGGAACGTTGCATTATGGTCTGGTGTATACAAAAGGTCGTGGAGATTATTTGCTGACGGGTTTTTCAGATAGTGATTTTGCAGGAAACGTTGATGATAGGAAAAGCACGGGAGGAATTGAATTCTACCTAAATGAAAGTTTGATTACTTGGGTCAGTCAAAAACAGAGGTGTGTATCTCTTTCATCCTGCGAAGCTGAGTTCATGGCCGCCACTGCTGCTGCGTGCCAAGGTATATGGTTACATAGAGTGCTGAGTCAAATTTCAGAAGCATCACCAGGACTAGTTGTATTTTACATAGACAATAAGTCTGCTATCGACTTAACAAAAAACCCTGTGTTCCATAGAAGAAGTAAGCATATCGACCTGAGATATCATTTCATCAGAGATTGCGTTGAGCAAGGTTCTATAGTTGTTAAGCATGTGAAAACTGAAGAACAGCGAGCTGATGTTCTAACGAAAGCTCTTCATCTGGGCAAATTCGAGAAAATGAGAAGGTTACTTGGCGTCAAGGATCTCCAGCATAGTTTAGATTAAGGAGGAATATGTTGGGAGTTAATCTAAACGTTATGTTTAAATTTAATTGTTTGAATAAGTCTGCTGTCTTTACGTGTTATCAGCAGCATGACTAGGTAGTGGAGTAGTTAAGTTACATCAGGAGTAGTGTTAGAGTATTAATCGGTAGTGTCCTAGTTTGTAGCAACCACCTGGTGTATGTGGTGTTAAGTCACGTAGTATTTCTTTTCAGTATTAATATCGAGTCTGTAGCTTTTCTTTTGCATCACTTTCAGCAGTTTCATAATACAAAACGAGTGCTTTGCTCAAATATCTATTCTATAGTTTATTTAATTTCATCAATACAAACCATAATAGAGAGATTTTCTCTGGGAGAAGTAAACTCTTGTAGAGGGCAGGAAGAAGAAGAGTTGAATGACTTTATGTTGCTTGTAGATGCGTCTATTTCTACACCCTTCTAGAAGGTAGGTATAGGAGCTGTTATCTACGCAGCAAATAAGAAGGTATACGTAGCCCTTTCAAAACCACTAGAAGGTAAGCTTTTAGTGTTTCATGCAGAAACACTAGCACTATTAGTGGGTTAATGCTGGGTACAAAACATTGGTTTGCCTATAAAGAAGATCTCAAGTGAATCTGTGTCTCTAGTCTAAGTTTGAAAAACAAAATTGATTACTAGAATGAAACTGGTATACTTCTTTTAAATATTAAAGTGGTATATATTATCAAATTTCACCGAGGCACTAATCTCTCATTTTAACCGTAAGTATAATTTTGCAGTCCATAACATGGTGAAACATGCGCTTCAATTGGAGGAGCAGTTTTCATGGGTGGAAGAATTCCATAACTACATTGAACACCATAATTAAGAAAATAGAAGAAAAGTTCGTCTATTCATCCATTTACCGGGTTTTCTGCTCATTGGTGTTCTAAGTGTGTTTGGATTATTCATTTGTTACCTAGAATTTAAATGAATAAGATCAGATTATTTTTTACCTTTCCACGTGTAGTCATGTTCTAGTGGATGCTTTGATATCCATGCATTTTGTGTAGTATAAAAATCCTTGTAGTTTCTTCCATGTTCTTCTTTGTAAGTTCATTTTGAGTCTGTTTGTTCTGCCCGGATTTCAGGTTGGGATGCCAAATGTTGGCAATTTTATTCTTTTTAACTCCCTCACAAAATTATCAATACCAGTAGAGAACTACCTTTTCTGTACTATTGAACCTAACAAGGCCCGAGTGTACATTCTGGATGGGCGCTTTAAATGGCTTCGCCAATTTTATAAACCAACCAGCGAGGTTTATGACTTCAGTACCAGGATATTATGTGGTTTCTAGCTATGTTACTTAAACAATATGTAACTGCTTAAAAGACAAATTATATTTACCCAATAGCTTGTTAGTTGTAACCAAGTTAAAATTTCCAAATGTAGTTATAAATTGTCTTGGTCAACCAACTTAAACCTTTTACCCTTAGCTAAGATTTATTTTGATACTTTATTCATTTGGTCAAGTAGCTACTTTTCTAGAAATCACTACAAGAAAAACAGCTTCAGACAACACCAATCAGATAACGGTTACTGGAAAAAGTGTTGGCCGAAATAAACAGACAAGCGTTTATTTTCATCACTGAAACAGTGTTGTGTGAACCGGATTCATTACAACAATTTAGCAACCATTTACAAAACTGTTGTGTGAAGTATTGGATTAGAGAGATTTCAGACAACCGTTTGTAACTATACTTGTTTTATTATATTTCACACAACGGATAGTAAAATCGTTGTTTGACCTAGACAAGTGTTTTCAATATTGTATAATTAATCATACTTCAAACAATGTAACATTAAAACCATTATCTGAAGCAAATAATTTTGTATACTAATAAGACACGTGTTACTTCATTAATGTGCCACGTGGCACAAAAGATATATATTTTTTAGAGTATTATTTAGACAATTAATTATACAACCGTTTCCTCCCCATAAAGTGTTGTCTACACCATTTACATAGAACGGATTTTTTCCCAAAGCCTTGTGTGAGCCTATTTCACACAATAGATTCTCTTAAATCGGTATTACATGTATAACTATTGTTTTATTTTCACTCATACAACACACATGTGTTTAAAAACCGTTATTTGTTAGACACTACAAGACAAAAATTACATTTTTACTAAAAGACAAAATTTATGATCTTCACTAGTTTTCTTAAAATAGCATACAAAATAAACATATATTTTTTAAATTTTTTTATACATAATTAAAATGGATAGATACTTAAATTAATACTGAGCTAATGATATAGATTACAAAAATTCCATGCACTACCTCCTCACTTTTAAACATAAAACACATACTCATACTCTTGTATTAACTATAAAAATAACTTTATATTAAAAAATAACCATACACATCTATATATATACATAATATAATTATATTTTTTAAGCAAAGAGTACAAAAATCAAAATTGATTAATGAAATTAGACTTTAACTCTTAAAAAAAGACATTTTTACAACAGTTTCATCTATATAAACACTTGTCTACAGTACTTACCTAAAACTGGTTTTGCCCAAAGCATTATATGAGTCTATTTTAGACAATAGTTTCTCATACAACGGTATTACATGTGTAACTGTTGTGTCTTTTCTATTCATACAATACACTGGTGTTTAAAAAACCATTGTTTACTATACACTATAGGTTAAAAATTACATTTTTACAATAGGACAAAATTTATGGTCTTCGACTTGTTTTGTTAAAAAAATATACAAAATCAACATTAATTTTTTTATACATAAATAATATTGATAGATCTTAATATCTGTATAGTTGGATCGTCAAAAAATAATTTTAAATTAATACGAAGCTAATCGTGTAGATAACAAAAATTGTTATGCACTACCTCATCACTTGTAAATATAAAACACATACTCGTACTCTTATTCGAACAATAATTATTAGCTCATATAACAAAAATTATTTTGTTAATAATAAATAGATAGTTTTATAGTTAGAACAAGTTATGAGTATGCCTTTTGTATTCATACTTTAGGATGTAGACATTGAGTTAGTAATAAAACTATGATTAGGTCCATAATAAATGAAATTAAATTTTTCGATCTAACTGTACTAATGTTAAGATTAATTTTTATTAATGATATATAAAAAAATAAAAAATAAATGTGATTTATATTAAGTAAAAGATTTGGTTCATATTAAATTATAAAAACAATTCTAAGATTTATTAGCACCGATTCTAAAATCTATATAATTTAGTAATATATTAGTACAGGTTAATATATATATATATATATATATATATATATATATATATATAATTTTAATGTAAGATCTATATATTTTAGTGATGTATAATATTAAAAACATTCAATGATTTAAACGTACTAGTATTTTTTTTAATTTCTTACTATTTATGTTATATATTAAAAAAATAAAACAATAATTGGATTTTTCTCATTTATTTGTATGAGTAGAGTATGTGGCTTGGTGCAATTGGAGGAAAGAAGAACAATATGACTTGGATGATGGGAAGAATCAGGGCCATTGTTAAGATTAGTGATTAAATCTCAACCGTTAAAAGTTAATTCATAGATGCATTAGTACACATCTCTTCATCTCTCAATCACCGGTTTATCTCGTTGAAACCCTATCTAGCAGCGACTCAGTTTTTTCTTTCCCTTCAAATCTCACTGTTCTAGTAAAATTGTAGGCATATACATATATCTACATAGGCACACACATATATTATATTATATGTAGATCTTAATTGATGATTGTTCATAGATGGTGAATGAAATGTCGATTCACAACCAGTTTCAAGTAGGAGGCTACAAATAAAGATTGTGCATTTTGACAAAAGGTGATAAGATGTATATGAATATGTGACTTGTTCCATCCACATATGCTCCTAATTTCTTATATCAAATCAGAGGTGTGAGTTTTTTGTAATACTGTATTTCGTGAGAAAATAGTGTGTTTTGTGTCTTTTGATAAAGATTATTTGTGCTTTATGTAGATGGACTAAGTCCAAAATGAAGATTTGGGTCAATGATAGCTTGGATGATGGGAATATAGAAGAAATAAACAAGAAACTTCTCGGTAAAATCTTATCCACATTTTGAGGTAAGTTACATATTGTTGTTCACAGTTTGAGGTACTCGATCTATGTAGTATGTATCATTTTATTTTCATATATAAATTTGGCCTACTGTTGTTTTTGTTGATTGTGAGGTTAGGCTATCAATTTATTTTGATAATAGTGACAATAATATTAAGAACTAAATGCAGAATGGATTATTGTTAACATTTGTTGAACAAACCAATATCAAACTCTGTTTTTAAACTTTTAGATTTCTAACAAGATTATACTCTTGAAATAGAAGTATAAGTTGCAAAGTTTAAAGAACTTTGATGCAAAATAAATTTTGGTATGGATGTTCAAAGGTTATAATTGAATGAGGCCATAATTTTGTTAAAAGATTGGTACGCATGTTCAAGTCATGGATTATTGTATATATCAGTTTGTTCTTCTTGATTTAATCTAAAGATTCTATATATTTTATCCCCATCTTGACTTATTTAGTTCTTCATGCTGTTTTTATTGATGACGATGTTAGGTTATCGCTTCCCAGATTGTACAACTAGTCTTAATTTTTTCTGGCCAACGCTAATATTAACCATATATAATACATTAATATATCCCGCTATCAATCATGTATGTCATGTATGTATATTTTTAGTAAGATTATTAAGGATGCATTTTCAAGAATGCATCATAACAATGACGTTAATGAGTGTGATAATAACCTAACATAATTGTCCATTCATGATAAGGAGTTGATCTATAAATTTTTATTTTGTCTAGCGGTATTAACATATATGTTTGTCTTATTCAACTATATTTTTTTATACAGAGCTAAGTTGTGTCTTGATTTATTTTCCATATTTTAAGTATTTTATGTTACAACCATCATGTTTACTTATATAAAAGTTGTCATGAAAGTGTTTCCATTTATTTATCTACGTTTATATGTGCAGGATATTTGTAACCTTGTCATGTCCCTAAAATTTATTGGAATAGAGATTAAGAGCATAAATTATATTGATTCTTTAGGTGGAGGTGTACTAGTAGTGGTTTCTGGCTCTATGAAGATCAAGAAATTCACTGGCCAAAGGAACATTGTACAAAGATCTTTGTTTCTTTTCAAGGGAAATGTTTCTTTGTATTTAATGATATTTTCCACAATGGAAAAGAGCTCGTTCATAAGAATTCAATACACAAGTTATAGAGAACAAATTTCTTCTCGAGAACGAGAAACAAATTGTTTTTCAATGGCAGAAATGATGAACAATTTCAAGTTGTATACCATGTCAATGCAGGAGTTCTCTTGGCCGTGTAATTGAATGGATGGACAGTAGAGTGTCAGTAATAATTTTACATTGAATTTGTAGATGAATCGTAAAATTTATAAATTCATTTATTTATTGGTGGTTTGTGAGGATTGTATAAATTCATTTTTTAGTGTACATGAAACTATTGTTCAATTTATCACTAGAAAATGTTATGAGCTATAAAAAACACTTTTAAAAAATTACATCAAACAACAATTGGACTATAAAAATGCATTCTATTAAGAGTAATTGACCAATATATTATATTTATAATAAACCATTGTGTGAATAGAAATAAAAATAGAGATATAAACATAAAAGCATTAGTTATTGTAATTAACAACAACATTTTGTAATAATAAAAGAATTGTATATAGGGCATTCCAACAACATTATTTATTAACTAAACTTTTGTGTAAAAACACTTTACACAATAACACTGAAAAATAAAACTGTTGCGGCCTCAAAACTTCAACAATGATGAGTTTTAACAAAGGTTTGTGCGCTCGACTTTCCAACAATGTTACGTTTTTAAAAAACTATTGTATTTATAAAATCTTAATGACAGATTGAAAATAAAGAAAAATTGTGTTTGAATAATTCTAACAATATTTTTTAACTGAAAAATACTTGCCTTATAAGTAGACAGATAATGGTTTTATATGTTAGTGTTTTTGTTCCTAGTTGTCAAACAATGTTCCGTAAAACACTGTCTGTTGTCTTCAAATAACATACACAACAGTTTGTGTACCATTGTTTGAGGTGCGTAACAGACGGCATCGCAATAGACAACGAGAAAATAGGGTATTAGATAATGGGTAAAAACCCTTGTCTAAACCAGTTTTCCTTGTAGTGAATCCATGATATTGCTGGGCTGGTTAAATGTGCTCATGAATGTCAAGGACTTAGAAATAATTTCATGTCTCACATTCGTGCGGTAGATGACATTTTCCATGTCTTACGTAAGATTGATATTTTTATGGGCCTTTTCATTTTGGGACATTACTTAGAATATAGAATTAATCCCATTTTTAAATGATTGTGGGCCTTCAGAGTCAAGAATTCATCTTTTGACATTAACCACCTAATTGTTAAGAAAGTATTAATCAGAAGTTTCCAATGTTCGAAAACACAATTCGCAAAACAATTCTATTCTAATATATAATCCCAATTACAAGAACGATGACAACCAAAATCAAATAACAAAACAAATATAAAGGTCAAAACAACAAAAACAATGAGTAACAACAAATTGATCAAAAGAGAGAGTAAGAAAGGTTAGCTATCACTATCGCTTTTCAATTAATAAGATCAAAAAGAGAATCAGATGAGTCGCCAAACTCTTCGAGAAGACTTGACTGTTCTTGAAGAGAATTTCACCCCACCTAGTTATGTTGGGATACCTCGAATTCACTTCCAGGATCAAACAACAACAACACAATCCAGTACAGATCAGTATAGTATAACGACGACCACACCTCAGTTCACCAAAAATCTATGTATCTCTTGTATGTATGTATATGTGAGAGAGTGAGAAAAAACCAAGAGGAGAAGAAGAGAGGCTCTAGGATTTTTTTTCCTTTCTTTTGCAAAGTTAACGTATAATCCCTTTCTCTCTATCTCTATCTCTCTTTAATCTTGAATATATATATATACATTCACACACACACACATACACATATATATATAAATTATAAAACACCAATATATATTATATTATATATTTTTATATGAGCCTTAATTATTATAATAAAATAATAATCCTTACTTATATATATAATATATAAATACATATATATCATGTATTTCACTAGTCAAATAAAAATGCTCCAACTCAAGGACCTGAACATAAGACTTATGGCTCTGAATCATTAAAAATATCACTTCCTCAAGTAAAGTACCAGCCACTTGTTCAGGACCCTGCTCAGGGCCCTGAGGTCACCCCAGGGTCCTAAAGGTTGCCTCAGGGGGTCCTGAACTGCCTGAAATTTTCAACTTGATTTTGTTAACATTGACTAGTCATATTCAATATACAAGAATGCCTCTTTTCCATTATTTCTCTATGTATTCCACTAGGAAATTATCTTAGAACCATACATGAAAGTTTAAGACCTCATAACAAGGAACAATCTCCAACCATTAGAATTCGGAAATTACATCAAGAGCCTAATGAAAATAGGTCTCAAACTTTCTAATTTAAAACAATCACCCACAAATCCATAACAGAAATGCATATAAGATTTTATCATGACATATTTTTCAGAGTCGGTACCCTTCCGAGGGTGAACCCTCCGAAGTCTTCTACTTTGATGGTCACTGGATCTAGATAGAATATTTCACCTTGAATCTCTATACGTTTGGTGTAACCACATTCCTTAGACGAAAACATGTCAAAGGCTATGGTGATGATCTACGGCTTTAAGACGTTAATGGTCTTGTCTCGATCCTGTTCATTGAATGATTCAAGGAATAACCCTTTCCTCTAATTGCGACCTTACAATTGTTAGGGAGTATACTGAACTATTCGTTTGAAGTATATGACATTGTCTTTTTTTATTGAGAATCTTGAATGCGTATTTTAACACTGTTTGTATATTATATATTGTGGATAATCTAGTATCAAATGGGATAACAGAAGATTAGATTGTCAGTGTCTATATATAATATAATAAATGTTCACAGTTTAAGTGGAGTTAAACAAACCACTGGAATGACTGAAGTATTATTTGGAAATAATCTATCTTGATTATTGAATAATACTTGTATGCTTTGTGTATATTGAACGGGATTAAAATATTAGAATTGTTCTTCTATTCTGATAATAAAGAAGAACTAAGATTCTATAATATTATTATTGCTTAGGTTCTTAATCCGGATACAGTGATTGACACTTGTATGCAATGCACGTGTTTTGATTCATATGTGATGTAATTTTTTTGTTAATCACAATATTATGTTTTGGACAATAACATTGCATACAGAGTGGGATATTGACTATAAAAGGAAACTGTGTCCGAAAATATCCGGGTGATGATGTCCTCTTGAAAGCTCATAAAGATAATTATGCTTAAGTCCTGCAGGCAGATTTGTTCTTGCATAATTATAAGGTTGAGTGGATGATCAAGGATAAAAGATATTGATTAAATTAATTATCAGAAATTAATTTAATTAATGGACATTCGATATCTTAAACATGGGGAATTTAATAAGCAAATAATATTGGAGCCGAATTAAATAATTAAATTACGGCATTAGGAGAGGTAGTGCAAATATTAATTCTTTAGTGGATTGAATTAATATTTAATGACATTGGGCTTGACCCAGAATGTCATTGGAAGGCCCGACCTAATTATCCAGGATCCCTACTGTAGCCTATATATTCATCTTATTCTCTTCTAGCTAAGAGTTTGAAAATACTAGGGTTTTTGTGAGCAGCCGTTCAAGGAGGCAACCAAGAACTAGGGTTCCAAGATCTCAAAGTTAGAAGGGAGGCAACCTTGGGAGGATCGAAGGCCACACTTCGCTCAAGGTGAATACGGGAATACAGTAGAAGACGTGGATTTGAATCGCTTGCGCCGTAGCGATTAAGGTTAATTTTCTATTCAAACTCGTTCGTTTTCATATCACAAAACGCAGCATCATGATTCGATTGTCCCAACAATTGGCATCAAGAGCCAGGTTCTAGGGTTCTGCGTTATATGATATGATGTCCATGTCGTAATTATGTATGTATATAGTGGTGGGTTTGTATTGTTTTTTTGATGCAGGTTGTTATCCACTATTATGGCCATGGTTGTAATTATGTTTTTGGATCCCACGTGGTTTATCGTGGTTGTAAATTAAATAATGAGGGTTGATCATGATTAGTTTTAATTTTTGATTTCTATTTTGATTGTAATCTTGTAATTCGAATTGTATTCAATTTAGATTATGATCTGATGTAATAGAATAGATTTTTCTGTTGTATTTGTCGTATGTAATTGTTTGATCGACGAAGATGCGAGAAACAGAGTTTTTCCGCTGCTATATGCTGTTTTTGTGGCTGCTTCGCTGTTCTGGCTACAGATTTTGCATACGATATCCGATTGGGGCGAATAATATCTTTTCGGAAACGGCAGAGCGATACCTACAGGCTGAGATGGGAACCATCTCCAGATTTTTCAAGCCATTCTGAGCTCGTTTAGGCAGTCAAACAGGCGGCTGAAGATTTTCGAAAATTTATCGATGGATGATTTTGAAGATTATTCTTCGGGGCCATAATAGTGGATGTATTTTATTATGTTTTACATAATGTTTGCTGATCTTGATTATTACTACTATGTGTTCCATGTTTGTTTGTTATGCCATGTGATACTAACCCTTCGCATGCTAGAACGACATGGACATAGGGTTGTTTTATTATGCTTTAATCATGATGAGTATGCTGCTATGTTATGTGTTATATGTATTGTTATTATGATACATGTGGACTGCGAAAAAATAACATAGGACGATGCATCTAGATAAAATCCTCATAGTAAAATACTAAGTGGGAGAGGGAATTAATTTGGTATTAAATCCCATGGTCTCCATTATTGTTTGTATGTAATTTAACACTAAGTCGAATATAAATTATGTATACGTCACCCATCGTGGCATGTAATTTATGGTGTCTAGAGTGTTATGGAAATTACTAGAACAAACTTCTAAAATTAATTATGAATATTGGAAGGTACATATGTCACCCAACGTGGCGTACTAAGTTTCATAGAATTCAAATAATAAAAGGATACCCTATTTTTTGATAGCTTTCACGCTCAACTAGGAAGAGAATCTAAAATAACACATCTTTGAGTATTCTTGCGTTGGTGTCTAGGAAAGCGTGCAGCTTACCTGGCCATTTAGATTGGTGTCTAGAAAAGTGGTTAGCCTCTTGGCAGTGCTTCCACCGGCCTGGCCAGTCAGTCTGAATACTCTTTAGATTTGTAATTTTAGTAGTATCTTATTGTTAGGAGCAAGAATTTATCATAGTCAAAAGGCGCATCTGGTATTATTATTATTATTAATTTAAGATTTAATAATGGTATACACTTAGCTATGAAAAATAATATAGATCACCCTAACGTGACTAATTATTTAGTAATAGGACCGAAGTAACATTTAAATAAATTTAGGTGGTATATAAGTCACCCAACGTGGCATACCGGAAACCTATGGTGTTTAAGTGTTGGTGTTTTAATTTTAAATAATTGTTAGAGGAACCAATTTTTTTAAACACCCTCTAATTATGTGTTATATGTATGATTCTCAGGATATAATGGGCTTTAATCCATTTTTTACCATACTTAAGGATAACAAACTTACTGGACCTAACTATATTGAATGGAAACGTAATTTGGACATTGTGTTGACTGCTGAGGAGTACAAATTTTGCATTAATGAACCCAAGCCAGAGGAGCCTGCTGAGAATGCTTCTGAAGTTGAGAAGGAGTATTATAAGAAGTGGATTAAGGCTGATGAGATGTCGCGATGTTACATTCTGGCAGCAATGTCAGGTGTTTTGCAGCATCAGCATCAGGCTATGGCCACTGCTTCAGATATGCTCTTTAATCTCAAAGAACTTTTTGGAGATCAGAATAGGGCTGCAAGGCAAGTAGCAATGAAAGCTTTAATGAACACTCAGATGACTGAAGGGACACCTGTAAGGGATCATGTTCTCAGGATGATGTCACATCTGAATGAGATGGAGATCCTTGGTGCTGAGGTTGATGGGGAAACCCAGATCGATATCATCCTTATGAGTTTACCCAAAAGTTTTGAGCAGTTCCGCTTGAATTACACCATGAACAAAAGGATGTATAGTCTTGCGGAACTTCTGACAGAAATTCAGGCAGCTGAAGGACTTTTTCAGCAGAGTGTTCAAGTCAATGTGGCTGAGAAACCTTCTTCTTCTAAGCCGAAAGCCAAGAAGAAGAAAAAGGCTCAGACACAGAAAGTTGTGAAAGCTGTGGGAGTTCAAGGTGGTGCTGTGAAAAAGCCCAAGGGCAAGTGCTTCAAGTGCAAGCAGTCGGGTCACTGGAAACAGGATTGTCCTCTTCCTAAGAAGAAAAACAATACTGGTATGTCTCTTTCTCTAGTTACAGAAACATATATAGCGGCTATATCTACGAGCACTTGGTGTGTAGATACAGGAGCCACTGATCATGTTTGTAATTCTATGCAGGGGTTCCAGCAATCCAGAATGCTTAGAGATGGCGAGATATATGTGTTCATGGGAGATGCTACGAAAGTAGCAGTAGTTGCAGTGGGAGATGTTAATTTATCTTTTGGTGATGATAGGAATTTGGTTTTGAACAATTGTCTTTATGTACCTTCGTTTAGAAGGAATTTAATTTCGGTTTCTAAACTTGCTTTGGATGGTTATAATGTTTGTTTGGATCATAATGTTTCAATTATGAGGAATAAACTAGTTATATGTTCTGGTACATTGCAAGACAATTTATACATAATCACTCCTAATCAACCTGCACTGCAACTACAACATAGGGTATTAAATAACACATCTTCTATCACTACTAAAAGAAAGGAACCTTCTTCTTTGAACCAAACATATCTTTGGCACTTAAGATTAGGTTATATTAACTTGAGGAGGATTCAAAGACTGGTAGTAGATGGGCCTTTAGGCTCCTTGGCAGTGGAGCCATTTCCAGTCTGTGAATCCTGTTTGGAAGGTAAAATGACCACTAGGCCTTTTAAGGCAAAGGGGAATAGATCCAAAGAAGTGTTAGAACTGGTTCATACTGATTTATGTGGACCCATGAATATTCAAGCAAGAGGTGGTTATGAATATTTTGTCACTTTTATTGATGATTATTCTAGATATGGATACATTTATTTGTTGCGCCGTAAATCAGAGTGCTTTGACAAGTTCAAGGAGTACAAAACTGTAACGGAGAAGCGACATGGAAAATGTATCAAGTCACTACGATCAGATCGTGGTGGCGAATACTTGCTTGGAGAATTTAGGGATTACTTATCAAAGAATGGGATCATGTCTCAGTTGACTGCACCTGGAACACCCCAACAGAATGGTGTAGCGGAGAGAAGGAATCGTACTCTTTTGGAGAGTGTTAGATCGATGATGAGTTATTCAGAATTACCCAAGTCGTTTTGGGGACATGCTTTAGAAACAACAGCTTATCTTTTGAATTTAGTTCCTTCTAAGTCAGTTCCTAAGACTCCAAAAGAATTGTGGACTGGTTCAAAACCTAGTCTAAGACATATTCGGATATGGGGTTGTCCAGCACATGTGTTGAACAAGAACGTGACTAAGTTAGAATCTCGTACAGAAGTAAGGCTTTTTGTAGGCTATCCCATGGGAATGAAAGGATATTTATTTTATAGTCCTAAGGATCGGGATGTCATTGTTAGTACCAATGCTAGATTCCTAGAGGAGGACTATATGATGAACCATAAACCCATGAGCAGTGTCGTTTTAGAGGAACTAGTGGGAGAGACAAATAATGAACAAGTGCCAATAGTACAAGTAGAACAGCCACAAGAGAACACACAACCTATCACTAATACCACACCGGTGTCTCGTCGTAGTGGGAGGGTTATTCGTAAACCCAGCAGATTCATGTTATTGGGAGAGTCTTCGGACTTGGTCTCTAAGGAACATGATGAGGATCCCATGACATACGAGGAAGCACTGCAAGACAAAGATGCAGATCTATGGCAAAAAGCAATGAAATCTGAGATGGAATCTATGTATTCAAATCAAGTCTGGGAGCTCGTGGAACCACCCAAAGGTGTAAAACCCATTGGATGTAAGTGGATCTACAAGAGAAAAAGAGGATTTGACAAAAAGGTAAAAGCTTGGAAAGCAAGACTTGTTGCGAAAGGGTATACTCAGAAAGAAGGGATCGATTATGAGGAAACCTTTTCGCCAGTAGTCATGCTAAAGTCGATCCGGATTCTTTTATCTATAGCAGCTCATCTCGATTATGAGATTTGGCAAATGGATGTCAAGACAGCTTTCCTAAATGGGAGTCTTGATGATGAGATCGTCTATGTGCAACAACCAGAAGGATTCATTAAAGAAGGCCAAGAGCATCTGGTATGTAAGCTTAAGAAGTCCATTTATGGACTTAAACAAGCTTCTAGGTATTGGAATATTCGCTTTGATCAGGTAATCCAGTCATACGGATTTGATCAATGTCCAAGCGAGTCGTGTGTGTACAAGAAATGTGAGGGTAGTTCAGTGACTTTTCTAGTGCTATACGTAGATGATATTTTACTCATTGGAAACAATGTAGGGATGTTATCAGCGGTAAAGGCATGGTTGTTCAAACAGTTCGAAATGAAGGACTTAGGTGAAGCGGCATACATCCTTGGGATCAAAGTTATAAGGGATCGCAAGAAAAGGATGTTGGCTTTATCCCAAGAGCCCTATATTGATGAGGTATTGGCTCGTTTTAACATGCAGGACTCCAAGAAGGGTAACCTACCTTATAAACATGGAGTTGCTCTATCAAAGAAACAGTGTCCTAAGACACCAGAGGTGATAGAGAGCATGAAAGCGGTTCCCTATGCTTCGGCATGCGGAAGTTTAATGTATGCAATGTTATGTACGAGACCTGATATTTGTTTTGCCGTGGGCATGGTTAGCAGATATCAGTCAAACCCAGGACAGGAACATTGGAGTGCAGTAAAGGCTATACTCAAGTACCTGAGAAGGACTAAGGAGTATATGCTAATTTACAAGGCCTCAGATTTGTTACCTCTAGGATATACCGATTCATATTTCCAAGCAGATAGAGATAAGAGGAAATCAACCTCGGGATATGTGTTTACCTTAGGAGGTGGAGCTGTAATATGGAGGAGTGTAAAGCAGAAATGCGTTGCTGACTCTACCATGGAAGCCGAATATGTGGCAGCTTCGGAGGCAGCCAAAGAGGCAATATGGTTCAGAAACTTTCTTTTGGACATAGATGTGGTACCTAATTTGCCTAGGAGCTTGACAGTGTATTGTGATAACACTGGTGCTGTGGCAAATGCAAAGGAACCGCGAGACCATAAGGCAGCAAAACACATCGAGCGTAAGTATCACCTTATACGACAATTCGTTAAGCGAGGAGATATTATTGTGACTGATATAGCATCAAAGGACAACCGGGCAGATCCTTTCACAAAGAGCTTACCAGCTAAGGCTTTTGAGCAGCATGTGGAGGCGATAGGAGTCAGATGTATGGTCACATAATAGTTATTTAATTGGTAGTGGATTACTTGTAATATAACACTGATATACTCAAAGAATAGTTTGAGTATAAGTGGGAAATTGTTAGGGAGTATACTGAACTATTCGTTTGAAGTATATGACATTGTCTTTTTTTATTGAGAATCTTGAATGCGTATTTTAACACTGTTTGTATATTATATATTGTGGATAATCTAGTATCAAATGGGATAACAGAAGATTAGATTGTCAGTGTCTATATATAATATAATAAATGTTCACAGTTTAAGTGGAGTTAAACAAACCACTGGAATGACTGAAGTATTATTTGGAAATAATCTATCTTGATTATTGAATAATACTTGTATGCTTTGTGTATATTGAACGGGATTAAAATATTAGAATTGTTCTTCTATTCTGATAATAAAGAAGAACTAAGATTCTATAATATTATTATTGCTTAGGTTCTTAATCCGGATACAGTGATTGACACTTGTATGCAATGCACATGTTTTGATTCATATGTGATGTGATTTTTTTGTTAATCACAATATTATGTTTTGGACAATGACATTGCATACAGAGTGGGATATTGACTATAAAAGGAAACCGTGTCCGAAAATATTCGGGTGATGATGTCCTCTTGAAAGCTCATAAAGATAATTATGCTTAAGTCCTGCAGGCAGATTTGTTCTTGCATAATTATAAGGTTGAGTGGATGATCAAGGATAAAAGATATTGATTAAATTAATTATCAGAAATTAATTTAATTAATGGACATTCGATATCTTAAACATGGGGAATTTAATAAGTAAATAATATTAGAGCCGAATTAAATAATTAAATTACGGCATTAGGAGAGGTAGTGCAAATATTAATTCTTTAGTGGATTGAATTAATATTTAATGACATTGGGCTTGACCCAGAATGTCATTGGAAGGCCCGACCTAATTATCCAGGATCCCTACTGTAGCCTATATATTCATCTTATTCTCTTCTAGCTAAGAGTTTGAAAATACTAGGGTTTTTGTGAGCAACCGTTCAAGGAGGCAACCAAGAACTAGGGTTCCAAGATCTCAAAGTTAGAAGGGAGGCAACCTTGGGAGGATCGAAGGCCACACTTCGCTCAAGGTGAATACGGGAATACAGTAGAAGACGTGGATTTGAATCGCTTGCGCCGTAGCGATTAAGGTTAATTTTCTATTCAAACTCGTTCGTTTTCATATCACAAAACGCAGCATCATGATTCGATTGTCCCAACTGTTGGGTTCCGAGGCATAAAACGCAGCGGATAAACGTAAATATAACGAAAATTTTCGGAACCCAAACGCAGGATCATGTATAAGAATTGACGGATTATGGTGATAATCGAATCATACCTATTAAGATTTTGAATGCCACGAACTCAACGGAGATCCTTGCTATCACGATTTGTGTCTTCCTCTCGAAAGCACCTCTATGGTATCCACACGAGCACCTTCAACAACGTCTCACGATCTTGAACACGGAACGGAAGTACTAGCCTCCTTTGATAGGTTTCGAATTCTCTCTGCCTCTTCCTATGCTGCCTCTTCTGCTAGGGTTTTTACAAAAACGTGCAAGCCATTTAACCTATCATTATCTATTTATAATGATTGGTTAATGGGCCTTTTTAGCAAAAACCTAACCCATGTAGGCATAGGATTAAATAATAAAACATGCTTCTATTATTTAATTAATAATTAAGTCATACTTAATTATTATTGACAGAAATATAATTCTTCAAATTCGAATTTATTTCAATTAATTAAGTCTCACTTAATTAATATAATAAATTCGAATTAATCATCAATTAATTTAAATCTATAATTTAAATTAACTATTCCTCTAGGTGCTCTATATGTGTGACCCTATAGGCTATTATTTAATTAGCAATAATTTTATTCTCCAATAAAATTATAAACAATGAGCGGTATCTAGTAATACATCATTGCTACCTAATTAAACAATAATTAAATCGTGATTCGATAAAACCTTTCGTGATTAATGTTTCCGTGTAATATAATCCCTTTAACCATATATATTATAGATTAAACTCGAGGCATGTATTTAGTCATCCTCTTCAACATTTAATCCGGGTTTACTTGATCCATGAGTAGACTATGAAAAACAAATCATTATTTGAGCACGGCCATGCATTTTATAGTCTCACTCAATCAAGAGGCCAATAATATCTCTCCTAATTATAGGAGGGTTAAATCCTTTATCTATCATTCATATTTCTCATACGACTCATGATATACCCGATGTCCACTTTTATCATCACCCGGTCAAAGGTAACTTTTAATGTAGTCAAAGTATATCAATCCTCGTATAGAAATATAATGATCTCAAGTCAGAGGATCATTACACCATTATCACTGTGAGTCTTTCTTATGACTTAATTAAACATGAAGAATCTCACTGTGGGTCTGTCCAGTACCATGTACCCCTACATGTACCTATGTATTGACTTTAGTATCCCCATACTTATAACCAATGAGATGTGGTTATCTGTCAAACAACATACTAGTCTATTTATGTATTATTATTGTCCTATCATAATAATACTCGACTAGGGAACCTTTAAGAATATGATATATTATATAATCTCAAGTTCAAGTCATGTACTTAAACTATATAACGAGTATCATGATTCTAAGGACATTTATTATGCTAACAAATATATCGCAGTAATTAAAGTCATAATAAATACGTTTATTGAATAATCAAATGACATAAATGTTTATTAAAAGGAAAAATTGTATTGCCTCTAGGGCACCTACACTAACAATCTCCCACTTGCACTAGAGCCAATCACCCATGTATCTAATACCCATGGAACTAGTGTGACCGTCGTGCTTCTGCTGCGACAAGCCTTTGGTCAGTGGGTCTGCAATGTTATCATTTGTGTGCACTTTACATATGTGTATGTCACCCCTCTCATTAATCTCTCGAATGAGGTGATATCTCCTGAGTATATGTTTGGTTCGGGAGTGAGCTCTAGGTTCTTTAGCTTGTGCAATGGCTCCATTATTATCGCAGTATAGATCAATGGGATCTGCGATTGATGGAACCACTCCCAATTCAGTAATGAATTTTCGAATCCAAACTGCTTCCTTAGCCGCTTCACAAGCTGCAATGTACTCAGCCTCCATTGTAGAATCAGCTACTGTTTCTTGTTTTGAACTCTTCCAACTTACAGCACCTCCGTTTAGACAAAACACAAAACCAGACTGTGATACAGTATCATCCCTGTCTGTTTGGAAACTTGCATCGGTGTAACCTTTTACTACTAGTTTCTCCTCTCCTCCATACACCAAGAATGAATCTTTAGTCCTTTTCAAGTACTTTAGAATATTCTTGACAGCCGTCCAGTGACCTTCACCTGGATTAGATTGGTATCTGCTCGTCATGCTTAAAGCATACGAAACATCTGGGCGAGTACATACCATCGCATACATGATGGATCCAATTGCTGAGGCATATGGAACCTTACTCATGCGGTCCTTGTCATCCAATGATTTCGGACACTGATCTTTAGAGATCGTTATCCCTTGAGATACGGGGACATATCCCCTTTTTGCATTTTGCATACCAAAACGGTGCAAAACCTTATCGATGTATGTACTCTGACTTAGACCGATCATCCTTCTAGATCTATCCCTATAGATCCTCATTCCTAGAATGTAGGATGCATCTCCTAAGTCTTTCATAGAGAAATTACTCCCTAACCAAATCTTAACAGCCTTGAGAGAAGGTATGTCATTCCCCATTAGTAGTATATCATCAACATATAGTACTATGAATGCCACATGGCTCCCACTAACCTTTTTGTAAACACAAGGTTCATCTTCGTTTTGAATAAAGCCATACTCCTTGACTGTTTCATCAAAACGGATATTCCATCTCCTAGAGGCTTGCTTCAATCCATAAATGGATCGACGTAATTTACATACCTTGCTAACATTCCTTGGATCGACAAAACCTTCAGGTTGTGTCATGTACACATCCACATCCTCTTCAAGGATTCCGTTAAGGAAGGCTGTTTTGACATCTATTTGCCAGATTTCATAATCATGGAATGCTGCAATAGCAAGAAAAATCCTTATGGACTTGACCATAGCCACTGGTGAGAAAGTTTCATCATAGTCAATACCATGAATTTGTCTGAAACCTTTTGCAACCAGCCTTGCTTTATAGGTCTGAACATTTCCATCCATGTCAGTTTTCTTCTTGAAAACCCATTTGCACCCTATGGGTTTTACCCCTTCAGGTGGATCAACCAAGGTCCATACTCGGTTTTCATACATGGAATCCATCTCGGATTTCATGGCTTCTAGCCATCTCTTAGATTCTGGACTGCTCATAGCATCTTGGTATGTGAGAGGCTCATCTTCATCTATGAGCATCAAATCACCACATTGAGTCAAAAGAAATCCATATCTCTCTGGCTCATGGCGAATTCTACCAGTTCTACGAACAACCTGTGTTTGTTGAGCGTTATTATTATCCTGCTCTTGTTCCACTTCAGGTTCAATGCTATTTTGTGGTTCTCGATCTTCATCGAGGTCTATAGTTCTCCCACTGTTTCTTTTGGAAACAAAATCCCTTTCCATGAAGACAGCATCTCGAGCAATAAACACTTTTTGCTCAGAAGGACTATAGAAATAATACGCCTTTGTTTCTTTAGGGTATCCCACAAAATTGCACTCTTCAGATTTAGGTCCAAGCTTGTCAGATACTTGACGCTTCACAAACGCCTTGCATCCCCAAACTTTCATAAAGCTCATGCCTGACCGTTTCTTCTCCCATATCTCATATGGAGTCTTTTGAACCTTCTTAGTAGGAACACGGTTAAGTGTGAAAGCCGCTGTTTCTAGAGCATAACCTCAGAAACTAATTGGAAGATCTGCATGACTCATCATCGATCGCACCATGTCCAACAAGGTGCGATTTCTCCTCTCTGAAACTCCATTCCATTGAGGTGTACCTGGCGGAGTGAGTTGTGATACAATACCACACTCCTTTAAATAATCTTTAAATTCAGTGCTCAAGTATTCTCCTCCACGATCAGATCGTAAGATTTTAATACTTGCACCTCCGCCAATTTGCTTCTCTACTTCAGCCTTGTATTCTTTGAACTTTTCAAAAGAATCGGATTTATTCTTCATAAGATATACATATCCATATCTACTGAAATCATCAGTAAATGTTATGAAGTAGTAGTAGCCTCCTCTAGCCATCACACGCATTGGGCCACATACATCACTATGTATTAGCTCCAAACGTTCAGTGGCCCTTTGACCCTTACCAGTGAAAGGGGCTTTAGTCATTTTACCAAGCAAACAAGATTCGCATTCTTGGTATGATTCAAAATCAAACTTATCCAAATATCCATCCTTATGTAATTTGGATATGCGTTTCTCATTTATATGGCCTAGACGACAATGCCAGAGGTATGTTTGATTTGAGTCATTAACTTTAAGTCGTTTGTTTTCTATATTACAGACAGGATTATCTAAGTCAAGAACATATAAACCATTAAACAAACGCGCAACACCATAGGTTAAATCATTCAAAGCAAAAGAGCAACTGTTGTCCTTTATTGTAAACGAAAAACCTTTCTTGTCCAAACAAGAAACAGAAATAATGTTTCTGCGAATTGCAGGCACGTAATAACAATTCTCCAGTTCTAAAACTAGCCCAGAGGGCAAAGATAAATAATAGGTTCCTACAGCTAAAGCAGCAACTCTTGCTCCGTTGCCAACTCGTAGGTCCATTTCTCCTTTAGCCAATGTCCTACTTCTCTGCATTTCCTGCACATTTATACAAATGTGAGAAGCACATCCGGTATCCAATACCCAAGATGTAGAAATAGACAGATTGACTTCTATAACATATATACCTGAATTAGAAGCTTGCTCAGCCCTCTTCTTCTTCAGATCCTCCAAGTAAACTGAACAGTTTCTCTTCCAGTGACCAGTTTTCTTACAGTAGTGACATTCACCCTTAGCGACCCCACCTTTAGGCTTTAAAGCCTGTTTAGGACCTGACTTTGGCTTGGGTGTAGAATCAGAACCTGTCTTCTTCTTACCCTTCCACTTGCCTTTCCCTTTGGCCTTACCTTTATTGCCCACCATCAGTATGGGAGCAGGTTCAGCCGTCTTCATGTTGGTCTCATATGTTCTCAACATAGCCAACAATTCAGTAGGTGTTTTGTCAAACTCATTCATATTGTAGTTCATAACAAACTGAGTGAATTTGTTGTTCAAAGAATTCAAGATTAGGTCAATACCAGTTTCCGGACCAATCGGGAAACCCAAAGTATCAAGATACTCAATGTAACCAATCATCTTCAGAACATGTGGGCCAACTGGTTCATTTGCCCCTTGTTTGCAGTTAAAGAGTGACTTGCTCGTGTTGAACCTTTCTTGACGAGTTTGGCTTGCAAACATGCTTTGCAAGTGCTCATTGATAGTATATGCATCCATATGCACATGCTGTCTTTGAAGCTCAGCACTCATAGTTGCTAACATAAGACACGCAACATCAGTTGCATCATTCTCATCCTTTGTGTGGGCCGCTCGTTCCTCAACAGTAGCGCCCTCAGGAAGGGGACCTGCCGGAGGAATATCAATGACATGAAGCTTGCGCTCCTGCCTGAGGACAATCCTCAAATTCCTCTGCCAGTCTAGGAAGTTGTTTCCTCCTGTCAGCTTATCCTTCTCAAGGACAGATCGTACGGATAGTGTGTTTGTGTTGTTTGTCATTACTTGGTATCTACAATGATAAAAGCACAAAATTAAACATTAGATTGTCTGAGTTATTTATTATGTTCAAATGATTATGATACATTCATAATATATCTCCCACTATTTTTATCAAATCAATAGCCCTTACTATTAATTTGGAAAGTATATCCCATAATCCTTTCTAGTGAGTCAAGATCCATATTTCGTCATGTCTCAAGTCAACCACTGGAAGTCCTTAAGAATGATTATTTAGGTAGACAACATTTGTCAATTATATCATATATAATTCTTGGATAGTTTGGTGAGCAACGATTGATCTTATCTATCTAATAGATTTTTAACCAAACTCTATGCTTCTAAGTTCATAATGGTTGAATATAACCGTTTACTTTCACCTTATTATGACGACTCAGTTAAGTTTGACCCAATGATACAACGGCCGAATATAACCGTTTATATTCGTCGCATCTCACCACGATAGACAGGAGTCCCCTGCCACTGACAGTCTTTCCCCTAATCGATCTAGGATTCGATGAGTGTTCATTCATTGGAAAGCATCTGATTAAAACTTAATATTTTGTTAAGGGGTTTAGAAAATTTTACGACGATCATGATCACATCATGAAGAGATCCTCAATTTTTCCTTGAACTAAATATTTCAAATTGACATCTTAAATTGTTCATTTCCCAGGTAGATGGAGGATACCAGTGGTCACACTTAAAACCCATCAGCCTTACGAATACGCATATCCGTTTTTGTCAGAAAATCCCAATTATAGATATCAAAATCCATATTCAATTCCGTGTTTTAAAAATCCATATTTCATAAACACAAGAATCTCATGATCGTTTGTTGATTTTAAAATCTTGAATCGTTACAGATTTTATCTTGAGTCGTTACAGATTTTATCTTGTTTAAACAAGCATTGCATGGGTGTCGTATCTAATACATACATACATACATACATGATTAATCTAATTAAAGCATGCATCATTCATACATCAATATGTAAAGTGCAGTATGTAAACGTGCTTGGTTATGGCCCCTTTCCTATGTGATCCTTTCGAGCTAATGAAAGGATCAAAGTCAATCTATGGTGGTAAAATATAAATACAATTACATGTCTTCATTCTTCTTGTATCCACTAGTGCCTGCTCCTCTTCTTGGATCATCTTTCAGTCTTCAAGTACATTACATGGAATAATTGAATACAACCTAAGCTAATGTACTTACATAAGAAAACTCGAGTTACATTCGAGGTTAAACAATTACAAGAATGAAGAAAACGACATGCAAGTCGTATTTATAAAACCAAAACCAAAAACCATTAATCTAGGGGTCTAAGGGCCATAACCAGCACCATGCTCAAGTACACAAAATAAAATATTGCGGGGGTCCGGGGGCGGCAGCCCCTGGGCGGGGGTCCGGGGCGGGGTCTGGGGGCGGCAGCCCCCGGCTGGGGTCGAGCTGCCAGGTCAGCTCGAAATCAGAAAATTTTTTTATTTTCGAAGACCAGTCCTATTCAGAAATCATCAATTTTCTGAACTACAGATCATATCTGTTGGCCCTTTTTCCCACTGCATCTTATACAGTTTCAGAAGCATGTATCATATACATACTTATCATATCCCAGTTAACAGATCATGTCCAACATAATCTGTCCACCAGTTTATATCACTATACAAACTGACCCTCATGCATAATATACAAATCGCAATATGGCATATAAATCAGTCATGACAAATCATTAACATGCTAGTATCATCACCACATATTACAATTCGAATATACATGAAGAACATAGCATGGCAGAAGCATGGCAGTAACAAAGCAGTAGCATGGCAGTGGCATGGCAGTCACCAAAACAGGCATATTTGCATCAAATACAGTTAACACGTAACCAAATCAGTCCCTTATACACGTAGCTCTGATGCCATTGTTGGGTTCCGAGGCATAAAACGCAGCGGATAAACGTAAATATAACGAAAATTTTCGGAACCCAAACGCAGGATCATGTATAAGAATTGACGGATTATGGTGATAATCGAATCATACCTATTAAGATTTTGAATGCCACGAACTCAACGGAGATCCTTGCTATCACGATTTGTGTCTTCCTCTCGAAAGCACCTCTATGGTATCCACACGAGCACCTTCAAGAACGTCTCACGATCTTGAACACGGAACGGAAGTACTAGCCTCCTTTGATAGGTTTCGAATTCTCTCTGCCTCTTCCTATGCTGCCTCTTCTGCTAGGGTTTTTACAAAACGTGCAAGCCATTTAACCTATCATTATCTATTTATAATGATTGGTTAATGGGCCTTTTTAGCAAAAACCTAACCCATGTAGGCATAGGATTAAATAATAAAACATGCTTCTATTATTTAATTAATAATTAAGTCACACTTAATTATTATTGGCAGAAATATAATTCTTCAAATTCGAATTTATTTCAATTAATTAAGTCTCACTTAATTAATATAATAAATTCGAATTAATCATCAATTAATTTAAATCTATAATTTAAATTAACTATTCCTCTAGATGCTCTATGTGTGTGACCCTATAGGCTATTATTTAATTAGCAATAATTTTATTCTCCAATAAAATTATAAACAATGAGCGGTATCTAGTAATACATCATTGCTACCTAATTAAACAATAATTAAATCGTGATTCGATAAAACCTTTCGTGATTAATGTTTCCGTGTAATATAATCCCTTTAACCATATATATTATAGATTAAACTCGAGGCATGTATTTAGTCATCCTCTTCAACATTTAATCCGGGTTTACTTGATCCATGAGTAGACTATGAAAAACAAATCATTATTTGAGCACGGCCATGCATTTTATAGTCTCACTCAATCAAGAGGCCAATAATATCTCTCCTAATTATAGGAGGGTTAAATCCTTTATCTATCATTCATATTTCTCATACGACTCATGATATACCCGATGTCCACTTTTATCATCACCCGGTCAAAGGTAACTTTTAATGTAGTCAAAGTATATCAATCCTCGTATAGAAATATAATGATCTCAAGTCAGAGGATCATTACACCATTATCACTGTGAGTCTTTCTTATGACTTAATTAAACATGAAGAATCTCACTGTGGGTCTGTCCAGTACCATGTACCCCTACATGTACCTATGTATTGACTTTAGTATCCCCATACTTATAACCAATGAGATGTGGTTATCTGTCAAACAACATACTAGTCTATTTATGTATTATTATTGTCCTATCATAATAATACTCGACTAGGGAACCTTTAAGAATATGATATATTATATAATCTCAAGTTCAAGTCATGTACTTAAACTATATAACGAGTATCATGATTCTAAGGACATTTATTATGCTAACAAATATATCGCAGTAATTAAAGTCATAATAAATACGTTTATTGAATAATCAAATGACATAAATGTTTATTAAAAGGAAAAATTGTATTGCCTCTAGGGCACCTACACTAACATTAGATACGCCGACGGGGAGTTGGGTGTCTTTGCATTGTGATGAAAAGGGAGGACCCAAGACCTAAGACCAAGATCCAAGACCCGCAAAGTTGTAGAGGAACATAGTCGAAACTAGGTTTTACGTATCTTTGAGGAACTAACGGGATGTTACGCTCCATGATAATGTCATAAGGGATACTACTTGCTTGTGAGGAGGTAACAGGAAGTTATGCTCTAAGACCAGCTCGTAGGGTATCTACTTTTAATTTGATGAGGTAATGGGGAGTTGTGCACCAAGATAAATCAAGTAGGTTTGTTATATTCTTTTGAAGGATTAACGGGGAGTTAAGGTCTGAGATAGATACATAGTGTTAGAAAGACTTCTACGCCTGCTATAAGGAGTACATTCTTTTTAAAGTGGAAATCTCGAGTTCAGGGAGGGACTTGGGGACTAGACTATGGGTGAACAGATCTATTAGGGGATTGTATCATCGTAAATCAGGAGAAAAAAAAAATTATGTACTTTATTTCTTTTCTCTCTTCTTATTTTGCGCATTTGAATTACTAGTTGACTAGTAGTTATTTAAAAAGATAAAAGAAAAATTAAAACGTTAAGCTCTACTTTTTAAAAAGGGTACTATGATATTCAACCTCCCCTCTATAGCTAATACCGCCCATTATTTGGGACCTAACACCTTAAGAGAAGCTATGCATGCAATGGAAAAAGGTTGTGTACTGATTAACCAGGTTCAGGTCAACCTGAGCATACCTCTTGCAGATTGAGGAGTGTTTATCCTGATGAACCTGCTAAGAGGAAGAATTGAGATAACTATACGTTGTTGAAAGTTGTTACCATGTTAATGGAAGCTAGGAGAGTCCTGGAGGAGGTCGCTATAGGTTGACCAGGTTGAGGTCAAAAAGAGAGAACCTGGCAAGGTTCTAGGTCCGCTAGGCAGCGCAGCAGAGGGGCAATTTGACAAGGACTCAACTCCTTAAACTTAGGAGCACATCTTATCTTCTCAGATATCATTTACAAACACAATTCTATCACCAAAAACGTGGTAATTATCCCTTATATGTGCTAATTAATATATAACGATGGATAATTACTACTCTATTCATCAATTAGGATCTATGTGAGCTAAGACACCTCTTACACCTCAAATACCATCAAGATAGTGTTTGAATAATCATCAAACACCCCAAAAAATGTCAATGATCCATATCGAAACGAAGCCCAAAACCCAAGAACTACATCAAACTTGATCCCTATATAAAGAGTTTGTAAACACTTTATACGGGTACATGTACGCACACACATTACAAGTCATATATCGACGATTCTGGAGCTACAAGGCTTTTGTTCTAGAAACCCTGCAAACTCAGTCTTAATCATTATACAACAATTATCCATCTTTAACGGGATTCGTTGGTCAACCTCGATCGGACGGCCGAGAACCTCGCAGATTACCTATTTTTCGTGTTTGGTATTGTTACCAAATTACTCCAACAACAATTATGTATAGAAATCATATAAAATTTACTTAGATTTTTTGAAAGATATAAAAAAGAGAAACTGATAAAAACGATTGATGAGAAACTGTTCGTTACATATAGCATTTGTAAAAACCCATATTAAATCTAGCTACACAATATTCGAACTTTTTAAAACAATTTAAAAAATCTATCTTTTAGTAAAAATTTCAAAATATAGCCCGCAAATCTGAAACAAATTTTGTCTTTGTTGAGTCCCAATCTAGGGACAAACCTTGATGCACAGAATAACACCTGAAGAGAAACTCTGACCAGCACAGTCCATCAGAGTTTATTAAACTCTGACCATGCTCTATAGTCTGATCATCAGAGTTTGTTAAACTCTGAGCTAGTCCATTAGAGTTTGTTAAACTCTGACCCAGCTCCAATTTTGTAAACTCTGATCAGACACAGAATATATATTCTTTGACAGTACTGACTCAATATTCATATTAAAATAATATTAAAGTCATAGTTAAATTAATTAATCATGTAATAAAATATCTCGCCCAGGTCGTCTCGCGAGACACCGAGACATTCGCCCAAATCACCCTTCGACCCGACCCAACCCGAGGCGTGGCGAGACGGCGGCAGCGCACGTGTGTGCGCGCGCGCGAGGGCACACTAGTACACCATGCACACTCATATGCCTTAGTAGTTGGCACTACTCTTGCACATATATGCATATAAAGCACCTTTACCCATATTATATATTCAATGTGGGACAACACTTTTAACCCATTTCAAACTAGCAACTTCTACTCAATTTATCTATGGATTATACTAAGAAAATGACTTAGATCCAAACATGAAAGTTTAAGTCCTCATAGCAAGGAACAACCTCCAATCGTTAGTTTCCAGAAATTACATCAAGAACATATATAAAATATGTCTCAAACTTTCCATTTTCTAACAACACTTACAAGCCTAGTTGTCAAATTTTTATTAATTTTAAATTCATTAATAATGATAGACTTCTTGTATACACAAAAACTCCACTAATTAAAATTAATCAAACTGTTCAAAATTATTTCTTAGTGTGTGTTCATAAACACACACTAAAAAGACCATTTTATAAATACTTAGATTTTACGATACCTGGAAATGAGATATAATATATCCAAGTATTCAAACTTGATTAACCAGAAAAATGTTTGAATGGTTGATATATATAGAGAGTAACATATTATTAAAAATAAGATGTATCGTCTTATATAATATTAAACGCGAATGTAAAATAAAAAATAATATATTAGTGTTAAATATTAAGATATTATTATAATTAACACATAATCATGTAAATAAGAAATAGAATAAAATATATTATTAAAATGTGATAACAAATATAATTGTAAGATGGAGCTCTATTTAAATTTATTTATTATTATTTTAGAACCACAAAAAATTAAATTTTAATATTAAAAATAATTCTACATTAATAATATAAACGAATATGTTTAAGAGGAATTGGGCTTCGTATTTTGGTTTCTTGATTCTGATTTATGGATTTATGGTTTCTTCTTCTGTTCTAATTCTTTGTTTTTGAATGTTATTTAATTAGAGATTTGTTTCATTTTTGTTATGGTTACTTCTTTAAGAATTTGTATTGTATTTTTGTTATTTGTTTGGTACACACCAATGCAATTTTTTTATTTCCCTAGGTAATAGTTTCTTCTAGCCACGTCAAAATGGCATTAAAATGGTCTTGCCAGAATAGCTCAATAACCATATGTTCAAGGATATCAGCGATTACATATAACAATCGTCAGGTAAACTTGTGATCATAAGCAAACAAACAGCGTAGTTTGTGAAACAATTAGGGAGCTGATTGCGGATAAAATAAACAAGGTGCTTCGTGGACAATATAAATATGATATCACTTACCAAACAGTTTGTAAATTATTTAAACTCTAATCGAGCTCAAGTTTAAACATAACTGTTTAGCAAATCAACTAGAAACACTGCAAATTTTAGCTCAATCAACTCAGTTGCCAGGTAGATGTTTTTGTGGATGCGCGGTGATGACAACCTTGACACCTTAAGATCGCCTAAATAATGCATACACATAAACTAGAACTTGGATCCTCAATAGTCGAGTGACATGAGTCACTGATTCCAAAGAGAGGGAAACTTGTTTTTGAGACTACTAATAATGATGGAGCTAATCGAAAAGCAACTGGCTCGTTGGAAAGCAGGCACCGTATAACCCCATTCAGTTCCGGATTGTTGCCTAGGTAATCGTTGATTCAAGCAAGAACATTTCAATGAGCTCAATAGGCTCAACATGGTCTTGCTAGAATAGCTCAATAGCCATACACACAATACAAGGATTTCGGCAATTACACAAAACAGTTGCAAATATCGAATTATCACTACAAGAAAATCGCAATCAGACAACACTTATTAGACAACGGTCGGACGAAAAAGTGTTGCCCGAATTTAATAGACAATATTTTATTTTTCCTCTCGAAAAACTATTGTCTGATCCATGTGTTGTACAACGGTTTTTAAACTGTTGTCTAAAAAACTCAATTAGACAACACTTTTTATATGTCGTGTTGTGCAAAACAATAGCTCCATACAATGGTTTTAGAAAACTGTTATTTGAATAGACTTCAGACAATGTTGTAGCAAACCGTTGTTGAAATCAGACAAGTGTTTTTTGTGAGGTATTATGTAAAACATTTTCAGACAACGGTAAAATATTGTGTTGTCTATATGAGCTCATCAGACAACGATTTTTCAATGTCGTGTTGTGCAAAGCAAGAGGTTTATACAACAGTTTTATTAAACCGTTGTTTGAATCGTGATTTAAAAGAGTTCTCGATCAATTTTGTTGAGTTCTCGATCAGTGTGTCATTTGAGTTCTCGATCAATAGAGTTCTCGATTTCCTTGAGTTCTCGAATGATTTAGTTCTATAAACTTCTCGAATCATATATACATGAGGGTTCTCGATCAAATTCCAAAAGTGTTGTGTCATGTTATTTCATATAATATTTATTTTACAACGGTTTTACGTGGAAAATCGTTGTATTTGTTTAACTCATACAACACAATTTCCAAGAAAACCGTTATCTGTTTCACAGAAAATGACGAAAATTACCTTTTCATAATAAGACGAAAAATGTTTCTAGAAGATTTTTAATACTTTTGTTAAAAAATGCACACAAAATAAAATTAAAAATTCTAATTTTTTTACACATCACAAACATCGAAATATCTTAACATCCGTACGGTTGGATCATCGAAAAAATTAATTTTAATTTAATAAGAAAGAAATTATAGATTTATCATAAACTCAATATCTACTTCTTAACTCTTTCATATAAAATGTATACTCATATTGTTCCAATTATAAAACTATTACTTATTATTAACAAACTATATACATTTATATGTATCCATATTATAAAATTATAAAATTATTTTAATATTATGTATGCACGTTGTTATAATTAAAATTATGAATACAGGTTTAATTTTTATAAAAAATTAAAATTTAAAATATTAACTCATTTTACAAAGACAAAATAAATTATAATTTTATAATTTTATAATATGGATACATATATAACTGAATTTGAAATTCTTTGTAATCGGTTTAGTTAACGCTCTTTCTAATATTATTATTCTTTTACTTAAATTTGAATTTATTTAAAATTGCAAGGCATTATTCAAATTTAATTAATATTATAATATTTTAATTTTTTTTAATGATCCAACTGTACGGATGATAATATTTAGTTATTTTAGTGATGTATTAAAAATATTAATATAAACTATAATGATATTTTTAAAATTTATAAACTAATATAATGGTAATATAGTATTGAGAGGATATAATAAAAAATGGCTGTTTATATTTCACCCAAAACCAAATGCTGGCTATACACTCTTTCCCCCCTTTCTTTCGCCAAAATACTAACTTTCCCCCCTAAACCTAATTTCCCCCTTAGCCCACACTCAAAACATAAAAATAAATCGACATACTCACCCGATGTATAGGCTCACAAACACGCCCCCATTTCTCAACTTTCCAAAGAACCCAGTTCAATCGATTATAATTACTCATTGTTTAATCTCAATTTGTGTGTTATTTAGCTTCAATCCATTAGCTTGTACTCATATTTCAGTTGGTATCCCAAATTGATTAGTTCATCTGGTAACTGTTGTTAACAAATCTCAAATCGATTAACGGTTCAACTCGAAAGCTCGAAATCGATTAGCTGCTCGTATGTGGTTTAGTAAGTGGGTAAGATATTGAATGAATTGTTTTAATTTAGTTTCAGTTTATGGGTAATTAGATGGAAGCCATAAGTTTTAAAATATATTTCCTCTTTTTTTCGTACAGGTTATTTGTTAAGGGTATTTATAATTAGCTCGAATTGGCTCTGTGTCCTTACATTAGTAAATGAGTTTTGTACCTTTTTTTAATTTTTGATTCATTTGTTGAATTGAGCTATGATAATTTAGAATAAATTGTGTTGTTATGAGTTTCAATTTGTTATTCATGGATTTATTTAGTAGTATATATATTATTTTTTATAGAAGTTGTGGGAGTTGTGATGGGAAGGGATGACTTGTGAGTGTGCTTTTGGAATTTATATATTTTCATCTTTTTAATTAGCTTTTATTTTAACATATTTGGAGCTTGATTCTCGTGTAACTGGTGAATATGTTAATGGTTATGGTCGCTCACTTGTTCTGGTTGGTATTTGTAGAGCACTTATAATGGGATTTAAGAACAGAGCAAGAAATAGAAACAATGGGTGTCTAGCAGCCTCAACAACAACGTCAGTCAGGTAATGATCGAAGAGTGTGCAACAAAAAAGACAAGAGTAGTGAAGGAGATGGTAGCTCAAAGGGTAATCATAGTAGTAGCACTATACACCAATATGAGGTCTGCAACAAGATATTCCCACCAAGTCATTTTAACTGAGATGTTAATTTTGTAGTATTTATTTAACTATGATTATCTTACAATTTACTTGTTAATTTTGTAGTATTTATTTATGAGTTATCCATTGAGATGTTCATTTGGTATATAAGTCACTAAAATTAAACATCAAGGATCATGGTATATTGAAATGCTAGTTTGTTACGAGGGAAAATATTTTGGTCACATTTTACATTAGGGAAATGAGTTCTCTGAGGGAAAATATTGTGCTGGTCGCCGTTCTCTGAGAGATGACCCTAAGTATGATGCACTTATTTTAGATTTATTTTCCCCATTGGTTCAGGAATTGGCTTTTCATGGAGCATACCCTTCTCTTTGTAACTTATACATGTTTCACTTAGAAGGGTAGGGAAACTGTTAGATTTTTATTTAGAGGGTCACATTGAAAACTGAAATGTTTGCATTTGAGAACTTTATGTCTTACTTTTTCACTTGGTTTGTATTCTCAACATAGTATCCATTATCTTGGGCAGATCCAAGCTTCAATTGCTCAGACTGTATGCCGACAATCAAAGGCACTAGGAAAGAAGTGCTCAAGTACTAGAGCCACAAGAATAACTACTGCATATGCAAGGAGTTCACATGTGAATCGAAGTTCTAGAGGAAGGAGAAACCAGAAAGCTAATGAACATTAGGGATCTAATGAGGATGACATTGTGTATAAATTTAGAAAATATTTTCTACTCATAATTTACTTATGTAACTATAATAGACACAAGAATGTGGAAGACACAAAATATTGTATATGAGAGTTCTAACAATACTTTTAAACTAAGAAAAGCTTTATCTGTATAGAATTCCAGCAACTGAGTTCTTAGTTAGAAACAGTTGTGTGAAAGCCCCTACTGTATTGTATTTTTCTCTAAAAACAATTGTGGACTCACCTATGTAACAATGGTCAAGCTCAATAAAAACATTGTACAACACTCGATGAAACAACTGTTTGTATTTACAGAACTATTATTTTCCCTCTTGAACAACAACAATCAGGATTTGGAAAACACTTGACTGAATTGATTTTAGACAAGTGTTTTATTATGGACTGTTGTTGTTTCTAGGAGAAATACAACGTTTTCCAGAACTAGGTACGTTGTCTTGCACACTTTTTGACAACGGTTTATGTACCGTTGTCTGAGGCGCGTAACAGACGGCGCCTCAATAGACCACGGAAAAACAGTGCATCAGACAACGGGTAAAAACCTTTGTCTGAAGCTCTTTTTCTTGTAGTGTATATTAAATCCTCATTTTGAAAAAGAAAAAAAAAAGTTGATGGTTTTAGTCTTAGAAATCCTTTAAATGTTAATATCACTTCAACTTGTGTTTTTCGTCCAAGAGTTACTGTTGATACCTGGTTGGATCGTCATGGATTCACTTGATATTCCTAACCACCTTCATAGAACTTGGATCCTCAATGGTCAAGTGACATCAGTCACTAATTCCAAAGAGAGAGCAACTTGTTTATGAGACTACAAATAATGATGGAGCTAATCAAAAAGCAACTGGCTCGTTGAAAAGCAGGAACCGTATAACCCCATTCAGTTCCGGATTGTTGCCTAGGTAATCGTTGCTTCAACCAACATTTAATGAGCTCAATAGGCTCAACATGGTCTTGCTAGAATACTCCATGTACATGAATGTATAGAAACTGTCATATGATTAATATTACATGTACATGAATTTTACATGCTGTACCGATGAATGCATAGATACTGTACCTGTATCGATGAATGCATAGTGACTATCAGAAGCATTTAGTTTCTGCAAGCTCTGTAGAAATAGATATTCAAAGAACATTCCTATGTGCCACATGAAAGACTTTATAATACCAAACTGTTTTCTAGGACTCAAAAGAAATTCATTCCTTTAATGCTAAAAGGATAATTGATAGGTCCATAATTCATACATCTTTAATACCTATTTTATGTTTATTTTCGTAATTTTATTAGTTAATTAATTATTTTTATTTTGTTTTGTAGGAAATTAATTAAAATCAGAATTGTAGCAGAAAAAGGAGAATACAAGGAAGGAGGTGGAGATTACTTGGAGGCAAAGAAAAAGGAGATAAAATCGAATACTTGTTGGAGAAGAAAAAGGAATAGAAGGAAATATTTAGAATTCAATTTGTAATCGATATAGAAAACCTACATTATTTCCCCTATATATATGGGTCTCCTCTCTTATATTTCAAGACATAGACCTTGTACCTTAACTTTAACTTTAGTTTTCAATAATTAGGAGTAGGAGTAGAATACTTTTATTTTCTTGATCTTTCAATACAAACAAGTTTTTATCTTTCAAACACTTTTGATGTTATTTGTTATTTGCATGTCTTATATTAGTTGCTTTGTTTTATTCTTTAAGCATGTCTAGCTAATTCTCTTGCCATAGGATGAAGATGAAGTTAGTTGATTATTTTTAATATTTACCTGTTTCTATTGATTGACTCTCATGATTTTTCTTGGTGCTTAATTGTTTGATTAACAAAGTGATTTTGATATATTATTGTTACCGAATTTATTTTTCATAGTCTATGTTTGCTCCATGAAGTTTTGATAGGTTATTGTTAGATAATAAGTTTCATAATATATGCTTGTCTCGTTAATTGATATTTATTTGTTGAAGAAAGAGAATTGATTTTTAGGGCAAGTTGGATATTAATTGTGATTAATTGATGGATTCGGATTCCTAGGTTTTCCATATTTATTTGATTTTATGTACTTATTAGGTTAAACAAATCTCATCTCAACATTATTTGTCTAGTCTGCCTGATTTATTTGTTAGGGTTTGGAAATTTCATAGTCTTTGAGGATCGATCTGTGATTGCTATAATTAACCATTGTGCGCTTGCAGTATTTTTACACATCAAGTTTTTGGCGCCGCTGCCGGGGACTATTGGTAATTTTTACTCCTTAATATCTAATTCTTCAGATTAGTTTATTGTTTTTCTTTGTATTTTTTTAGGGATTTGTGAAGCGGAGAAAAGTTTGGACAAGAAGATCGTTAGAAGGCATCGTTGTCTCCTTAGAAATTTTTGGAAAGCACTTTTCGGTATTCCGTATCACCTCTCTAAATTTTGTTTTTTTTCACAAATATTAAAAAAATCCAAAAAAATTAAATATTAAAAATAAATTAAAAAAAATTAGTTAGTTATTTGTCTTATTAAAAACCAATTTGTTGCATCATTCATATCTCACATAGGAGCACATCAACTAGATTTTCTTTATTGTATTTTATTTCTTTCCATCTTATAATTGTGGTGATTGCTGGAGGAAAGAGGTACGTACAATTTAGATTAATTCACGTAGTGTAGTGCATCCATAGTTGTTTATTTCCTCATTTTTTTTTATGTGTTGCATTCATATAATCAATCTTAAGGGTGCCACCCAATACAAGATAAGGTAAGGGATTTCATCACCCTTTCCTTGGCCCACAAATCACTAATACGTTCATCTTTCATTCCCCTTACCTTAATAAAATCAAGTAGACGATGGCCCCTAGGATTTCGCGCTCACTTAGGAAGAGAACCTAAGACGATACAAATCTTTACGTATTCTTACTTTTGGTGTCTAGGAAAGCGAGAGCTTACCTGGTCAATTTGGATTGGTGTCTAGAAAGGTGGTTAGCCTCTTGGCAATGCTTCCATCTGCCTGGCCAATCGGTTTGAATATTTCTAGATTTATGACTCTTAGTATTATCTTAAAGTTAGGAGCAGGTCTAGAATTTCTCTAGGTTAACATAGACATAGGATTTTTCTTTTGCATTTTTTAAGTGTTTAGTTCTATCTCTTTTCTGTTACTTGCTTACTTGTAAGTCATGTCTATTCCACTTAGAGACCGTTGTTATCCCGCTCATTTCGCCCAACCCTCATGCATAGTCCTACCAACAGTAAATGGTAATAATTTTGAAATCAAATCTCACCACATTAGCATGTTACCTAGGTTTACTGGGGTAGAGGGAGAGGATCTATATCTTTTCATCCGAGAGTTTGAGGAAGTTTGTGCCCTACAGAAAATTCAACAATTGACTGATGACTCCATTAAATTGAGACGTATCAACTTTGCTCTTAAAGAAAATGCTAAAAAATGGTTATATAGTCTACCCATTAATTCTATTGCAACTTGGGAGGGATTTGTAAGCATATTTCTAAAAAAATATTTTCCAAACCATAAGGCTAACAAACTTAGGAATGAAATCAATCAATTTCAACAAAATCAAAATGAGTCTTTTTGGAAATATTTTGATAGATTTAAAAATATGTTGTCCATGTGTCCTCAACATGGTATAGAACAATGGAGACTTTGTAAAATTCTTTATGAAGCCTTAGATAGCCCAACCACTTCTTTGTTAGAGTCAATGTGTCAAGGTAAATTCATGGATAAAAATGAGGAAGAAGCTTGGTATTTTTTTGAAGGGTTAGCTGAGAAAACAATGTTGTGGGAGTCAACTAGGGAACCAAGTCAAGAAATCGAAAAACCTAGCTCGTTTAAAGGCATACATGTAGTTGGTAATTCTATTACAACTGAAGCTAAATTAGCTACACTCACAAGAAGATTAGAAGCCTTAGAAACCAATAATGTGTCTTCACAAGTGTCTGTCTGTGCAAACTGTAACTCATGTAATCATGTGATAGAAAATTGCCCTGAAATTCAACAAGCTAATGCTATGTTTCAAGCGAGAGTTATGAATGATCCCTTTTCACCCACATACAACCCTGGTTGGAAAAATCACCCAAATTTCTCATGGAACCAAGGTCAATACAATCAGTATAACCAACCCTCTCAACCTATTTTTCAAAATCCCAATCCTAGACCATATCCAACTCAAAATCCCAACTCATTTCCTGCTCAAAACTTTGGCCCATATCCAACTTCTGTTTCAATTCCTTCGAATCCTCCCGGTTTTAATGAAACTGATAAAAAAATGAATTTCTTGGAAAAGAGTATTGAGACGTTATTGAAATCTCAAGCTAATATAACTCAATCTCAACAGGCTTTCATGCAAACTATGACCCAAGATAGGCAGTTACTAAATTCCAATACTCAAGCCATATCTAAACTAGAGGTCCAAATGAGTCAGTTAGCCAACACAATCAGTGAGAGAGAGAAAAACCGATTTCCTAGTAAACCTGAGGTTAGTCCTAAATTTCATCCAAACCAAAAAGCTCCTGAAAATATGAATTCTGTTATCTCTCTTAGGTCCAGTAATAAATTCAACAATCATGCTGGTCTCAATACTCAAGAGGAAGAAAAACTCATTTCTAAACCAAATCATTTACTCTTAAATCCTAGTCTTGACCGATCCTTGTTTCCTAAGAATTCTGAAGTAGTAGTGCAATATAGTGAACCTTTCAAATCTGATGAACCACCTTCAAAACTCATATCTGAAAAAGTCTTCAAGCCAAAAGCCCCATTTCCTCAAAGACTCACTTCAAACAAACAATCTCCTCAATTGGATAAGATTTTGGAAGTCTTTAAACAAGTCAAGATCAACATTCCTCTTTTAGATGTAATTCAACAAATTCCCTCTTATGCTAAGTGTCTAAAAGATTTGTGTACTCATAAAAGAACCACTCATGTTCCTAAAAAAGCATTCCTAACTTCTCTTGTTAGTTCTATCATATCGCATCAAATCCCTGTGAAGTATAAGGATCCTGGTTGTCCTACAATCTCTTGTGTCATAGGTGATACTTTTATTGACAAAGCTTTACTTGATTTAGGAGCTAGTGTGAACCTTCTTCCATTATCTGTCTATCAAACTTTGGGTTTAGGTGAGCTTAAAAAGACTAATGTCACTCTTCAGTTAGCTGATCGTTCTATCAAAACTCCTAAGGGCATAGTGGAGGATGTGTTAATTAAGGTTGGTGATTTTATCTTTCCCGTGGATTTTGTTGTTCTCGAGACCGAACCTGTCAAAAATTTCAAAAATCAAATTCCTATCATTTTAGGAAGACCTTTTCTTGCTACTTCCAATGCTTTAATCAACTGTAGGAATGGTTCGATGAAACTAAATTTTGGAAACATGACTCTAGATCTTAATATTTTTAATGTAGGAAGTCAATCCAATGATCTTTATGACCAACCTATAGGACTTAATTTCATTGCTGACGTTGTGTCTTGGTCGAATCTTGAGGATAATGTAATTGAGTCTCTTCTTGAAAAGGATGTTGTGTTAGAGTATGAGAGTAATAAAGAACTTCATGAGTTGTACCAAAATTTCACTTCTGATGAGATGTTAGATGAATTGAATATCATTTGTTCTAAACATGAAACTCAATTAGAGGATATTGTGTTTGAGCCTAGGTCCACTGTTAAGACTTCTGGAGGTGAGTCACCCCCACTTGATTCAAAACCATTATATATCCACTTTTGGTCAGTCCTTTGTAGGTTTCAATGCAAATCATCATGCTTTTATTTCTAATCACTTCGTCCATGATCACAAATATCAAGTACTCAATCTGCTTAAATAATTTAAAGAAGCGTCTAATTGGTTTATGGATTATGTTAGTGATATGAGTTTTATCTTGTTGCAAGATCGTATATTTCTAGTGGATAATGTTGTTCTTGAGAATGTGTTTCAACAGTGTGCTTACTCTACGATGAGTGAAGTTTTTCCTCGATGTGGTGTTGGTTAGTAAGTTATTCTTGATTGTCTCCCATAGTCCAGTATAGGTATGAGGGAGTAACTATGTGTGTGTGTTGTATAGTAGTTCATTTTGCTTCCTCCATCATGCTTTTATCAAGTATTCTCGTCCTTTTACTTTGTCATTTCTCTTCTTTGCATACATTGAGGACAATGCATGATTTAGGTATGGGGGAGGGAATTAGTAGTATTATAAAAAATTCAAAAATCCAAAAAAAATTAGAAAATTAGAAAATCCAAAAATAGAGATGTTTTAGCTAAGTTTTCCACTCTTGTACTTTGATGCTAGTTGGTGTTAATAATTTTTTATAAAATTATATATATGTAATGCCTTGAGATAATTTGAACGTAGTTGAGTAAGGTTTTCTTCATGAAACTTGTGTCGAACAAATTTTTGCTTAAAAGTCCAAGATGGCACTTATTGCACAAGGTCTTTGTTGGAAAAATTGTCTAGGGAAGTTTTCGATACCTGAGAGAGAGCCCACATGTTAAAACAATGTCGAATCAAATGTTAGTGGAAAAAATATATAAAGCATCAAGTACTCCTTTGAGATCAATGGGTGGCAAATACAATGTTATATGAAAGGGACGATCCATGTACATGTGCTGGTATTAAGTGCGATTGTATGAGAAATAAATTTTTCTTGGTGACTTTTCACTGCCCTTGGTTACTGGAGAATTACTTGACGAGCTAGGATAAAAGTAGTAATTGACTAGTCTTGTTTTGTGGCCTTTGTTACTCGAGTAATTAAGTCCATAGGGGTATTTTGAAACCTAGTGCCCTAAGATCAACTGGTTTGGGAGTCATTGACCCAAAGCTCGCTACATGGGTAACATAGAAAGCCTAAGAAAACGGACATTGCACAGTCAATTGGAAAAAAAACTATGAAATTTGGTTAGATACTTGTTTTGATAGAGATTGGGTCAGTTCAATATTGGTTGAAAAAGAGGAAATGTACTTATTCAATTAATTCTTCAGAGACCTATTTTTACGACACACCTTGGAAGTTTTTGCAAACGTTTGCGTGTATATAAGTGGATTTTAGATACCTACATCTTATCTATAATTAGAAGAGTCTTTAAGGTATATATTTTCTTAAAAATCTTCTTTTGTTGACACCGATGAATGTTATTGATAGAGTGGGATGCTTGCTAGAATATTTCACGGATTTTATGGGTATATCTTCTGTAAACCCTTAGGAGACTGCACTCCTCTGGTAGAGATCGTCTACGAGTTTAACGGGTTGGTAAACCTAAAATTATCCGTCACGCCTACGAAAAGGAGCATAGGACTTTTATAATATATTTTTTCTTTTGATTTTTCTCGAGGACGAGCAAAAGATAGGTATGGGGGTATTTGATAGGTCCATAATTCATACATCTTTAATACCTATTTTATGTTTATTTTCGTAATTTTATTAGTTAATTAATTATTTTTATTTTGTTTTGTAGGAAATTAATTAAAATCAGAATTGTAGCAAAAAAAGGAGAATACAAGGAAGGAGGTGGAGATTACTTGGAGGCAAAGAAAAAGGAGATAAAATCGAATGCTTGTGGGAGAAGAAAAAGGAATAGAAGGAAATATTTAGAATCCAATTTGTAATCGATATAGAAAACCTACATTATTTCCCCTATATATATGGGTGTCCTCTCTTATATTTCAAGACCTAGACATTGTACCTTAACTTTAACTTTAGTTTTCAATAATTAGGAGTAGGAGTAGAATACTTTTATTTTCTTGATCTTTCAATACAAACAAGTTTTTATCTTTCAAACACTTTTGATGTTATTTGTTATTTGCATGTCTTATATTAGTTGCTTTGTTTTCTTCTTTAAGCATGTCTAGCTAATTCTCTTGCCATAGGATGAAGATGAAGTTAGTTGATTATTTTTAATATTTACCTGTTTCTATTGATTGACTCTCATGATTTTTCTTGGTGCTTAATTGTTTGATTAACAAAGTGATTTTGATATATTATTGTTACCGAATTTATTTTTCATAGTCTATGCTTGCTCCATGAAGTTTTGATAGGTTATTGTTAGATAATAAGTTTCATAATATATGCTTGTCTCGTTAATTGATATTTATTTGTTGAAGAAAGAGAATTGATTTTTAGGGCAAGTTGGATATTAATTGTGATTAATTGATGGATTCGGATTCCTAGGTTTTCCATATTTATTTGATTTTATGTACTTATTAGGTTAAACAAATCTCATCTCAACATTATTTGTCTAGTCTGCCTGATTTATTTGTTAGGGTTTGGAAATTTCATAGTCTTTGAGGATCGATCTGTGATTGCTATAATTAACCATTGTGCGCTTGCAGTATTTTTACACATCAATAATCTGCAGCTGCATACATGTGAGCAAGTAGTGGCATTTTTTTTAAGAAACAAAGACGGGAAAAATAATTCATAAAATATGAGTTTCTCCTTTAATCCGATGTCTAAGCCAGTTTTTCTAGTCTAAATTTAGACCCTTAAAATATTTTATGTCAAAGAAAGGGATGCAGACCGTGGAGCATAAAAAGAGTATTTCTTTAAAATCTAGTCCCCTGAGCTGAAATTGGACAACAATCGCTCAAAAAATAGTTGTAGCAAAACAAATTCACACATGCACAACTAATGGGCAACAACACATTCTGGATTTTTCTCAATATTATGGTAATATATTAACAATTAAGTTTTGGAATTAAATCACATCACTTGTCACCATGCTTTCAACTGAAGTGGTATAGATTGAGTTTTCGGCTAAAATCTTCGAAGTTCGTAAAAACTCTGAAGATAAACCAATCATAGATGGACGAAACTTGGGATTAGAGCCTAAACACGCGAATGCTTGCTTCAAAACAAGAGTAATGTCCTGTTCTTGCTGTCTTGTTGGGCGCGGGAGGCGTGTGTCCAATACGTCATTCAACACTCTTTTCTGAGTAAATTGGAGGGTTGTGAAGGACGAGAGGAAGTCTCCTGGATGGGTCCCCATCATGATTTCTAGTGCCACCACCTGAGAGTTATTTTGGCAAGTTTAAGAGGATTTGGGCTTTGTATTTTGGTTTCTTGATTCTGATTTATGGATTTATGGTTTCGTCTTCTGTTGTAATTCTTTGTTTTTGAATGTTATTCAATTGGAGATTTGTTTCATTTTTGTTATGGTTACTTCTTTAAGAATTTGTATTGTATTTTTGTTATTTGTTTGGTACACACCAATGCTATTTTTTTATTTCCCTAGGTAATAGTTGCTTCTAGCCACGTCAAAATGGCATTAAAATGGTCTTGCCATAATAGCTCAATAACCATATGTTCAAGGATATCAGCGATTACATATAACAATCGTCAGGTAAACTTGTGATCATAAGCAAACAAACAGCGTAGTTTGTGAAACAATTAGGGAGCTGATTGCGGATAAAATAAACAAGGTGCTTCGTGGACAATATAAATATGATATTACTTACCAAACAGTTTGTAAATTATTTAAACTCTAATCGAGCTCAAGTTTAAACATAACTGTTTAGCAAATCAACTAGAAACACTGCAAATTTTAGCTCAATCAACTCAGTTGTCAGGTAGATGTTTTTGTGGATGTGCGGTGATGACAATCTTGACACCTTAAGATCGCCTAAATAATGCATACATATAACTATACAACTATGTGCAAACTTTTTACAGCCGAAAAATTTGTAGCTGTTCGAGTGCTTGTATCATGGAAACCGAAGAGTTGGAATTTTGAAAGAAAACCAGCTGGATCAGTACTAAATTTTAAACCGGTTGGAGTAGGGCTGCGTTTGTCTAATCTCACAAGTGTATGAAAGACTTGGAAATTGATAACTTAAAACAGAGTAATACAGAAAAAAACAAATTAAGAATTAGGACATGCATAGTGCTTACTTTAATCTTATGTTTAGTTTTTGAAATTGGTTTTTCAGTCGATAACTTAATGACTTGGAGCAAATCCAACTGCATCCCTAAATAAGCTCAAAAATAGGGAATATGACATAAAATACAATTTTAACAATATCCTAATAATTCTCTAAATCACTAGGATATTCTAAATTATATCCTAATGAATAAAAAATTCATTTTCATTCCTTTTTTCTCATCTTTTCTCTTTCTTTTTTTCTCTTTCCTCCTTTTTAAGACTAACTAGATTCAAATTTATTATTATAATAATAGGGAATGAATATAAGAAATATTGTTGGAGTTGACATGTAGAATAAATTAAATAAATTACCGGGACCCATTATTTTATAATATTTATATGAAATTAACTAAGACACTGTTGGACTTGCTCTTATGCATGATGAATTACTGTAACTAAAAGAGTTTTTTTAGTCTTGGTATATACAAGTTGGAACCGAAAGAAGTGAAATATAATAAAGAAAAAAGACAAATAGTTGGTCAGCCCTTGCCAATGTATATTCACCTTGATAATTCAACTGATCAGCAATATTCAACTGAAAGAAGTGAAATTGTTTCTGCAATATTTTAGTAGAAAACGTGTTCTTGAATCTATTATGCTGACAACAGAACTGTTCTGCTAATGCATCTGTGTGTTTATTATGTCTGCTGAAGTATGACTAATAACATGGAGCTTCTCTCTTGCTTAGTACTATATAATGAACCATCTCAAGTAGTTCCTGTATCATCTAGGTGAACTCTAAAATACTAATACGAGAAATGAATTGTCAACTACTTGTTTTCTTTTGCTTTGTTTGGCTCTTTATACAGCACATAGGGGCTGTTGATCCAACTGCTGGATTTACCTCTCAACCACTAGACGAGTCGAATTTTGACATTCAAAGGCCTTACAATGTTCCGGTAGATCAACGATACAGCTATGTTAATGGAGTTCACAAGATGTGGGTGTACAAAACTGATAAACCTCATTCCCCTGACAGCAATACTAATCCACGAACTGAAATCCGCATCCAGGTGATATCAAACTTCAAATATAACTTGATAAAAACAAACATTTATTACTACAGTATTACTTAGTAGCAAATATATTTGTATATGGCCTATTGTTCCACAGAAATAAAACTACTTCAGTAACAAAATTTTCCATTTCGTTCTTTAGGGTTATGATTTTTCTTCTGGAGTTTGGCAATTCGAAGGACACGGATATGTGCCAAAAGGGACAACTGGTGCATGTATCATGCAAATCTTTGGCGGTAGCCCTCATGCAACAACACTAATGCTCAGAACATACAGAGGCTCACTTTCATATTACCGAAATCCGACACTCGTCCACAACATATACAGCAGATGGTTTCGGCTAAACGCAATTTACGACGTTGATGCAAACAAAGTGCAGGTTTACATCGATGGGGAACTCAAGTTTGAAACAACAGGTCGAGGAGGAGATACACATTTCTTCAAATGTGGAGTATATGCACAAGATAATGATTCGAATTATCTAGAGTCTCGTTGGAAGAACATCAAAATTTTTAAGAAAAACTGAAGGACTCATTTTAACGGATTTTAGTACTTGCATGTATATAGCTTGATCTACTTTATTTCTGTATATATGAATGAAATGAAGTGAATGTCATTATATAATTTTCAATTGTTGGTGCCTTTTCATTTCAGTGTCATATGACTCATATATAAATCTGTACCTTATGCAATCCGTAGTCTAATGTGGTATGTTCTGTCAAACACAGGTCAGTTTTTTTATATTTTATCGAATTTGAATACATAACCGGATTTTAATCTTCGATAATGATTTAGGGAGTTCAACCAAAGCATGCATGATTAGGATTCATCTCTCCCGATGTCTTCATCTGCCTGTTTGTTTATCAGTCCATGTAAATGTCCTGAGTTTAAAAGTCGACTACATTTGAATATAATTCACATAAACTTAGGAAATTCGACAAACTTATATATTAACTATCAACTTGCCGCTTCTTGAAGGATTCATACTCTTTAAAGGCTTTACTCAATATATATCGAATAACTGGTTGAATTTTTCTCCAGCTGTGAAACGAGAAAAGTGATCTCTACTAATTGGGTTGACATTCTCAATCATATTTTAGGCTAGAATTTAACTTTTTGCATCCAAGAGTTATTGTTGATACCTGGTTGGATCGCCGTGGGTTCACTGATCCTAAAGAGAGGGCATCTTGTTTATGAGACTACGAATAATGATGGACCAAATCAAAAAGCAGCTCGATCGTTGGAAAGCAGGCACCATATATAACCCCATTCAGTTCCGGATTGTTGCCTAGGTAATCGATGCTTCATGCAACATTTCAATGAGCTCAACAGGCTCAACATGGTCTTGCTAGAATAGCTCAATGGCCATACACACAATACAAGTATTTCGGAGAACACTTGCAAATTTTGAATTACTATAAATCCTCATTTTGAAAAAGAAAAGAAAAAAAAACTTGATGCTTTTAGTCTTAGATATCCTTTAATTTTATTATAAATCTTGTTTTTTTTAAAGGAAACTATCCATACAGGTATCATGTGCATGAACTGGTAAATTTTGAACTGTGTGGTCAAATTGACTAGTGTTTGACTAATAATTAAAACTTATTCTTTTATAATTTTAAAAAATTATAAAATAAATTTAAAGTAGATTATATATATTTTTTAACAACATAAAATTTTAATTGTTTTCAATTATATATTATATTTAAATTGTAATAAAAAATGAGTTAGTTTGACTGCATTCAAAACAAAGTGTACAACTAAGAAAGGACAGAGAGAGTAATTAATACTCCCAAACCCATCATAATAGCTATTGATAGAAGGTCATTAACTTATGCATTTGCATGATATATATAGAATATCTCACTGTCCTTGCTGATTACCATTAATTTTAGTGGTAAGAAATAATACTTGCTGGCTTAAAAGTGTACAAATTAAAGAGGGGAAGATGCTTCTTCAAATATTGTTACTTTAAGCTAGCTTGTCTGCCTTCTCAGCAACCGAACTACTCCAAAATAATTGAAAGACCATTCCGCTCGTGTTTGCATGATTGAAGTCATTTATATATGTATAGAATACTCAATGTACATGAATGTATAGAAACTGTCATATGATTAATATTACATGTACATGAATGTATACAAACTGTTATAAGATTCTTTCTTTCTATAATTTTACATGCAATGTACCTGTATTGATAAATGCATAGAAACTGTCTCAAGATTCTTGCTCTGTTTAATATGGAAAAATTGAAATTCTGCAGTTCTGCACCTAATATTCATAGAGATTTACACATGTTTAATTACTGGTAGAGGTAATGTAGTAGTACCTAATATTCGTATATTATGAATGTCGAATGACAGTCCATAGTTCAGTTCAGATCCATCTACATTTTTAAGAACATATATAGACAGGAAGCTTTTAATTATTACACATTCGTATTGTCAAGTGCGTTACATACTGATTTCTAACTGCTCATTTGATCTGGCAGATAAGATTTCTTTTTTCCAGTTTTTAAGAAGGTCGAACTGTGGTTCAGGTGACACAATTCCTCAGCTTACTTGTCTCCTACATACTTTATACTTGTATTATACTCCCTCCGTCCCACCCATTTGTTTATATTTAGGATAGAGTGTCTGACACGCATTCTAAGGTGCATATAAAGTATAATTCCATAACTTATTTTTACAATTTTCTGTTTTTAAACAAAAATTGAATGTTTAAATTTTTATTCAGAAAAAGAAAAAATCAAAAATAAGTTATGGAACTATACTTTATACGCACCTTAAAATACGTGTCAGACACACTCTCTGAAATGTAAACTAATGGGTGGGACGGAGGGAGTACTATATTATGTGAACAACAAACAGAAGCTGCTAACAGTTTATAATTATTTTATACTCATTGTCTGCCACTGTCGCTTCCTTCCTCAAACAACCAAGTTGTCAGCTCTCATACAATCCTCAAAATGTCTGCTTGCAACAAACTATGTAAAGCTAACAAGCTCACACTTCTGACTCTAAAAGATTAGGCTTCAATATCTGTACATACATTCTCTAGATTTTGTTTATCATCATTCAGTATGGTGATTTCTTGGAAGCACAAGTTGCTAATATTGTGTCTTTTGGCTTTCATTGTTTCCTCTGAAGCTTCAAGGTTTCCGAAAGCATCTTGGGAGCAAATGATGCCTAAGAAGCTTCCAACTCCATCATCGGCTCCCTCTAAAGGCACAAACTCCGTGGCCACTGCATCTTTTTCTTCTGCAGAATCTAAGCAAATGATGCCTTCGACAGATAGGAATGTGTAGCTAGGTTCGAGAGAGCTGGTAATTTAACACGACTCAATAATTAGTTTTTAACTGTATAGTGGTGGGACGTTAAATTGTTGCAGATTTTGTTATTTATTTACTTCAGTAAAGTTTGTTTGCGTCTATTAACTGATCAATCATACTTGTAGAGAATAACTCGAATTCGTTTCGGTAAAATTTTGTAAATCTTTTGTTCATAGGTAACTGTTACTTATAATTTAGGCCTTGAAGGATTACACAAGGCTGGGTTGGAATTGCAATTTTGTTATTCCCCTATAGAAAGATTTATCTGAACAATAATCCTGCTCTGAACAATTTAATATTTCTTTTAGAGTAATTCTCTCTTTTAACATCAGCTTTGGCAATTTTTTCAAAAATTACTGCTTAGCAGGTCAAACTTGTTTTTTATAAGAATATATATAATCGATACCTTTAAAGATTATTAATTAGGTAGTATTTCATCAAAATTGATCTCAAAAAAAATTGCACCCTTTTTCAAAGAGTACCAACTTATAACATTCCTACAATTCTATTTCACGAGCGCGAATACTTGCCACTTGGCACAATTTTGACACCGTTTATTGAATTTTTTAAAACTAAATTGTATGCATTAAAATGATTTTTCAAATTACTACTTTATACATATGTAGAGATGCATAAAGTAGAAATGAGTAAAAACTGAACGAAACAGAACTCAAATCCGCACCAATAAAAACCGCACCATTGGTTATTAGTTTGATTACAGTTTTAATTTTTAAAACTATACATGGTTGGTTCGGTTTTGATTTTTTTACGAAACTGAACCGATTAAAAACCGAACAGCATCAAATTAATATATATTATTTTTATTATAATTATTAAATTATTATATTAATATATATTATAAATTCATTATTTAATACTCCCTTTGTCCTGAATTTATTGACGGTATACAAATTTAGAAAGTCAAACTCATTTAAGTTTGACTGCAAATTATATATTATTTATTAATAACTTTATATATTTAAAATTTTTATTTAATAGTAAATCAACTATATTTTTTCCATAATTTTTATGTCTAATAATAATTAATAATTATTGGTCAAGGTTAGCTTAGTTTGACTTTAAAATTTTATATAACGTCAGTTATTATAGGACAGAGGAAGTAGTTAATAAAAGAAGCGTGTATTCATAAATCTGCGAGTAATACTTAACTCAAGTCTTGAATTAATAAAAACATATATTAATATATATTAATTCAGTGTCTTTTTAAGTAAAATTAGTCACATTCATTTATTTTTGTTAGTAATAATAATAGTAGTAGTTTGTATATACAATGATTCATGATATCATATAATATCAAATCTAATATACGATAATATAAAAATATTAACTACATATTTTTTTATTATTTAAATGTGAAATATATTTTGAAACCGAAACCACACCATTAAAAAACTGAACCGCAATTTTTAAAATCCAACCGAACCAATAATATTTGGTTCGGTTTTCGTTTCTATTTTTTAAAACTGAACTTAAGTGGTGTTTGGACGCAAAACCCCACACGTACATCCCTAGCATAAAGAACCCGGCTTCCGGATTTTAAAAAGTTAGGACTCTTTTTAGGACCGGACAGGACTTCTCTAAAATAAAAAGGCTCATTTATTAATATGATTAGAATTTATATATTACCCTGATTAGAATTTATTAAAATATTATATATTTTTGAATTTTCAATAAAAAAAAATAGACTTTTTTCGGGTCTTATAAAAAGCCCAGATTTTATCAGCGCTTATGACTTTATCCGAATTCGGGCCAGATTCGGGTTTTATTCGGATTCAGGCTTAAATCTGGATTTTTTGGATTTCGGACCGAGGCAGAATTTGATCAAAAATAGTAGACCCGTTCGTGGCCCTTGGCCAGGCCAAACCGGATCAGACTTTTTTCAGACCGAATTTTTCAATTTTTTTCCCGGATCAGATAAATTTCAAGTTTGAGATTTTTTAAACATCTCTAGTCTCAAATAGTCAATCGCAGTCAGTGAAAGGCTCATATACGGATATAAAATTATGCAAAGAGTACAATGGTTAGACACGCTGATAATATGAATAAAAAGAATATTTGAAAAAAGAATGTTGAAACAAATCGAAAGAGACAAAAGATACTGGTCATACTTAACTCACAATATAAACAAATAACAAAAAAAGTAAAAAAACACGATTGGTATCTTACAATATCAACTTACATACTCTTAAATCATAAATATTCTTACTCTTACACATACTCTTACCACTTACTGATAATAATATCAAATAGATCAAAAGTGAACTTACTTATAAAAATGGGAGATAATCTTACACTTACAGGATGTCCTACATTTTTGGTCATCTAGAAATATGTATTCATCAAAACATACATAGACTTACATAGCACATAACAAATGTTACCCAATATATTACAGGGGCTTACACGGCACAAAACACATGCTACCCAAATGGCCAAAACACACGTACAAAGTAGTCATGACTATACGTGTCCCTTAACTCCGGCGACATGCCCATACTATTTAAATACACCGTATAGGAGGTGTCAAATCATGAGATTAATCCAATCATGACGGATTCTTACAATATCTCCCAAATCAAAATAGTATCACAAATAACCTGAAAATATATTACTCAAAATAGCACACACATCAAATATCACCGACTATTACAAATACAATCAGACCTGACCTGTCCGGAAAATTGACAATTTACTATATAACTATGAACTCAAATAAAAAAGCACAAAACACAGAACTCGTAGAGGATTCCTAGATCTTTTCATAATGGTAAGACTTGTCAAAAACGGATAAGTAACGAATGCAGAAACTAAACAATTATGGGCTGGTTGAACAGAATCACCACCTGATCGCAATCGTAATTTGAGATTTAAGAAATCAGGATCATAGAATTTGACAGTGGAATATAAACAAAGAACGAAGAGCTCGAAAAGATCTTTTCATAATGATATTACACATGAAAAGAAAACACAAAGAACGAAAGATGTAGATAATCAAAATATATTTCAAGATAGTATAAAATCATAACAATCAGATAAAGAATGAATGAGATATGAATTTTATAATAATTCAGAATGGATACAATTGTTATACAATATACATACGATTTCGAAGCAACAATAAAAATTTGACTAATGATACGAATACGAAGGCAAAGAAAAAATATCCGTATATTAACCACACGAGAACAAAAAGAGAGTGCGTAGAAATATCCCTACCTCAAAAATATGAATGATCCTCAAAACTTTCAAATGTCCCCATCACAAGTACCCAGTTCAACACCATAACCCATCCTCTTAAGCCATTTTCTTCTTCTCATCTTTCTCTTTCTGCTTCTCCCTCTCCATCTTCCTCTCTTTCTCCTTCCTCATCTTTCTCTTTCTGCTTCTCCCTCTCCATCTTCATCTCTTTCTCCTTCTCTCTCTCTCTGTATTCTCTATGGCTGCTCCAAGAAAACTTACCTATCTCTTTTTTTCTAACCCTAACTCCTTTTCCCCTTTTCTTTCTATTCTATTTCCTTTTTTTTCTCTTTTCTTCTCTTAACCAATAATCTCTAAAATAATATCCTAATTATAAAATATCTATATTCATATTCAAATAATAATATTAGTAATAAATCACTAATATTATTCTTAATATTAAATAAAATAGGTTAATATATTATTGAAAAAAATACGGGATGTTACATTCTTCCATCCTAATAGAAATTTCGTTCTCGAAATTTATCTTGCACACCTCTATTAAAAAAATAGTTGTGATAACGTACACGAACCGTCTCCTCTAATCTTGTAAGTAGCTCCATATTGAAGTTGCATTTAACTAAGATCATGGTCTTACTCGATGACTAACACTTCAAGTCCTAAATCGGTCGTAATATGAGGATTATCCTGAAAATGTCATCTATTCCCATTAAGTGTCGTAGGCCTCCTTCCATTACTGGCACTTTGATAATACCTCTAAAATACACGATATCCACAATTAAATCTAACATAAAGTCAACATTAAGTCGAAATTGATGAAGATTTCCTTGTTGTTGTCTTCCATAAAACTAATTTTTCTTGAAAAATTTGCTTGCGGTTGAGTCTTCACATTTCATCTTACGGTTAAGCATCGCACGAAAAAAATGATTCTAAACGATCACAAAAATATATCTAAGAAATACGAAACAAATAATATTCTTAACTAACTAACAAACCTACTATCTACCCATACACACAGGTCGAGCCTAGAGGCAAATATTCAGAATCTTGAAACTCTATCATACAACTACTAAATCTCACAAATCGAACCTAAAGGTAAGTCTACAGAATCATTAAAACTCTAGCTTTGATGCCAACTTTAAAATCCCGATTTATTCACTTAGATGAAATTCTTCAAAAATCTAATAAAAAGTTACAACTTCTCAATATCCAACAACTTACAATCCAAAAATAAAAAATACAACTCAACTATACAAATTCAAATCTAAATATAAACTTTATAACTCATCAAAGGCAGCAACTTGCATTCTTCCCAAAAGGTATCCCACCTAATAATGAATACCTGTCGGGGGAAATCAAGAAACATAGACCGACAGTGAGCGAAAGGCTCATGTACGGATATAAAATTATGCAAAGAGTACAATGGTTAGACACGCTGATAATATGAATAAAAAGAATATCTGAATGAAGAATGCTGAAACAAATCGAAAGAGACAAAAGATAATGGTCACACTTAACTCACAATATAAACAAATAACAAAAAAAAGTAAAAAGACACGATAGGTATCTTACAATATCAACTTACATACTCTTAAATCGTAAGTATTCTTACACTTACACATACTCTTACCACTTACTGATAATAATATCAAATAGATCAAAAGTGAACTTACTTACAAAAATGAGAGATAATCTTACACTTACAGGATGTCCTACATTTTTGGTCATCTAGAAATATGTATTCATCAAAATATACATAGACTTACATAGCACATAACAAATGTTACCCAATATATTACAGGGGCTTACACGGCACAAAACACATGCTACCCAAATGGCCAAAACACACGTACAAAGTAGTCATGACTATACGTGTCCCTTAACTCCGGCGACATGCCCATACTATTTAAATACACCGTATAGAAGGTGTCAAATCATGAGATTAATCCAATCATGACGGATTCTTACAATATCTCCCAAATTAAAATAATATCACAAATAACCTGAAAATATATTACTCAAAATAGCACACACATCAAATATCACCGACTATAACAAATACAATCAGACCTGACCTGTCCGGAAAATTGACAATTTACTATATAACGATGAACTCAAATAAAAAAGCACAAAACACAGAACTCGTAGAGGATTCCTAGATCTTTTCATAATGGTAAGACTTGTCAAAAACGGATAAGTAACGAATGCAGAAACTAAACAATTATGGGCTGGTTGAACAGAATCAGCACCTGATCGCAATCGTAATTTGAGATTTAAGAACTCAGGATCATAGAATTTGATAGCGGAATATAAACAAAGAACGAAGAGCTCGAAAAGACCTTTTCATAATGATATTACACATGAATATTAAACAAATATTCAATTTACTATGAATTTCTGAAGTTACAGCAGAACAATTTCAATAACCAACCAGATTATACAAACGACATATTTTAACATAGTTATGAACCGAATTTCAGTAAATACAAAGAACGAAAGATGTAGATAATCAAAATATCTTTCCAAATAGTATAAAATCATAACAATAAGATAAAGAACGAATGAGATACGAATTTTATAATAATTCAGAATGGATACAATTGTTATACAATATACATACGATTTCGAAGCAACAATACGAATTTGAGTAATGATACGAATACGAAGACAAAGAAAAGATAACCGTATATTAACCACACGAGAACAAAAAAAGAGTGCGTAGAAATATCCGTACCTCAAAAATATAAATGATCCTCAAAACTTCAAATGCCCCCATCATAAGAACCTAGTTCAACACCATAACCCATCCTCTTAAGCCATTTTTTTCTTCTCCTCTTTATCTTTCTGCTTCTCCCTCTCCATCTTCCTCTCTTTCTCCTTCTCTCTCTCTCTCTTTTTATTCTCTATGGCTGCTCCATGAAAACTTATCTATCTTTTTTTTCTTAACCCTAACTCCTTTTCCCCTTTTCTTTCTATTCTATTTCTTTTTTTCTCTCTTTTCTTCTCCTAACCAATAATCTCTAAAATAATATCCTAATTATAAAATATATATATTCGTATTCAAATAATAATATTAGTAATAAATCACTAATATTATTCTTAATATTAAATTAAATAGCTTAATATATTATTAAAAAAAATACGGGATGTTACACATTTTGTGACAAATTTGATTGTTTGCCATGCAACCTGAATGTTATGAATACATGCTTTAGATTAAGGAAACAACTTGTTGAATGATGCATCAGTCAAAATGAAAACAACAAAATTGCTAGACCCAAATCTACTAGTCCAATTAAATGAAGAAAACATTCCATGTTACCTAGAAATGCATGTAGTTCAGGTAGCACCAACCAAACTAGAACTGAACATCAGAAAAAGGAAATTGTGCATGACAAGATGACGAGGACTGTTAAGAAGGAGAATAGCAATTATGTAATTATGCAAAAAGGACCCAACCTAGTTTGGGTACAAAGAAAACTAGATATTGTTTTGATTGCAGGGCACAGGTAAGAAGAAGAAGGTTATGTGGATCCTGGACAGTGGATGCTCAAGGCACATGACTAGTGACAAAACCCTGTTGTCACAATTCAAGGAAGAGGATGACCCAATGGTGACCTTTGAAGACAACATCATTGGCTTCACTATGAGATATGACAAATTGATTCATGGAAATGTTTTCATTGAAGATGTAGCTTTCGTAAATGGTTTGAAGCACAATTTGTTGAGCATCACTCAATTCTGTAACAAAGACTTGAAGTTGGAGTTTGATAAAGAAATGTGCCTCATATCTCACAGAAAAACCAACAAAATTTCTCTACAAGGAGTAAGAAAGGGAAGCCTATTTGTAACTGACTTGGACTCTGCAAACAAGGATAAAATATGTTATTTCTATACCAAAGCCTCTGAAAGTGAAAGTTGGCTTTGGCACAAGAGGCTGTCTCACTTGAACTTGAAGAATCTCAATTCTCTAGTCAAAAGAGAATTAGTAAAAGACTTGCATTCACTTGAATTCTGTATAGAAGGATTGTGTGAGGCATGTCAAAAAGGAAAGATGAAGAAGTCCAGTCACAGAAGCAAAGAATTCACCTCAATCACAAAGCCTCTACAATTAATTCACATGGATCTTTTTGGACCAGTAAATGTTATGTCAATGTCCAAGAAGAGATATGCACTTGTCATGGTTAATGATTTCTCCAAATACACATGGGTGGAATTCCTGCACTCAAAAGATGAAGCTCCTGAGCTTATCATTGAAAATCTAAGGAGATTGGATAAAGTCCCAACACCTGTTGTGGCTATAAGGAGTGATAATGGAACAGAATTCAAAAATGCTACATTAAGTGAATTCTGCAAAGAAAATGGAATTACTCACCAATTCTCAGCTCTAAGAACTCCACAACAAAATGGAGTTGTTGAGAGGAAAAACAGGACCTTAATTGAAGCTGCAAGAACCATGTTAGCAGAAGCAAGTGTACTAACTAATTTTTGGGCTGAAGTTGTCAGGACTGTATGTTACACTCAATACAGGACACTCATCACAAAACCAGTTGGAAAGACTCCTTATCATATCATGATAAACAGAAGACCATTTGTCAAGTATATGCATGTGTTTGGAGCAAAGTGCTTTGTCCTCAAAGATGATACTGATCATCTAGGAAAGTTTGAAGCCAAAACATATGAAGGAATTTTTGTAGGATCCTCCTTGGATAAGATTGTCTATAGAGTATATGTGATTGATCAATAAAAAGTGATGGAAAGCACAAATGTGACTTTTGATGACTTCAAGTTTCCTGCCATAAGTCTTGAAGGAGAAAACTGTCACACCCTGAGATTTGAAAATGAAATGGAAATGGAGGCATCTAAAAATGAAAAGGATGAAAATGCACATGAAAGCTCACATGTGGAAATTTCACATGGTGGAAATGCAGAGAGAATTACTGAGGATTTCAGTCACATTCAACTTGAGAATTCTGTTCACAACCCTAGCATGCATACAGGGGGAGCTTCACAAGGATCAACAACAAATGCAAACAACTTGAATCAGGATGAAACTAGTTCAAATGCAAGAAGTATGGCTCATGAAATAAAATGGAATAGAGCTCACATTGTAGATCAAATCATTGAAAATCCTGATGAAGGTATGAGAACAAGAAGGGAAACCATAAATGAATGCTTGTATGCTTGTTTTCTTTCTCAAAATGAACCTAAAAAGATTAAAGAAGCATTGTTGGATTCAGAATGGATTGTTGCCATGCAGGAAGAATTAAATCAATTTGAGAGAAACAATGTTTAGGAATTAGCGCCACCTCCAAAAGGCAGATCAATTATTGGCACTAAATGGGTCTATAGAAACAAAATGGATGAACATGGAATTGTCATAAGAAACAAGGCAAGATTGGTGGCAAAAAGATATTCACAAGAAGAAGGCATTGACTATGATGAGACTTTTGCTCTAGTTGCAAGACTATAGGCAATAAGAATTCTTTTAACATTTGTAGCACATTCAAATTTCAAAGTCTATCAAATGGATGTCAAAAGTGCATTTCTAAATGGTGAATTTGAAGAAGAGGTTTATGTACAACCACCACCTGGCTTTGAAGATTCCAAATTTCCTGATTTTGTCTATAGACTTCTCAAGGCATTGTATGGACTCAAACAAGCCCCAAGAGCATGGTATGACACATTGTCAAAGTTTCTACTGGAAAATCAATTTACTAGAGGAACAATTGGCAAAACTCTCTTTTATAAGAAGCATGGTGAGGACATCATCTTAGTTCAAATCTATGTGGATGATATCATTTTTGGCTCTACAAATGAAAAGCTGTGTCAAAGATTCTCAAAGTTCATGCAAAGTGAATATGAAATGAGCATGATGAGAGAGCTCAATTACTTTATAGGACTTCAATTAAGTCAAATAATAGATGGTATCTTCATAAGTCAAACCAAGTACATTAATGACTTGCTCAAAAGATTTGACATGCAAGATTGCTCACCTGCAAAAACTCCAATGTCTACAGCTATCAAACTTGATGAAGATAAGAAAGGAAAGAGTGTAGACATGAAGACCTATAGAGGAATGATTAGATCTCTACTATATTTAACAGCTATTAGGCTAGACATTATGTTCTCTACATGTTTGTGTGCAAGGTTTCAGGTCAATCCAAATGAATCTCATCTCATCTTATTGTTGTCAAGAGAATTTTGAAATATCTCAAAGGAACAACTCAGATGGGATTATGGTACCCAAAGAAAACAGGATTCAACCTAGTTGGATATTCTGATGCTGATTTTGCTGAGTGCAGAGTTGATAGAAAGAGCACCTCTTAAAGCTGTCAATTCCTTGGACAGAGATTGGTGTCATGGTATAGCAAGAAGCAACAATCAGTTTCAACTTCCATAGCTGAGGCTGAATATATAGCTGCTGGAAGTTGTTGTGCTCAAGTGCTTTTGATAAGAAATCAGTTAATGGATTATAGACTAGGTTTGGAGAGAATTCCTATCATGTGTGACAACATTAGTGTTATATCCATTTTTGCAAATCCAGTGAATCATTCAAAGATAAAGCACATTGATGTAAGATACCATTTCATAAGGGAACATGCAGAAAATGGTGTGATTGAATTATTCTATGTTTATACACAAAAACAGTTGGCTGATATATTTACTAAACCACTAGATGAAGCCACCTTTAACAGGTTGGTTAGTGAGATTGGGATGCTAAATTCTTCTGGCTAGTGGCTACATAAATATATCTCACCAACTGTTACAACAATTACTTCACATGCATGAATTTCCAATGATTTATCTAAGTGAAGTAAACTGATGTATATTTATAAATATATCAGTCATATTGTTGTATATTTGAGTTCTGGATCACTAGAGCTCTCGGTCAATTTCAAACTGAGTTCTCGAATGGTTTAATTCTCGAATGCTTTATTTTTTCAAATACATAATATTGAGTTCTCGATTGTTATACTTCTCGAATATACATTCAAACATGAGTTCTTGATCAAATTCTGACAGTTCTCTACTAAAGTAACTCTATTCATTTTCTGAGTTCTCGACCATTCAAAATCGATTACAATTCTAGTCGAGTTGTCTAAGTCATATAAATACCAAAGTAGACCTAACATTTCATTTCTACACTTAATCGCAAACTCAAAGAATCCTTTGCTCTCAACAGTTACATTCGAACTCCCTAACTTCTTTTCTCTAAAACCTTCATTTCTTCACTTCTCTTGTTCTACACACTACTCAAATGGCATCTTCTAGTTCCAACCCTGCAGCTGAGGTGTATGTCATTCCAGAAACTAACTTTCTAGCTATTGCCATAGATGCAGATGCCAAGCCTCAGTACAAGTGCTTCACCAAATTTTGCATCGACTTATACTTGATGGAGGCACTATTGACCAACCCACCATTATATTTGGACATATTGGAGCAGTTCTGGAATACTGCCAATTGGGAGGAGGTTGCATTGGAGAATGGGAGCTCCAAGATTCTAGTAACCTGCAAAATCAAAAAGGAGAACATCACTTTTGATGAAAATGATGTGAACGCAAGCTTGTCTCTCCCAACGGAGAACTATGACAGGGTGCCAATAGAAGCTGAGCTAGAGGACTTCATGGAGTTTATCAGGCACTCTGATGAGATCAAGCTGGGGAAGCTCAATAAGAAGTTTGTTCAAAAGGAATGGTCATTCCTCTTTGACACTCTACTGAGAGTCTTCACCTGTAGGAAGACTAGATTTGATCAAATAAGCTCGGTTGCCTTGAAGTTGGCCTACTCATTGGCTTACAACCAGAAGCTCAATGTAGGCAGGCTCGTTCTTGGGGAACTCATAACCAAGATTCCCAAAAGAGGTAATGAGATTTTCTTCCCTCGTTTTATTCAATCAAATCTCAATTATAAAAATGCCAGTTTGATTGAACTGCCTGGGATGAACAAAAATAGAATTGGCTACTCCAAATCCATGTCAAAAATTATTTTTGCTACATTGGATAGGAGAAGCACAGTGAATGTACCTCTTCAAATCACACTTCATATGAGGAGTGTATTTGAAGGGTATCCACTAGTGCAGCCTACATATGGGTATTTGCTTCTAGTAGAGGGTTTCATGGCTGTAGAAGTACCTAATGCACCTAACACACGAACACTTAACCCAACTGAGCCCATTCTTTCAAATCCCCTAGACGTTAGTGAGCCAACCTCCACATCCTCTCAACAAGGTGTGGTTGAAAAGAAGAAAAGGAAGAAATCTGCTCCAAAGAAAAAGTTAGAAGTAGTTATAGAAAGTGTTGAAGAATCCCACTTAGATGAGTCATATATGGAACCTCTCAAGAGGAGAAAGAAAAGTAAGGAGGCCACACTAGACCACTCTACATCCTCCCAACAGGGTGTAGAGGTTACAAAGGGACTACACCTGCTATTAGGTGCACTTTCTCAACAAAGTACATTTATTGAAATTGGGAACCAGCCCACTACACTTTGTAAAGAGTCTGCATCATCAAAAGAACTCACTCCTATTGATGATAGAAGTATAGTTGAAAAGGAGACACAGGAGCACATAAGAATGTCTATTGAAACTTCCTCATTTTCTCAGTGGGAGTTGCCAACAGAGGTTCCAGAAGTTTTTACTTCAGACTCTATGGGGCTAGAGTAACATCATCCATTGGTCTCATTAATGAGTCATTGGAAACCATGTCTTTCCAGTTGAGTAATATGGGGGACCTTCACTCCATGCAAATGGCATCCCCTAGACAATCACCAGTCATTCAAATGTTATTTCTTAGGGAGAAATCACCTATCCATCCAGGATCATTAGAATCATATGAGAAATTGGATGAGGAAATTGATACTGAGGGGACCACTGTAACAAGTGGCCCTAGCTCTCACTTTATGTCACAATGGATGAAGCCTGTGCAACATGGCAGTTCTTCAGGACCATTTAATGATGGGTTACTTTCTGAGGAAAAATTAAAAGAGTTTTATGAAGATCAGATGGATGGCTTCTATCAAATTGCTCAACTACTCCTGACTGCACATCTGCCAAATAAAGATTATGCTCTTCTGTTGGAATATGCAAAGGATCAAGAGGAGATTAAGGATAAAAATGAGCAAATGGCTATAGAAGGAGAGGCAGAAGAGGCCAATATGGATGCTTGGTTGGACAAAAGGCAAACTGTGAGCATGGAGGAAATGCTACAGTGGATGAGGGAGAAATACTTGACTTCTCTTGGATCATGTGAAAGGACCTTCACTCCCTCTGCAATCTATGATGCCATCCATGAGGCTGCTAAGGTGCAACTGCAAGCCAATCATTAACTAGAAAGAGGCCTCCGGTCTGAAATTGAAGATCATAGAAGTAAGATGGAGAGTAGAATGGACTCAATTAATGAAAAGTCCATGCTTGGTGGTATGCATGCTCCTAGATCCGAGTCTTCATTGGCAAGGCTTCACATCAAGGAGATGAATGATAAGATGGAAAAAGCCTTCAAGGAAATGGTTGAAAGTAATGCCACTCTTCAACAGAATCAATCAAGGACAAAAACATGGTAGAAGTTCTCTACAAGAACAGGCATGCTAATATGCTGCCAAAGGATGTCAAATTGCATGAAATGACTCCCTCTCAGGTGGATCTGTATTATCAATCAAAAGTAAAGGATGAGTAGGGTCAAGCCTCTATAGTTGCCAAATTAATTGAGAAAGTGGAGCAACTGAATGTAGATCAACAAACCATCTCCACTACTATGAATGAAGTTGTTGGTAGTGTGAGCTCACTCCAAAAGGAAGTCAATTCCTCAATGTCTGCCCAAGGCATCACTCTTCAATAAGTCTCAAACCAACTGGCCAACATTCAGACTCTTCTATCCACTATGTCTGCTTCAAGCCAAGCACCTCAAGTGCAAGTACCTTCTCACATTAGGCCAAATCACTCTTCCTTTCCACAACAGTAACAAGATATCAACCCTAAGGGGGAGAAGGAAAGAAGGGAGGAGATTGATGTAAAAAGGCAAAAGGCAGTAATGATAATTCTCAGAAAGGAGGTGTTGAAGCCCTGTGCAGATAAAGAATTCTTACTTTAGTTGAAGAACCTCAAAGCACATGTCAAGGGTCATCACTGGGACTTCAAGAAGATTTTAGAGAATGCCATTATAGCTGTAAGGGGAGTGAAATATGAGAGGAATGGCAAACTGTGCAAAGAACTAGTAATGCATATGGAGTCTGACTAGTTCAAGCTATCTATTGGGACATTCCATCAACTCTCATATACTGAATTGGAGTGCATGCACATGGCAATTAAAACAGTTACCCAAGAAGATGAGGAATTAAAGAAATCAATCATAGGCCCTCTCCTGCCTATCTCACTTCCTGAGGCCTACTGCAATCCAGATGGGGCGTTGTATATGACCAAAGCAAACAAGCTGGCACACTTTATGCTTTATAAACACTTGAATCAAGGAAACAGAAACCAAGTCTTGAGTCTAATTGATCTACTTGAAAACAAGCCTGGTAAACAGGAAGAAAACAAAGTGATTTTGGAGAAATTGAAGAAATTCATAAATGATCATGTGTCAAACTTTGCCAATGAAGAATTGAAGAAGAAGAAGAAGGATGATAAAGACAAAGGTCAAGGAAAGAAAGACAACAAACATGCACCTAGGAGTGATAAGAGTGGAAGGAAGGAGGATAAGGAAAAGAAAGATGGAGATGAGAAGAAAAAGAGAAATGAGTCAAACAAGGAGAAGAAATATGAAAAGAAGAAGCCATCCAAGCAGCAAGTTGCTGGTACTCATACTAGTGTACCTACACAAATTCAGGACACTAATATGACTCCAACAATTTCTGAAACTGCTAGAATCTCTAAATCCAAATCACCAAAAAGACATCTTGTCAATGTGACACCCATTGGAGTGATAACGAAGGAAATAAAAGAAAGTTAACTCAAGAATTTGAAGTCATGTCAACAGGTCAAGGTCAACACTGCCACAAGAACAAAATTCAAGAAATCTACTAGTTCATTGTTAGTTAGATGTCCTAAATGGAGAAAGCAGTTCATTGTTCCTGACAAAGGTCTACCAGTTAAGCCTATCTAAGAGGTTGTTGAAGTTGATAAAGTAAAGATCAAACAATGGAAGGCAGACTGAATTCAAAAGGTTGTGATAAGGGACAAAAGAATGTTTGTGACCACTGTTGATGGAGAAGAAAGATCTTTCTACCATGACAACTCAACTTCAACCACTCATGATATTAAAAGAGTGATCAGTATTTTTGACAGGAAATGCATGATAGATAAATTAAAAATGATTGAAGTGGCTGAGTACTTGGCTAGGAAGTACTAAAAGAAAATTGACAAAGTCAAGTACTTGGAAGAGATGGTGAAAAAGAAGATGAAAGAAGATGAAGAGATAGAGAGATTGTTTGAAGAGCTGAGGAGACAGGGAAAATGCAGAGTATTCAAAGATCCTGATAGAGTTGAGTTCAAATTGGGGAATGGAGTAATAACCAAAATCAGACTCAAGTTTATCAATGATTATCCCCTGCAAACTCTCAAAATTACTGCTGACATGCTGAAAGATGCACTTCTAATTGAAGAAGTAATGGCCAGACGAAATTCTCCAGGCAATTGAAGAGATCAACTCCAGGGAGAAAAAAGAAAAGAAAGCAAGATATGATCAATTCATACAACAACAACAAAGACAACAATAAAGGTAGGCATGATATCTTGTATTAATTTGTGAAATTGTCTTTTCCCAAATTAGGGGAGATTGTTGGACCAAATCAAGCCTATTATATTGTATTTACTTGTCATATTGTAACACTCTAGTACTTCTTTTATTAAATAGTGACTTAGTTTATTTAATTATGTACTTGTAGTTAAAAGCATGTTTCTAATGTATCTCCAAATGTAAATGAGTGATATCAAGAATAATTGTACTGGTAGAAGATTCCATGAATCATGCATCAAGAGAATGAAGGTCGCATCAAATAAGGAGTTTACAGAAGAAATTGTTTCTAAGGAAAATGATTAATAGAGAAGTCACAAGTGCAAACTGGTAGAGAAGTCTCAGATGACTCAATCGAGAAGTCAAGAATATGGAGTCATTCGAGAAGTGTAAAGAAATGCTCAATCGAGAAGTTCAGATAAACAAATCGAGAAGTTAGCTAAGGAAGCAATCGAGAAGTCTGTGAAATGAGTCAATCGAGAAGTCTGTGAAATCAAGTCAATCGAGAAGTCTAGCCTGTTCGAGAAGTCATCAAAAGAAGTATGCAATCGAGAAGTCTAGACATTCGAGAAGTAACAAGTCAAAGACCAATCGAGAAGTCTTACAAGTACTCGATCGAGTATTCCACATCATGACCTCTCGAAGTTCAATGAAGCTGAGTATCCGAATGTTTCAAACATCTATTTTTAAGGAGATTTGCAGAAGAATAAGACAAGTAATTTGAAACATTATCGTGATCAGGTCAGTCAAACCTGTGAAGATAATGACAAGTCTACAATGAAGCTTGAAAAGAAAAAGAAAACAAAGACAGAAGGAAGAAAGTAGACTGGAAAAGACTGTCAAAGAATTATGTTAGCTAGAAATAGATAACAGTCAAATGTAAAGTGTTCTTGTCTGTTTCTAGTTTTAGCATAACTGTCTAGTGAGAGCATGAGCAAATGAGACATGTTGTCTATATAGCATAGAGCACAGCTTCACTAGTAAAAAAAAAGAGGTGAAAAATTATTTTCATTTCCTTGTTTTCTTTCAAGAACAAGAAGTTGAGATTCATACATAGAATCTTAGATTGTAGCAATTCATTCTAACATACAATTAGATTGTAAGTTAACTTTGAATGTTCATTTTAAATTCCGCATCTCTTAAGTAAACACTGCTAAAGTTAGCAAAGCTACAATATTTGTTATCAGTTCAAAACAAACAAGAATCAAAGAACAAGCATAAAGATTTAAGCTACACATTCACCCCCCCATCTGTATAGTTTCTGCACAACTCATTCCTAATAGTTCACATTCCATATGCACAAATGCCATACATGTATAATCCCTTCTTTGCATATGCCAACATTAACATACCTGGAATGCCATGGAATATGCATGTAACTATTGACACAAATGCTAATCAAACTGTTAAATCTGAAAACATGCATAATATTCATACCATGAGTTCCAAGGTGTCGATGCCTCAAAAGTCAACTCCCAAAGTTAAAGTGGACCTAAATCCACAAAAACCAAAGGAATTAAAGTTGGCAACTAAGGAACAAGTTGCAACTAATAAAATAGGTCCCAAGGAAACTTGGGTACCAAAAGCAACTTGATTGTTTTAATTATGTGCAGGGAAAAAGAAGAAGAAATCTCTAGTATCTAGATAGTGGATGTTCTAGGCACATGACTGGAGATATGTCCATGCTCACAAAGTTTGTGGAGAAAGTTGGCTCAGGAGTTATCTTTAGAGATAACAACAAATGATATATCTTGGGATATGGCTCAATTACAAGTGAAAACGTTATCATTGAACCTGTAGCACTAGTTGATGGATTGAAGCATAATTTGCTGAGTATTAGTCAACTGTGTCATAATGGAAATGGTGTGTGGTTTTCAACTGGATCATGCATCATAGCCAACAAAGAATCTTGTGAAATTCTTCTAACTGGTGGAAGGAAAGGAAATGTTTATGTTATTGATTTCAACTTTATAAAGGTAGACTCAATGACATGTTTACTTAGCAAGGCCAATACAGATGAAAGTTGGATTTGGCACAAGAAACTAGCCCATCTAAATTTCAAATCCATGAATTAATTAGTTAGAAAGAATTTGCTTAGAAGAATTCCACAAATGGAATTCACCAAGGATGGTCTGTGTGATGCTTGTCAAAAGGGAAAGCAAAGAAAGGCATCATTCAAGTCCAAGATAGAATCATCAATTGATAAGCCTTTGAAATTGTTGCACATGGATTTATTTGGACCAGTCAAAATCATGTCAATTGCTAAAAAGAAATATGCCTTAGTAATTGTGGATGACTTCACAAGATTCACATGGGTGTATTTTCTACACTCAAAGGATGAGGTAAGCAAATTCATTATCAATCATGTGAAGAATGTTGATACTGGTACTGAATGGAAGGGCAAGAAAATTAAAAGTGCTAATGGTACTAAGTTCAAGAATGCAACTATGACAGAATTCTGTGAAGAAAAAGGAATCACTCAAAATTTCTCTGCTCCTAGAACTCCTCAACAAAATGGGATAGTTGAAAGGAAGAACATGACCTTAATTGAAGCTGCAAAATCTATGTTAGAAGAAGCTTGTTAGGAATCTACATGTAATTTAATGATAACATTAATCTTAGAATCATAGAAATTTTAATTGATGTAACTGATCAATTGATATGAAAGTTATAAATATCAATTGATCAGAAAACCATTTATCAGTTGAAGTGTTTATATTAATAAACTGATAATTTGGATTGTAGCATAGGTGTACTTAGTCTATTTCAATCGATAAGGTGTAAATCAATTGATATTATGCTTATCAATTTATGTTAGAGTCGATTGATATAGGTCATCAACTGATGTATAACTTAGACTGTCAAATTGTAATTATTTGTAGACAGGAAAATTATACAAGTGAAGGGTGATCAGTTGATATTGAAGCATCAATAGATAGAAGATCAATTGAAGAAACCAAGTCAATTATTGAAGACCATCAACTGATGAGAAGACCTATCGATTGATACATCGATTGATATCATTTATCAATCGATGTCATAAATTATCAATCGAGGCAGGATTGCAACCTGGCAAAAGGAGAGGAAGTGAGCAAAGATATTCTTATTTCTTCAAGGATTGTGAGTGAAACACTTGAGGGCCCCACCTTAGAAGGTGCACAGGATATGAGTGAGGGAGAGATGAGATTCCAGGATGAGATCCTGATGCAAAATAGAGAGATGAGTGAAAAAGATAAAAATATTCTTTTATATGCACATGAGCTGGAAATTGAATTATTGTCAGAGGAGGAAGAAGTGAAGGAGATAGGGGGAGCCTCAACTGCAGAAGCTAGTGGGAGTGGTATGGAAAAGGAAATTGAAGAAGAAGTTGATGCTGGTGACTTGAATCCATAAAATTTTGTCCATCCTGATCAACAATATCAAGAGTTGGCTGCTTCAAGCAACAGGAATGCAGAAAAACTTTTGGGAATTTAGCACACAGAACAAAGGACCAGGAATCTGAAGGAAAGCATTGTCAATACAACAGACACATGTTACATGGCACCTCAAGAATTAGAAGGAGACTCTGATGAGGAACCATGGATGAGCACAATTGATGGTTCCTTAGAAGCTGCTGAATCTGAGATTCTCTCACAGTATAGAAGAGCAATGGTGGAAGGAGACATTGAAGATGCCAATCAGAGGAGAATTGCTAGCTATATGAGGGAGTCATTAAAAATCCAGAAGATGACAGTGACAGGAGTGAAGAGAGAATTGGACATAATCAAGGATTCTATCATTTCAAACAAGGATGCATTGGAGAGAAGGTTGGATGAGAAGCTACCAATTAACACTATGGGTCAAATCAAGGACAAGCTTTTCAAGGAATCCAAGAACTTTGCATCTTTGGAAACTAGAGTGGGGACTCTGGAAAAAAAGATGGATGATATTATTAGAGGCCAAAGTCTACATGCTTCCATTCTTCAGAAGTTTCTTGATAGAATGCCACCCCCTCCTCCAATTGATGATAACAAAAAGGGGGAGAATACAAAGAAGAGGGATGATGGTGATGGTGATGGCAAAGGCAGTAGTAGTGGTGGTGTTGGTGGTATTGGTGGGTCTGCTTATAGAAGTGGCAGGGATAATAAATCTTCAAAGACATATGAGTCATTCAAGTCTCTCAAAGATGATTTGGATCAGGAAAAAAAAGATTTCAAGAAATTTGAAGGAGATATAGAAGCCAGAAGAATTGCTAGGGAAAAAGAAACTCAATCAATGATTGAGAGGGAAAGGAAAAGAATTGAAGATCTAAGGAAAAACACTGAGTTGGTGACAGAAGCAGCAGAAAAAGGGAACTTGGATGAGTTCATTGCTCATACAAGAAGAGTAAATGAAAATGCAGAGAAGGCTGCCAAAGAAAGCAATTCAGATGCAGAAGCCTTTCTAATTAATATTGAAGCCCTTGAAGAGAAGAAAAAAGGGTAAAGCCATAATGATTGAAGAAGATAAGAAAAAGACAGAGCCAGTTGGCCAGAAGCTTCTTCAAGGAGCCATTTCATTAGGAAGGTCAGATGCTACAAGAAGGGAGAAGGAGAATGAAGAAATTGCAAGACAGATAGAGATGGAATGGAATATGGAAGAACAATTATTGGAGCAACCACTAAGGAAGAAGAGAAGAATAGCCATGGCTAAGAAAAAGACAATTTCTTCTCAAGAAAAAGTGGTCCAGGAAAACCTCCAGGATAAACAAGAAGAGATCAAGGAGGAGGTTACTATTCAAGGATACAATTTGAAAGGAATCCCAGTGGTCAATGAAAAAGGATTGATTGGAGTCAGGACTCATCCTGCAACATCTAACCAAGAAGAATCAATGAGGTTGAAGTATGAAAATGGAGTGACAATCACTTACTCATTGAAGGTGATAATGAAGCAAAGCTACAATGTTTTGAAGACCATTCTTCCTCTACTCAACAGGAGATACAAACTCAACATAACAATTGCTCAGGAAATCCAACAACAAATTTCAAAGCTAAGGAAATCAAAGGCAAAAGCTGAACCTGACTCACCCCTCAAGCTATGGAAGTCTCAAGTCAAGAAGGTAGTGTTGGAGCCCAAGTATGCAATGATTTTTACAGATATGGAAGGCAACACAAAGTTCTTTGATGTCTATAAATATCTGCACAAAATCACAGATGAAGAAATACACTATCTTCTAGGGCAACTTAGAGAAACTGACAAAGATTAAGAAATTTTGAGGAATTCTTTTCTAAGGCAATTAAAGGAGAATGCTGAGAAAAGAAAGAAGAGAAACTAATTAGATTATGAAGATGGTGCAGATAGTGGAACAGCTTACAGAAGTGACTCATCAAACTGGTACTTTCAAAACTCAAAAGTGTTATTAAAATTTCTTGATTCTATCTGAATGAAAAATAAGTAGGGGTTTTGTTATCATCAAGTAGATTTATGCCTGTTCTTGGCACAGACACAAATAGGGGGAGATTGTTAGGAATCTACATGTAATTTGATGATATCATTAATCTTAGAATCATAGAAATTTTAATTGATGTAACTGATCAATTGATATGAAAGTTATAAATATCAATTGATCAGGAAACCATTTATCAGTTGAAGTGTTTATATTAATCAACTGATAATTTGGATTGTAGCATAGGTGTACTTAGTCTATTTCAATCGATAAGGTGTAAATCAATTGATATTATGCTTATCAATTGATGTTAGAGTCGATTGATATAGGTCATCAACTGATGTTTAACTTAGACTGTCAAATTGTAATTATTTGTAGACAAAAAAATTATACAAGTGAAGGGTGATCAGTTGATATTGAAGCATCAATGGATAGAAGATCAATTGAAGAAACCAAGTCAAGTATTGAAGACCATCAACTGATGAGAAGACCCATCGATTGATACATCGATTGATAGCATTTATCAATCGATATGTCATAAATTATCAATCGATGGATATAAAGATCAATCGAAGAAGAATATCAGTTGATGGATAAAAGGGGGGATCAATTGATATGCTTAACAGTAAATTATCAATTGATTGTGACAACACACAAAGACAATCAGTTGAAGATCCAAAGGACAAAAGCACACGTATGGAAGACAGCCTAGTATGGTTGTGAAGACTCAATCAGAAGCTGTCTTTCAAACCTTTTTCTAAAATGGAAAAAGGTAATAGGAAGGTAGGTAGAAGAAATCATAAAATAGGAATTGTAAAAAGCATACTTGTGGTATATAAACAAGTGTGGTAGCATTGTTAGAAACTAGAGAAGTTAAACAATATTTCTTAATCAACTGATCAACTGTTAAGCACTTTGTAAGATCAGTTGATTTATTTTCTAACATTGTAAAAACGAAGCTAGGTTTGTTCTAACCTAGGAACATTGAGCAAAAATATATATTGATGGAAACACCAATCCATCAGTAATTTTAAACCTCTTGTTCATATTGTATTTTCAATTTAAATTGTTCAAACTTATTATCTCTTATTCTAATTCATGAAACAACAAATATTAAAAGAAGTAAAAAGTTTTAATATTTATATTCAACCCCCCTTCTACAAATATTGACTTAGTTCTGGAGAATAACAATTGGTATCAGAGCTGGCTTTCATCATACAGAAAGTTTAAAGATCAAGAACAGTCAATATGGGTCAGAAAGATTCAGGTGTGAAGATTCCAGTTTTAGAGAAAGATGAATATTTTCCATGGAAAGTTAAAATGCACTTGCATCTACTTTCTCTTGATCCTTCCTATGTTAACTGCATAGAAAAGGGTCATCATGTTCCCATGAAGATAGTCACAGGTGTAAACCCTGATGGAACTCCTGCACTTGACAAACTTGTTCCAAAACTCATCACTGAGTTCACAGAAGAGAATGAAAAGGAAGTGCTTAAAGATGAGAAGGCCATGAACATTTTGTTTAATGGTCTAGACAAAGAGATGTTTGATAATGTGATAAACTGTACTTTATCAAAAGAAGTATGGGATACTCTTCAAACACTATGTAAAGGAACTGAGCAAGTAAGGAAAAACAAGATGCAACTCTTGATTCAAAAATATGAATCATTTCATTTCAAGAGTGGAGAATCTATCAATGATACCTATAGCAGATTTCATAAGTTGTTAAATGGACTTAAGCTATATGGTAGGGTTTATGCAACTGAGGATACAAATTTAAAATTTCTTAGATCTCTTCCAAAGGAATGGAAACCAATGACTGTTTCCATTAGACAATCTCGGGACTTCAAGGATTATACTCTTGAGAAACTTTATGGTATTCTCAAGACATATGAGTTGGAAATCCAACAAGATGAGGAGATTGAGAAGAGTCAAAGAAAGGAGAAAACTGTGGCTTTGATGGTCAAGGGAAGTGAAGAGAAGAAGGAAAGTGACTGTGTAGAAGATTCTATCATGGTGGCTAGTGATGCTGTTGAAGAATCATTCAAGGTAAAAGGAAAGGGCAAGTGTGAAGACAATGAAACATGCTCTCAGGATGATTTGGATGAGATTGATGAGCACCTTGCATTTTTGTCAAGAAAGTTTTAAAAGCTAAAATTCAAGAGGAACCCTAATGCTCAAAGGCCTGGATCCCAGTTTAGAAGTAACAATCAGAACAAAAATTTGGTTGATAGATCAAAATTCAAATGCTTTAACTATGGATTGGCTGGTCATTTCTCAAATGAATGCAGAAAGCCAAAGAAAGAAAAGGCAAAATCATATGATGGCATTGATTATAAAAACAAATACTTTGACCTTTTGAAACAAAAAGAAAAGGCTTTTGTTACTGAGGAGAAGGATTAGGCTGCTGAGGATAGTGACTCTGAAGAATTTATCAATCTAGCTTTAATGGCCAACCATGAAGATGAAGAAACTAGTTCATCATCAAATCAGGTACTAGCTACCAACTTTTCTGAGCTTACAACTGATGAATGCAATAGTACTATTAATGAAATGTCCAATGAATTGTACAATTTGCATGTCACATTAAAATCTTTAAACAAAGAAAACCTCAAGTTGAAGAAGACCATTGATACCTTAACTGAGACGAATGTCTTTCTTGAAAATGAACTTGTTTGTTTAGATAGATTCAAGCAGGAAAGTAAGGATGCTAGAGATGAACTAGTGAATAGTTTGAAAAGAGAAGAATTGTTAAAAGAACAATTGGCTGAAGAAATTGAAACCATTAACAAATGGAATAGATCTGCTAAAACTGCTAAGAAAATTATTGATGTTCAGGGTTTAGATATCTTAGGAGAATTCCCTAAATCAATTGGCAAGCCATTGGTTAATCCCTCGATGGATAAAAATCAATCGACATCTAATCCTCTATCAATCAATGAGGATTATCAATCGATTGATGCTGAATTAACTGATAAACATCAATCGACTGCTAATCCTCTATCAATCGATGAGGATTATCAATCGATTGATACTAAATCAACTAATAAGCATTCATCGACAAGTAAACAATCAATGACTAACAAGAAGAACAAATTTAGCACTCTTATCAAGTTTGTTAAGGAAACCAAAAATCAAGTTAAGGCAAAGGTTGAGAAGATCAACATAGGTAGTTTATCCAAGAAACAATTGAAAGAAAAATTAGAAAAGATAACACCTGTGGAAATCATCCAACCTATGTCTGAGAAAAAGAAAAAGAATAGGAATGGAAAAGTGGGCATAAATAAGCACAACAATTATACTCCTGATATGTATGCTCCCAGAAAAGTATGTGCTAAATGTGGTAGTGTAAATCATTTGTCTATGCAATGCAAGAAAGAAAAGAACTCAATGTCTTTAAATGATTTAAATGCACATTCCATACCTGCAAATGCCATGCTCACCAATCCTATGCTCATGAATGCCATGTCTTCTAATTTAGTTGCACCACATGCTCACATACCATATGCACAGTTTCCTTATATGTACAATCCTTTCTTTGCATATGCTAATATGAACATGACTGGTATGCCTTGGAAAATGCCTAATGTAGATAATGATATGCATAGAAATTTTACCATGAATTCCAAGATGTCTGAGCCCTAAAAGCCAACTCCAAGAGTTAAAGTGGATTTAAACCCACCAAAACAAAAGAAACTAAAGTTGGCAACCAAGGCTCAGGCTGCAACTAATAAGAAAGGACCCAAGGCAACTTGGGTACCAAAAGCAACTTGATTGTTTTAAATGTGTGCAGGGAAACAGGAAAAGAAATATTTGGTATCTGGATAGTGGATGTTCTAGGCACATGACTGGAGATTTGTCCCTGCTCACAAAGTTTGTGGAAAAGGCTGGCCCAGGAGTTACTTTTGGAGATAACAGCAAAGGTTTTACTCTGGGATATGGCTCAATTGCAAAAGACAATGTTATCATTGAACCTGTAGCACTAGTTGATGGATTGAAGCACAATTTGTTTAGTATTAGTCAGCTGTGTGATAATGGAAATGGTGTGTGGTTTACAACTGGATCATGCATCATTTCCAACAAGGAATCTAGTGAAATTATCTTATCTGGTGAAAGAAAATGAAATGTCTATGTGGCTGATTTTCTCTCTGTAAAGGCAAATTCAATGACATGTCTACTTAGAAAAGCCAATACAGATGAAAGTTGGATTTGGCACAAGAAGCTAGCCCATTTGAATTTCAAAGCCATGAATCAATTGGTTAGAAAGAATCTGATTAGAGGCATTTCACAAATGGAATTCACCAAAGATGGACTTTGTGATGCCTGTCAAAAGGGAAAACAAAGGAAAGCATCTTTCAAGTCAAAGTCTGAATCATCAATTGATAAACCTTTGGAGTTATTGCACATGGACTTATTTGGTCCAGTCAATATCATGTCAATTGTCAAAAAGAAATATGCATTAGTCATTGTGGATGACTTCACAAGATTTTCATGGGTATATTTCTTACACTCTAAGGATGAGGCAAGCAAATTGATTATCAACCATGTGAAGAATGTTGACAATGGCACTGAATGGAAGGTTAAGAAAATTAGAAGTGATAATGGTACTGAATTCAAGAATGCCTCGATGAAAGAATTCTATGAAGAAAAAGGTATTACTCATCATTTCTCTGCACCAAGGACTCCACAGCATAATGGAGTAGTTGAAAGGAAGAATAGGACCTTAATTGAAGCTGCTAGAACTATGTTAGAAGAAGCAAAACTTCCTACATATTTTTGGGCAGAAGCAATTAATACTGCTTGCTACATTCAAAATATCTCTATTGTCAATCAAATTCAAGGCAACACACCATATCAGTTGATGAAGAAAGACAAGAAGCCAATAGTTAACTTCCTCCATGTCTTTGGCTGCAAATGCTTTGTACTGAGAAATCAAGGTGAAAATCTAGGAAAATTTAAAGCCAAGGCTGATGAAGCTATATTTGTTGGATATGGAATAACAACCAAAGCTTACAGAGTCTACAACCTTATATTACACATTGTTATGGAATCTATGCATGTAGACTTTGATGATAAGAAGATTCAAGGGTTGTTTGATGAAGGATTTCATGACCTATTGCATTTTGAAAATGAATCTACAAGCAATAATTATGATAGTGATGAGGATGGGGAAATTTCAAAAATTCAAGTTCCTAGAAGCTCCCCATCAATTGATGTTAATGCATTAACAGATAATTTATCAGTTGATAATCATCAATCGACTGATAATACATCAATTGATAATCATTCGATGGATAACAACTCTGCTCAACAATCTTTAAGAAGAGTGTCCATCTCAGGGGGAGGGTTCTCAAATGACCAATCACATCACAATGATCATAACAATACCAATGATCATGAAGCATCATCTTCAAGGTCAACTTTACCATCATAGAGGAAATGGACAAAAAGACATCCCTTTAAATTAATTATTGGAGATGCAAATGATGGTGTCAAAACTAGAAGTACAACTCAAAATGATTGCTTGTATAGTAGCTTCATGTCTCAAGAAGAACCAAAAAGGATTGAAGAAGCCTTGAATGATCCTGATTGGATAATTGCTATGCAAGAGGAGTTGAATCAGTTTGAAAGAAACAAGGTATGGAATCTGGTACCCAAACCAAAGAACAAGTCTGTCATTGGTATAAAATGGGTGTTCAGAAACAAAATGGATGAATCTGATACAGTAACAAGAAATAAAGCAAGACTAGTGCAAAGGGCTATTCACAAGAAGAAGGCATAGATTTTTATGAAACATTTGCACCAGTTGCAAGGTTGGAAGCAATCAGAATCTTTCTAGCATATGTTGCTCATGCTAATTTCAAGGTGTATCAGATGGATGTGAAAAGTGCTTTTCTCAATGGAGAATTAGAGGAAGAAGTATATGTAGAACAACCTCCTGGGTTTATTGATCCGGTTCATCCTGGATTTGTATACTATCTTCTCAAAGCACTTTATGGATTGAAACAAGCGCCTAGAGCCTGGTATGACACTCTGTCTAAATTCTTGATTGAGAATCACTTCACAAGAGGTAATGTTGATAAAACTCTCTTTCATAGAAATGTTAGTGGCTCTATGATTCTTGTTCAAATCTATGTAGATGACATTATTTTTAGTTCAACTAATGAAAAACTGTGTCAAAAGTTTGCTAAGTTAATGCAGAATAAATATGAATTGAGCATGATGGGAGAACTTACCTATTTTCTTGGTTTGCAAGTCAAACAAGTTAAAAATGGTATTTTCATAAATCAAACTAAATACATTTATGACTTTTTAAAGAAATTTGATTTAAATGAATGTTCTTCAGCAAAAACTCCCAAGGCCACTGCAACTAAACTTGAATTGAATACTAAGGAAGCTAAAGTGGACATTTCAAGTTATAGAGGCATGGTTGGCTCATTACTTTATTTAACTGCAAGTAGGCCAGACATAATGTTTGCTACATGTCTATGTGCTAGGTTTTAGGCTGATCCTAGAGAATCTCATTTGATTGCAATAAAAAGAATATTCAGATATCTCAAAGGAACCCCAAATCTTGGAATTTGGTACCCTAGAGACTCTGGATTTGATCTAATTGGTTATTCAGATGCAGACTATGTAGGTTGCAGAATTGACAAAAAAAGTACTACAGGCACCTGTCAATTTCTAGGAAATAAGCTTGTATCTTGGTTTAGCAAGAAACAGAATTCAGTGTCTACATCTACTGCAGAGGTTGAATACATTGTAGCTGGAAGTTGCTGTGCACAAATATTATGGATGAGGAATCAACTATTTGACTATGGGTTCAACATGAACAAGATTCCTATTTTCTGTGATAATACAAGTGCAATTGCTATAACAGAAAATCCTGTGCAACATTCCAGAACCAAGCACATTGACATAAGGTATCACTTCATTAGGGAACATGTAATAAATGGTACAGTTGAATTACATTTTGTCCCTAGTGAAAGACAACTTGCAGACATTTTTATCAAACCATTAGATGAATTTACTTTCAATAGATTAATCTATGACTTAGGTATGCTTAATTATGTTTAATCCATCAAATGTCTGACAAATTATGCATTTATTAATTGTAGCCATTGACTATGTTAATTTATTGATTTTTCAATAATCAACTGATAAACATTTTACTTATCAATGGATATTTCTGAAGCTGTCAACAGATAAATATGTCAATTGATGATATATTTATTTATCGATGGATATCAATAGTTATCGACAGATAAGTATATCAATCGATGATATACTTATCGATGGATAAATGTACTAATCGATGGATAAGTTAATTATCAATCGATGACCTGGAATTTAAAGGGTCCATGTCATCAATCGATCAGTACAAAATCTAGCCGTTGATTATTTATTTTATCAATTGATTAATCCATACATTCCTGTATGTATAACAGTCGATTGCTAAAACTGGTAATTTCTACTTTTCATTTTTTCTAACGGTCGATTAAGTTCTATTTTGAGTAAGAAATTGATTGGGAACTCAGTAAATATAAATAGTGAGATTAAAATAACTTTTAATTCTTACTTGCAATTTTTACTAACAATTTCTCTATCTCTTTCTCTCTCTCAATCTACGAACTCAATCTCTAACCCTTTTCTCTCTGTACTCAAACTAACTACAACTTCAAAGCTTTTGTTCTACTAAAATTCTACTATAAGGAATGGCATCTTCATCCAAGAAAGTCTCGCAAGCCGGTTTCATCTATGAGCTCAACAATTTTGTGGCTTGCACTGTGATTGAAGAAGCTCCTAAAGAGTTCCATCCTTTAATGCAATTCCTGGAAAGTTGCAGAGTACAAAAAGCGTTGAAGGAAGCACCAACAATAATCTGCAATCTGGTGGAAGAGTTTTGGACCTCTGCAGAAGTTGATGATGACTTATCAAGAATCAAATTCAATTGCAAAGGATAAGAGTACATTCTTACTACTGTAATTTTAAATGAATGTTTAGATTTGCCTATTAATAATACTGATAATGTGCCTTGTGAATCAAATATTAGAAACATGCTTAGGACTGTTAATTATGCAAATCCTGACATTAATTTAGGTCAAGTAGTTAGAAAACATCTTAAGAGAGAATGGTCTTATTTCTTTGATGCTATAATAAAATGCTTTAGTGGTAAAATTAGTAATTTTGATGCCATAACTTCAAGCATGCAACAAATAGCATATAGTGTCTTGTTTGATGAATATCATCATTTATCTTCTATATTGCTATCTGAGATTGCTGCTAAGTTAGGAAAGAAGCATGATAGGTCTAATCATATATATTATGCTAGATTTATCATGATTTTTATTAACCACTTTGTCAAAGAAATTGAGATTTGCAGGGAAACTGAAACCCTTGTGTATTGGACTCAAAACAAAAGGGTCTTTAAAGACTTGGTAAGAATCAATCTTCACAATAATGTGGCATTGATTTATCCACCTTTTGTTCAGGTATTTATCTCAACCCTAACTTCTTCCAATCTCCAATCTTATTTGCCTTCTGTGGCCATAAAGGGTGTTAGCAATGACCCCACCCCTCCTACCCAAGCCACACAATCAACCTCTAAATCCAAATCTAAAAAGCCAACCTCAACAGGTTCCCAAAAACCTGTTGTTGTAAAATCAAAGAAAAGAAAAGCACCTACTATGGTAGATAGATTAGAGTTGGATGTAGGTGGTGAGGGAACTGGGGAACATCAAAGAACCCAGAAGAATAAGGAGAGTGAGGGTGTGAAACCTAAGCCAAGCCACTCCACAGTCTCTCAAAAGACTGTGGATGATAATACGAAAAATACCACACTTCTATTGGCATCTTCTCAAAAGGATGACAATATTGAAAATAGCCCACAACTAGGGGCACAGAACCAAGTTGGGGACACACAAACCAAACCTGTAAAACCATATGAAAGGAGAAAGAAGAAAGTCACCTTTGCACATGGGGAATCACACACAGCAAAATCACAGGAAACTGTGGTGGAACCTTAACAAATTCAGCTTGATGCATCTCATATAAATGATGAGATGCAGCCCCATTCCCTCTCAATTCCAATTCCTTCTCTTCTTCTTTCCCCTTCTCACTAAATTTCTTCAGAAAATGTTCTGATAGATAATCAGACATTTTCAGATTCTCCTTCTTTATGTTTCAAGGAGAAGCCAACACTCCATGCTGAATTTTCTTCTCAGGAAATTCAGGATTCCAAATCTCAGGTCATTTCAAATATCTCTTCTTAAATCAATACTTCAACTGTTTCTACTCCATTAATTGATGACCCTTCATCAATTGATATTCAGCCATCAACTGATAAGCCATCGATCGATATTCAACATTAATCGATGGGTATGTATCAATCGATGGATATGCTCAATACATCAACTGATAACATTTTCACATCAATTGATACTCAATCAATTGATGTTGCACAAACACTTTTAGGATTGAGTGAGTTGAGTGAGAGGCAGGATTGCAACCTGGAAAAAGGAGAGGAAGTGAGCAAAGATATTCCTATTTCTTCCAGGATTGTGAGTGAAACACTTGAGGGCCCCACCTTAGAAGGTGCACAGGATATGAGTGAGGGAGAGGTGAGATTCCAGGATGAGATCCTGATGCAAAATAGAGAAATGAGTGAAAAAGATAAAAATATTCTTTTATATGCACAGGAGCTGGAAATTGAATTATTGTCAGAGGAGGAAGAAGTGAAGGAGATAGGGGGAGCCTCAACTGCAGAAGCTAGTGGGAGTGGTATGGAAAAGGAAATTGAAGAAGAAGTTGATGCTGGTGACTTGAATCCATAAAATTTTGTCCATCCTGATCAACAATATCAAGAGTTGGCTGCTTCAAGCAACAGGAATGCAGAAAAACTTTTGGGAATTTAGCACACAGAACAAAGGACCAGGAATCTGAAGGAAAGCATTGTCAATACAACAGACACATGTTACATGGCACCTGAAGAATTAGAAGGAGACTCTGATGAGGAACCATGGATGAGCACAATTGATGGTTCCTTAGAAGCTGCTGAATCTGAGATTCTCTCACAGTATAGAAGAGCAATGGTGGAAGGAGACATTGAAGATGCCAATCAGAGGAGAATTGCTAGCTATATGAGGGAGTCATTAAAAATCCAGAAGATGACAGTGACAGGAGTGAAGAGAGAATTGGACATAATCAAGGATTCTATCATTTCAAACAAGGATGCATTGGAGAGAAGGTTGGATGAGAAGCTACCAATTAACACTATGGGTCAAATCAAGGACAAGCTTTTCAAGGAATCCAAGAACTTTGCATCTTTGGAAACTAGAGTGGGGACTCTAGAAAAAAAGATGGATGATATTATTAGAGGCCAAAGTCTACATGCTTCCATTCTTCAGAAGTTTCTTGACAGAATGCCACCCCCTCCTCCAATTGATGATAACAAAAAGGGGGAGAATACAAAGAAGAGGGATGATGGTGATGGTGATGGCAAAGGCAGTAGTAGTGGTGGTGTTGGTGGTTCAGGAGTTGGTGGTATTGGTGGGTCTGCTTATAGAAGTGGCAGGGATAATAAATCTTCAAAGACATATGAGTCATCCAAGTCTCTCAAAGATGATTTGGATCAGGAAAAAAAAGATTTCAAGAAATTTGAAGGAGATATAGAAGCCAGAAGAATTGCTAGGGAAAAAGAAACTCAATCAATGATTGAGAGGGAAAGGAAAAGAATTGAAGATCTAAGGAAAAACACTGAGTTGGTGACAGAAGCAGCAGAAAAAGGGAACTTGGATGAGTTCATTGCTCATACAAGAAGAGTAAATGAAAATGCAGAGAAGGCTGCCAAAGAAAGCAATTCAGATGCAGAAGCCTTTCTAATTAATATTGAAGCCCTTGAAGAGAAGAAAAAAGGGTAAAGCCATAATGATTGAAGAAGATAAGAAAAAGACAGAGCCAGTTGGCCAGAAGCTTCTTCAAGGAGCCATTTCATCAGGAAGGTCAGATGCTACAAGAAGGGAGAAGGAGAATGAAGAAATTGCAAGACAGATAGAGATGGAATGGAATATGGAAGAACAATTATTGGAGCAACCACTAAGGAAGAAGAGAAGAATAGCCATGGCTAAGAAAAAGACAATTTCTTCTCAAGAAAAAGTGGTCCAGGAAAACCTCCAGGATAAACAAGAAGAGATCAAGGAGGAGGTTACTATTCAAGGATACAATTTGAAAGGAATCCCAGTGGTCAATGAAAAAGGATTGATTGGAGTCAGGACTCATCCTGCAACTTCTAACCAAGAAGAATCAATGAGGTTGAAGTATGAAAATGGAGTGACAATCACTTACTCATTGAAGGTGATAATGAAGCAAAGCTACAATGTTTTGAAGACCATTCTTCCTCTACTCAACAGGAGATACAAACTCAACATAACAATTGCTCAGGAAATCCAACAACAAATTTCAAAGCTAAGGAAATCAAAGGCAAAAGCTGAACCTGACTCACCCCTCAAGCTATGGAAGTCTCAAGTCAAGAAGGTAGTGTTGGAGCCCAAGTATGCAATGATTTTTACAGATATGGAAGGCAACACAAAGTTCTTTGATGTCTATAAATATCTGCACAAAATCACAGATGAAGAAATACACTATCTTCTAGGGCAACTTAGAGAAACTGACAAAGATTAAGAAATTTTGAGGAATTCTTTTCTAAGGCAATTAAAGGAGAATGCTGAGAAAAGAAAGAAGAGAAACTAATTAGATTATGAAGATGGTGCAGATAGTGGAACAGCTTACAGAAGTGACTCATCAAACTGGTACTTTCAAAACTCAAAAGTGTTATTAAAATTTCTTGATTCTATCTGAATGAAAAATAAGTAGGGGTTTTGTTATCATCAAGTAGATTTATGCCTGTTCTTGGCACAGACACAAATAGGGGGAGATTGTTAGGAATCTACATGTAATTTGATGATATCATTAATCTTAGAATCATAGAAATTTTAATTGATGTAACTGATCAATTGATATGAAAGTTATAAATATCAATTGATCAGGAAACCATTTATCAGTTGAAGTGTTTATATTAATCAACTGATAATTTGGATTGTAGCATAGGTGTACTTAGTCTATTTCAATCGATAAGGTGTAAATCAATTGATATTATGCTTATCAATTGATGTTAGAGTCGATTGATATAGGTCATCAATTGATGTATAACTTAGACTGTCAAATTGTAATTATTTGTAGACAGGAAAATTATACAAGTGAAGGGTGATCAGTTGATATTGAAGCATCAATGGATAGAAGATCAATTGAAGAAACCAAGTCAAGTATTGAAGACCATCAACTAATGAGAAGACCCATCGATTGATACATCGATTGATAGCATTTATCAATCGATATGTCATAAATTATCAATCGATGGATATAAAGATCAATCGAAGAAGAATATCAGTTGATGGATAAAAAGGAGGATCAATTGATATGCTTAACAGTAAATTATCAATTGATTGTGACAACACACAAAGACAATCAGTTGAAGATCCAAAGGACAAAAGCACACGTATGGAAGACAGCCTAGTATGGTTGTGAAGACTCAATCAGAAGCTGTCTTTCAAACCTTTTTCTAAAATGGAAAAAGGTAACAGGAAGGTAGGTAGAAGAAATCCTAAAATAGGAATTGTAAAAAGCATACTTGTGGTATATAAACAAGTGTGGCAGCATTGTTAGAAAGTAGAGAAGTTAGACAATATTTCTTAAACAACTGATCAGCTGTTAAGCACTTTGTAAGATCAGTTGATTTATTTTCTAACATTGTAAAAACGAAGCTAGGTTTCTTCTAACCTAGGAACATTGAGCAAAAATATATATTGATGGAAACACCAATCCATCAGTAATTTTAAATCTCTTGTTCATATTCTATTTTCAGTTTAAATTGTTCAAACTTATTCTCTCTTATTCTAATTCATCAAACAACAAATATTAAAAGAATTAAAAAGTTTTAATATTTGTATTCAACCCCCCTTCTACAAATATTGACTTAGTTCTGGAGAATAACAAAGCTAAATTATCTACATATTTTTGGGCAGAAACAATTAACACTACATACTACATTCAGAATATTTACATGGTCAATCAACTACAAGGCAAAACCCCATATCAATTGATGAAGAAAGAGAAGAAGCCAACAGTAAATTTTCTTCATGTATTTGGCTGTAAATGTTTTGTACCGAGAAATCTAGGTGAAATTTTGGGAAAATTTGAAGCCAAATCTGATGAAGCTATATTTGTTGGATATGGAATTGCAACCAAGGCTTACAGAGTCTACAATCTAATCATTCAATTGATAACAATTCAATGGATAATCATTTTGCTCAACAATCATCAAGTAGAATATGCATCTTAGGGGGAGGGTTCTCAAATAATCAATCACATCACAATGATCATGAAGTATCATCCTCAAGAACCAATTTGCCTCCACAAAGAAAATGGACCAAAAGTCACCCCTTTGAGTTGATCATAGGAGATGCAAATGATGGTGTCAAAAGTAGAAGTGCAACTCAAAATAAATGCTTGTATAGCAGCTTCCTATCCCAAGAAGAACCAAAAAGGATTGAAGAAGCCTTGAATGATCCTGATTGGATAATAGCTATGCAAGAGGAGTTGAATCAATTTGAAAGAAACAAGGTATGGAAGTTGGTGCCCAAACCAAAGAACAAGTCTATTATTGGTACAAAATGGGTATTTAGAAATAAAATAGATGAATATGTGTTGGTGAGATTACGAAGCTATATAAATAGTAATCGTGATAACTCAACACTAGAACAAGACAGGTAAATAATACTATGCCTACACAGAACTCAGGAAGAAATGAAGATAAGGCAAATACACTGAATCAAGACATTAGAAGAAGTTTTGAAGTCTACTACAGGTCACTGAAAGAAGTACATTAATATGTTCATGCCTCAGTGAAGAATAATGGTTAAAGACTTTCAGGGTTTTACAATTGTTGAAGATTCAGTATAGAAGTGCCACAAGAAGATTTCAGTGTAAAAGCATTGATTGAAGATAGACAGTGTTTAAAGCATAGGAATCTAGAAAGGTGAAGACAAAGGTTAAAGAAGACAGCTGCAATCTTGAAGTTATACTCACTGAAAGAAGTTCATTCATATGTTCAAATGTCAGTGAAGAACAAAGAATGAAGTATTCAAGATTGTAGTAGTAATGAATACATTGTCGAAGTACCAGAAAAGATTCTAGCGAAGTCACAGTGTTTATTAACAGTCAATGTTCGAAGCAATAAAGAGCTGCAACATTCATGTCAATTGATTTAATTGAGAATATGAAGATCAATACGGTGTTAGTCACTTGTGAACTAGACCAGTGCACTAAGTGTCAACACAAAGAATTTGATTAACATGTTCATTGTACAAGAAGAATTGATAGAAGCCAAGTAAGCAAGGTTATTCTCCAAGTCATTGTATAAGGTGAAGAATCGACACCTAGCTTTACATAGGTGAAGAAATCGACACCAAGTTTAAACAAGGTGAAGAAATCGACACCAAGTTTATACAAGGTAAAGAAATCGACACCAAGTGATATAAGGTGGAAGAATTCGACACCAAGGCAAATAATGGTGAAGAAAATTGACACCTAACCTTGCAATGACAAAAAGAATTCAAGTGGTATTTTATTATGTCAAGAAATTGACACCTAGAATTTAATCACTTGAAATTCGACACCTAGCCATGCAGTAAAGGTAATTCAACACCTAGGATATTTATGTCATAAGAATTCGACACCTAGATTGTTGAAGTGTTAAGGCATACACATGGTTATGTTATTCGCCCTTAAGTACACTAAGTTTGGAGAAGGGGGGGTTGAATACAAACTTAAGAATTAAGTCAACTTCTTGCGGAAATAAGTTTGTACAAAGAGAGTGTTTAATTAAGATTGATGTAACTAAGAACTGGATAACTAAAGTGTTGATAACAGAAACACCAAGATTAAAAATTACTAGTGGATTGTTTTTCCACTAGTGTGTTTTTGCTTTCAATTGATCTTAGTAAAAATACTAAGCTGCGTACAAAGTTGAATGTAGAATCTAGAAAAGCATTACAAGTTCTGCCTGATTTTCTACTTTGTTTTTCTTGAGTTCTATTACAAAACAACTACTTCTTTGCTACTGTGTTGTTGCTTTTTATAAACAACAACTACACCTCTAGTTTTCTATCGACTGATAACAATATAATATTACAATTTATACTGTTTACATAAAAATAGAAACTAGCTCCTTTTCACAGCTTTCCTTGTAGAACTTACTAGCTCTGGAAGTGTCTTTTGTCTTAAGATATTCCTTGGATGCTGTGTTGCCTAGAAAGTCTTCACAGTCCTGACAGGACTGTCTTCCAATGATTCAGTTTCTGCACTGTTCCCGTGAAATCTGGCTTTTAGCTAAATAGGGAAACTTTAATCAACTGATAAATGATGTTAAGCTTATCAGTTGATTCACCTTTGCTTATCCATCGATGGATAGGATATCTGTTGATCAGTTGATGTGTCGATGGATAATTGAGCTATCCATCGACTCCTTATCCATTGATGATTCTTTATCCGTTGACTGTAATTATCCATTGATAGCTTTCATCCGTTGAGTAGTGTCTTCATCCATCGACTTCAACATCAGTTGATCACTTCACTTGTGAGAATTCTGACTTAGAATATTTACAATTGATCAGCCATTCTTCACATCTGTTGAGAAGCTAGAAATTGAAGTCAATAACATCAGTTGACTACATCATTGCATCCATCGAGGTAATACAATCAATTGATAGTGAAACATAAATCAATGCTACAATCCAGTTTATCAGTTGAGAAACAAGTTTCAACTGATAGCTGGTTTCCTAATCAATGGATATTTATAAGTCATATCCATTGATCAGTTACAAAAATAATTTTGAGTCCCTATTGAAATTCTAAGTAATTTGTTATCATCAAAACTCATAATTCCTAACAATCTCCCCCTATTTATGAATATTTAAAATATGCATAAATTTTCTGTTGATGATAACAAAACTCCTGAACATTTTCATTCTTAGCAAGAATTACAATATTGATAAGTAAAGTTTTAGACAGAGTAATCAGATACCAGACAGGGATGAATTCTGATAATTTTGATGATTGAGGTTGAATCTCCTATCTTCTCCTTCTTCCCCTTGACTCATTCATCTTGTCTTCATTCTCCTTCATCTTCCTGTAGAGGGTTCCCTTCAATATCTTCTCATCTTCAATCCTGTAGTCCAATTGACTTGCCAGATGATTTAATTCCAGATTTGGAAGTTTGTCTATTTCTTGACAAATATCAATGCATTTTTCTCTGCCTTCCCTATCCTTGTATATCATCAAGTAGAAGGGCTCATGAAGCACTTTTCTTCCTTCAGGATTCCAGATCTTTATTCTGTCATCCCTTTCTTCTTGAACAGGTGCCTCCCTTATCTTCTTCATTCTTTCAAGGATGGCCTTTCCTAGCTCTTCAGTTAGATAATACTTCCTGTTGAGCATAGTGTAGATCTTCCTCAAGATGCCATATCCTTGATCCAAAACTTGGTTGAATGTGAAGGTTGAGTGTGATCCATCTTCATACTCAATGTGAAGAAGATCAACATCTTTCTTCCTTTGCCCTTTTGCTGCAATCATTCCCTCAGCTTTGATTGGCACAAAGTTTTCAGATTTATGTTTGAACACCTCTATTTCTTTGGCTTGATTACTCCCAGAAGCTTGACCTTCAGTCTTGACTTGTTTTGGCTTCTTCTCCTTGTCTTCATCAGCTAATGGTCTTTTAACTCCAGATGATTTTGGTGCATCTTTGGGCTTATTTGCTCTTTGCTTCATCCTTGGCCTCCTTTCACCTTCTTTTCTTCTGGCTTCTCTTATTAGCCTATCCTCTTCATCATATTCCCTTTGCAATTGAATGGCTAATTCTTCTTGTCTTCTTTCTTGTTGCTCCTTTTCTTTTATGCCAACTGCTATGGCTTTGCTCAATAATTTTTCACTTTCCCCTCCACCTGTGACAGCTTTCTTTTTATCATCTTCAATTAGCTTTCCCTTTCCTTTCCTGTCACCAGGTTGTGAGCTGCTGGTACTTGTTTCTTTGAATTTGCTAGCAATTGCATCAAATTTCCTTACTATGTCTTGAGCCAACTCCTTCTTGGGATCTGTAGTCTTTACCACATCTTCAGTACCACTTGCTTTCTCCAATGCATCAGCTTCTTGCTTCTCCCCCTTTTTGTTATCAGCAACTGGCACTTGTGCTACTGACTGAGAGAGTATGGGAGTCTCTAAGAGTTTACCCAGAAGATTGATTTGAGTGACTTGATTCTTCAAAATTTGCTGCATGCTAAGTTCCATGGAGGTTACTCTTTTCTCCAATTCCATTACTTTGTCCTTTGCTGAAAACTCAGTGTCCAACCTTTGCTTGATTCTAGTCAGCATTGTGAGGCTGAGTCTGGAGTCAATAGTGGTGTCAAAATGCATCCTTGAGCTGTCAATGTCTTCTCTTATTTTCTTCAATTCATACTTGGAGCTTGTGACATGCATTTTCTGGATCTTCAAATTATCCCTGTAAAAGTTCAGAATTCTCCTGTGCAGGGGATCCACCACATCTACTTCAGCCATGGACCTTCTGTAAAGAGAAATAATGGCCCTTTCTGTTTCAGCCAAATTAGTTTCATCACTAGCCACTTGTGGATCTAGAAGGTCATCATCAGAATTGTCATCAAAATCTTCAGGATTCATGTGGGATATATCATCAGGTTGACTGGCCAAAAACTCTTTCCCACTCCTGAATTGCTCTTCTGTCTGCACTAAACCCAGCATTTGCTCAGCTATTTGATTAGATGCTGCTGCTAGTTCCTGATAATGAGGATCTTCATGTTGAAAGGTTGAAGCATCAAGATTTACATCAATTTCATCCTCCACCTCCAAGTTGACTTCTGCACCTCCTGCAGGGACTTCATAGTCTACAGCTCCCCCTGACTCCAGCCCCAACTTCTGGGTGAGTCCTGCTTCAATCTGCTCAGTTTTAGAAGTTGATGCTTCATGAGATGGTGAAATTGGTTTCTCTCTATTCTTTTCTCTCTCACTCTCTTCTCTCTTTTCTTGCATCAGGATCTCATCCTGGATTCTCACCTCTCCCTTACTTTCCTCTCCTTTTTCATCAGCTGCTAAGGTGGGACTCTCTTTTCTCACACCCTCTCCTTTTGCCACCTCAGAAGAATTTGAGGGCCCCTCAGTCACACACTCTCCTTTTGCCAAGGTATGCAAACCTTGCCTCTCACACACCTCACCCACTCCACTCAATCCTAATAGGGTATTGGCCACTTGAAGTGTTTCAATGGATGATTCATGAATTGACATTAAGGGATCAATCGATGGATAAGAAGTATCCATCGATGGATGAATATCCGTTGATGGGAGCTCGTCGATGGATGTAAGGATATCCATCGATGATAGTGAACTAGTCAATGGATGTTGGAAGTTATCAGTTGATTGCAGAATATCCATTGACTGGAGAGAACTAACAGTATTTGCCTGATCAACCAAGGTGTTAACCTTATTTGGTGATGCAGGTGAGAGTGTTGGCTCCACCCTGAGTTGCAAAGAGGGTGAATTTGAAACAATGAAGTTGTCAATCAACACTGTTTCTGAAGAAATAGTTTTTGAGGGAGATTGAGAAGAAAATTCAGATAAAGAATGGGGCTGTGCCTCAGGAAGATTCTGAGACACATCAAAAGAAGAAACGGAAGGCTCCACCAAATTTTCATTTGGCTTTGCAAGTGTGTGTGTGCCCTGTGCAGTATTTGTAACCTTCTTTCTTCTTTTGTATGGTTGTATTATTTGGTGACCCTTATCCCCATCTGATGGTCTTGGTTGAGACCTCTTTTCAATAGTTACATCTTTTTGAGAAGATGCAACTAGGGATGTGTTCAAGTCCTTTACTACAGCCTCAATCTGTTGGGAGATTGGACTGGAGGCTGGCTGGTTCCTCTCAATCTCACTCTCCTTATCCTTCTGGCTTTCTTGATGTTGGCCAGTTCCCTCACCCTTATCAACCACCTTCACTCTCCCCTCAGTGATTTTTCTTTTCTTACTTCTTACAACAGTAGTCTTTTGAGAAACTACTGAGGTGGTTTGATTAGACTTGGGTTTTGAAGGTTGTGCAACTTGGGTAGGAGGAATGGGGGCATTTCCATCTCCCTCCATTGTTGCAGAAGGCAAAGAAATTTGATATTTTGAAGAAGAATGTAAAAGATTGAGATTTTGAAGATATACCTGCACAAGAGGAGGATAAATGAGGCACAACTTAGGGTGTAAGTTGATTCTCACAAGATCCTTGAAGACCCTCTTGTTTTGCATCCATGGCTCCAAGGACTCCATATCTGCACTTATTTCATATTCTCCAACAGAGGCATTAATAATCATCATGAAAAATCTTGCAAAGTAGATATTATGTTTCCTAGATGACTTGGGTCCTAATTTGGCAGTCAATTCATTTAGGAGTAATGTGCCAAAATTAAAATATTTATCAAATAGGACAGAATAAGCAATTTCTTGCATACTTATTGTAATTGCATCAAAATTACTTATTTTTCCAGAAAATACTTTAATTATGGCATCAAAGAAATAACTCCATTCTTTTCTAAGATTCTTCCTAACAACTTCTCCTAATCCAGTTTCAGCATTTGCATAATTAACGGATTCTAACATGTCCCTAATTTCTTCTTCAGTTGGGGGCTTATCACAATTATTTGCAGGCAATCCTAAACATTCAGATAATGAAGTACTATTTATTGTATAGGTATTACCTTTGCAAGAATAAGAAATTACCTTCCCATCTGATGAAATCTCTGCAGAGGTCCACAGTTCTTCAACAAAGGAACACACGATTGTTGGTGCTTCGCTGAGAGCTTTGGAAACTTTGCAATCTCCTAGGAATCGCATCAATGGATGAAAGTCCACAGGAGCATCATTCACCGTTAGACATGCTGTGAAGTTGTTCTGTTCATAGGTGAACCCAGTGGAAGAGACGATCTTCTTTTGTGGTGCCATTCTTTCAGTTGATATTCAAGAAATTAAAGTGAACTTGAAAGAATTTGTGAGAGCTCGTGGGAATTAGATAAAATTAGCTTGAGAGAGAGACAGAGATGAATAGAAAAAAAATAGCAGGTAAGAATGAATTTTTAATTGTTGCTGCTATTTATATTTCCTAGTATTAAAAAGACTTGAAATGACTTTTTAATTAGTAGATAACCGTTGATGTATAAAAGACTGTAATTTATTACCCTTGATGGTAATTCTCCAACGGCTATAATTTGATCAACGGATGAATAAAACTGTAGAAATTCTATTACTATCGACGGATAAAAATAGAGAATTAATCATTTATCGATCGATCACTAACTACCAAGATAATTAACTGTCGATAGATAAATATCCATCGATAGGAATAACATTTATCTGTTGATCAAATAGGATGGGATTTATCCATCGATAAACAATTACTTAGGTAATTATCTGTCGATAGATAAATATCCATTGAATTGTGAACAATGGCTGCAAAACTTGACAGACATTTTAAGCATGAGTATAATTAAGCATACCTAACTCACAGACTAATCTATTAAAAGTAGATTCATCTAGAGGTTTGGTAAATATGTCTGCAAGTTGTTGTTCACTAGGGACAAAATGTAATTCAACTGTACCATTCATTACATGTTCCCTAATGAAATGATACCTAATGTCAATGTGTTTAGTTCTGGAATGTTGCACAGGATTTTCTGTTATTGCAATGGCACTTGTATTGTCACAGAAGATGGGAATTTTGTTCAAGTTGAACCCATAGTCAAATAGTTGATTCCTCATCCATAAAATTTGTGCACAGCAACTTCCAGCAGCAATGTACTCAGCTTCTGCAGTTGAAGTTGATACTGAGTGTTGCTTTTTGCTAAACCATGACACAAGTTTATTTCCCAGAAATTGACAGGTGCCTGTAGTACTTTTCCTGTCTATTTTGCAACCTGCATAATCAGCATCTGAGTAGCCTATTAGATTGAAACCAGAATCTCTAGGATACCAAATACCTAAATTTGATGTACCCTTAAGATATTTGAAAATTCTTTTAATAGCTACTAAATGAGATTCTCTAGGATCAGCCTGAAATCTAGCACATAAGCATGTAGAGAACATTATATCTGGCCTACTAGCAGTTAAATATAAAAGTGAGCCTACCATGCCTCTATAACTTGAAATATCCACCTTAGCTTCTTTGGTATTTAATTCAAGTTTAGTGGCAGTGGCCATGGGAGTTTTTGCAGAAGAACATTCACTTAACTCAAATTTCTTTAACAAATCATGAATGTACTTTGTTTGATTTATAAAAATACCATCCTTAACCTGTTTGACTTGTAACCCAAGAAAGTAGGTAAGCTCTCCCATCATGCTCATTTCATATTTACTCTGCATTAGTTTGGCAAACTTCTTGCAAAGTTCCTCATTTGTTGATCCAAAAATAATGTCATCCACATAAATTTGTACAAGAATGATAGAGCCATTAACATGTCTACTGAATAGAGTTTTATCAACAGTACCTCTTGTGAAATTATTCTCAATGAGAAACTGAGATAGAGTGTCATACCAGGCCCTTGGTGCTTGCTTCAAGCCATAAAGTGCTTTGAGTAAAAAATAGACAGAGTTAGGAAATTTTAGATCTTCAAAGCCAGGAGGTTGTTCCACATAGACTTCCTCTTCTAGTACTCCATTCAAAAATGCACTTTTCACATCCATCTGGTAGACTTTGAAATTAGCATGTGCAGCATAGGCCAGAAAGATTCTAATTGCTTCTAACCTTGCAACTGGTGCAAAAGTTTCATCAAAATCAATTCCTTCTTCTTGTGAATAACCCTTTGCTACAAGCCTTGCTTTATTCCTAGTCACAATACCAGTTTCATCCATTTTGTTTCTGAATACCCATTTTGTACCAATTACTGATCTGTCTTTTGGTCTGGGCACCAGCTTCCATACTTTATTTCTTTCAAACTGATTCAGTTCTTCTTGCATAGCCAACACCCAATCAGGATCCATGAGAGCCTCTTCAATTCTTTTGGGTTCTTCTTGAGATAGAAAACTGCTATACAGACACTCATTTTGAGTAGCACTTCTTGTCTTGACACCATCTTCTGCATTTCCAATAATTAGTTCAAATGGATGGCTTCTTGTCCATTTTCTTTGAGGATACAAATTTTGCCTTGATGATGAAGCTCCATGATCATTTGTATTGAACTCAAAGTGATCTGAATTTGTAGAATGATTCTGAAACCCTCCCCCTGAAGTGGATACCCTTGATGTAGATTGTTGATTATCCGTTGAGGAGTTATCAGTTGATGCATTATCAGTTGATGGATTTCTGTCAACTGATAAATTATTCATTGATGCAGTAACATCAACTGATATTGGGTTTCTGAACACTTGAGGTTTTATAATTTCTGCCTCTTCATCGTCATTTACATCATTTGATTCATTCTCAAAATGCAGTGTGTCATGATTTCCTTCATCAAACAAGCCTTGAATCTTTTTATCATCAAATACTACATGTACAGATTCCATAACAATGTGTAGTCTGAGATTGTAGATTCTATAGGCTACACCTGATAGTGCATACCCAATAAATATAGCTTCATCAGCCTTGGCTTCAAATTTTCCTAGATTTTCACCTTGATTTCTTAGTACATAACACTTGCAGCCAAAGACATGAAGAAATCCCACATTTGGCTTTTTGTCTTTCTTGATCAATTGATAAGGAGTCTTCCCTTGAGCTTTATTTACTAGGGAGATGTTTTGAGTAAAACATGCTGTGTTTATGGCCTCAGCCCAGAAGTATGTTGGGAGTTTGGCATCTTCCAACATGGTTCTAGCAGCTTCAATCAATGTCCTATTTTTCCTTTCAACTACCCCATTTTGTTGAGGTGTTCTGGGTGCAGAGAATGTGTGTATGATTCCTTTTGATTCACAGAACTCTTTCATTGTGGAATTTTTGAATTCTGTTCCATTGTCACTCCTTATCTTCTTTACATCCAATTCAAGATTTTTCTCATTTTCTCTTATGTGCTTGATGATGAGATGACTAGCTTCATCCTTTGAATGTAGAAAATAAGTCCATGAGAATCTTGAAAAATCATCCACAATGACTAGAGCATACCTCTTCTTTGCAATAGACATAATATTTACAGGACCAAACAAATCCATATGTAATAACTCAAGTGGCTTTTCAATTGAAGATTCCAATTTCGACTTAAATGATGCCTTCCTCTGTTTTCCTTTCTGACAAGCATCACAAAGTCCATCCTTGACAAATTCCATTTGTGGTAAGCCTCTCACTTGATTTTTCTTAACCAAGAGATTCATGGCTTTGAAATTCAAGTGAGCTAATTTCTTATGCCACAGCCAACTTTCATTTGTACTTGCCTTAGAGAGAAGACAAGTCATTGATTCTGCATTTGTTGAGTTGAAGTCAGCTATGTACACATTCCCTTTTCTATTCCCAGTCATGACCAGGCTTCCATCTACCTTGTTGGAAATTATGCATGTTTCTGTTGTGAAACAGACTTTATTTCCATTGTCACATAGTTGACTTATGCTTAACAAGTTATGTCTTAAGCCATCAACTAATGCAACAGGTTCAATGATGACATTCTCTCTTGAAATCAAGCCATATCCCATGGTGTGCCCTTTGCTGTCATCTCCAAAAGTTACTCCAGGGCCAGCTTTCTCCTCAAACTTTGTGAGCAGGGATTTATCTCCAGTCATGTGTCTTGAACATCCACTGTCCAAGTACCAAAGATTTCTTCTCTTTCCCTGCACACAGTCAAAACAAATCAAGTTGATTTTGGTACCCAAGTTGCCTTGGGTCCTTTCTTATTAGTTGTTATCTTTGGCTTGGTTTCCAATTTTTGTACCTTTGGTTTGGGTGGTTTTACTTCCACTTCAACCTTAGGTGTTGGTCTCCCTACCTCAGAATTCTCAGTGCTAATATTTGGAATGCTCATGCTTGCAGAGTTGAAAAAATTTGGTGCATGAAGACTGTTAAGCATATTCCATGGCATAGCAGGCATATTCATATTGGCAAATGCAAGATATGGATTAAACATATAAGGCATTGATGCATACTGAGCATGAACAGCATGAGAATCAACTGAATGAGGAAAAACAGAACTGGTATGCATGTTGGGTATAGCAGGTACATTTGTTGTTGTAGGCATTGTGAGTTTACATTGCACAGATAAATGATTTTTACTACCACACTTAGCACAAACTTTCCTAGGAGCATATTTGTCAGGTGTGTAGTTGTTGTGCTTGTTTATGCCTACTTTACCATTTCTATTTTTCTTCTTCTTTTCATTTGGCTGAATATTAGGTTCTATCTTTTCCAATTTCTCTTTCAACTGATTTTTAGATAAGAATCCTATATTAGCCTTTTCAACTTCGATTTTAGCTTCAGAGGAGCTACTTTCTTTGACAAATTTAATAGGTCTGTTAAACTTAGTTTTAATATCACATTTCTTAGCAGTTGATGACTTCTCAATCGATGGATAATTATCCGTTGAAATAGCATTATCAATCGATGGATAATTCTTATCAGTTGATTTAGAGTTATCAATCGATTGCTTCTTTTCTAAAGATTGATCTTCATCAATGGCTATTTTCTCAAGAGTTTCAGACAACATGGTGAAAGAGTTTGTTCCATGAATGTCATTCATCTTCTTACTGGCTTTACTTGACCTGTTCCACTTGTCAATGGTTCTTAGTTCATCCTCTAATTTTTCTTTTAACTTCTCTATTTCCTTTTTACTGTCAACTAGTTCATTTCTAGCATCTTTGTTTTCCATCTTGAGTCTGTCCAATTGCACTAGCTCACTCTCTAAGAAATTGTTTCTTTCAGTGAGAGTTTCTAATGTTAATTTGAGCCTAGTGTTCTCTTTGTTCAAAGACTTAAGAGTAACATGCAAATTATACAATTCATTAGACATTTCATTAATTGTAATATTGCATTCATCTTTGGACAACTCAGATAGATTTGTAGAAATTACCTGATTGCTAGATGAACTAGCTTCCTGGTCATCTTGATTGGCCATTAGTGCAAGATTGATGTGTTCTTCTTCTTCTTCAGAATCCTCCTCAGCAGCCCAGTCCTTTTCTTCTGTCACAAAAGCCTTCTCTCTTTGTTTGAGCAAGTCAAAGTACTTCTTTTTATAGTCAACACCATCACTAGACTTTGACCTCTTTTCAACTTTGGGCTTTCTGCATTCACTTGAAAAGTGACCAGCCAATCCACAGTTAAAGCATCTGAATTGAGTTCTGTCAACAAGATTTTTGCCTTGTTGAGTGTCTCTCCTGAACTGTGATCCAGGCCTTTGCATTGGATTCCTTTTGAACTTGAGTTTGGAAAATTTTCTTGATAGAAAAGCTAAATGCTCATCTATTTCATCCATTTCATCTTTGATGAGTGACTCATCACTATCACAAAGTTCTTTTCCTTTACCAGTAGAAGATTCATCATATCTAACATAATTTGCACCATTGCCATGACCTTCTTTCTTCCCTTCTTTGAAATCAGCATCTTCATCTGTTTCTGCAACTTGCTTTTCCTTGACCATCAAAGCAATGGACTTTTCTCTCTTCTGACTTTTCTCAATTTCCTCATCTTGCTGTAGCTCCAACTCATAGGTTTTCAAGATGCCATACAGCTTGTCCAAGGTATAATCTTTAAAGTCAGGAGATTGCCTTATAGAGACAGTCATTGGTTTCCATTCTTTGGGTAGGGACCTCAAGAATTTGAGGTTGGTGTCCTCAACAGCATAAACTCTTCCATATAGTTTAAGCTCATTCAACAGCTTTTGAAACCTACTATATGTATCATTTATTGTTTCACCACCCTTGAAGTGAAAGGCCTCATACTTTTGAATCAAGAGTTGCATCTTGTTCTTTCTTACTTGCTCAGTACCTTCACAGAGGGTTTGAAGAGTGTCCCAGACTTCTTTGGAGGTTGTACAACTGATGACATTGTCAAACATGTCCTTGTCAAGACCATTAAACAAAATATTCATGGCCTTTTTGTCCTTGTGTACTTCCTTTTCATCTTCATCTGTATACTCACTCACAGATTTAGGAATGAGTTTGTCTGGTGCTTGAGTACCGTCTGCATTTACACTTGTAACTATTTTCATAGGCACATGTGGACCTTTCTCTATGCAATGAACATAGGAAGGATCAATAGATAGCAGATGCAAGTGCATTTTTACTTTCCAGGGAAAATATTCATCTTTCTCTAGAACTGGAATCTTAACTCCTGTTTCTCTTTGACCCATTCTTGATGTACTTTTAGATCTTGACTTTCTGTTTGTCGAAAGCTTGCTCTGATACCAATTGTTATTCGCCCTTAAGTACACTAAGTTTGGAGAAGGGGGGGTTGAATACAAACTTAAGAATTAAGTCAACTTCTTGCGGAAATAAGTTTGTACAAAGAGAGTGTTTAATTAAGATTGATGTAACTAAGAACTGGATAACTAAAGTGTTGATAACAGAAACACCAAGATTAAAAATTACTAGTGGATTGTTTTTCCACTAGTGTGTTTTTGCTTTCAATTGATCTTAGTAAAAATACTAAGCTGCGTACAAAGTTGAATGTAGAATCTAGAAAAGCATTACAAGTTCTGCCTGATTTTCTACTTTGCTTTTCTTGAGTTCTATTACAAAACAACTACTTCTTTGCTACTGTGTTGTTGCTTTTTATAAACAACAACTACACCTCTAGTTTTCTATCGACTGATAACAATATAATATTACAATTTATACTGTTTACATAAAAATAGAAACTAGCTCCTTTTCACAGCTTTCCTTGTAGAACTTACTAGCTCTGGAAGTGTCTTTTGTCTTAAGATATTCCTTGGATGCTGTGTTGCCTAGAAAGTCTTCACAGTCCTGACAGGACTGTCTTCCAATGATTCAGTTTCTGCACTGTTCCCGTGAAATCTGGCTTTTAGCTAAATAGGGAAACTTTAATCAACTGATAAATGATGTTAAGCTTATCAGTTGATTCACCTTTGCTTATCCATCGATGGATAGGATATCTGTTGATCAGTTGATGTGTCGATGGATAATTGAGCTATCCATCGACTCCTTATCCATTGATGATTCTTTATCCGTTGACTGTAATTATCCATTGATAGCTTTCATCCGTTGAGTAGTGTCTTCATCCATCGACTTCAACATCAGTTGATCACTTCACTTGTGAGAATTCTGACTTAGAATATTTACAATTGATCAGCCATTCTTCACATCTGTTGAGAAGCTAGAAATTGAAGTCAATAACATCAGTTGACTACATCATTGCATCCATCGAGGTAATACAATCAATTGATAGTGAAACATAAATCAATGCTACAATCCAGTTTATCAGTTGAGAAACAAGTTTCAACTGATAGCTGGTTTCCTAATCAATGGATATTTATAAGTCATATCCATTGATCAGTTACAAAAATAATTTTGAGTCCCTATTGAAATTCTAAGTAATTTGTTATCATCAAAACTCATAATTCCTAACAGGTTATGGAAATCGACACCCACTGATTTATGTTTAAGGCAATTACATTTGACTGTAGAATTCGACACACAGGAATATTTTCTAAGGTAAATTACATGGAAACAATATTCGAAACCTAGAATATATCCAAGGGATTCTCAAAGTCAACTCAAGTAAACATACAGTGGGAGAAGAATTCGACACTCACAACTGTAGTTCAATTATTGAAAAGTCTACACTATAAACAAATGAATCTAATTCATTTGGTGTGTGTGTATGAAAATATACACACAAAAGCAAAGAGATACAGAGAGAGACAGAAGCCGGAGAAGTAGAGATACAAAGCTATACACATACCTTCTTCGCTGGAGTTTTATAATCTAGCCGGTTCATTATGTTATAAATCTATAGGGCTATTATAAAGTACTCTCTGTTAGATTGATTTCTATTATTCATTCACAGATCTATACATTGTAATAGGAATCATTCATATGTCTTTGTAGAAGCAAAGAACTCTGTTTTTTGGAAGCCAGTTATTCATTTAACTGGGTGTAGCAACCTCAGGGATTAATACGAAAGTAATATTTCCCGAAACATGTCTCATTCAATTACTTGCTAATTTTCTAGATCTATACTGTTTATTCATAAAAAGAGAAAATTAGTAAGCCAGCCTCCTAAACACTACACGGACTCGAACCACTAACCGAACTCTAAATTATTTATCCGTAAAAGATTCGAAAGAATTTTTTAATTTAGTGAGTATCATATTCAACCCCCCTTCTACGATACTTTCGGGACCTAACAATTGGTATCAGAGATGACTGATTAATATACAAATCAAGATCCGTAACTCAGTGAAGCTCAGGGTGTAGAAGCCGTCTGGACTCAAAATGAGAAGACCTTGTTTAATAAATTTATTTTTAAACTTTTAATAAGTTTATTCTATAAACTCTATAAAATTTATTTTATAAACTTTTATTAGTTTATGTTATAAATTTTAATTAATTTACTTTGTAAATTTTATGTTAAATTTATTCTATAAACTTTTATTAAAATTTATTTTATAAACTTTTATTAGTGTATGTTATAAATTTTAATTAGTTTATTTTAGAAAGTTTAAATAAAATTTATTTTGTAAACTTTTATAAAATTAATTTTATAAACTTTTATTTGTTTATATTATAAATGTTATTTAGTTTATTTTATAAATTTAATAAAGTTTAAAGTTTAAATTTATTGAACAAATTTCAGATGCATGTCAAGTCATTTATAAGAGGCCAAGAAATTCGACACTTAGGGTTACTAGGTGAAGAAATTCGACACATAGTTCTACAGGGCAACAAAATCGACACATAGCCTTCAAGGATGCCAAAAAGAATCTAAGTCAGTTCTACAGGGTAAGAAAAATCGACACTTACCTATACAGGGTAGTAGAATTCGACACATTGATTCTTTGAATGATAGAAAATATTCTAAGGCATACTACAGGGCAGAAAAGTCGACACATGTCTACAGCGCAGGAAAATTCGACACAGGCTACCGTGGAGAGAAAAACCGATACCTAAAGGTAGTAGTCGAATTGTCTAAGGCAGTGACTCAAAATTCGACACCCAGACCAAATTACAGTTTGGTACCCCAAATTTTGTACTCTTTAATTTTTATGATAGATTTATTTATTTTTACAGAAAATTTAAAATTCTTGAAAACTAAAATTATTCTTAAGTATTAATTTACGATATTTTAATTTTTAAGAAAATTCAAAATTCTTGAAAATTAATTTGTTGTAAATTTTTATTTTTGTTTAATTTATTTTCTAAGAAAATTAAAAATTCTTGAAATTTAAATTTTTCTTAAATATTAATTCGAGGGTGCTCAAGAAGAAGTAATTGAAGATTTTTCCGGGTATTGAAGACGACTGAGATTGACTGAAGATTATCCGATATAGTTAATTCTAGAATAGGCTGAAGATATACTGGTATTAATTTCCTCAAAGGTTTACTCCATAGGATCCCACTAATATTCTGTAAGCTATAAAAGAAGAGATTAATATAGTTTTTGATTGATTCAAGTTGAATTTTTGGATGAAAAGTCTTAGGGGTTAAAGTAGTGAAGGAGAACAGACTGGACTACCTGGCATCTTTGTGCAAGCCTTAAAGTTTATTTTACAGAGAGATTATAGGAAGTTCATGCTAACACTGCAGATCATCTTGAAAACAGGGTTACAGTCATAGGGAATCTAAGGATACAACCACATGATCTTTAGATGAACTATTTGTGTGCTGAAGGCCTGCGAACTAGAACAAGAGCTGAAGCAGATAATATTTGGTAAAACAGGTTGTTAGCATATCCACTGTATTTGTGACCCACGAACCAAATTTGATTGAAGTCAAGGTTGAGAACCTCTGAACAGAAATGAATTGATCCTAGAAGCTGAATTGAAGATGTTGAAGCTCGAGGTAGTGGTCAAGGTGTTTTATGTAAATTTGACACTTTGGAATAACCTGAGATTGGACGACCAGTCAAGCATGCAGGACAACTGGAAGTTCAGTGACGTCAGATTCAGTTGGAATCCCAATTCTATATCTAAGGTCCTTACCTATAGATTCCATTAAGGAGATTTTCAAGATCAGTTCAAGAGGAGGTTGCAAGACAAGGATGGTTTTAAATTTGACAGACAAGTTTAGGTTTGCTACACAGATTGAAGAAGCCTGTACAAGCAAATGATGTCAGACACTGTTATGGATCAAAATCAGATGCGTTTAACGTATGATTACTGCTAAGGTTTGAAAGAGCTTCAAGCTTATATGACTGCACTAACGTTTCGTGACTAACTTGGGTCCTCGTTAACTGCCTACGTATCTCAATGAATGTAAGAATCAAGTCAATAAAACGTAGTTCTAATGTTGAGGGGTTAGGCCCTTTATATAGGCGCACGAAGGCCTTGGAGTCAGATTAGAATTAGGAGACTTGGAGGTCAAGTCTCCTAGTGATAGGGTTATCCAAACCTTATAGGAATGAGAGTCCTCATTGGACTCTTCCTATGTTCGAATTTCTAGATCCTTCTAGGATGAAGGCCTCCAACAGGCTCATCGGGCCTTTACTGAGCCTTTATTAACTAATTACTAAATTAATTAATAATAAGGGCTTATTGGGCTTATAGCTTTAACAGAGCTTGTGGGCTATACTTACAAACCCAGTTGATCCTTGGGTTGCAAATCCAGTTGATCCTAGACTTTATTTCCCTAGTTCGTTACAAGGGCCCAAGCCTTTGGACCATACCAGGCCTAATTAATGGAATAATAAATGCTATATTTATTATTTCCCCAGAGCTATTTTTACCCATATCATTTGCCCCCCAACTTTTGGGAAAACTTCGTGAGTTTTCGTAAAAGTTTCACAAAGGGTTTCAGTGCCTTATCGGGCTTTTGACTCGTATTAGTCAATTTTATCTCATATTTTGGGCTCAGGCCTTTTTATTTTTAATCCCTTAAAGGAATTAATATTAAATAAATTGGTCCCCAAAGAACTTTTATTCGTAGCTAACTGGTTAAATATTATTTCCGCATTTCTGACCTGAATCGACTAGGATTGAGGTCAATTTTCGACCTCAAAAACCCTCGAGGTCAAATTGATGGTTCCAGGTCAAATTCGACCTGGATTGAGGTCGAACAGGATTCCAAAATGCCTTGAAGTTGAAACTCCGGGTTGAGGTCGATTTCGACTTCGATCGAAGTCGATTTAGGGCTTCAAAATTCTTGGAGTCGAAAATGTTGCACCGAGGTCAATTTCGACTTCGTTTGAAGTCGAACTAGGCCTCAAATTCTCTTGAAGTCAAAGACTTAGATTGAGGTCGACTTCGACTTCGATTGGAGTCGATTTAGACTTTAAAAACCCTTGGAGTCGAAATCCTTGGTTGAGGTCGACTTCGACTTCGACTTTGACTGAAATCGATTTAGACTTCAAAAATCCTTGTAGTCGAAATGTTTGACTGAGGTCGATTTCGACTAGGATTGAAGTCGAATTAGACTTCAAATATCCTTTAAGTCGAAATTTCTTGGGGCCTCTAGGCTTTGTAATTTTCGACTAGGATTGAAGTCGAATTAGGTTTAAAAACTCTTTGAAGTCGAAATTAATGGGGGCTTCATGGCTTTATAATGTTCGACTAGGAACGGAGTCGAGTTAGACTTCAAAACCCTTTGAAGTCGAAATTGTTGGGGGCCTCATGGCTTTATAATGTTCGACTAGGAACGGAGTCGAATTAGACTCCAAAACCCTTTGAAGTCGAAATTGTTGAGGGCCTCATGGCTTTGTAATATTTGACTAGGAATGGAGTCGAATTAGGTTTCAAAACCCTTTGAAGTCGAAATTGTTGAGGGCCTCATGGCTTTGTAATATTCGACTAGGAATGGAGTCGAATTAGGCTTCAAAACCCTTTGAAGTCGAAGTTGTTGAGGGCCTCGTGGCTTCATAATTTTCGACTAGAATTGGAGTCGAATTAGACTCCAAATATCTTTGAAGTCGAAAATTCTGGGGGCCTCATGGCTTTGTGGGCTTCATTCAAAGTGGGTTATACTTAGGCCCTTTATCGAAGAGTTTAACAGATTTTTCAAAATAAATGGTCTTCAAGGCATTTGGACCATGACTTGTCATCAATTGACTTTTGGGCCTTTCATCTTTATTGGGCCTTGGACTCTCTATGTCATAGGCCTTCGAGGCTTTCAACATTATATAGCGGGCCTTCATGGCTTTTTGAGAATCATGGGCTTTGCAGGCCCAAGTTCTGGATTCTTCTTGGTTCATGGGTGACAGACATTTGGGCCTTGAATCATGGGCTTTTGAGCCCATTTACCGGCCATACCGGTTGCCTTACCCTCCAACGGCCGTGTGACCTAGAAACACCTGTAAAAAGGTGAATTTAAACGGTCGGGTGACCTGCTGGGGGTTGTATATATGAGTGGTGTGAGGGGTCTCATTTCTCACACCTCTCATTTCTCACTTCTCAAATTTCTTCTCTGTTGTATTTGAGCTCTCAAGCTTCTAAGCAATTTCAGTCGTTAGTTCCCTCGAAGATATACATCAACTCGAAAGTCAGATGGCAGATAAGAGAGCTTCGAGATTGGCAGCTATGAATGCGGGGTCGGCCAAGAGAGGTAAACCCCTAAACCGAATCCCCATTTTTTCAACTTACATGTCTTTGATAGATATGATTAACCAAAGGGGGGATGAGTATCCTAGCCAGTCTCACTTAGATTCGTATAGTCGTAGTAGTAAGTTTTTCGATAATGATGTAGTAGAGGAGTACAACAAACTCTTTAATTTCCCCCCTAGATTTACCATTTCTTTGGTGGAGCCTGGTGACAGGACCAACCATTGGAATCCTAGTCGTTTGTTTGTTTACGTAGATGCCCTATTAGCGGGGCTTAGGTTTCCTTTACATGAATTTATCCCCATTCTTTTAGCCGACGTCCAAATCAATCCATGCCAAATTGTGCCTAATGGATGGAGGCTCATCCACTGTTTCATGGTTTTATGCTTAGAAAATAAAATAAAAATGACCGTCCCTCTCTTCCGCAAAATTTTTCAATTCAAAAACTCTTCGAGTCTTTCCTTGGGTTGGGTTCAAATAGCGCACAGGCCTAACAAACCCCACATCTTCGATACCTCTTCAATTCCTGACAAAATCCTTCACTGGAAGGAGAACTTTGTTCAAGTAAAATGGGAAGGGGGAGATTGGGGGACTCTCTTTAGAACCACATTTAGCAAGGTTTCATATGGGAGTGTCAACTCCATCAAGCTCTCAGATGAGGAGCAGGCCGCCTATGTCAAGCTTACTCAGGCGAAAACCAAGCAAGTTGCTTGGGCTCTTCTTGATGAGTATAAGTTGAAAGCTGTGGGCCTATCCAGGGCCTCGAACAAAGGTATATGTCTTACTTTACCTTGTTTACCTTGTCGATTTAGCGTTTTTCTAACGTACTTGTGTTTTCTTTTCAGCTGCGGCGTTGATCAACGAGTGGAATATTCCACCCATGGAAGAAACAGGCCGGATGAAGCGGCTAAAGCTGATGAATGACCCTAGGCAGGGGAAGGAACTTCCGGCTTTCTTACAGCCACATTCCAGGCCAAGCGAGGCTGAGGGCAGCAAGCCTGTCAAAGCGCCCAAATCTCAAGTGTACAAATCGGGTTAGGGCTTCAGGAAGTCGGACACCGTCGTCGGCTGCACAGATCATGCAAGGGATTGGTCCCTTCATTCCCTTACCCCTTGTGATTACAAGGACATTGTTTTGGGAAGCGATGAGGAGGGCATCAAAGCCTTGGGTGCACAAGCTTTGGCATCGGTAAGTTTCTTTACTTGCTTAATTCGCATTTCACAGTGCTTCCATTTATGTTTTTGATTTTTTATATGTTCTAACTGGTTTTGTTGCTTTTCAGGCTAATGCCTATATTCAGGCCTCTTTGCACCAAGCAGAAGCGTGGAAGACCCTGGCGGGGAAGCACAAAAAGGAGCTGACCGTGGCCCACGCCAAAATCAAGCATTTGGAGGAGAAGTTGGCCGAGAAGGAGGGGCTTCTAAAGCAGGCCCAGGCGGAGGTGGTTGAGCTGCGGGCAGACAAAAATGCCATTATTGATAAATATATGGCTTCGGACGAGTATCGAGAGTTGATCGAGGCTCACGACGACCTGGTCTTCCCAGCCAACTATACAATTGGGTGGAATGACGCTCTAAAGGAAGTGCTGGATAAACATCCAGGCTTGTTTGACCCAAGGGTGGACTTGAAATGACCTCAATCGGCCGAAGCCCTGAAGCAGCTTCTCAAAGAGCATAAGGAAACGGATGGGGAGGACAACCCTGATTTTAGGATTCGTGCGCCTTCTATCACTCCTTCCCCAGCCCCTTCTCCTCTCAGGACTACCTTGGAGAAGACTGCCTCAGAAGCAACTCCCCAAAAACGAACAGAGGAAAGCTCTTCTGGGGAAGAAGGTTCATCTTCGTCTAGAACGTCTTCGTCGGGTGAGGAGGAGTCTGCGGAAGAGGAGGAGGAATCCTCTAAGTAGTTCGTTTTTTATTTATGTTGGCCTTAGCGGCTTTGTAAAAACATTCAGCCTTTGGGCTTTTATTTATGTCTTTCACGTTTTTCTCAATCCTGCCTTTTTACTTTCTGCCTTAGTTTTGTTTGTTTTTCATGCTTAACTTGAACATAAACAACAAATACTTGCAAGGCTTGTAATAGACTTGGTGCAAATGACCAATATTATATAAAGATAACAAAACATTCTTTAGAAACTTTATCAAGCTTTTCAAAGTAAAAAAAGTCATGCCTCCAAGGCTTAACAAATGTCGTGCCTTCAAGGCTAATAAATGTCATGCCTACAAGGCCAATAAACCGTTATTTAAACATATTCGAAAATCAAAGTTGAAAACCTAAACATAATAAATTCTTAAGTTGGCCACATTCCAGCTTCTAGGGACTTCAACCCCCTCAAGGGTTTGGAGCTTATACGCGCCTTGCCCTGTGACTTCTTTCACTTGGTATGGCCCTTCCCAGTTTGGGGCTAGCTTGCCTTTGGGACCAACTCTAGATGCCTCGATCTTTCGCAGGACTAAGTCTCCTTCGCGGAAGAAGCTCTCCTTAACCCTAAGGTTGTAGTAGAATGAAGCTTTCTTTTGGTTTTCTATGATCCTGGCATTGGCTTCATCACGCAGCTCATTTATTAAGTCAAGGGCCAGCTTCATGCCTTCCTCATTAGTGTCAACCTGAAACTCTTGTATCCTTGGTGACGTCTGAGCAACTTCGACGGGCACCACTGCCTCAGCCCCGTAGGCTAATTGAAATGGAGTAGCTCATGTTGATGTTCTGCAAGTAGTTCTATATGCCCATAAGATTGGGAGTAACTCATCAACCCAAGTCCCTTAGGAGCGTTCAATCCTTTTCTTGAGTCCATCTAGGATAATTCTGTTAGCAACTTCAGCTTTCCCATTTGACTGCGGATGAGCTACTGAAGTAAAGCGTAGTTCAATGTTATAATTCCCACAGTATTCCATGAAGTCCTTGCTGTTGAATTGAGTTCCATTGTCCGTCACCAGGATTCGAGGTAGCCCATACCTGCATATGACGTTTTCCCAGAAGAACTGAGTTACGTTCTTAGTGTCAATTTTGGCCAAGGGCTTGGCTTCTATCCACTTAGTGAAGTAGTCGATGGCAACAATGAGGAACTTCCTTTGTGCACTGGCCATAGGAAACGGGCCTAGAATATCCATTCCCCACATGGCAAAGGGGAGCGGAGAGTTGATGGATGTCAGCATCTCAGGGGGCTGCCTAACAAGGGGTGCAAACCTTTGGCAGCGATCGCACTTGTTAACATATGCCTTGGCATCTTTAAGCATCTCAGGCCAATAAAATCCCAGCCTTATGACTTTATGAGCTAAAGCCCTGCTTTCAAGGTGCTGGCCACATACACCTTCATGAACTACCTTTAGGGCAGCTTCAGCCTCATGGGGTCTCAGACACTTCAAGTAAGGTATCACATATGATTTTTTGTAGAGTATTCTTTCTATGAGGGTATACCTCAAGGCCCTCACTGATAGCTTGCGAGCTTCCAGCCCTGTTTCTAGGTAGAGCCTGATGGGATCCATCCAACATGTTCGGGGCTACTAATTTCGCATCAATGCTCGGGGTCTTCAAGACTTGAAAATAAACATTGCCAGAGTAACTTTCAATCTCTAATGACGAAAATTTTGACAGGGCATCAGCCTTCACATTCTCCTCTCTCGGGATGTATTCAAAGTGGCATTCTTCGAACTGCGTGGCCTGAGCTTTAACAACTCTCAAATATTTTGCCATAGCCTCGTCACGGGCCTCGAACTCCCCATTTACTTGAGAGATTACTAACCTTGAGTCACCACATACTTTCACGTTCTTTACCCTCAGGGTTCTGGCCAGACCAAGCCCAACTATCAGAGCTTCGTATTCTGCCTCGTTGTTTATTGTCGGGAAATCCAACTTGATTGCATACTCGACAATGAAGCCATCCGGGCTTTGCAAAACTAGGCCAGCTCCACTAGTTTTCATTTTTGAAGCTTCGTCAAAAAAGAGCACCCAGTATTCTTTGAGTTCTTCCTCTTTTTCCTTCTTCTCTTCACTCTCTTTATCCTCTTCTTGCCCCCCGACTTCTTGGTTTGGAATGGTGCATTCAACCACGAAGTCAGCTAGAGCCTGAGCTTTGATGGCCGTTCTCAGCTTGTATTTGATTTTGAACTCTCCAAGTTCAACAACCCATTTTATTAACCTCTCACTGGCTTTGGGGTTATGCAGTATGTTTCTCAGGGGTTGGTCTGTCAAGACTTCAATAACATGCGCCTGAAAGTACGGGCGTAACTTCCTCGAAGCCATTATTAATGCTAATGCAAACTTTTCAACCTTTGAATAGTTCAGTTCTGCACCATGCAGAATCTTGTTAACGTAATAGATGGGCTTCTGAACCTTAGCTTCCTCTTTCACAAGAACTGCACTCAGGGCTGAGTTTGAGACAGCAAGATACATGAATAACACCTCTTTAAGTTTTGGTTTGGCAAGCAAGGGTGGCTCATCCATGTACTTCTTTAGTTCTTCAAATGCTGCTTGGCTCTCCTCATTCCATTCAAAGTTCTTGACCTTCTTGAGGGCCTTGAAGAACTGCAGACACTTCTCTCCGAATTTGGATATGAAACGCCCCAGGGCTGCTACCCTTCCAGTGAGCTTTTGGACCTCCTTAACAGTCTTGGGGGGCTCCATGTCCAAGATTGCTTGAATCTTATCGGGATTGGCCTCAATGCCTCTTTTGGAGACCATCAGGCCTAGAAATTTTCCAGACCCTACACCAAAGGCACACTTGGCCGGGTTCAACATCATTTTGTGGGTTCTCAGAACTTCAAATGCCTCACTCAGGTGCGCAAGATGATCGGCCTTGTCTAAGCTTTTGACTAGCATGTCATCAATATAGATTTCCATAGTCTTACCAATAAGGTGCTTGAAAATTTTATTCACAAGCCTTTGGTACATGGCTCCTGCATTCTTAAGCCCAAAAGCCATAACTAGATAACAGAAAATACCAAAGTCAGTGATGAATGATACCTTAGGGATGTCTCCGGGGTGCATTTTGATTTGGTTGTAACCACTAAAACCATCCATGAAGCTAAGCATTTCGTGCCCAGCCGTGGCATCTATCAACATGTCTATCCGTGGCAAGGGGAAACAGTCCTTAGGACACGCATCATTCAGATCAGTGAAGTCCACACACATTCTCCACTTTCAATTGATCTTTTTGACCATCACGGGGTTAGCCAGCCACTCAGGGAACTTAATCTCTTCAATAAATCCAACTTCCAACAACTTCTCTACCTCTGCCTTAATGGCCTCTTGCCTTTCAGGAGCAAAATTTCTTTTCTTCTGTTAGACTTGTGTCCTACTAGGATTCACATTCAACTGGTGTGTGATGAGTTTAGGGTCTATACCTGGCATGTCGGCTGCTGTTCAAGCAAAGACGTCTCTATTATCTTGCAAAAGCTGGACCAGCTGTTGTTTCAGGTCCTTGGGGAGTGAAACCCCAACATAAGTCACTTTCTCAGGATCTAGAGGATCCAGGGGAATGGACTCCAATTCCTCTGCGGGTTTCCCCCTTCTTTCTTAGTGGTCTCTGACATCTATATCTTTAATGGGGAGAACCTGCCCCCCAGTGCCATCAGGCTTCAAAGCGACCACATAACAACTCCTGGCCATTTTTTGATCACCTCTTTCTTCCTCCACTCCATTCCTAGTCGGGAATTTGAGTTTTAAGTGGTATGTAGAAGCGATGGCTTTGAAGACGTGCAGCCCCGTCCTTCCAAGGATTGCATTATAGGTAGTGTTTGCCTTAATAACCAGGAAGTTCAGCATCTGCGTGGACAGTCGAGGCTCTTCGTCCATAGTCATTGGCAGTTGTATGATCCCCTCAATCCGAGACTCCACCCCATTAAAACCATATATAGGCATGTTAGAGGGTGTCAGCTGTGAATCGTTGTACCTCATTTTCACAAACGCACCATAAAACAGGATGTCTACAGATGACCCGTTGTCTACCAAGACTCTTTTCACAGGAGAATTCCCTATGGTGGGGGTGATTACCAAGGGATCGTCGTGGGGGAACCTCACCCCTTCCATGTCAGAATCGTCAAAGGACAAGGATACCTCAGTCCTTGCCCTCTTGGGAGGCTCTCCTACAATGCTCATTACTTCTCGGGCATAAGCTTTTTTGGAGTTTCGGGAGTTACCTGCTGCGGTTGGTCCTCCTGAAATTACGTTGATCACTGGCCCTCTAGGCTGCTTACTTTTTCCTTGGAGTCCGAGTCCCTTTGTTTGTCATTGTATCCCTTGTCGTTTCTAGCACCATCCTTGATGTATTTTTCCAACTTTCCTCTTCTGATTAGAAATTCGATCTCGTGTTTCAACTGACGGCAATCATCAGTGTCATGTCCCGCGTCTCTTTGGAATCGGCAGTAGGCGTTCTTGTTCCTTTTTTCAGGATCGGTCCTCAATGGCCTCGGCCATCGAAGGTCCTTGCCCTTCTCAATGTCCATTAGTATTTGGCTACGGGATGTGTTCAGCCTCGCATAATCAGAGAACCTGGCGCCTCCTTTTTTCTTGGAGTCACTCGTGTCGCTATTCTTCGCATACTTGGTATCAACAGTATACTCGGTATCGTTGGATCGCTTCTTAGAGTAGGTGTTTGAGGCTTGAAACCCTTGAGCTTTCCTCATACTTTTCTCGGCTTTAATATATATGCATGCCCTCTCTTGGAGCTCATTCATAGTTTCGGGGCCCCTCTTGGCTAGAGACCTCCTGAAGTTCTCATCAGAGGTTCCTTGCTGTAGGGCTATCATAGCTACTTTTTGGTCCAGATCAGGGACTTTTAACGCCTCCTTCGTGAACTTGTTCATGTAGTCCCTCAGGGATTCATTCTTTCCCTGATGCATATTCATCAATGAGGCTGAGCTCTTCTCATGAGTCTTGCTGCTGATGAACTGACCTATGAAGGCCCTGCTTAGATCTCTCAATGACCCCACAGAATTGCGTGGTAGACGGCTGAACCACCTTTGAGCCATTCCACTCAGAGTTTGGGGGAACGCCCTACACTTGACGGCGTCGTTGACTGGTTGCAGCAGCAGTGCATTGGTGAAGGTAAGGACATGGTTTGAGGGGTCTCTAGTCTCATCATAGGCCCTAATGGTAGGCATCTTCCACTTTCTTGAGATTTTCACATTCATAATTTCTTTTGTGAAGGGAGGCACCGGATCATCAGGATCTTCCAAGGGTAATAGGTCCTGGGGGTCAGCCCTTACCCTGACATGCCTTCTTACTGGGGGCTCGTCAAGGTCTATCACAGATGTGTTCCTGGTTGATCCTTCAGCCCCTTCGGCTCTCGGACGAGGACGTCTTGCTAGTGCCCTATCAAGGTCTTGCCTCAGCCGTTGGGCTTCGGCTTCGTGAGCCCGGATCCTTTCCTGGAGGGAAAAAAAGTCCGTACCTTGAAGCCCTCGGGGCTGGGTACTCCTTCCTCCAAGGGGCTCCTTACCGAGTCGTCTCCTTCGGGGATTCATATCTTCATCAGTAGAATAAGGTCCAGAGAAGTCTCGACTCCTTCGTCGTGAGGTGTAATGGGTCAATAGCCCTTGCTCATATGGGGGTTCGTAATTTCTCGGAAGCCCATAACGGGGGTCAGGTGTCACAGCCGATGAGATCTGCATAGTAGGAGCACTAAAAGTCGTACGAAGGGGTGGAATTACCTGGAGTGGAGGAACCGAAGCTTGGATGGACACATCAGGGTTGGAAGGATGAACAACGATGCTGAGGGGTCCGGTACGCTGGGTACTTGCTTCAAGGCCTCCGACGGAGGTGGTCGGAACAACAGTTCCTTGTTCTTGCGCAGTAGCGGGGGGAACATTGGTGTCAACAACGGTGGTAGGGATCTCTCCCTCGAGGGTGCTCGTGGTACTTCATGTTCTTGCCATGGTTGTTATTCGGCTTCCCACAGACGGCGTCAAATGTTATGGATCAAAATCAGATGCGTTTAACGTGTGATTACTGCTAGGGTTTGAGAGAGCTTCAAGCTTATATGACTGCACTAACGTTTCGTGACTAACTCGGGTCCTCGTTAACTGTCTACGTATCTCAATGAATGTGAGAATCAAGTCAATAAAACGTAGTTTTAATGTTGAGGGGTTAGGCCCTTTATATAGGCGCACGAAGGCCTTGGAGTCAGAATAGAATTAGGAGACTTGGAGGTCAAGTCTCCTAGTGATAGGGTTATCCAAACCTTATAGGAATGAGAGTCCTCATTGGACTCTTCCTATGTTCAAATTTCTAGATCCTTCTAGGATGAAGGCCTCCAACAGGCTTATCGGGCCTTTACTGAGCCTTTATTAACTAATTACAAAATTAATTAATAATAAGGGCTTATTGGGCCTATAGATTTAACAGAGCTTGTGGGCTATACTTACAAACCCAGTTGATCCTTGGGTTGCAAATCCAGTTGATCCTAGACATTATTTCCCTAGTTCGTTACAAGGGCCCAAGCCTTTGGACCATACCAGGTGAAAGGCATAGGTGTACTAAATTGTAACACTTAATTACTATGTAACTCAACTAAGTAAAAGATAAAACAACAACAAAACAAGAGAAACTGAAGAAGCACATGGAATCGATCAACTGAAGAAATGGTAATGATACTTGGTAACTACAAGTAACTAATTTGGTTAATCAAGGATGCATAAGTGAGAAGAAGTTCAATCTCAGTATTGCTCATGCCCTAACTTATCTAATGGAGAATCAAATTAATGTCAAAGAAGTATCAAGAAGACCAAAGTGATTTCATGTAATGTATATCAACATCTGGATAATGTAAAGGTTAATCAACAAATGTGAACTGACATTCAGAAGCAAGAACCCCTACAAGACTAGTCACTTATGAACCAGACCATTGCATCAAGTGTCAGGACATTGGAGGCAAGTTCATGTCAGTAATAGAAGATCTCATTTGAATTGAGTGAGGAAAAGAAATTGAAGAAGCTAGGGAAACTTGCTCTTATAGGTTGATCCTCAATTAGTCACTAAAGAAAGTCAACATTGGATGTGTGCATATTTGCCAAGGCAAATGTCGATCCACAGCAGATCGAGATGCGGGCCGAGATTTACAATTAAAGTAAAACATTGCAAAGGCAAATCTCGATCCACGGTAGATCGAGATCGAGATTCTCCCAGATCGAGATCGAGATTTTCATAGATCGAGATCGAGATTTTCATAGATCGAGATCGAGATTCTCCCAGATCGAGATCGAGATCTTCATAGATCGAGATCGAGATTCTCCCAGATCGAGATCGAGATTTTCATAGATCGAGATCGAGATTTTCATAGATCGAGATCGAGATTTTCATAGATCGAGATCGAGATTCTCCCAGATCGAGATCGAGATTTTCACAGATCGAGATCGAGATGGGTCCAGGCGAAGATCGAGATGCAGGTAGATATGTAACATTTAATGTTCAAGGGACAAGTGGCTTATTGTGAACGGTTGATCCAGAGTTGTTGGGAAAGTACTTTTTGTTGTCAAAATCCTGATTGGGCCACGTACACAAAAAGGACAAGATCAAGACTACATGACATTATAAAAGCAGCACTTTGTTTTTATTAGTTAAGTGACTTGTATCTCTGTAATTTAATGATAATTTTTAAAGAGAGAGCATTTACTGTAAAACAAAAAGTGAGAGAGAGGATCAGTTGAATCTAGCTTTAATTGCTGTATTTATTGTTCAACTGATCATGATGTTTTTATGAATGTTGTAGCAAATCCATCAATGAATATAATGATATATTCTTGAAATTCTGTGTCATCATTTATTACCTGCATATTGTTTATTCTCTCATTAATTTTAAACAGTTGTATTCACCCCCCCCTCTACAACACTTTGGACCTAACAATTGGTATCAAAGCCTCTGTTAAACACATCTAACAGAGATCCTATTGTGTTGTTTGAGTTGGTTCTTGAAAATCCCAGATCTATTTTTTTCTTGAAGTTTGTGCCGAAAGTTTTTGTTTGTTTCTTCTTGAAAAGTTCATAGATCTAAAAGGTTCTGAGTCATGGTGTAAGGAATATTTGTACATAATTTCAAACCGTTGTACGTTAGAGCTTTGTGGATTTTCTTGTGGTCAAAAATCTGGTTATAAAGAAATATTTGATTAATTGACTAGGAAACTGGAATCAACTGTTTGACTAAACAAAAAGGTCATATTCAAACTTCTGTCAACTAGAAAGTGGACAACTTTTTGTTTGGACTTGAAAAATTGTGGACCCTGCTACTGTTCCTGTGATTAGAACTAACTTGCTTGAATCTTAAGTGCAAAATCCGTTGGATATTAAGTGTTGGATATTTAAAGTGAAATAATTAATTTTTCAAGTAAATACAATTTATTGTAATTTGAAAAGTGTATTATCTTAATTTTAAACTTTATTAAAATGGCCGCCGCACACAGATTTAAGATACCTCCGTTTGATGCACAACATTATGACGAATGGACCGGAAGGATGAGAGCTTACCTTGAATCAATAAACAAGGTATACTTGAGAATATTGGAAAACGGTCCATACATACCCATGAAAATTGAGCCAGAGCGAATGGAAGGAGGGATACTAATACCATCCCGGTCTGTTCGTAAAGAGGAAATGGAGTTTTCAGACGCAGATAAAGAATTGGTTGGTATGGATGTGTCGTTACGCAACGTCATAATTGAATCCCTAAACTCAGAGTACTATGTTCAGATAAAGGGATTAAAAACAGCTAAAGCCATGTGGGATAAACTGGCTGTGGTGATGGAGGGGACCGAGGAAGTTAGAGATAATCACAAACGCATTCTGATATCTGAATATGAATCGTTCAGATGCGAACGAGGAGAAAGCGTAGCGGATGTTTACAAACGTTACAGTAAATTGCTTATCGAGCTGAGTATAAGAGATAAAGTCTATCCACTAGCAGATTCAAATATCAAGTTTCTATTGAATTTGCCTAAACATCTGGAACACAGGATCACTGCCATTCGAGAGTCAAGAGACTTGAAAAATACTTCTCTCGAAAAGTTGTATGGTGTTTTGAAGACCTACGAGCTGGAGCAGGAACAAAATGACAGAAGAAGATCCTACAATAGTGGAGAAAACAAAGCGGTAAGTGAGTCTGGACTTGTAGCTGAAGAGTCTGCTGTAAAGGCACTTGCAGCTGTCTCATTGAAAACTGCTAATCCTGAAAGGGTGGTATTAGACATTGAAGATCCATCCGAAGAAAGTGAGGATGAATACTATACCCTTGAAGAGCTGGACAAATTAGAAGACAAGTCATATGCTTGTATTGCTCGAGAATTTGCTCATATCAGCTTCAGGAAGCAAAGAAGTGGTAAAGGACGATTTGGTAGTTCTTTCAGCCGAAGAGGCAGCAGAGGCAGTAGTGTAAGTGGTCGTGGAAGTTACAGTGGTCGAGGTAGCACATCTGGTAGTAGCTACAGACCTAACCTGGTAGACAAGAACAAGTTCAGATGCTACAACTGCAATGAATTGGGGCACTTCGCAACAGAGTGCAAGAAGCCCAAGTACGTTCATCCCAAGGAATCCTATGCTGATCTGAAAAAGAAATATGATGCCTTGGTTAGCAAGCAACAGAGGGGAAGCCGGACGTATGTTGTGACTGAAGGAAAGGGTTGGGACGAGTCTGATGAAGATGAAGATCAGGAGCTATGCAACTTCGCTTTAATGGCAAAATCTTCAGAACAATCAGAGGTACCAATTCTAACCGTAAATGAAATGTCTATTCCTGAGTACCAAAATGAATTAGCTGCCATGACTAAAGATATGTACAATCTCCAACTAAATCTAATTGTTGTTAATGAGGAAAATGCTAAACTCTCCCTTAAGAATAGACTTCTCGAGGCCAGGGTAGAGGAATTAGAATCAGGAGAAAGTAAAGAAAGGCAGTTAATGAATCAGGTAGACGTTTTAGAACACAAGCTTAAGATTAGGGAAGAACTTAAAAATGAATTAGCTGAGCTTAAAATAACATGTCAATCTTTTGAAGAAGCCGCTAATAAAGTTTTCGTAGAAAGGGACATGTACATGAAACTGGCAGGCAAGAGTAAAAATGAAAAAGTAAACATAGGACTTGACTACACACAGAAAAAGAAAAATAGGGCTGCTGAGTTGTTAGAGCCAGTGTTAGTCAAAGATAATGTGCCTGAGGTTTTAATGGATGTTAGAAAACCTATCTTTAAGCAGTTTGAGCCCAGGACCATAGATCCTGTTGCTACTAAAATTGAACAAGAAATTAAAATTGAAAGAGATTCAGAAGAAAAAGTAGTAGAACCTACAACTTCTAAGAGAGCGAGTAAGATTGCTTATGCTAAGAGAGGTGTAGGAACCAAGGAGGCTAAGACGGTGTCATATAAACAATGGGTAGCAGGGTCAGACCAAATGAAAGCACCTGTAAAGGCAGTTAAAACTGAACCTGCATCTGTATCTACATCTACACGAGCTAGAAAGGCATGCTATATCTGTAATCAAACTGATCATTTGTCTTACTATTGCCCGTTCTATGTAGAGGAAGAAAAATCTGTTGGTTGTAATACCCTGCCTGCAACTACTGCTTTGCCTAACATGTATGCAAATCATGCCAAATGCAATAATCCAAATTGTATGCCATGTGCTGTAAACATCATGCATGCTTACTTTAATTTAATGAATACTGCTAGCGCATCTGTTGAACATACATCTAGTAGTAGTAAGAAAAAGCATGCAGGGTCAAAGGCTAAGACTTCAAGTCCTCCTAAAGTTAGGAGTGACCAGTCTGCTCCCAAACCTGACAAATCAGTCAAGGTTGACAAGGGAAAAGACAAAGTCAAGATGGATGCCCCTGATGGCAACAAGGCAAAGCCTTCTGTATCTGAAAAGAAAAAGGAAATTATTGATGCCGGGCCCAAACATCATTGGGTTCCGAAGAACACCTAATCTTTCTGGATTTGCAGGGCAGTGAACAGGAAAAGAGTAAAGTCATATGGGTGCTGGACAGTGGAGCATCGAGGCATATGACCGGCAATAAGTCCCTGCTAATAGATTTGGTGTTGAGAGCCGGCTCCATGGTTACTTTTGGAGATAACAGCAAAGGTTACACCAGGGGATATGGCAAGATCGTTTGTGGAAATGTTATCATTGAGGACGTGTCTTTTGTGGAAGGATTGCGACATAATCTTCTCAGCGTTAGTCAGTTCACCGACAGGGGTTTTGACGTCAACTTTGGGAAGCATGATTGTTCGATTCGAAGCAAAAAGGATGGAAGCCTTGCTCTCAAAGGAGTAAGGAAGTCAAATTTGTTCATAGCTGACATGAATTCTGCTGATCAGTCTGAAGTCATGTGTTTCTACAGCAAGGCTTCTGCTAATGAAAGTTGGCTATGGCATAAAAGATTATCTCACCTGAACTTTAAAGCAATGAACAATCTCGTAAGGAGAGAATTGGTGAGAGGGCTACCGCAGATGGAGTTTACTCCAGATGGACTCTGCGAAGCATGTGAGATGGGAAAATCAAAAAGAGCCTCGCATAAGGATAAACAAGTGAATAGCATTACCGAGCCCCTACAACTTCTTCACATGGATTTGTTTGGACTCGTTAATGTTATGTCAATGTCAAGGAAAAGATATGCGCTGGTAATCGTCGATGACTTTTCCAAATACACATGGGTGAAGTTTGTGACATCGAAAGATGAAGTGCCACATGAGATCATTAGACATGTACTGGTAATTGAAAACATAGCAAGTCTGACTGTGAAGACTATCCGATCCGACAACGGGACAGAATTCAAGAACTTAGTGTTAATGGATTTCTGCATATCTAAAGGGATCAGACGACAGTATTCAGCACCGAGAACACCGCAGCAGAATGGGGTGGTAGAAAGGAAGAACAGGACACTGGTTGAAGCAGCTAGGACAATGTTGTATGAGTCAAAACTTCCTTTATATTTTTGGGCTGAAGCAGTTAGCACGGCTTGTTATACACAGAACAGAACCCTGATTATAAAGGACCGTAATGAGACGCCGTATTACATGATGAATAAACGAAAACCATCTATCAAGTACTTTCACGTATTTGGTGCCAAATGCTTTGTGTTAAGAGACAATGCACAACTTGGAAAGTTTGATGCCAAAGCAGATGAAGGGGTTTTCATTGGATATTCTCTTGAAGTAGTAGCAGCGTACAGGGTGTTTGTGCTTAATGATCGCAAGGTGGTTGAAAGCCTTAATGTCACATTCGACGACTCAAAGCTCCCTTCTATACAAAAAGAAGATAGTGAGCCCACTTCCCTAAGATTTGAAAATATGGATATTGATGAAGTGGATACAGTTCCTGAGTCAGTAGTGCAGGGTAGTGATCCAACTATAAATAATGAAATTAATCAAGAGTCTAGTGTTTCGCAAATTCAAAACACTAGGGCTGAGGGATCACCTTCCGTCAGACCTGGTACTAACTCAGGGGGAGTCAGTATGCACTCAGGGGAAGCAGCTCACTCAGGGGGAGCCAGTACTAGCTCAAGGGAAGCTAGTGAAAGTGCTTCTAGACTAAGTCACCTTCACTGACAAGATCAAGCTGAATCATCAAGAACATTTGCTAGGGATCGCACTTGGAACAAGGACCATCCGTTCGAGCTAATTATTGGTGATCCAGAAGCCGGAGTGACTACTAGAGGAAAAGCTAGAGCTAAAATTGCCACTGAGAATGAATGTCTATACTCAGTGTTCCTTTCTCAGATGGAACCTAAAGTGGTGGAAGAAGCTCTAGATGACGCTGATTGGGTGATTGCTATGCAAGAGGAACTCAATCAGTTTGAAAGGCAGAAGGTGTGGAAGCTGGTACCCAGACCAAAGAATAGATCTGTTGTTGGGACAAAATGGGTATTCAGAAACAAGCTGGATGAAGACGGACTTGTAACACGAAATAAAGCTCGCCTGGTTGCTGAGGGTTATACTCAAAGAGAAGGACTTGATTATGATGAAACCTATGCACCAGTAGCAAGGCTAGAAGCAGTAAGGATGTTCTTGGCTTTCGCAGCACATCATGGTTTTAAAGTCTATCAAATGGATGTCAAGAGTGCATTCTTAAACGGTGAACTGGATGAAGAGGTGTATGTCGAGCAACCTCCCGGGTTTATCGACAGCAAATATTGTGATTATGTTTATCGACTCTTCAAATCAGTATATGGCCTTAAGCAGTCTCCGCGAAAGTGGTATGAAACTCTGTCAGACTTTTTACTAGAAAGTGGTTTCACCAGAGGAGTAATCGACAAGACGCTTTTCTACAAGAAATGCAAAGATGATCTAATAATGGTGTAGGTATATGTGGATGACATTATCTTTGGGTCTGCAAATGAGAAGCTGTGTGCTAAATTCGCTAAGTTAATGCAATCAAGGTATGAGATGAGCATGATGGGAGAGCTGACGTTCTTTCTGGGCATTCAAGTTAGTCAGAAGAAGGACGGGATATTTATCTGTCAGACCAAGTACATTCATGATCTATTGAAAAAGTATGGTCTCCAAGATGTATCACAAGCTAAGACTCCTATGGCAACAGCCACGAAACTTGACGAGGACAAAGCGGGTAAACCTGTAGACATCTCAAGCTATCGAGGTATGATCGGCTCACTTTTGTATTTAACTGCTAGCAGACCTGATATTATGTTCTCTACGTGCCTATATGCAAGGTTCCAAGCGGATCCTAGAGAGTCACATCTCATAGTCGTAAAGCGTATTTTTAGGTATCTCAAGGGAACATCAAATCTTGGGATTTGGTACCCAAGAGATACAGGGTTTAATCTTGTTGGCTATTCGGATTCAGATTACGCAGGTTGTAGAATAGATAGGAAGAGCACTTCAGGAAGCTGTCAGTTCCTTGGAAGAAGGTTGGTGTCTTGGCAAAGCAAGAAACAACACACAGTATCTACCTCGACAGCTGAAGCAGAATATATTGCTGCTGGAAGCTGTGTGGCCCAGATACTGTGGATGAAGAACCAACTCAAGGACTACGGTGTGGAAGTATCTAAGATTCCTATCATGTGTGACAACACAAGTGCTATTGCAATGACCAACAATCCTGTGGATCACTCTAGGACCAAGCACATTGACATCAGGTATCATTTTATTAGAGAGCATGTAGAAAATGGAACTGTAGAGTTGCATTTTATGTCTACTGAACGTCAAATAGCAGATATATTCACTAAACCTCTAGACGAATCAACATTTTCTAGATTGGTTGGTGAATTGGGGATGCTTAACACCTGTTAGTTTTGCTACCTATCTGTTATAATTCAGTTTGTGTACATATTATTGTTATTCATGAATATTCATAATTAAAAATGTGTACTTAACTTCATAAATGTATGTATTACATCTCATAAAGGGAAGTTAGAAAGTTTCATGAAATTAATCTTGTGTTGATCTGTGTATCTAAATGATTAATGTCTAAGTGATAGGATTTAATGCTATACTTAATTTTGTAATGCATGATTTATTTGCTAAATTCCCTGTCGTTTCAAAATTGTAAGTTTCTTAAATGGTGTGAAAATTTGTGGTGAAATCTTGTGAATTTTACATATAAATGTTTAATTCACATAATTTCATTAAAATTTTCTAAGGCAAATCTCGATCTGGTTCTGGATCGAGATCGAGAACGACTTGTGAAAATTGGTCTAAAAACTGTCAAGCTACATCTCGATCTATCCACATCGAGATCGACATCGAGATGTAGATCGAGATGCGGATCGAGATCGACATCGAGATCGACATCGAGATGTAGATCGAGATCGACATCTAGATGAGGATCGAGATGCGGATCTCGAGATCGAGATGTGACTTGTCTTTTCAGATATTTTTTTTGGCGTGCAAGTATATATTATAGCATTAAAAAGGCTGTTCATTATTTACATTAACTTTCTTTCTCTCCTTCAAAAGCTTAAGCTCTTCATATACACACGCGTATACATACATTACCAGAGTTCTTTTCCCTTCCATTACATCAAGTTTTCTTGTGATTTTCTTAAACAAAAATCACTAACTGTTACTTAAAAGCATCAATAACTAAAACGAAACTCTGCTAAAATTTTGTTTAAAACTGTTGAACTTCTTGTATTGTTTTTAACGTCATTACTGTTCTTGCAAATAGTTCTTTAGTTTTCTTTTCATTCGAGTGAGTTTGGTTTTTGTTTCGTGCTTTCTTATTCTTAAGTTCATTTGTGTTCTTGAGCGAAATAGTTGTGAGTACTACTGTTTAATCCTTAAAGTGCAACTTTACCGCCGTGTTTGTGGTTTTCTGGAAAAATAATTTATTTTGTAACGGCTGTTCACTTTAATTTTCGAAAACTCAACCGTCAATCTTTAGTGGGGAGTTAAGTGGTCATTAGTGGGGAAGTTAATTTGTTTTAATTCGTGTCACTAATTACGTGGGGTAATTAGTGGGGTTCGTGTACGTTTTTTTTGGTTGTTTAAATTTAGAACTTGTTCTCTAAAATTCATTGCAAAATCTTTTCGAACATCTCTTTTCTCGAACTCAAATTTAAAATGGTAAACCCAAATTTCACAATTCCCAAGACCAACTTTGTTAATCTCTCTACTGATCGAGCAACTGGTAGATTTATTCACTATCAGTTCTGGATTGAATCCCTCAACAACACTTCAATCATAAGTCATGCCTTAACCGCCTCTCCCATCCTGAATGTCGAAGCCCTTCAAGCTGCTTACTCAACACTAGAGATTCAGGGTGGAAAAGCAAATCCAACAGGCCTATCCTTTACTATTAGTGGTGCCAAATATGAAGTCAGTCTGCAGAAGTTCAATGAGATTCTTGGGCTTCCTACAAAAGATTATGCTCCGGAACCCACTATGGAGGATATGTTGCAATTATTCACGAAGATCGGTTGTCGCCCTCCAACGGGTCCTATCAAGGTAACAAAGGTTAATACCGGTATGCTACCAGCTGAGTGGGATTATGTAGTTCAGGCCATTCAACGCTGCATGTTCCCAAAGGACAAAGACTACAGGCCAATGAACAACAGCTGCCGGGTAATACTATATGGAGTGGCAAACAACAGGAGAGTGAATGTGGGCAAACATCTGTTGATTCAGTTGCTTGAGAGGTGGGCATTGGAGAAAAATGCATCTAGGAATCCGGAAGATGGTCCAATCAAATGCTGGATGCCAAGATTTCTTCAGATGGTTCTGGATGACGTCCTTTCAGAGGAACACAGAAGAGTATTTCAAGGCTCTGAAAGGATGGCATGTTTTGATATGACTCTAAAGAGTATCTCCACCATGGAAACCCAGCAAAAGTCAAGACTTTTTGAGTTGCGCCTGACTCCGTACTTCCAGGATCTGCAAGATGAGTATGCTAGGAGGCATGCTTCTCAGTTTACTGCAGTAGAAGCTGAGAGTAGCGGTAACGAAGCTGAAGGTGGAGATCAAGTGCCTAGAAATTTGGAACAAGCAGGTATGGATGTTGACATGGCCGAGGCAAATGTTGCAGAAGCTGGAGCTGACAAGGATGACGATCTTCTGAGTCAGGTACCTATTCTTGCTGATCTTGATCAATCATCAATTCAACCTGTTTTCTACAGCCGTGGGCCTGAAAACCCCCAGGCTCTATCCCAGGCTGCAAGCCCTTCTGTTCATAAACGTTCAGCCAGCCCTAAAACTGGTGATAAAAGGAAGGCAAGCTTATCTGAGTCGAGTGATTCGAGTGGAGGGAGTGTAGGAGTTGAGAGAGTAGTCACTTCAGCAGCTCTGCCACCTCCAAAGAAGCAAAAGGTGGATTCAAACCCAGTGGCAACTGCACAACCTGTTAAGGCTAGTTCACCTCTCACAGCCACCACACCTCACGCTGGTGGCTCTCCTCTCCAAAACATTTCAACACATTCGCACTCGCCTAGGCATGTTGGTGAGAGTCAAGGAGGGGGTCCAGCTCAACAGCCAATAGGAGCTGGCCCTACCTCCCCTGAGTTGTCCGCTCAGGGCTCTTTGAGCAATTTCTCGGAAGGGGAATGGCAAACTGAGACTAGCACTTCTGATACTAGTATCTCAGGAAGTTTTAATGAGGAAGAGTCTGTCGAATCCAGTACGGATGACGCTTCCTCATCTAAATCAGAAAACAAGTTGCTCGCAGAGCAACGACATCTAGTGACTGGTGGGTCTACGCCTCCAGAACAGCCCAGCGAACCAGAAAAGGTTCTAAGTGAACAAGGGGATGACATGGTCATAACGCCATCTCCTATCGTAGACACAGCGCTTAAAGGCTCAGTCTCACTGACCGATATCGCTGACCAACTCACCGCTAGTCCTCAGCGATTAGTGGATGAGGCTCTAGTACTGTTAGCCTCTAAACACGAGGGAGAGACAGGGAGAGTAGATCCCTTCTTTTTAGGGATCTTGAGTGAAACAGAACCCGGCGAGAGTAAACAGTTTAACCCAAGCCAAACACCGTCCCCCAAATTGCAGGATCTAGTGAAGAAAGTGGAGGCTTTGGAGGCTGGAGTTGCTGGTGTTACTGCTGCTGTCTCTTCTCACTCTAGAAGATTGGAGGTTGGAGCTCAGTTCATGGAGAACCTGATTGCCGTCCAAAATCAAATGATTGACAAGATAAATAATCTTGGATTGGCACAGGTGGAGGTTGGGAGGTCAGTAGATGATGTCGCTTATGGCATGTCTCAGGTTTGGACGAAGCTGAATGAACTACTTGATGCTGTCTTTGGACGTAACAAGGATGGACCTGGTCCTTCAACCGGTGGTGGTGGTGACGATAATAATGATGATGATGCTCCTGATGAGGATAACACACCTAAGGGGGAGAAGGAGGATCAGGGTCTGAAAAAGCTGACTAGTAAGGGTCCGGTGATCGAGTCCTCAAACAAATCTGGTGAAAAGGTGGAGGAGACTCAACCGGCTCTTAAGGACAAAGGCAAGCAGAAGATGGTAGTTGAAGAAGAAGCTGAGAAAGAAACACCTCTCGTCGATGCATTTATGGGAGACTTTATTGAAGATTCTGATGAGGATGAGATGGATGTAGAAGCCTTAGTGGCAAGGAGGTCGAGACTCGAGCAACGGGCAAAAGAGTGGGAACAAGAAAGAGGTCTAAATCCTGGCGGATCCGGCGCAGGAGTTGCAAGTGATGCAGGAGACCACTCGGTTGCTGACGAGCATGTGCCAGAAGAAGAAGTTGATGAAGCGGAGATGCAAGGAGAGATTTTCAGGGAATCCAGAGAAAGAGTAAATGAAGAAGTACTATAAGGGATAGTTGAAAAAGAACTAATGGCAAAGGAGAAGAGAGCGGCTCAGAAAACTCAGCATGAGTATGAAATGAAAAAGATCAAAGATCCTAAGGTCCAGGCTGACATAAGGAGGGAAGGTCCCGAGTGGGACAAGGCTAGAGAAGCCTTAGCTGGACCAAGAGCCTATGCTCATGACTCAGAAAGATTGAGCTTTCTTCTTCATAAGCTAGAAAATCTAAACCCTGGGCTACTGAATTATCTAAATTGCATAAGACAGGGATGCACCTCTGTACAAGTCATATTCAAGGAGAAGGCATGGAATCTGATGATCACTTGGACACCCATAACAAAAATCGGGCCGTGTATGGTCGATGAAGCTTTCTTCCAAGAAAGGGGTGCAAGTGAACTGGTAGAATTCGCTCACAAGGTAGACACCTCTGTCAAGACTGGAGTGCTGTTTAAGGAGAAATTGTTGAAGATGGCTGAAGACAGAGGGGTTGACATTATTCTAAATCCCTACCAGATCAGATATGTCCATGACAAGGTCTTGAGGATCGTAAATCTGCATGACTCGAAACTAACTCCGAGTGGAAATGTGCTGAAAGCAGTTGCAAAGCTAGTCCTCTCTAAGGGTTTTCTAACAAAGGAAAAGAAGCTGGTGGCTAAGGACTTGGAGAAGCTGATAAGAAGGCAAGATGCTAGATACAAGTTGCCTGAAGCTACACTACCAGTGGTTAAGAAGGAACCTGAAGACTATGCATTCGAGCAGCAAGACGAGGCAATAAGGGAGCATGTGCAGAGATACGGAGATCCAAGAATAGACATTCCAGAAGAAGGGGAAATAAGGGAGGAAGCTGGTGCAGTGGCTGGTGCAAATGTCAAGTTTGTCAAAAGCAAAGCTGAGAATGAGAATGATCTACTGATCTATACAGACAAGCATCAGGTGGAAACCATCATTGAAATCAAGTACGACATCTTTGCAGAACACAGTCATGAAACACTGTGTATTATAAGGGAATTGATTGATGAGATGGATGATGTTGACGAGTTTGATCAGGATTATCTAAGGGTCACGTTTGATAACTTCTGTAAGAGAAGACAACAGCTTGATATTCAGAGGCTACAGCAATGCACCACCGCTATTGTCATTGGATACCCTAAGCAGCTGGTTATAAGGAAGAAAGGGGAAAAGGGGTACCTTGACAAAGTCACGAAGCTGAGGTTTGAAGACATTCCCACGAAGCTTACCACTCGCAGCATGGTTGAAAGGTGGTTGAGGTTGTTTCGAAATTACAAGATCAGAAATCATGTGGAAGCAGAAGGACTTAATCTTCTCAAGAAAAGAATGGATGAAGTCTGCAACCCTGAGTTCATGAAGAAAGAAAAAGCAGCCAAGAAGAAAGCTCGTGAGGAAGAGGAGCGCAAGAAATAAAAGTTTCAATGTATTATGCTTGTAATGTTTCTTTGCGTTGTAATTTGTTTTCTTGTTTTCCTGCATTGTAAAAATATTATATGTTTTCTTGTGTAGTGTAAGGTAGAAGTTAGTTAGCTAAGTGTCTTGAAACTGGTTTATATTAGGCGTCAATTATTTCGCGAAGTTCGGCGGTGGTAATACTGCTAAAAGGACTTCAGAAGGATAATTGAAGATTGAGTGGACCGTGCCCTTAAAGTACTTAGAGAAAATCTCTAGAAGAGCATGAAGCCATTTAATCGAGCCAACAGGTGTCCAATTTTGGCACTTGAAGTATCAGTAATAGACATGAAGTTAATTAATCAAGCCAAGCATTATGCAAGTTGACATGATCTTTTATGAATGTTATTTTATCTTTTTCAGTCCCTGGTTAGTTGAGTTATCCTCATTGTGAATTTGGTTGTCATTGTTAGACAATCAAATAGGGGGAGATTGAAAGGCATAGGTGTACTAAATTGTAACACTTAATTACTATGTAACTCAACTAAGTAAAAGATAAAACAACAACAAAACAAGAGAAACTGAAGAAGCACATGGAATCGATCAACTGAAGAAATGGTAATGATACTTGGTAACTACAAGTAACTAATTTGGTTAATCAAGGATGCATAAGTGAGAAGAAGTTCAATCTCAGTATTGCTCATGCCCTAACTTATCTAATGGAGAATCAAATTAATGTCAAAGAAGTATCAAGAAGACCAAAGTGATTTCATGTAATGTATATCAACATCTGGATAATGTAAAGGTTAATCAACAAATGAGAACTGACATTCAGAAGCAAGAACCCCTACAAGACTAGTCACTTATGAACCAGACCATTGCATCAAGTGTCAGGACATTGGAGGCAAGTTCATGTCAGTAATAGAAGATCTCATTTGAATTGAGTGAGGAAAAGAAATTGAAGAAGCTAGGGAAACTTGCTCTTATAGGTTGATCCTCAATTAGTCACTAAAGAAAGTCAACATTGGATGTGTGCATATTTGCCAAGGCAAATGTCGATCCACAGCAGATCGAGATGCGGGTCGAGATTTACAATTAAAGTAAAACATTGCAAAGGCAAATCTCGATCCACGGTAGATCGAGATCGAGATTCTCCCAGATCGAGATCGAGATTTTCATAGATCGAGATCGAGATTTTCATAGATCGAGATCGAGATTCTCCCAGATCGAGATCGAGATCTTCATAGATCGAGATCGAGATTCTCCCAGATCGAGATCGAGATTTTCATAGATCGAGATCGAGATTTTCATAGATCGAGATCGAGATTCTCCCAGATCGAGATCGAGATTTTCATAGACCGAGATCGAGATTTTCATAGATCGAGATCGAGATTCTCCCAGATCGAGATCGAGATTTTCACAGATCGAGATCGAGATGGGTCCAGGCGAAGATCGAGATGCGGGTAGATATGTAACATTTAATGTTCAAGGGACAAGTGGCTTATTGTGAACGGTTGATCCAGAGTTGTTGGGAAAGTATTTTTTGTTGTCAAAATCCTGATTGGGCCACGTACACAAAAAAGACAAGATCAAGACTACATGACATTATAAAAGCAGCACTTTGTTTTTATTAGTTAAGTGACTTGTATCTCTGTAATTCAACGATAATTTTTAAAGAGAGAGCATTTACTGTAAAACAAAAAGTGAGAGAGAGGATCAGTTGAATCTAGCTTTAATTGCCGTATTTATTGTTCAACTGATCATGATGCTTTTATGAATGTTGTAACAAATCCATCAATGAATATAATGATATATTCTTGAAATTCTGTGTCATCATTTATTACCTGCATATTGTTTATTCTCTCATTAATTTTAAACAGTTGTATTCACCCCCCCACCCTCTACAACACTTTGGACCTAACACCAGGCCTAATTAATGGAATAATAAATGCTATATTTATTATCTCCCCAGGGCTATTTTTACCCATATCAGACAATATTTTAGGTTATAGCAGGAATCTCAAGCATTAGTGAGGATGCAGCAAGGGAAAGCACTTGTTGATGAAGTTAAATGCAAAGGTGATTCTATTAGTGACAGTGATGAACCATATGGATATCTGGCATCTGTTGGATCAAATCAAGCCTACTCTGTGCTATTATTTGTCTTGCTATAACATGTTTAGAACTTCTGTAATAGGGTTATGACTTAGAGATTTCAATGTATTATTGCAGTTAGAAGTTTGATCAAATTGTAATTCCAAGTTGTAATTTAAGTCAAAGAATAAAGTCTGTTAGAAGATTCAAGTTGAATCATGCAACTAGACAAAGAAGGCTTTATGAAGAAATAAGGAATACAGCCTGAGAATTCGACTAAGGCAAATGCACATTCGAGAAGTCACCCATTCGAGAAGTCACCCATTCGAGAAGTCAGGAATATGCAACTGGTCGAGAAGTCTCAAATCATTCATTGACTCAGTATTCGATCGAGTAGTATACATTCGAGAAGTCAAGATATTGAAGCCAATCGAATAGTGAAAAAATGATGCACATTCGAGAAGTCCAGTAAATCAATTCGAGAAGTTAGCAAAGGGAGCAACCGAGAAGTAAAAGAGCTGAACTAATCGAGAAGTCTAAGTATCAAGTGTCCATTCGAGAAGTCTAGACTAATCGAGAAGTCACCAATTGAAGTACGAATTCGAGAAGTCTAGTCATTCGAGAAGTAAGTCATTCAAGGTCTAATCGAGAAGTCAGCAAGTGCTCAATCGAGAAGTCAATCACCATGACTTCTCGAGGTAATTTTAACAGAGTACTCGAATGTTCCAAGGAGCTAAATTCAAGGAGAATTGCAGAAGAACAAGACAGATAATATGCAGCTCTGTCTTTGCAGGATAAGTCAAGCCTGTGAAGATAGAGACAAGTCTACAATGAAGCTGGGAAGACATACAAGACAAAAGACAGAAGATACAAGGCTGAATGCAATAGACTGTCGAAATCAAGTGTTAGCTAGAAATAGATAGTAGTCAAATGTAAAGTATTCCTTGTCTATTTATAGTTTTAGCTTAACTGTCTTTTGAGAGCATGTGATAAAGGACATGTTGTCTATATAGATTGTGCACAGCCTCACTAGTCAGTATCTTTGAATATTATCAAGTGTATTCATACCTTGTATTCTTCAAAGAACAGGAAGCTGAAATTCATATTTTGAATTTCATATTGTAGCAAAGATTCATTCTAATACAATTAGATTGAAAGTTATTTCTTGTGTTCATTTTACTTAATGGCTTATGCTAATTGAAAACACTTGAATTAACTTAACTACATTCTACAATCATACAGTTCATCAATCAAAATTAGAAGAAAGTTTTGAAGTATACATTCACCCCCCATCTGTAACTTCTTTGGACTCTGAATTCCTAACAAGTGGTATCAGAGCTAGACTATTAATATACATATAGTTTAAAGATCAAGATGAGTTCTCAGAAGCTAAGCAGCATTAAGATCCCCACTTTCGACAGAGAAAAATGTTAATGTTCATAAGGGCTGCCAACTCTATGTACCCAGAAATTCTGAAGAATGGTCCCTTTATGCCAGTAACATTAATTCCTGAAATAACCAGTGAATCTGAAGTGATACCTGCATCATGGGTACCCAAGGATCCATCTCAGTACACAGATACAGAAAAGGAGAAGGTGTCTCTTGACAACAGTTTAATGCTCATACTAATAGAGTCACTAGACATAGTGATGTATAACAATATTGTCAACTGCACCTCTGCAAAACATATATGGGAAACCATAGAGATTCTGTGTGAAGGAACTGAAGAGGTAATGGACAACCAAAGGCAACTCCTTGTCTCATAGTATGAGGCTTTCATGTCAAAGCAAAATGAAGGCATAATTGAAGTGTTTGAAAGATTCAACAAACTCATCAATGACCTTCAACTCCATGGAAAATACTATGAAACAAAGGAGAAGAATATGAAGTTTCTGTTAACTCTCCCAGAGCATTTGGAGCACAAGATCTCTGCAATTAGAGAAGGGAGAGATCTAACAAAACTTCCTCTTGAATCCCTCTATGGAATATTAAAGACATATGAACTTGAGTTCTATCAAAAGAAGTCCATCTTAGTACATAGAGGAAAGATGGAAAATGTGTCAAATGCTTTGGTTGCACATGAACCTTCAAAAACTGAGAAGACTGGTACAAGCAGAAAACTGAAAAGTGAAGAACTTGAAGAACAGGAGCAAGAAGAAAAGGACTCTATGAAAAGTGAATCAGGGGAAGAAGATTTCTACACCATTGAAGAACTTGAAGGAATGGACAATAAAACCATGGCCTTCATGGCAAAGAAATTTAGAAACTTAAGATTCAAGAGAAACAAAAGTTTTAAACCAACCAAATTTCAAATCTTCAAGCAAAGGGAAAAATCCAACAAGAAGCAATACCAATGGAGGATATAAAACTGGAACTGTTGATAGATCTAAAATAAGATGTTATAACTGTAATGAGCTTGGACACTTTGCAACAGAGTGTAGGAAACCCAAAGAAATCAAGAAGGATAAATATTACTTGGAACTGGAAGCCAAGTATGAGGCTCTCCTCAAAAAGCAGATAGGAAAGGCTTATATTGTTGAAGAAAAATGTTGGGATGATATAGATGAAGATGAGGAGGAGGAATATGGGAACCTGGCACTCATGGCCAACTCACATGATGAAGCTTCATCCTCAAATTCTCAGGTACCCTCATTAATCTCACTTGACATGTCAAATTCTCAATATAAGAAAATTGTGGAAGAATTGAGCATTGAAATGTTTAATATTCATACCAGTATGACTGCTGCATACGAGGAAATTGCTAGTTTGCTAAAAGCTAATGATGAACTGATTACTAGGAATGAAACCTTAGAATTGTCCTTGATAACTCTAGAAAACTTGAAACAGGAGAATCAAAAACAAAGTTGTCTGTTCTGAACAAATTGAAAATTTTCTTAAGGAACAAATTTCTGAAAATGAGTTGAAAATTAAATCTTATCAGAACTCATCCACTATAGTTCAAAAATTCCATGAGAAGCATCAAGAAAATTCTAGGATTGGGATTGGTTTTGATTATGACAATCTAAAGAAAAATAAATCTGCTTCAACAAGAGGCAAGAAAGTTGAAATTCTTGGAAATCCTCACATCTTAAAAAATGTTAAGGAACCAATTTTTAAGAGATCAACTGTTGAACTTGATGAAGTCAGTATGATCATCAAACAACAATTGAATGACGAAGATGTGGAAACAACCAAGAATGATGTATCTCCTATTGAAGCAAAAGAACCAATAGTCAAGGCCAAGTCTATTCCTGCTAAAACTGAACCAAAACAAGATGTCCAGAAAAATGACACAATGCATGCTAAAAAGAAGAAGTCAAATAGAAATGGAAAAATAGGCATTAACAAACACAATAACTATGCACCTGTTCACAATGCTTCAAGAAAGATTTGTAAAAACTGTGGATCAACAAATCACCTTACACATGTGTGCAAGAAACCTGCTGTTAATAATGCTGAATTTGCCTGTGGCTATGTGAAACCTTTGATACATGATAACCATAAATTCTGTGACAAATTTGATTGTATGCCATGTAACATGAACATCATGAACACATGCTTTAGGCTCAGGAAATAGTTTGTTGATGGATGCATAAGTCAAAACTCAAACATCAACATTCCTAAGCCAAAGTCTGCTAGTCCTGTCAAACAAAGGAAACAACCTATGTCACCTAATCATGCATCTAGCTCTGAAAGTACTAATCAAGCTAAAAATCAGAATCAAAAAAAGGAAAATGTGCATGTGCAAGTGACTAAGACTATTAGAAATAGGAATGACATTCATGTAACTAAGCATAAAGGACCCAACCTTGTTTGGGTACCAAAGAAAACTTGATTTGTTTGTGTTTGCAGGGCCCAGGTAAGAAAAGGGTCATGTGGATCTTGGATAGTGGATGTTCAAGACATATGATTGGTGACAAGGCCCTGCTGTCACAATTCAAAGATGAGGCTGGCCCAATGGTAACCTTTGGAGACAACATCATTGGTTTCACCATGGGATATGGCAAGTTAATCCATGGAAATGTTGCCATTGAAGATGTAGCCTTGGTCAGTGGTTTGAAACATAATCTACTCAGCATCACTCAATTCTGCAACAAAGATTTGAAGGTGGAGTTTGACAAAGAATTGTGTCTCATATCGCACAAAAAGACCAAAGAGATTGCTCTGTAAGGAGTAAGAAAAGGAAGCCTGTTTGTAGCAGACCTGAACTCTGCAAACAAGGAGAAAATTTGCTGCTTCTATTCTAAGGCCTCAGAGAACGAAAGTATGCTATGGCACAAGAGATTATCTCACCTAAATCTCAAAAACATTAATTCTCTAGTCAAAAGAGAATTAGTGAAAGACCTGCCCCCACTTGAATTCTGTATAGAAGGACTGTGTGAGGCATGTCAAAAAAGAAAAATGAAGAGATCAAGTCACAGGACTAAGGAACTTACATCAATCACCAAACCACTACAATTGATTCATATGGATTTGTTTGGACCAGTAAATGTCATGTCCATGTCTAAGAAAGGTTTGCTCTAGTCATGGTTGATGATTATTCAAAATATACTTGGGTAGAATTCTTGCACTCAAAAGATGAAGCTCCTGATGTTATCATTGAAAATCTGAGAAGATTGGACAAAGGCCCTACACCAGTAGTAGCCATAAGAAGTGACAATGGAACAAAATTCAAAAATGTTGTACTCAATGAATTCTGCAAAGAAAATGGAATCACTCACCAATTCTCAGCTCCTAGAACTCCACAACAAAATGGAATTGTTGAGAGAAAGAACAGGACTCTTATTGAAGCTGTAAGAACCATGTTAGCAGAAGCAAATCTACCAACTAGTTTTTGGGCTGAAGTTGTAAGAACTGCATGTTACACTCAAAACAGAACTCTCATCACAAAATTAGTTGGAAAGACTCCCTATTACATCATGACAAATAGAAGACCATCTGTGAAGTACATGCATGTGTTTGGAACAAAATGCTTTGTTCTCAAGGATGATGTTAACAAACTTGGGAAGTTTGAAGTCAAGGCATATGAAGGGATTTTTGTGGGATACTCTTTAGACAAAATTGTCTATAGAGTATATGTGATTGATCAACAAAAGGTTATGGAAAGCACAAATGTGACATTTGATGATCTTAAGTTTCCTACAATGAATTTGGAAGGTGAAAACTGTGACACCTTGAGGTTTGAAAATAAAATGGAGCCTAAAGCAGTTGCAACTGAATATGTTGTCAACTCTCATGAAGAGTCACATGTAGACATCTCACATGAAACAAATGTGGAAAGAGAAAATGAAGATTTCAGTCATATTCAACTTGAGAATTTTCCACACATCCCTGGTACCAACTCAGGGGGAGACTCTCAAGGATCTGCAACAAATGGCAACAACTTTAATCAGGAAGAAACATGCTCAAATGATAAAGATGGAGCTCATCAAACTAAGTGGAATGGAGCTCACTCAACTGATCAAATCATTGGAAATCCTAATGATGGTGTGAGGACAAGAAGAGCAACTATGAATGAATGCCTATTTGCTTGCTTTCTATCTCAAAATGAGCCAAAGAGGATTGAAGAAGCCATGTTGGATCCAGACTGGATAATTGCCATGCAAGAGGAATTAAATCAGTTTGTGAGAAACAATGTTTGGGAACTGGTGCCACCTCCAAAGGATAGATCAGTAATTGGCACCAAGTGGGTCTACAGGAACAAAATGGATGAACATGGAATTGTGATAAGAAACAAGGCAAGGTTGGTTGCAAAAGGCTATTCACAAGAAGAAGGCATTGACTATGATGAGACTTTTGCTCCTGTTGCAAGATTGGAAGCAATTAGAATCTTCCTAGCCTTTGCAGCACACTCAAATTTTAAGGTCTATCAAATGGATGTCAAGAGTGTATTTCTTAATGGTGAATTAGAAGAAGAAGTTTATGTGCAGCAACCACCTGGATTTGAGGATCCAAGTTTTCCAGATTTTGTGTACAGACTCATCAAAGCATTGTATGGACTCAAACAAGCCCCCAGAGCATGGTATGACACTTTGTCAAAATTTCTTCTGGAAAATCAATTCACTAGAGGAACAATTGACAAAACTCTTTTCTACAAAAAGCATGGGGATGATATCATACTAGTTCAAATCTATGTAGATGACATCATATTTGGATCTTCAAATGAAAAACTATGCCAAAGGTTCTCTAAGCTGATGCAAAGTGAATATGAAATGAGCATGATGGGAGAGCTCAATTATTTTCTAGGCCTTCAAATAAGTCAAAGGTCAGATGGAATTTTCATAAGTCAAACTAAGTACATCAATGACTTACTCAAGAGGTTTGATATGCAAGATTGCTCAACTGCCAAGACCCCAATGTCTACAGCTACAAAACTTGATGAAGATAAAAAGGGAAAGAGTGTAGACATGAAGACCTACAGAGGAATGATTGGTTCTCTTCTCTATCTCACAGCTAGCAGACCTAACATTATGTTCTCTACCTGTCTATGTGCAAGATTTCAGGCAAATCCCAAGGAATCTCATCTCACTACTGTCAAAAGAATTCCGAGATACCTCAAAGGAACAACTCTCATGGGATTATGGTATCCTAAAGAAACAGGATTCAACCTAGTTGGATACTCAGATGCTGATTTTGATGGATGCAGAGTGGATAGAAAAAGCACCTCAGGAAGCTGTCAATTTCTTGGACAGAGATTGGTATCTTGGTTTAGCAAAAAACAACAATCAGTCTCTACCTCTACAGCTGAGGCTGAAAATATTGCTGCTGGAAGTTGCTGTGCTCAAGTGCTTTGGATCAGGAATCAACTAAGGGACTATGGACTAGTGTTAGAAGGAATTCCTATTATGTGTGACAACACTAGTGCCATCTCAATTGTAGCCAATCCAGTCAACCATTCCAAGACAAAGCATATTGATGTAAGGTACCATTTCATAAGGGAACATGCAGAAAATGGAGTGATTAAATTATTCTATGTTCCTACACAAAAACAATTGACTGATATATTTACTAAACCACTTGATGAAGCCACCTTCAACAGGTTGGTTAGTGAAATTGGAATGCTAAACTCTTCAAGTTAAGTGGCCAAATAAATATATCTTTTCAACTGTTACAACAAATGTTTCACAGACATGAACCTAAATGATTTATCTAAGTGAAACAAAACTTATGTATATTTATAAATATGTCAGTTATATTGTTGTACATATTGTTAATAAATGTTTTTAAGACTATCTTGGAACTATTTTCTTGTTCTGAGAAAGCCTGAAAAGAATTATTATACTTGTGCATTGTTAAATAACAAGTGTGATAATTAAAATTTCAGGAATATCAATCAGACACATTTCTCTTTTTAAGATGAATAAATAAATTTTATTTATCTAAGAAATGAAGTCTGTAAATTATTATTTTGTTTTCCAAAAGAAAATAGAATAATCTTTCAAAAACTGGAGTTTGTAATTAAGTTACCATCTTTTCTGACTTCTCGACTAGGTATTTAATTTTTTTGAGTTCTCGATTCATGATTGTGTGAGTTCTCGAATAGTTTATTCTTGAGATTTCTCGATCAAATTCTGACAGTTCTCTACTGAAACTAACTTTACTCTTTTCTGAGTTCTCGAACATACAAAATCGATTACAATTCTAGTCGAGTTGTCTAAGTCATATAAATAGCACAGTAGAAATAACATTTCATTTCTACACTTAATTACAAACTCAAAGAAACCCTCGCATTCAAAAGCTACACTCGAACCCTTGCTTTTCTACTCTCTAAAACCTTCGCCTTCTTTGCTTCTCTCTTTCTATACACAACTCTATGGCATCTTCTAGCTCGAAATCTGCAACTGAAGTGTATGTAATCCCTGAAACAAACTTTCTAGCCATATCCAGAGATGCTGATGCTAAACCGCAGTACAAATGTTTCACTAGGTTTCTCATAGATTCCTACCTGAAAGAAGCCCTATTAGCAAACCCCACTCTATACCTGGACATTCTTGAGTAATTTTGGGCAACTGCAGATTGGGAAATCATAGCTTTGGAAAATGGGAGCTCAAAAGTGGTTGTCACCTGCAAAATCCAAGGAGAGGACATCAGTTTTGATGAAGATGATGTGAACAAAAGTCTAAAGATATCAACAGAGGAGTTTAATAAAGAACCTACTGAAAATGATCTTCTAGACTTCCTGGAGTTCATTAGGTATTCTGATGCTATGGAGAAAGGGACTGAGAAGTTCAAGCTGGGAAAAATAAATAAAAAGTTCATGAGGAAGGAGTGGTCATTCCTGTTCGACACCATCCTAAGAGTTTTCACCTGCAGAAAAATAGGGTTTGACCAGACAAGCCTCATTGCCATGAAATTGGCCTACTCATTGGCATACAACCAAAAGCTCAATGTTGGAAAGCTAGTTCTTGGGGAACTCATAACCAGGATTCCCAAGAGAGGTAATGAGATTTTCTTTCCTTGTTTTATTCAATTAATTCTCAATTATAAAAATGCTGGTTTAATTGAATTGCCTGGAATGAACAAACAAAGAATTGGCTATTCCAAATCCATGTCAAAAATAATTTTTGCTACATTGGATAGGAGAACCACTGTGAATGTCCCTCTCACAATCACACCTTACATGAGGAGTGTATTTGAGGGATATCCACTAGTGCGGCCTAACTATGGTTACCTTGATACAGTAGGAGGTCCTAAGGTTGCAGAATCACCAAATGCACCTAACCCAAAGACTTTTAACCCAACTGCTAACCCTTCCTTGAATCCAATAGATGTTAGCAAACCAACCTCTACATCCTCTCAACAGGGTGTAGTTGTAAAGAAGAAGAAGGAGAAAACTGTAAGAAAAAGAGCTCTAGAGACTGTTGTAGAAAATGAAACTGAATTGGATGAGTCACCTGTGGAACCTTTAACTAGGAGAAAGAAAATTAAAAAGGCCACAACAGACCATTTTACATCCTCTCAACAGGATGTAGAAGTTAACAAGGGATTAAACCTACTTCTAGGTGCACTTTCTCGACAAGGTGCATCTATTGAAATTGGGAGCCAGCCTACTTCATCATGTACAGAGTCTGCACCATTGCAGGAATTCACTCCTGTAAATGAAGATGTTTTAGTTGAAAAGGAAACACACTGTGCACAAGTAGGATCTTCTCTTGAAACCCCCCATTTTCTCAGGGGGAGTTGCCAATACTCAATTCTACTCACACTCTCTCTTCCACCTCTCAAATTTCTTCTCAACCAAATGTGTCTAGTCAAACACATGAGGTTGTTGATCATCAGGATTTCTATTTCCCTGGTGAGCCAAACTCAAGTGACCTGGTGCATGACACATTGTTCACCACTCAAGATACTCATTTAGATGGTGAGGGAATGCATGCTGAGGCATATCCTGATGACACCATCAAAACCACAGAGGTTTCTGGAGTTTTTACTTCAGACTCTGTGGGGACTCAGGCATTACATAGCCGAGTGTCTTCACAGACAATGGGTAATCTGGGGGAACTCCACACCATGCAAATGGCATCCCCTGGACACTCCCCAGTCATTCAAAGACTGTCTCCTCAGGAGAAATCACCTGTCCATCCAGTGTCTAATGAATCATCTGAGAAATTGGATGAGGAAATAGATACTGAGGGGACCGCTGTCACAAGTGGCCCTAGCTCTCACTCTTTGTCACAATGGCTGGAACCTGTGCAACATGACAGGGATTCAGGACCATCATCTCTTGGTGGGTCACTTTCAGATGAAAAACTACAAGAATTATATGGAGATCAATTGGAGGGATTCTATCATATTGCACAGCAGCTACTGACTTCTCATCTGCCTAACAAGGACTATGCAGCAATAATGCTGGAGTATGCAGAAGATCAGGAGGAGTTGAAGAAAAGAATGCAAATCTGGATGAAAATGAAGGTGAAAATGTGGATGCCTGGCTGGATGGTAAATCTGCAGTTAGCATGAAAGAAGTTTTGGAATGGACTAGACAGAAGTATCTCACTTCTCTTGGATCTTGTGAGAAGATTTTCACTCCAAGTGCCATGTATGATGCAATTCATGAAGTTGCTAAAGTCCAACTGCAGTCAAATCACTATCTTGCCAAAGGTGTGCAATCTGAGATAGATGATCACAGAGCCAAAGTAGAGGGCACCTTGAGAGCAATGGAAAATAAAATGAAGCCTGGAGGTCTTTTTAGAAACACTTCAAGGGGAAAATCAGGAAAGTCCTCCATTCTCCATTCCAAGATAGACACTATGGAAAAGGTGTTTAAGGAAATGGTTCTAGGTCACACAGCCATCCTAGATAATCAAAGGAGAATCAACAATATGGTTGAAGTTCTGTACACAAACAGGCATGCAGATAGGCTGCCTGAGGATGTGCCTCTACACACCTTATCACCATTCCAAGTGGACCTCTACTATCAGTCAAAGGCCAAAGATGAAGCTGCAAGGGCCTCTACCATTGATACCTTGAATGCCAGAGTTGACTCTCTTTCCTCATTAGTCTCTTCCACTATGTCAGATGTCCAAAGTCTAAAGAAGGAATTTGTCAATTCTTCTACAACTCAGGGCAATGCACTTGCCAATATATCTGTTCAACTCACTTCTCTACAATCACTCATCTCTAACTTGGGCAAAACAAGTCAGGCTCCACCAACACCAGTTCCAACACAGCTCAAGCCAGGCCATTCTACCTCTCTTCCAAATCAAGATATCAACCCTAAGGGGGAGAAGGAAAGGAGAGAAGAGATAGAGGCTGAAAGGCAAAAGGCAGTTATGAGAAAGCTCAGGAGTGAAATTCTAAAGCCTAATTCTGAAAAAGACTTCTTGGATCTTCTGCACCACATCAAAAAGCAAGTCAAGGGTCATCTGTAGAGCTACAAGAAGATGCTTGACAATGCTATTATTGCAGTAAAGGGAGTTAAATTTGAGCAGAATGGGAAAATATTTAAAGAGCCCTTAATTCACACGGGATCTGGTTACTTCAAAGTCTCAGTTGATCTATTTCAAAGACTATCTTATACTGAGTTGGAGTGTCTGCACAGAGCAGTGGAATTGGTAACTCAGGAAGATGAAGAACTAAATAATCAAATATTGAGACCTCTTCTACCCAATGCTCTTCCTGAAACTTACTGCAGCCCAGATGGAGTGATGTACATGGCTAGAGGAGAAAGGCTTGCACATTTTAAGATTCCTCAACATCTCAATTCAAGTAACATAAGCCAAATCATAAAGCTGATTGATTTGATTGAAAAGAAAAAGATTAAGCAAGTTGAAGACAATGTGATAGTGGAAAAGATGAAGAAGTTTATCAATGATCAATTATCCATCTTTGCAAGTGAGGAAATGAAGAAACAGAAAAAGGATAATGAAGACAAGGATCAGGACAAGAATGATAAGAAAGCTGAGTCCAGGAGTGATAAGGGTGAAAAGAAAGAAGATAAGAGAAAAGAGAATAATGACAAGAAAAAAAGAGATGAACATGAGAAAGACAGAAAGTATCAAAGGAGAAATCCTTCTAAGCAGCAAGATGTTGGTACTCACTCTAGTACTCCTACCAAATCTCAGGATACTAGTGTGGTTCCAACAGCTTCTGAAACTGCTATTGCCCCCAAATCCAAATCTCCAAGAAGAATGTTTGTGAAACTAACTGCTCATGGAGTGATAAGGAAGGAAATTAAAAAGAGTCAAACCAAGAAATTGAAGCCATGTCAATAGATAAAAGTCAATACTGCCACATCTACAAAATTCAAGAATTCTACTAGCTCATTGCTAGTTAGATGTCCTAAGTGGAGAAAGCAACTCATTGTTCCTGATAAAGGTCTACCAATTAAACCTATTCAAGAAATTGCTGAAATTGATAAGGTGAATATCAAACAGTGGAAGGCCAACAGGATTGTCAAAGTAGAAATCAGGGACAAGAGGATGTTTGTTACAACTGTTGATAGAGAAGAAAGAGGTTTTCATCATGACAACTCAAATTCAACCACTCATGACATCAGAAGAGTGATTAGTCTGTTTGACAAAAGATGCATGGTTGACAAACTGAAAATGATGGAGATGGCTGAGTACTTGGCTAAGAAGTACGAGAAGAAAATTGACAAGGTCAAGTACTTGGAGAAGATGGTAGAAAGGAAAAGAAAGGAAGAAGAAAGGATAGAAAGGTTATCTGAAGAACTAAGAAGACAGGGAAAATGCAGAGTATTCAAGGATCTTGATAGAGTTGAGTTCAAAATGAGAAATGGAGTAACAACTAAAATCAGACTCAAGTTTATTCTTGATTACCCTGTGATAATGCTAAAAATTGTTGCTGACATGTTAGAAGGCTCAATCCTAATTGAAGAAGACATGGCTAGACAGCAAATTCTCCAAGCAATTGAAGAGATCAGCTTAAGGGAAGAAAAAGAAAGGAAAGAAAGATATGATCATGCCAATCACCAACAACAACAAAATAGGTAGGCTTGATATCTTGTATTAATTTATGAAACTGTCTTTTCCCAAATTGGGGGAGATTGTTGGATCAAATCAAGCCTACTCTGTGCTATTATTTGTCTTGCTATAACATGTTTAGAACTTCTGTAATAGGGTTATGACTTAGAGATTTCAATGTATTATTGCAGTTAGAAGTTTGATCAAATTGTAATTCCAAGTTATAATTTAAGTCAAAGAATAAAGTCTGTTAGAAGATTCAAGTTGGATCATGCAACTAGACAAAGAAGGCTTTATGAAGAAATAAGGAATACATTCTGAGAATTCGACTAAGGCAAATGCACATTCGAGAAGTCACCCATTCGAGAAGTCAGGAATATGCAACTGGTCGAGAAGTCTCAAATCATTCATTGACTCAGTATTCGATCGAGTAGTATACATTCGAGAAGTCAAGATATTGAAGCCAATCGAATAATGAAAAAATGATGCACATTCGAGAAGTCCAGTAAATCAATTCGAGAAGTTAGCAAAGGGAGCAAACGAGAAGTAAAAGAGCTGAACCAATCTAGAAGTCTAAGTATCAAGTGTCCATTCGAGAAGTCACCAATTGAAGTATGAATTTGAGAAGTCTAGTCATTCGAGAAGTAAATCATTCAAGGTCTAATCGAGAAGTCAGCAAGTGCTCAATCGATAAGTCAATCACCATGACTTCTCGAGGTAATTTTAACAGAGTACTCGAATGTTCCAAGGAGCTAAATTCAAGGAGAATTGCAGAAGAACAAGACAGATAATCTGCAGCTCTGTCTTTGCAGGATAAGTCAAGCCTGTGAAGATAGAGACAAGTCTATAATGAAGCTGGGAAGACATACAAGACAAAAGACAGAAGATACAAGGCTGAATGCAACAGACTGTCGAAAGCAAGTGTTAGCTAGAAATAGATAGTAGTCAAATGTAAAGTATTCCTTGTCTATTTCTAGTTTTAGCTTAACTGTCTTTTGAGAGCATGTGCTAAAGGACATGTTGTCTATATAGATTGTGCACAGCCTCACTAGTCAGTATCTTTGAATATTATCAAGTGTATTCATACCTTGTATTCTTCCAAGAACAAGAAGCTGAAATTCATATTTTAAATTTCAGATTGTAGCAAAGATTCATTCTAATACAATTAGATTGAAAGTTATTTCTTGTGTTCATTTTACTTAATGTCTTATGCTAATTGAAAACACTTGAATTAACTCAACTACATTCTACAATCAAACAGTTCATCAATCAAAATTAGAAGAAAGTTTTGAAGTATACATTCACCCCCCCCCTCTGTAACTTCTTTGGACTCTCAATTCCTAACAGCATCAATGACCAACACTGGAGATGAATCACTAAGCACTTCACAGGTACATATTCTAACTAGTATACGTTTATCTAATTCAGAACTGTATGATTATTAAGTTTTGAAATGTATTATATTCATGTCAACATGTTAGCATCTTAGGACTTAAATGCTTAATTGATTGCTAAGAATAAGATTGCATGCTAGGATTCATGTGTTTAATTAGTACATTTCATACTTGATTTTATTTACAGTAAAATGAATATCTAGAATTAGAAAGGGTATCCTAGCATTTGCTGGAACTTGAGTTAAATCTTATGTGATTTAATACCTCTGCTAATGTTATGAAAATTGCTAATAGAAAAACTGGTCATAAATCAGATATTTTATATTTGTTCTTACTTGAAATTGTTTATGTGCTTATTTTCATATGATTTGCTTGCACTCACATAGTTGACTTAAATGTCATATCATTTCATGTTTTGCTTGTTAAGGAATAAAATATGGTAGAATTATCTACGTAGTCAGTAATGTAGATTCGAAACTTAATCTAAAATTGACTTAGGTAATTAGAGATAGTTAAAAATGTTAGACAACGACAGAATGGATATGAAAGAATTAGTAATCTAATTGTTAATTCGTCTATCCATGTTCTTTTAGAAAATTAAGTACTGAACTTTCTAATATGCATATTGAAGCTATTTTTACCACTAAAAGTTATATCTCTAACCCATCTGGACTCAATTAAAGTTGAGTACCAAGAAGCTTAATCATTTGTGATTGTAGAGTATGTAACAAAAGATAAAAGTTATGTGACTTCATGACATTTATTGTTCGAGGCATATGATTAAGATTAAAGATCTACTATCACAATTGGTTGAGAAAGCCTACCCAACGTTAACCTTTGGAGATGACAGCAAAGGATGCACAAGGGATTTGGCTATCATGATTTTGATTTTGGAATTGTCATCAGTGGAAGCATCTTTCTTGTGGAAGAACTTAAGCACTATCTAAAGGGCATTAGGGAATTCTTTGTGAAGGGTTTTCTGGAAAAGTGTTTGATCTCAAACAAGAAAGTTGGAAGCTCACTCAACTGAGAGTGAGAAAGTTTATTCGTAGCTGACATGGAATTTGGATGAAAAGGTGAAGTGAACTTTTAAGTAAAGCTTCATCAGTAAAGAGTTAGCTATGGCAAAAAAAGCTCTCACACTTGTTGATCAAGACAATAGATTCTTCGATAAAGATGAAATTAGTGAGAGGACTGCTTCATATAGAATTCTATCTAGAAGGAAATTTTGAAGTATGTCATATAGGGAAGTCAATGAAAACATCACACTGAAGAAAATTGTCATGGAGAAATATGCTTATTGGTGATTGATGTTGACAACCCTAATTACAAGTTAGTGATGTTCGTGCATTCAACAGACAAAATGTCACAGATGGTGATTGATCGTATCAAGAAGATCAAGTTGGAAGCAAAGTAAGCTGTGAGAAATTTGAAGTCAGATATTGGAACTCAGTTTCGTGAATGCAGTTCTAAATGGAATCTGCACTGAAAAAGGTACTTTAAAGCTGAAGAAATTAATATAGCATGTTGCTTTAATCAACAAGATCGTGAAAAGACATCAGATGGGTTAATGGCCAACCAGAAGCAAACACTGAAGCTCTTTCGTGTGTTTGGAGGAAATTGATAATTATTGAAGATTTATTTGAGTATCTTGGCAAAAAGTTAAGGCTCATGGAACAATTCTCCTCGACTACTCATAGGTGATTAAAACTCTGAATGTATCTGAAAGGCATATGACAAGGCCTATTTGTAATAAGTAGATGTCAACTCAACTCAAGTAAGAAAATTAAGTAAGTAATAAATACTGAGGAAGAAATCAGGACGAAGACAGTCAACTAATCACAAAGGATCTAAGTATCAAAAGAATTTTATGGGATTGCTACTCAACACTGGAAGAAGTTCATTTATATGTTCAAGCGTCAGTGAAAATAATAAGGTGGTAGTACTTCTATAGAAAACAGAAGATATAGAAGATTTCAATTGATTACTACAGAAGATTCCAGAAGAATAACGAAGACAGTGAAGCAGAAAAATGACAGAAGGCCTCAAATTAAAAGTATTAGTAAATGGAGAATATTTATTAGTATGACACAAATGAACCAGACAGTACATTTGTGTGTCAACTAAAATAATATTTATTCTTCATTTAGTTCAAGAGGTTTCGGAACAGAAGACAAAGAAAGGACGGGAAGATTTCAAAGCTGATTGCAGATTAAACAGATCACTATAGTATTTTTATTTCTACAATCCAAGTAAGTTAATTATTTAATTTATTTAATTAAATTAATTCAAGTTGAATTTAATTTAATTTATAAATTATTTAATTAATTTAATAGAATTAATTTTTTATAAAAGAAATGAATTAATATGATATATATATATATATATATATATATATATATATATATATATATATATATATATATTTCGAATGACTTTTACATAAGTCATACCGAATATGACTTAATAATAAGTCATACCGAATGACTAAAGAAAAGTCATACCAAGATATATATATATATATATATATATAAAGAAAGTCATACCGAAATTCTGTTTAAAAGAAAAGTCATACCGAGCTTGTCTAAAGAAAAGTCATACCGGGCTTAAAAAGAAATGTCATACCGAATTTACTTTGTTCAAAAAGTCATGCTGGATTGATTTTTTATTTAATTAAAAAGTCATACCGATTTATTAATTAATAAAATAAGTCATACCGAGAAAAAAAGTCATGCCCAGCTTTCTGAAAAGTCATACAAGGCTTATTTTCATTAAATTAAGTCATATTGATAAAGGTCGTACAAAGCCTTTTCAACCTCTATAAATATGAGGATTGTGCTTCACTATTTCAGTGTTAGAAAAACAGTTCAAATTCAGTAATTTGTCTGCATTGTAATATTAACAGATTTCTGTGTTGAGTTTGAAATATAATTGTTAAACACGAACAGTTCATATCAAATTTGTTCTAGACCTTTTTATCAATTATATAACAGTTTTCTAAATATTAATTTTGTAATACTAATCAAGTTAAAATTATATCTTTCACTTGAACAGTATTTCATTATAATTAATATTTCGCGAGTAATTAAAATAATATTTTAAATCAAATTATTCCGCGATTAATTTCAGATATTGTATTCAACCCCCCTTCTACAATATCAGGGACCAACAATTGGCATCAGAGCTGGTTGATATTTTTTTAATATCAGATCCAAATCAAATTCCGCGAACTTATACAGATCTCAAAAATAATTTTAAATTCGAAATAATTTTTTTTCTCGAAAAATTATTTTTGATCAAAAATTGTTTTAAGTCAAAAATTAAAATATTTTTTGAAACACTTAATTTTTAATCTTAATTAAAGATTAGTACACAGAAAGTAACGAGCATCAAGATTCCACAATTTGATAGAGAACACTACAGTCTGTGGAAGCACAAAATGCTACTCTTCATTGGGATTGTCAATCCCAAGTATGCATTAATTTTGGCCAAAGGTGTTGAACACCCTATAACAGTTATTCTCCAACACGAGGTAGATGGGGTTGTAATTCCTCACCAACAAGTTCCAAAAAGTCCAGCTGACTATACAGATGATGAAAGAGAAGTTGTGTCCCTGGACAACAATCTCAAACTGATATTGGTTGAATCTCTAGACTACATCATGTACAATCAAGTAGTCAATTGTAAAAATGCAAAACAGATCTGGGAAACAATAGAGATTATCAATGAGGGAACTGAGGAAGTGAGAGAGAATAGACTAGAAATCCTGATCTCCCAGTACGAGCAGTTTAGATCCAACCCTGGTGAGGGTATCTTTGAGGTGTTTCAGAGATTGAATAAACTGATAAACGAGCTCAACATGAATGGGAAGTACTATCAGAATCAGGAAGTAAACAGGAAGTTTCTGTTAACCCTACCCGAGCATCTAGAGCATAGGATCGCAGCAATCCGTGAGTCTAGGGACATGAAGGAGGTAACCCTGGAAAGACTCTACGGAGTATTAAAGACATATGAGCTGGAACAGATCCAGACAAGAGAGATGTATGGGAGAGGTAAGGTTCAGAGTTCCTCCAAAGCACTGTTAGTGGAAGCACCACAGAAGATGGAAGTGAAGGCTGCTGTACCTTCACTGGAGTATGTTGTTCCAGAAATTGGACATACTTCAGATAAACAAGAAGGTGGTGAATTCTACTCTCTTGAAGAACTAGATCAGCTAGAAGATGAGTCTCTAGCTTTGGTTGCCAGGAAGTTTGGCAACATGAGATTTCGGAGAAATCCCTCCTATAAAGTTAAATCAAATTTTGGGAGATTCCAAAGAGGAGGGTCTTCAACAGCTGAATCAAAGAGCGGCTATAAGACCGGCTTAGTGGATAGAAGCAAGTTTCGTTGCTTCAACTGCAATGCGCTAGGCCACTTTGCAACAGAGTGTAAGAAGCCTAAGCAAGGGAAAAAGAGAGAGTCTTACGAAGAGCTCAAGGAAAAGTATGATGCACTTTTGCAAAAGCATCAAGGAAAGTCCTATCTGGCAAAGGGAAAAAGCTGGGATGACTCAGATGATGATGATGAGAAAGTGCTGGGAAATCTTGCTCTTATGGCTTCATCCAAGGAATCAAGGTCTCCTAATAGCCAAAGAGGAATAGAGGTAAATCCTTATTGCCCTAAAATGTTTGATTTGATAGGTAAAGAACTAGAGGGTGAAAGAGGTAAGGTTAAGCAACTAAGACTCGCAAATAAAGATCTAGTTGATGAGATCGAAGTCTTAAAACAACTAAAACGAAATAGTGACAAGCTGACTAAGAAATTAATTGAGGACTTAGCTTATCAAGTAAATAAAGTCAGTTATTATGTTGAAGTTGAGACCAACCTTAGAAAAGAGATAGAGGAAGAAAAGAAAAGGTGTCTAGCATACAAAAATTCCTCTTATATTGTAAAGAACCTAGTTCACCAACAGGTAATAAACCGAAAAGTTGGAATAGGCTTCGAGTATAATGAATCTGTAGGAAAGCCAAGCAACATTACCCCATTCAGGCAAAGTGCTGAAGAAAGGGGTATTCCTCATGTTGTTAAAGACACACGCAAACCTCTTTTCATTACACCTATAGCTGAACCCATCCTCGAGAACTCTATATTGATTGCTTATGAGATGCAGTTAGAGGATCAAGAGGAAGAGAAGAAAAGAGGAGAACAAGCTAGGGACATAAAAGGAGTAAATGTCCAAGAAGAGGGAAGTGCACCCAAGACACCAGTGAAAGTTGTGGGAACTTCTGATTTCCACAAACCTGGTATAGGTGATAAGAACTTGAAGAATAACTTGAACAGACCTAACAATAAGTTTGTTAGAAGTAGGGATAGTAACAACAGATGTCATTCTACTGAAAACTTTAAATCTGATGAAAAAGTTAAAGTAGAAACTGTTAAAATGCCTACTGCTGTGAATAACATGCTGCTTGTTGATGCATGCCATAAACCTTGTGGTATTTTAAATTGTATGCTATGTGCTTTTAATGCTATGACTGCTGAAAGGCATATGACAAGGCCTATTTGTAATAAATAGATGACAACTCAACTCATGTAAGAAAATTAATTAAGTAATAAATACCGAGGAAGGAATCAAGACGAAGACAGTCAACTAGACACAAAGAATCCTAATATCAGAAGTGTTCTAATGAAGCTGCTACTCTACACCGGAAGAAGTTCATTAATATGTTCAAGCGTCGGCGAAAAATAAAGGAGTAGTATTTCAGAGGAGTTCAGAAGATACAGAAGATTTCAAGTGCCTACTACAAAGAGATTCCAAGAAAAGAAATATTGAAGACAAAGCTACAAGCCATGACAGGACAAGACACAAAGACCACTACAGTAGAAATGAGAATCGACATTGTAGTTAGTCATCCGTGAACCAGACCAGTGCACAGGGTGTTAACAATGTCAGTGAAGATTCGTCATCAAAAAGTTCAAGTGGTTAGAAAGGTTATTGTTGAAGAACAGAAGAGTTTTATCTACCTCAACAATAGTCAAGCCTTTAATTTAATTCTCTATTAATTAATTAAATTAATTAGTTAATTTAATTAATAAATTAATTCACTCAGAATTAATTTATTTCTTAAATTAATTAAAGGATCAATTAATTTAGAATTATTTTAGAATGACAGAAGAAAGAAGCTGGAAGCTCAAAGGGATACAGAAACAGCTAAACAGGCCTGACAGTATTGACTTGAAGAAAAGACGGAAAAAGAATTGACACGGAAGAAATGCAAATTCATATATTCGTAAAGGTGGAACCCCGGTTAGAATTGATTTATAATTCCCAAGTCAAAAGGAGTTCGGTTCCAGACGTTCAGGAGACCGCATCTTAGAGCGTAAGGATTTATTTTAATTAATAAATATTTTATTTATTTAGTAAATTATATTTATAAATATCTAAATATTATTAGATATTTATTTTTATAATTTCTGAATTAAATTTATTATTTATTAATCAAAGATTATAAGCTGTGCGGATCGAAAAGCATTTCTATGGAGCCTAGCCCTAATAGGACAAAATAGGCCCCCGATTTGTTCAAATTGAAATGGCAGGAGACATGTTATTAAAGAACCAATGGTAGGCTGCCACTTGTCAAAACAAGAAGAAAAGAAAAGAAAAAGGCAGGTGATTCAAATGTCATACCGAGAGAATTGATTCAAATGTCATACCGAGAATTTCATTGGCAGTTAAAGGAAATGTCATACCGAGTATCTTTTCAAAAGGTCATGCTGAATTGATTTTGTTTAATTAAAATAAGTCATACCGATTTTTTTAATTAAATAAAATCCGAATATGACTTTAAAAAAGGTCATACCGAATTTCTGTAAGTCATACCGAGTGAAAAAAGTCATGCTCAGCTTTTTAATAAGTCATACAAGACTTAATTTCATTAAATTAAGTCATAGTGAAAAAGGTCATGCTAGCTTCTTTTTTCCTCTATAAATATGAGGTGATCTCTTCATTATTTAAAGTTCAGAAAAACAGCTCAAATTCAGTAATTTGTCTGCATTGTAATATTCACAGATTTCTGTGCTGAGTTTGGAATATAATTGTTAAACACGAACAGTTCATGTCAAATTTGTTCTAGATCATTTTATCAATTATATAACAGTTTTCTAAATATTAATTTTGTAATACTAATCAAGTTAAAATTATATCTTTCACTTGAACAGTATTTCATTATAATTAATATTTCGTGAGTAATTAAAATAATATTTTTAATCCAAATTTTCTGCAATTAAATATTGATATTGTATTCAACCCCCCCCCCCCTTCTACAATATCAGGGACCAACAATTGGCATCAGAGCTGGTTGATATTTTTCATATCAGATCCAAATCAAATTCCGCGAACTCATACAGATCTCAAAAATTATTTTAAATTTGAAATAATTTTTTATTCGAAATAATTTTTTTCCGAAAAATTATTTTTAATCAAAAAATATTTTAAGTCAAAAATTAAAATATTTTTTGAAACACTTAATTTTTAATCTTATTTAAAGATGAGTACTTAAAGAGTTAGTAGCATTAAAATTCCACAATTTGATAAAGACAATTATAATCTGTGGAAGAGAAAGATGACCTTGTTTCTTCGAGCTGCAAATCCTAAGTACAAGGATATTTTAAAAACTGGTGTTGCTGTTCCAATAAATATCTTTCCTGAGCATATGGAAGATGGTGTACTCATTCCGCACAGACAATTTGAAAAAGATATTTCTGAGTACACTGAGACAGAAAAGGAACTGGATACATTGGACACCAGTCTGCAGTTAATTTTAGTGGAATCTCTTGATCCCGGAATGTACAATCATGTTGTTAATTGTAAAAATGCTAAACACATCTGGGAAACGATAGAGATACTAAATGAAGGAACAGAAGAAGTAAGGGAGAACAGATTGGAAATCTTAACGTCTCAATATGAGCATTTTAGATCAAATCCAGGAGAATGTATCTCTGAAGTTTTTGAGAGATACAACAAGCTGATAAATGATCTAAATCTTAATGGCAAACAATATACGAAGAAGGAGATCAGTAGGAAGTTTTTGCTGACAATGCCAGTACACCTAGAGCATAGGATAACAGCCATCAGAGAGTCAAGGGACATGAATGAAATTTCTTTGGAAAGACTTTATGGCATTCTGAAGACCTATGAGCTAGAACAGATTCAACAGAAAGAAATATATGGTACAGGCAAGGTGGTCAGCAAGTCTACAACTCTTGTAGCAGAAGAACCAGAGTACAGAAAAGTTAAGACTGAATCTTCTTCAGTCAACATCATTGATCAGGGTATTGTTGCAGAAGTTGGTGCAACTCTAGTGAATTCAACTGATAGTGAATTCTACTCAATGGAAGAACTCGATCAACTTGAGGATGAATCTCTGGCTCTGATTGCTAGAAAATTTGGAAATACAAGATTCAGGAGGAACCCTAGTTTCAAATTTAAGCCTATGGCAAACAGATTTCAGACAAGTGGTTCTTCTAGCTCATCCAACACAAAAGGTGGATACAAGACAGGGATGGTAGACAGAAGCAAGATCCGTTGCTTCAACTGCAATGAAATAGGACACTTTGCTACTGATTGTAGAAAGCCCAAGCAGGAAAGAAAGAAGGATTCATATGACGAGCTCAAATAGAAATATGACGCTCTACTGAAGAAGCATCAGGGAAAATCATACTTAGCAGCAGGAAAAAGCTGGGATGATTCCGACAATGATGAAGAAGATCAAATGGGAAATCTTGCTCTAATGGCCTCTTCTTCTGAAGGATCACAATCTCCACCTCGACAAGGAATTGAGGTAAACCCTAGCTGTCCTAAAATGTTTAAATTGCTAGGTGAGAATTTAACTGATGCTAGAGATCGAATAAAAGTCTTAATTCTCGAAAACAAAGTTTTATTAAATGAGAATTATGAATTGAAAAAGCTGAAACTTATTAATGTTAAATTAACTGAAGATGTTGCATTTCAAGTTAATGGAGTCAACTGTTATGTTGAGATTGAAGCTTTTTTAAAGAATAAAATTGAAGAGGAAAAGCAAAGGTGTCTAGCTTATAAAAATTCCTCTTATATTGTAAAGAACCTAGTTGACCAACAGGAAATAAACCGAAAAGTTGGAATAGGTTTCGAGTACAATAAATCTGTAGGAAAGCCAAGCAACATTACCCCGTTCAAGCAAAGCACTGAAGAAAGGGGTATTCCTCATGTTGTTAAAAACACACCCAAACCTCTTTTCATAACACCTATTGCTGAACCTATCCTTGAGAGCTCTATACTGATAGCTTATGAGATGCAGTTAGAGGATCTCGAGGAAGAGAAGAAAAGAGAAGAACAGACTAGGGACATAAAAGGAGTAAATGTCCAGAAAGCGAAATATGTACCTAAAAGACTAATAGAAAATGTGAACTCTGCTAGTTCATCCACTCCTGGTTTAGGTGCTAAGAACTTAAAGAATGATTTGAACAGACCTAACAATAAGTTTGTTAGAAGTAGGGATAGTAACAACAGATGTCATTCTACTGAAAACTTTAAATCTGCTGAAAAAGTTAAAGTAGAAATTGTTAAAACTCCTACTGCTGTGAATAACATGCCTGCTATTGATGTATGCCATAAACCTTGTGGTATGTTAAATTGTATGTTATGTGCTTTTAATGCTATGACTGCTTATTTCAAACGCATGACTGCTAATAAAAAGAACATGACACCTAGACAATACATCAATAATAAATTTGCTAAATCCAAGACTGCTATTCCTTCACCTGTCAAGAAGGAAAAATATATTCCTAAGTCTAAACAAAAAGTTGTTAAGACTGTTTATAGGAAAGTAAGTACAGTCAAGGAGGATGCGGCTGTTGTTCGAAAAGGATCTGTTGTCAAAGCTGACAAAGGTCAATTTTTTAAGTATGCCGGGCCCAATCAATTTTGGGCTCCGAAGACGAATTAATCCGTTTGATATGTGCAGGGAGTTAAACAGGAAAACCGGGTTGTATGGATCCTAGACAGCGGATCGTCAAGGCATATGACCGGAGATAGAGCCCTGCTATCAGACGTGGTTGAAAGAGTTGGCCCAATCGACACCTTTGGAGATAACAGCAAAGGAATGATTACGGGATATGGTAAGTTAAATACTGGAAATGTTATCATTGAAAACGTCTCTTTGGTGGAAGGACTTAAGCACAACGTACTCAGCGTCAGTCAATTCTGTGATAGAGGTTACAAAGTAAAATTTATCAAGGAGAAGTGCTTAATAACTCATTCTAAAGAAGACGGACTAGCCTTGCGTGGAGTAAGGAAAGGAAACTTGTACGTAGCTGATTTCAACTCGGGAACTGAAGCTGAAGCAAACTGTTTTTATTCAAAAGCTTCAACAGAAGAAAGTTGGCTATGGCACAAGAAGCTGTCACACCTGAATTTCCAAACAATGAACTCTCTAGTCAAGAAGGATTTGGTGAGAGGACTGCCTCCGATGGAATTTACACAAGAAGGATTGTGTGAGGCATGTCAGAAAGGGAAGTCAAAAAGAGCAACTCACAAAGGCACAGACACTACAAATATTACTGAACCACTGCAGCTGCTTCATATGGATTTATTTGGTCCGGTTAATATCATGTCTATGTCAAGGAAGAAATATGCCTTAGTGATTGTAGATGACTTCACAAAGTACACGTGGGTTTTATTCTTGAACTCTAAGGATGAAACTCCACAGTTGGTGATTGATCATGTAAAGTTGATTGAGTTAGATTCAAAGCTACCTGTCCGGGCAATCAGATCAGATAATGGAGCAGAATTCAAGAATGAAATTCTGAATAGCTTCTGCTCAGATAAAGGGATAACAAGACAATTCTCAGCGCCAAGAACTCCGCAACAGAATGGAGTAGTAGAAAGGAAGAATCAAACCTTGATTGAAGCTGCAAGAACAATGTTAATTGAATCAAGGTTGCCTATCTACTTCTGGGCTGAAGCAGTAAACACAGCTTGTTATACCCATAATCGAACTTTAATCAACAAGGATCATATGAAGACGCCCTACGAATTAATGGCTGGCAAGAAACCAACACTCAAATACTTTCATGTATTTGGAGCCAAATGTTTTGTGCTAAAAGATGGAGATGAACATCGTGGCAAATTTGAGGCCAAGGCACATGAAGCAATTTTTATCGGCTACTCAAAAAGAGCATATAGGGTGTACATAATTGATCAGCACCAAGTAAAAGAAAGTGTCAACGTATCATTTGACGACACTAAACTCCCAAGCATCCAAAATGAAGATCCTTCTGAGTCATTAAAATTTGACAATCATCCAGACTCAGATTCGGATAATGAAGAAGAGCCTGAGGTTGCAGCAGGAAATGATGATGACAACAATGATGGTAATGATCCAGGTAATAGTGGTGGAAACAATGGAAACACTGGAGATACTACTAATACCAGTGGTGGATCAACAAGTCAACCTGGCAGCAACTCAGGGGGAGATGAAGGATCAACTGGCAGAACACAACATCACAATGAATATAGAGGCGAATCATCAAGATCAAACCTACCAAGGGAAAGGAAATGGAGCAAATAACATCCCTTTGAATTGATCATAGGTGATCCAGGTGTTGGTGTTAGAACCAGAAGTGCAACTTCAAATGAATGTTTATTTTCAGTTTTTCTATCTCAAGAAGAACCAAAGAAAATTGAAGATGCTCTAACTGATCCAGATTGGGTTCTTGCCATGCAAGAAGAACTCAATCAGTTCGAAAGGCAAGAAGTATGGACACTGGTACCCAGGCCTAAAGATAGATCTGTTATTGGCACGAAATGGGTATACAGGAACAAGTTAGACGGTGATGGCATTGTTACAAGGAACAAGGCCAGACTGGTTGCAAAGGGTTACGCCCAGGAAGAGGGAATTGATTATGATGAGACCTACGCACTAGTCGCAAGACTTGAAGCCATCAGAATATTTCTGGCATTCGCAGCACATTCCAATTTTAAAGTCTATCAAATGGATGTGAAGAGTGCTTTTCTGAATGGAAAGTTAGAAGAGGAAGTATATGTGGAACAGCCTCCTGGCTTTGAAAATCCAGAGTTTGCTGATTTTGTATATTTCTTATTCAAAGCCCTCTATGGACTCAAGCAAGCACCGAGGACATGAGATTTGCTAAGTTAATGCAGAGTAGGTATGAAATGAGCATGATGGGTGAGCTGTCATTCTTCCTTGGATTGCAAGTGAAGCAAAAGGAAGATGGGATTTTTATTTGCCAATCAAAGTACGTAAGGGATCTTCTAAGGAAATACAATCTAGAAGATTCTACACCGGAAAAAACCCCTATGCCAACAGCCACCAATCTTGACAAAGATGAAACTGGTAAGAAAGTTGACATCACAAGCTACAGAGGTATGATAGGCTCATTATTATATCTAACTGCTAGTAGACCCGATATAATGTTTGCAACATGCTTATGTGCAAGGTTTCAATCTGATCCAAGAGAATCTCATCTTATAGCTGTTAAAAGAATTTTTAGATTTCTGAAGGGTACACCGAATCTTGGAATTTGGTACCCTAAAGGTACAAGTTTTGAACTAATAGGCTATACAGATTCAGATTATACAGGATGCAGGATGGACAGGAAAAGTACTTCTGGAAGCTGTCAGTTTCTAGGACAACGGTTGATCTCCTGGTACAGCAAGAAACAACACTCAGTATCTACCTCGACAGCCGAAGCAGAATACATTGCAGCAGGTAGTTGTTGTGCACAGATCTTGTGGATAAGGAATCAACTGAATGATTATGGACTTACGTTAACTAAAATTCCAATACTTTGCGATAACACAAGTGCCATAGCAATTTCCAATAATCCTGTACAACATTCAAGGACCAAGCACATAGACATAAGGTATCATTTTATCCGAGAGCATGTCATGAACGGAACTATGGTGTTACATTTTGTACCCACAGAAGATCAAATTGCCGACATCTTCACGAAACCACTTGATGAATCCACTTTCTCTAAGTTGGTTAGTGAGTTAGGGATGTTAAACATGAACTAATTATTGCATGTTGTTTTAAATTGCATATTTATTTTCAAGTACTGTAAATACACTGTATATATTCCTTAAAATATTTCAAAAACAAACAAACAAATTGAAAAAGAAAACTCAAAAAGATTTTCCTTATTTTTGTACAGTTTTTTTTCATTGGCATCTCTACTGTAAATAAATTTTATATTATGTTTGTTTTCCAACAATTAGTATATATTGTTTATTATTTCCAACAATTGCTCTCAACAATTGCTCTCAACAATTGGTATATTTAAGTATGTATAGTTTTATTTGTTTTACAACTTGGCATCTTTATTTTTATTATTTTTTATGTTTATTTCTATATAAATATGTGCTGATTATTCTCAAGTCTCTTTTGAGAAGTAGGAAAGATCTATGAGCATTGATAATCCAATCGATTCTAAAAGTGAGATCCTAATCATTGGCATCAATCTCTAACCAAGATCTTAGAACCAAACACACAAACACTATCATTTCCATCTCTCTAACCATTAAACAGAATACCTAATTGTTCAGAATGAGGGAGTCAATGCCTTGATTGCATTTGATAAGGTTGGTGATGTGAGTGAACCAACAGCTCTGTCTCCAGAAATGTGATTCATATATAAACTGAGACAACTGTTAGCTCATCTGTGTTCTCTCAAAAGGATACAGACTTGGAAAAGGCAAAACTGTTACTAGGTTTATTCTCTCAACAGAGTGAGTCTATTGAATTCAGCCTGTCAGCCAAGGCTATCAACAAAGAGTTAATTTCATCTGACATTTTTCAAGAAACCACATATTTTGTCTTATGTTTTAGGGACCAACACCAAGGGACCAACAATGTAAGGACTTACTTGGGACCAAAAAGGGACCAAGAGGGAGCATTTGAAATGTCACAGGAAGGATGAATTGACGGTAGCAATTATTCTAAACTTCCATATCAAGGAAGGAAGAATGATTGATGATTCTGACTAAATCAACATGCCTTCACAGGCGTCGGGAGAAAACTTGGATCATTTGCTACATTATAGATCCTTGTCTCCCTCCCCAGATGGAACATATCTTGATTCCTAATGGAATAAATCATCTTAGATGATCAGCAACTCACTGAATCTATTCTTGAAGCAATTCAGTTTATAAAAATCAAATATTTTAATAGATTCAATTGAGGACGGGGATTTACGAAACCCCATTGCACCACCAGTGACTTCTCTTGAAGGGGCTATGGTGATCTTTCTTGCAGGTACAAAAGACTGAGTCATCCGTACTGAGAGAGATATAGTGATGTGAGAAAAGAGTGAAACACAAGTAAGGAAGAGTGAAAATATATATTCTATGAGTGAAACACTTAGAGAGTATATGAGCGAAACACTTGTGAGGAACACAAAGTAAAATCACACACTAGCACACTTACCGAATCCCTTTCCCTATTCCCTGTTACAGATTTCTAATGTTATTCAACCAAGGTGGAAATTTCTTCAGAAAAGGACCAACAATTGTTACATATCTACAATTAGGGGAGAATTATTAAGAGGATTACTCAACTAAGGGGGAGAATTACTCCAAAATGTTAAAGTATTCAACTAAGGGGGTGTAGATCAAAAGGGGAGAAGTAAACAAAGACTTTTGTCAGAAGATGATTACTCAATTGTTGAATAAGAAAAATTGGATAATTTACGAAAAGGGAAAATGAATCTACCTTGGGTGAGAAGTAAAAACAGAAGTTGGAAATTCAAAGGAAAAATGGTAAGAAGAGAACAAACATCATCTCTGTCATCCTAAGGGAGAGCAGTGATGAGTCTGAGAGATGAAGATAATACTACATGTATAATATGTTCAGTGCTAGAGGGACAAACATCTTTCATTTCAGTTACTCAAGGAAATCTGGAAATGTATTATATAATCCAGAGAACAATTTATTATTTACAGTTCTTAAATGTCATATTATTTTCTTAGTTGTTAGTTGAGTTATCCTCTAGGAATTTGTATGTTAAATGCTTAACAACAAATAGGGGGAGATTGAAAGGCATATGACAAGGCCTATTTATAATAAATAGATGACAACTCAACTCAAGTAAGAAAATTAAGTAAGTAATAAATACTGAGGAAGGAATCAAGATGAAGACAGTCAACTAGACACAAAGAATCCTAATATCAGAAGTATTCTAATGAAGCTGCTACTCTACACCGGAAGAAGTTCATTAATATGTTCAAGCGTCGGTGAAAAATAAAGGAGTAGTATTTCAGAGGAGTTCAGAAGATACAGAAGATTTCAAGTGCCTACTACAAAGAGATTCCAAGAAAAGAAATATTGAAGACAAAGCTACAAGCCATGACAGGACAAGACACAAAGACCACTACAGTAGAAATGAGAATCGACATTGTAGTTAGTCATCCGTGAACCAGACCAGTGCACAGGGTGTTAACAATGTTAGTGAAGATTCGTCATTAAAAAGTTCACGTGGTTAGAAAGGTTATTGTTGAAGAACAGAAGAGTTTTATCTAACTCAACAATAGTCAAGCCTTTAATTTAATTCTCTATTAATTAATTAAATTAATTAGTTAATTTAATTAGTAAATTAATTCACTCAGAATTAATTTATTTCTTAAATTAATTAAAGGATCAATTAATTTAGAATTATTTTAGAATGACAGAAGAAAGAAGCTGGAAGCTCAAAGGGATACAGAAACAGCTAAACAGGCCTGACAGTACTGACTTGAAGAAAAGACGAAAAAGAATTGACACGGAAGAAATGCAAATTCATATATTCGTAAAGGTGGAACCCTGGTTGGAATTGATTTATCATTCCCAAGTCAAAAGGAGTTCGGTTCCAGACGTTCAGGAGACCGCAGCTTAGAGCGTAAGGATTTATTTTAATTAATAAATATTTTATTTATTTAGTAAATTATATTTATAAATATCTAAATATTATTAGATATTTATTTTTATAATTTCTGAATTAAATTTATTATTTATTAATCAAAGATTATAAGCTGTGCGGGTCGAAAAGCATTTCTATGGAGCCTAGCCCTAATAGGACAAAATAGGCCCCCGATTTGTTCAAATTGAAATGGCAAGAGACATGTTATTAAAGAACCAATGGTAGGCTGCCACTTGTCAAAACAAGAAGAAAAGAAAAGAAAAAGGCAGGTGATTCAAATGTCATACCGAGAGAATTGATTCAAATGTCATACCGAGAATTTCATTGGCAGTTAAAGGAAATGTCATACCGAATATCTTTTCAAAAGGTCATGCTGAATTGATTTTATTTAATTAAAATAAGTCATACCGATTTTTTTAATTAAATAAAATCCGAATATGACTTTAAAAAAGGTCATATCGAATTTCTGTAAGTCATACCGAGTGAAAAAAGTCATGCCTAGCTTTTTAATAAGTCATACAAGGCTTAATTTCATTAAATTAAGTCATAGTGAAAAAGGTCATGCTAGCTTCTTTTTTCCTCTATAAATAAGAGGTGATCTCTTCATTATTTAAAGTTCAGAAAAACAGCTCAAATTCAGTAATTTGTCTGCATTGTAATATTCACAGATTTCTGTGCTGAGTTTGGAATATAATTGTTAAACACGAACAGTTCATGTCAAATTTGTTCTAAATCATTTTATCAATTATATAACAGTTTTCTAAATATTAATTTTGTAATACTAATCAAGTTAAAATTATATCTTTCACTTGAACAGTATTTCATTATAATTAATATTTCGTGAGTAATTAAAATAATATTTTTAATTCAAATTTTCCGCGATTAAATATTCATATTGTATTCAACCCCCCCCCCCCCTTCTACAATATCAGGGACCAACAACTGCTTATTTCAAACGCATGACTGCTAACAAAAAGAATATGACACCGAGACAATACATCAATAATAAATTTGCAAAATCCAAGACTGCAATTCCTTCACCTGTCAAGAATGAAAAATATATTCCTAAGTCTAAATAAAAAGTTGTTAAGACTATTTATATGAAAGTAAGCACAGTCAAGGTGGATGCAGCTGTTGTTTGAAAAGGATCTATTGTCAAAGCTGACAAAGGTTAATTTTTTAAGTATGCCGGGCCCAATCAATTTTGGGCTCCGAAGATGATCTAATCCGTTTGATATTTGCAGGGAATTAAACAGGTAAACCGGGTTGTATAGATCCTAGACAGCGGATCGTTAAGGCATATGACCGGAGATAGAGCCCTGCTATCAGACGTGGTTGAGAGAGCTGACCCAATCGTCACCTTTGGAGATAACAGCAAAGGAATGACTACGGGATATGGCAAGTTAAATACAGGAAATGTTATCATTGAAAACGTCTCTTTGATGGAAGGACTAAGCACAATCTACTCAGCGTTAATCAATTCTGTGATAGAGGTTACAAAGTAAACTTTATCAAGGAGAAGTGTTTAATAGCTCATTCTAAAGAAGACAGACTAGCCTTGCGTGGAGTAAGGAAAGGAAACTTGTACGTAGCTGATTTCAACTCGGGAACTGAAGCTGAAGCAAACTATTTTTATTCAAAAGCTTTAATAGAAGAAAGTTGGCTATGGCACAACAAGCTCTCACACCTGAATTTCAAAACAATGAACTCTTTAGTCAAGAGGGATTTTGTGAGAGGACTGCCTCCGATGGAATTTACACAAGAAGGATTGTGTGAGACATGTCAGAAAAGGAAGTCAAAAAGAGCAACTCACAAAGGCACAGACTCTTCGAATATTACTGAACCACTACAGCTGCTACGTATGGATTTATTTGGTCCAGTCAATATTCTATCAATGTCAAGGAAAAGATATGCCTTAGTGATTGTAGATGACTTCACAAAGTACACGTGGGTTTTATTCTTGAACTCTAAGGATGAAACTCCACAGTTGGTGATTGATCATGCAAAGTTGATTAAGTTAGATTCAAAGCTACCTATCCGGGCAATCAGATCAAATAATGGAACAGAATTCAAGAATGAAATTCTGAATAGCTTCTGCTCAGACAAAGGGATAACAAGATAATTCTCAGCGCCAAGAACTCCGCTACAGAATGGAATAGTAGAAAGGAAGAATCGAACCTTGATTGAAGCTGCAAGAACAATGTTAAGTGAATCAAGGTTGCCTATCTACTTCTGGGCTGAAGCAGTGAACACAGCTTGTTATACCCAGAATCGAACCTTAATCAACAAGGATCATATGAAGACACCTTATGAACTAATGGCTGGCAAGAAACTTACACTCAAATACTTTTATGTATTTGGAGCCAAATGTTTTGTGCTAAAAGATGGAGATGAACATCGTGGCAAATTCGAGGCCAAGACACATGAAGTAATTTTTGTCGGCTACTCAAAAAGAGCATATAGGGTGTATATAATTGATCAGCACCAAGTAAAAGAAAGTGTCAACGTATCATTTGACGACACTAAACTCCCGAGCATCCAAACTGGAGATCCTTCTGATTCATTAAAATTTGACAATCATCTAGACTCAGATTTGGATAATGAAGAAGAGCCTGAGATTACAGCAGGAAATGATGATGACAACAATGATGGTAATGATCCAGGTAATAATGGTGGAAACAATGGAAATACTGGAGATACTACTAATACCAGTGGTGGATCAACAAGTCATCCAGGCAACAACTCAGGGGGAGATGAAGGATCAATTGGCACAACACAACATCACAATAATATAGAGGCGAATCATCAAGATCAAACCTACCAAGGGAAAGGATATGGAGCAAAGACCATCCTTTTGAATTGATCATAGGTGATCCAGATGCTGGTGTTAGAACCAGAAGTGCAACTTCAAATGAATGTTTATTTTCGGTTTTTCTATCTCAAGAAGAACCAAAGAAAATTGAAGATGCTCTAACTAATCCAGATTGGGTTCTTGCAATGCAAGAAGAACTCAATTAGTTCAAAAGGCAAGAAGTATGGACACTGGTACCTAGGCCAAAAGACAAATTCGTAATTGGCACCAAATGGGTATATAGGAACAAGTTAGACGGTGATGGCATTGTTACAAAGAACAAGGCCAGACTGGTTGCAAAGGGTTACTCCCAGGAAGAGGGAATTGATTATGATGAGACCTATGCACCAGTTGCAAGACTTGAAGCCATCAGCATTTTTCTGGCATTCGCAGCACATTCCAAGTTCAAAGTTTATCAAATGGATGTGAAGAGTGCGTTTCTGAATGAAGAGTTAGAAGAGGAAGTATATGTGGAGCAGCCCCCTGGCTTTGAAAATCCAGAGTTTGATGATTTTGTGTACTTTCTATTCAAAGCTCTTTATGGACTCAAGCAAGCACCGATGACATGGTATGACACTCTCTCTTTGTTTTTACTTGAAAACGGGTTTACTAGTGGTGTCATAGACAAAACTCTCTTTTACAAATTACATGACAAAAAAATGATATTTGTCCAAGTTTATGTTGACGATATTATATTTGGTTCTACTAATGAAATCTTGTGCAAGAAATTTGTTAAGTTAATGCAGAGTAGGTATGAGATGAGCATGATGGGTGAGCTTTCATTCTTCCTTAGATTGCAAGTGAAGCAAAAGGAAGATGGGATTTTTATTTGCCAATCAAAGTACGTAAGGGATCTTCTAAGGAAATACAAACTAGAAGATTCTACACCGGCAAAAACCCCTATGCCAACAGCCACAAAGCTTGACAAAGATGAAACTGGTAAAAAGGTTAACATCACAAGCTATAGAGGTATGATAGGCTCATTATTATATCTAACTACTAGTAGACCAGATATAATGTTTGCAACATGCTTATGTGCAAGGTTTCAATCTGATCCTAGGGAATCTCATCTTATAGCTGTTAAAAGAATTTTTAGATATCTGAAGGGTACACCGAATCTTGGAATTTGGTACCCTAAATATACAGGTTTTGAACTAATAGGCTATACAGATTCAGATTATGCAGGATGCAGGATGGACAGGAAAAGTACGTCTGGAAGCTGTCAGTTTCTAGGACAACGGTTGATTTCCTGGTACAACAAGAAACAACACTCAGTATCTACCTCGACAGCCGAAGCAGAATATATTGCGGCAGGTAGTTGTTGTGCACAGATCTTGTGGATAAGGAATCAGCTGAATGATTATGGTCTTGCGTTATCTAAAATTCCAATACTTTGCGATAAAACAAGTGCCATAACAATTTCCAATAATCCTGTACAACATTCAAGGACCAATCACATAGACATAAGGTATCATTTCATCCGAGAGCATGTCATGAACAGAACTGTGGTGTTACATTTTATACCCACAGAAGATCAAATTGCTGACATCTTCACGAAACCACTTGATGAATCCACTTTCTCTAAGTTGGTTAGTAAGTTAGGGATGTTAAACATGAACTAATTATTGCATGATGTTTTAAATTGCATATTTATTTTCAAAGCACTGTAAATACACTGTATAAATTCCTTAGAAGATATCAAAAACAAACAAACAAATTGAAAAAGAAAACTCAAAAAGATTTTCCTTATCTTTGTACAGTTTTATTCCATTGGCTTCACCACTGTAAATATTATGTTTGTTTTCCAACAATTAATATATATTGTTTATTATTTCCAACAATTGGTATCAACAATTGGTATATATAAGTATATATAGTTTTATTTATTTTACATCTTGGCATCTTTATTTTTATTTATTTTAAAATTTTATTTTATTTTTATTTATATATATATAAAGATGTGCTGATAATTTCAAGTCTCTTTTGAGAAGTAGGAAAGATCTATGAGCTTGATCATCCAATATTTTCTAAAAGTTAGATCCTAATCATTGGCATCAATCTCTATCCAAGATCTTAGAACCAAACACACAAACACTATCACTTCCATCTCTCTAACCATTAAACAGAATACCTAATTGTTCAGAATGAGGGAGTCAATGCCTTGATTGTATTTGATAAGGTTGGTGATGTGAGTGAACCAACAGCTCTGTCTCCAGAAAGGTGATTCACATATATAAACTGAGACAATTGTTAGCTCATCTGAGTTCTCTCAAAAGGATACAGACTTGGAAAAGGCAAAACTGTTACTAGATTCATTCTCTCAACAGAGTGAGTCTATTGAATTCAGCCTGTCAGCCAAGGCTATCAGCAAAGAGTTAATTTCATCTGACATTTTTCAAGAAACCACAAATATTGTCTTATTTTTAGGGGCCAACAATGGACCAACACAATTGGCATTTGGGACCAACAATTTAAGGACAAACTTGGGACCAAGAGGGAATAATTGAAATGTCACAGGAAGGATGAATTGATGGAAGCAATTTTTCTAAACTTCCATATCAAGGAAGGAAGAATAATTGATGATTCTGACTGAATCAACATGCCTTCACAGGCGTCAGGAGGAAACTTGGATCATGTGCTACACTATAGATCCTTGTCTCCCTCCCCAGATGGAACATATCTTGATTCCTAACGGAATAGATCATCTTAGATGATCAGCAACTCACTGAATCTATTCCTGAAGCAATTCAGTTTTTCAAAGTCAAATGTTTTTATAGATTCAATTGAGGACGGGGATTTACGAAACCCCATTGCACTACCAATGACCTCTCTTGAAGGGGCTATGGTGATCTTTCTTGCAGGTACAAAAGTCTGTGGCATCCGTACTGAGAGAGAGATACAGTGATGTGAGAAAAAAGTGAAACACAAGTAAGGGCGAGTGAAAATATATATTCTATGAGTGAAACACTTAGAGAGTATATGAGCGAAACACTTGTGAGGAACACAAAGTAAAATCACATACTAGCACAATTACCAAATCATATTCCCAATTCCCTGTTACAAATTTCTAATGTTACTCAACTAAGGGAGAGAAAATTTCGAATGAAGAGGATTACTCAACTAAGGGGGAGAAGTATAATATTCGAAGTGTTCAACTAAGGGGGAGAAATATTGAACAAGATCCAAAGGGGAGAATTGTTAAAACAGAGTCTTTTACCTGAAGAGGATTCTAGAAGAGGTTTACTCAATTGTTGAACATAAGTTCGGTTATTCACGAAAGGAGAAATTGAATCTACCTTGGGTGAGAAATGAAGACAGAAGTTGGAAAATCATAGGAAAAGTGGTAAGAAGAGAAATGAGGATAATACTACTTGTATAATATGTTCAGTACTAGAGGAACAAACATCTTTCATTTCAGTTATTCAAAGAAATCTGGAAATGTATTATATGATCCAGAGAACAATTTATTTACTTACAGTTCTTAAATATCATATTAGTTTCTTAGTTGTTAGTTGAGTTATCCTCTAGGAATTTGTGTGTTAAATGCTTAACAACAAATAGGGGGAGATTGAAAGGCCTATTTGTAATAAGTAGATGTCAACTCAACTCAAGTAAGAAAATTAAGTAAGTAATAAATACTGAGGAAGGAATCAAGACGAAGACAGTCAACTAATCACAAAGGATCTAAGTATCAAAAGAATTTTATGGGATTGCTATTCAACACTGGAAGAAGTTCATTTATATGTTCAAGCGTCAGTGAAAATAATAAGGTGGTAGTACTTCTATAGAAAACAGAAGATATAGAAGATTTCAAGTGATTACTACAGAAGATTCTAGAAGAAGAACGAAGACAGTGAAGTAGAAAAATGATAGAAGGCCACAAGTTAAAAGTATTAATAAATGGAGAATATTTATTAGTATGACATAACTGAACTAGACAGTACATTTGTGTGTCAACTAAAATAATATTTATTCTTCATTTAGTTCAAGAGGTTTCAAGAACAGAAGACAAAGAAAGGACGGGAAGATTTCAAAGCTGACTGCAGATTAAACAGATCACTATAGTATTTTTATTTCTACAATCAAAGTAAGTTAATTATTTAATTTATTTAATTAAATTAATTCAAGTTAAATTTAATTTAATTTATAAATTATTTAATTAATTTAAGTAGAATTAATTTTTTATAAAAGAAATGAATTAATATTACTTATATATATATATATATATATATATATATTTCGAATGACTTTTACATAAGTCATACCGAAAATGACTTAATAATAAGTCATACCGAATGACTAAAGAAAAGTCATACCGATATATATATATATATATATATATATATATATATATATATATATATATATATATATATATATATATATAAAATCATACCGAAATTCTGTTTAAAAGAAAAGTCATACCGAGCTTGTCTAAAGAAAAGTCATACCGGGCTTAAAAAGAAATGTCATACCGAATTTACTTTGTTCAAAAGGTCATGTTGGATTGATTTTTTATTTAATTAAAAAGTAATACCGATTTTTTAATTAATAAAATAAGTCATACTGAGAAAAAAAGTCATGCCCAGCTTTCTGAAAAGTCATACAAGGCTTGTTTTCATTAAATTAAGTCATATTGATAAAGGTCATACAGAGCCTTTTCAACCTCTATAAATATGAGGATTGTGCTTCACTATTTTAGTGTTAGAAAAACAGTTCAAATTCAGTAATTTGTCTGCATTGTAATATTCACAGATTTCTGTGCTGAGTTTGGAATATAATTGTTAAATACGAACAGTTCATGTCAAATTTGTTCTAGACCTTTTTATCAATTATATAACAGTTTTCTAAATATTAATTTTGTAATACTGATCAAGTTAAAATTATATCTTTCACTTGAACAGTATTTCATTATAATTAATATTTCGCGAGTAATTAAAATAATATTTTAAACCAAATTATTCCGCGATTAAATTCAGATATTGTATTCAACCCCCCTTCTACAATATCAGGGACCAACAGTATCGTTCAACTACACCAAACTCCTAAGCATTCAAATGAATGACTATTCTGAATCTTTGAAGTTTGACATCCCGTCAGAGTCAAATTCAGATACTGATGTTGTAGCTGAGGTTGCAGAAGGAATCAATGGTAATGATGATGATTCAGATCCTATTAGTGGAATTGGTAGTTAAACTACACAACTCGTGAACTTTAACAGAATCCATTGTATAAAGAAAAAGGATCTTCAACACATCATAACAGCAACTCAGGGGGAGCAAATAGAAGAAGGATCTATTAGTCATACTTAACATAATGAAGATCAAAGGAATACATCAAGAACATTTCTGCCAAGACAAAAGGTTTAAAGTCAAATTTAATCCTAGAGTCTAGTTCTTAGTGATCCGGATTTTTGAGTAAAGGCTAGAAGTGTTGTGCAAAGTAAATAGTTACTCTTGGGAAAGAGCAATTGTTAACAGTTAGTAGCCCAAAGAATATTAGAGAAGCACTGATTGATCCAGATTGGGTGATTGCAATGCAAATTGATCTCAATCAGTTCGAAGGCAGAAACTACTGAAGTTGGAACCTAGACCACTAAAGTCGAAGCTGAAATTGGTACAATAAAGGTTCACAAAAACTGGATGACTATTGGCATTGTTATGAGAGACAAAGCCAATCTGGTTGCTACAGGTTACTATCAGGCAGAAGGTATTGACGATGATGGAAACAGAATCTTCGGGACTTTCAAGATCAAATAGTAAGCACCATTGACGAGACTTGATCCTTTAGGACCAAACAAGACGAGGACCTAATAAAAGGATATCCCTAGCACATGATGAGCACTCAAGCATGAATATCAATCGGATGATGTGAACAAGTGCACTCCTGAATGGTGAGTTAGAAGATGAAGTTGATGTACAACTCCTGGACTTTGAAGTTGTAGATCCATTGGAATTTGTATATCATTCTCTTTACAAGCTCTTCTATGGCGGAGTTAGGGATTCAAGCAAATCGTCAAGGGCATGGTATGACACTCTAACTGCTAATTAATTGAAAATGATTTTACATTAGAGTAGTTATACACATATATCTCTCTAGAATGCAAGGCACACACAATGTCATATATATGTGCTAGTATACCTTGAGTATATTATATGTGGGTCTACTAACGAAAATTTGGCAAGATATATTTTTGCTAAGTTAATGCAGACTAGGTACAAACTGAGTGTGTTGAAAGAGCTGTAATTCTTTCTGGATTATAATTAATTCGAAATAATGATGGCAATTAAAGTAAGTCAAGGATCTTTTGAAGATGCACAATTTGGAAGATTCTAGACCTGCCAAGACTACTTTTCAACAGACCACTAAGCTTGATCAGGACAAATCAGGTATATGAACTGAAGTGACAAGCTATAGAGGTATGATCAGCTCATTACTTATTCAAGTGCATAAAGACCATATATTTTATTTTCGATATGTCTATGTGCAAGTTTCCAAGTGGATACTAGAGAATCTTATCGTATAGCTAAGTTATGAATTGTTAGATATCTTAGGGGATTACCAATTCTTAGAATCAGGTACCCTAAAGATACTATGTTTAACCTAATTGGCTATATAGTGTTAGGTCCCGAAGTATCGTAGAAGGGGGGGTTGAATACGATACTAACAATAATTTAAATTCTTTTCAGAATTTGCGGATAAATAAATTATTGCTTCAGAGTGGGTTTGGCCATTTGTAGTGTTTAGGTGAGCTGCCTACTAATTTTCTGTGTATCCGGATAAATCAATTAGGTTCAAGAAAATTAGCAGGTAAATTATGGAGACAAGTTTCCGGGAATATTACTCTCGTATTAATCCCAGAGGGTTTTACTACACCCAGTTAAAATTAACTGGCTTCCAAAGAATAAATTAATTCTTTGCTACTAACACAAAAATATAAGGCTCAGTTCCTATACAAATATATCTAAATTAGTACAAGGAAAAACTGAGTCCGTAGGGAGTGATATCTAGGAGCCCTGGGCATTTTTCATTAAAGAACCGGGTCCTAATATCTGACTGGGAGTAAGGTATGGGTGTGTATAAATTAATCTCTTGCTCCGGCCATGGCAGTGGCTCTCTACATTTTTGTGTTGTTGGAGAAGACGACTCCTCTTTTTGATTGGTGTAGACTTTAAATCAAATAAAGTAGCTGCTTGAATTTGATTGGCTAAGGGCTGAGTGGCGCTTACACAGCTGATATACAGGGGAGGCGCCACTTAAAACTTCAATCAATATATTTATTAATTGCAAGTGGCGCCACTACAGGGGAAGCACAGGGGAGGCGCCACATAGAATGAAGCTTCAATTTGGTTAAGTCAAATGAGTATGTTGCGCTGAAGGTTTTGTGCGCGTGAGTTTCATTACCATGGTCAAAGTGTAGTTTGGTCACTGCACTTTGACCATCTATTCACTCCTTGACTTAAGTTTGCCAACTTCCATTTCTTGTATCAAAGTCTTGCCACATTACACCCTGTACCTTGAGCTGTTTCCGTTCTTCGACTGTAGATTAGAAACTTTCACTTTTCGTACCAAGGTTGTGACACTTTGCACCCTGCACCCTTTGAGCTATTTAGCTGTTAAGCTATTAGCTGTTTAGCTGTTTGGCTGTAGCCTTTACAAATTACTTTTTCGTACCTTAATAAATAACCGTTCTTTCCAGGTACGTTCTTCAACTTAACAATTCTTCTATAGTTAATACTCAGATTCCTTTCACAGACTGCTGACGCCTAGTGCAACTGGTCTGGTTCACAGACGACTAACTTCGATCCAGGTCTTCGTATTATTGTCTTACGTACATTGTTAAGTTTGCAGTAACTTCATTGCTTCGAACACTGACTGTCAATAAACACTGTACTTTCACTGGAATCTTTTCTGGTACTTAGACAACGTCTCCATTATTACCACAATCTTGAATACTTCATTCTCTGTTCTTCACTGACGCTTGAACATACAAATGAACTTCTTTCAGTGAGTATAACTCCAAGACTGCAGCTGTCTTCTTTAACCTTTGTCTTTACCATGTCTTCAATCCTTCTAGATTCCTATGCTTCGAACACTGTCTATCTTCAATCAATGCCTTTACACTGAAATCTTCTAGTGGCACTTCTATACTGAATCTTCAACACTTCTGAAACCCTGAAAGTCTTCAACCATTATTCTTCACTGAGGCATGAACATATAAATGAACTTCTTTCAGTGACCTGTAGTAGACTCCAAAACTTCTTCTAATGTCTTGATTCACTGTATTTGCCATGTCTTCAATTCTTCCTGATTTCTGTGTAGGCGTAGTATTATTTACTTGTCCTGTTCTAGTGTTGAGTTATCACGATTTCTATTTATACAGCTTCGTAATCTTCAACAATCTCCCCCTATTTGATTGTTAAACCTTAGCAAACAAATCACCTAGGGAGGATAACTCAACTAAAAACTAGAAAAAATAATCGCCCGAGACTTGTAAATAATGCTACTGGTTTTTCTGGATCAGATAATGCATTTCCAGAATTCTTGAGTAACTGAAATGAATGATGTATGTTCCTCTAGCACTGAACTGATATACATGTAGTAGCATCTTCATTTCTGTCTGTTTGAGCTTTCTCTACTTCAAAATCCTTCATAGTTTAAACTTAAAGAACTTATCACGAACAGAGCTTCATAAGAATCATTATTCCTGGGTATGTCTTCAATCAATACTGAACATAGCTCAAATGATGTTCTCCCCCTACAAATGTGATTCTCCTTCTTATTCTTCTTCTCCCTTTAGAAAATCAATGGAATAGTCATTTCTGTTCTTCCAAGTATAGAATACAGCTTCTTGATTCTCCCATATATCTGTTGTTTCCCCTCAGGATCAGAAGATAAGATTTTCTTCTTCTTGTCTAAAATCTCCCCCTAAGGATACGAAGATAAGACTTATTAACTTCACCTTTTTCTTGTTATAATTATAACACTATAACTTCTCCCTCATAAGAAGAGGAATCCTCCAATTTCTTTTTCTTGTTATAACTATAACACTATAAATTCTCCCCCTTAGTTGAGGAATCCTCCAATGGCCCACTTTTGAAGATACCAAATGTTAATACCAATTGATAGGTCCTCTTTTAAATGGTTTGTCTTCCAAGGAAGGTTCTCGTCTGTCGTTGAACGGGAAAAATATAGTAACTTTTCTTCCAGAAGCAGCAAGTAGCAAGGGTAAGTGTTTGGCTTGTGGTTTCCTCACTTCTACTACGTTCTGTTGGTGTTTACACTTAAGTGTCGAGCACTTAGAAGTGTTTCACTCTTTCTCTCCCTATCTCTCACTCAAGTGTATCTCTCCCTCACTTTCACTCAAGTGTTTCTCTCTCTCACTTTCACTCTGCATTCCAAATTTAGCTTTCTGTACCTGCAAGTGAAATCTGTCAATTCATGTATTCCCAACACCTGATTCATCAGAATGAACTGAATCACTATCAAGTGGAGAATTGCCTCGTTGAGGTGTAGTTGATGTATCATGCATAAGCACTGTCTCAGCACCAGACTCAATAGCATTTGCTAAATCACTGTCTAGTGGAGCCTCACCTCTTTGAGATGGGTTATCCCGAGATTTTAAAATCTCTTTGGGAATCCTGCCTTGTTCTATCAAGGAGTTGCCTCACACCTTTTCCATAAACGGGAGGTGGACATTCCTTTTGAGGATCTGGAAATGTTCCTTCCAGGAGGGGCGACGTAGTAGACAATGTAATGAATGGCAAATTAGAGTCTACGTTTCCCTCGTAACCCAATGACGGTTGTTTTGTTAACATGTCTATACCTCACACTGTGCACTTCTTACAATGTGTCCAATTGTTAGGCCCCTAGTATAACTATTAGGATTGTTAGGTCCCAAAAATTATATAAGGTTCCTAGTATATATCTGTTTAGGCTTACCATCAGCGTGAGTGCCGGTGGTGTGCTTGACTCATTACAAGATGCTCTGGCTGACGAGCGAATTTCAATGGACTCATCCTGTTGAGAGAATAATTCCAGAGACAGTTTTATTGCCTTTTCAGCTCTGCATCCTTTTGAGAAGATACAGATGAGCTTACAGTTACCTCAGTTTATACACTTCTTTACTTCGCTGGAGGTAGAGCTGTGGGTGCACTTCCGACTTCATCCTTATTTGCTGCATCAAGTGCAGTTTCTCCCTTATCAACCTCTAAGTAACATAAGTTCCTTATAACTCCAAGGGTTAATATATGGAAGTGGATGAAATGAGTGTTTGGTATTAAGGCCTGGGTCAGAGATTGATGGGTTTTCAACCTCCTGGCCAGCTTCTGTAGCCACTGGGGGCTAAACGGATAAAATCAATTTAAATGAGATAAAAAGATAATCAGTTTAACATTCCAAAACATATTTTTCATCTCAAGGAGAAGGAAAAATATAAGAAGGAATGGTAAATGATTGCATTTATGTCCTTTTAATAAAAGAGTTTTGTCAGATCGAAAAATTAACCATTTAAGAGCATGACACCAATAGAAATTTTCTTTAAGATACTTATCCCATAATAAAACGCGGGAGTATCAGAGAAAAAATCTATCCTTATGAATTTCTTATAAGGCAAACTTCCCATAATAAAACTCGGGAATTTACACCAAATAAGAAGTTCAACTCTTTTACCAAATTTTATCTCAATAAAATGACTTTTTTTTCATTAAACCTAAGCACTTTATGTTTTGAAAACAGTTTTGCAAAACATCCTTATCAGATAGAAGAGAATGATTTTCCGACTCATAACGCAATTATGATTTACATCATTTTCGTCTGCCTGATAATGTCCCCGACTTAAAATAAAAACATGACAATTGGGGTTAGGATGAATGCTTAACATGACAGTACTAGGCCTTCAAAGCAACAATCACTGTTTTGGTACTATGAATCAATGTGAAACATACATCGAAATAAGTATTTGAAAACAAATCATTTTACAAGTGATTGGTACCTTGAAGTTAAAACAAAGAGAGAAAAAGCTTTTAAAGATAAAACTTTTAAAACAAGCTTTTGGGAGAGGATAAAATTTCGAGAGAAAAAGAAAGATTATCCTAAAGAGAAGTTTTTCAAAAGAGAAGTTTTGAAAAAGAATTCTTAAGTTTTCTTAACTTAAACTGATAGGCAAATGAATGTATCTTTCAATACAACATTTTGAAAAAGAAATAGACAAAAATTTCTTTTAAATACATTCAGGATTGTAAACCAGTCAAAGAAAGAAAACTAAATATATTGATACCAATTGTTTCTAAAAATAAAAACTAAGTAAATCCATTAGTATCAATATATCACAATTATTTTGTAATAAAATATTATTCAATTATCACAAAGTAATAAAAGAGAATATTTATACTACTAATAATTATGCTTCTTATTTATTTTAATTTATTTAAATCATGGAACTAATATATCACTGAATTGTTATATATCTTCATGATTTAAATAAATCAAAATAAATTAAATACTTATACTGTACTAAGCAATTGCCAATCACATGCATTTATATAAACTATACATGGCAATTATTCAGTAGAACAATAAGCATTTTACTATATTTTTATTATTAGTGATTTTAAATAAACATTAAGTTGTATTATCACTAATATTAAAAATATCACAGTTAATTGCACGGATGCAAGAAACTATGCTTCTGTTATTTTATCAAATTAAAATTATGAAACTAATGATCATTGAATTGCTTCAATTCTTAATTTCAATAAGATAAAATAAATTCGCTAAATACTAAAATATTCATTAGATTGAATATTAGCATTTAACTTCCTACGCCATATCTAATAATTGTCACTTTGCACATTGTAAGCATGCTCATAACAATTATTAACTGATATACGTAAGCTCGAGGATTTAGTTGAAAAGAAATTCACAAGTCCTTTATATAGGGAAAAAGTAATACTTGTGATTCTAATTCCAACTCCTCGCAATAAACTCAATTTTAGAAATATTTTCTAAGTATATAAAACATTGAGAATTTTATACACATAACTTTAGAAAATACTTCTTCTTTCAATATTAGTGAGTTTTAAAATATGCATTAATTATTTATAACAAAAATTCTAAATACCGTCACTAATATCAAAAGTATCACAATTATTTGTAATAAAATATTTAAGAATATCAGAGCAATTAAGCAAGATATCATTGACTAATACTCATCAAATATTTAAAACATATAAATAATTATGCTTCTTACTTATGCTAAGTAATTTAACTACCACTCATGCATATAACAATGTAAGCATGATAATTAAACTAATAGCAAAAAGTATGAGGATCTGGATTTAAAATAAATTCACAAGTCCTTTGGATCGGGAAAAAGTAATACTTGTGAACTCATTTGAGAATTCCTTGCAGATGGGATTTTCAATAAATATGCATATTAATAATATCCCAACTTTACTAACCAACTTAGATAAAATAAATTCATCAAGTTATTTAGCAAATATCTGCAAGTTATTCGACTAAGAACAACTCTCAAAAGATATGATACCTGGTGTCTATGAGCTTGTTCCTTCAGTGGTGTGAAGAGATCAACAGTGTTGCTGGAAATTGACAGCTTCTAGGAATGACTTCCCTGTCTTTCTTACAACCTGCATTATCTATATCTATATAGCCAATTAGGTTAAACCTATTATCTTAAGGGTCCCAGATTCCAAGAATTGGTGATCCCCTAAGATATCTAGCAATTCATAACTTAGCTATAAGATACGATTCTCTAGATTCCACTTGGAAACTTGCACATAGGCATATCAAGAACTAAGGTATACTTGCACATATATGTCATTGTGTGTGCCTTGCATTTCTAGAGAGATTTATGCATAACAGCTCTAATATAAAATCACTTTTAAGTAATTAATAGTTAGAGTGTCATACCACGTCCTTGACGTTCTGCTTGAATCCTTTACCTCCGTCATAGAAAAGCTTGCGAAGAGAATGATATACAAATTGTAACGGATCTGTACCTTCATCTTCTAGCTCACCATTCAGGAGTGCACTTGTTCACATTCATCTGTTAGATCTTTATGCTTGAATGCTCCACATGTGCTAGGGATACCAATTGTTTGGTCCTAATCGTTGGGTCCCTGAAAATTGTTAGGTCCCCATTGAGGAGTCCCAAAGGATCAAGTCTCGTCACTGGTGCTTACTGCTTGATCTAGAAAGTCCCGAAGATTCTATTTCCATCATCGTCGATACCTTCTGCTTTAAAGTCCTGTAGCAACCAGTTTGGCTTTGTCCCTCATAACAATGCCAAATAGTCATCTAGTCTCTGAGAACCCTTACTGTACCAGTTTCAGCTTTGACTTTAGTGGTCTGGGTTCCAGCTTCAGTGGTTTCTGCCTTCTAACTGATTGAGATCATCTTGCATTGCAATCACTCAATCTGGATCAATTTGTGCATCTTCAGTATTCTTTGGGATTCCAAATTATGGGTGATACCAATTGTTAGTGATACCAATTGTTAGAAGTTGACAATTGCTCTTTCCCAATGTTAGGTTCCGAAGAATATATGATCATTTCGATTAGCACTTCTAGCCTCTGCACAAGAATCCGGATCATTAAGAACGAGACTCCAGGATTGAACTTGACTTCAAACCTTTTGTCTTGACAGAAATGTTCTTAATGAAATCCTTTGATCTTCATTATTGAGCATGACTAGTAGATCCTTCTTTTATTTGCTCCCCCTGAGTTGCTGCTAAACATTAATTCCTTCTGCAACCTCAGCTTCTACATCAGTATCTGAATTTGTCAAAGATTCAGAATAGTCGTTCACTTGAATGCTTGGGAGCTTGGTATAGTTGTTCATCACATTCAGACTTTTAATCACTTATGAGTAGCCGAGGAGAATTGTTCCATGAGTCTTAACTGCTTGTCAAGATACTCAATTAGATCTTCATTAAAAATCAATTCCCTCCAAACACGCGAAAGAGCTTCAGTGTTTGCTTCTGGTTGGCCATTAACTCAAATGATGTCTTTTCGCGATCTTGTTGAATAAAGCAGCACGCTGTGTTAATTGCTTCAGCTTCCAAATACCTTTTCAGTGCAGACTTCATTTAGAACTTCACTCGCGAAATGCAGTTCCAATATCTGACTTCAAAGTTCTCACAGCTTACCAATTGTTTTCAACTTGATCTTCCTTATTTGATCATTCACCATTGTGACATTTTGTCTGTTGAATGCTTGAACATCACCAATTTGTAATTAGGGTTACCAATTTCAATCACCACTGAGCATATGACTTTTCTCCAGTGTGATGTTTTCATTGACTTCCCTATGTGACATACTTCAAAATGTCCTTCTAGATAGAATTCCATATGAAGCAGTCATCTCACCAATTTCATCTTTATCAAAGAATCCATTGCCTTGCTGACTAACAAGTAAGAGAGCTTCCTTTTCCATAGCTAACTCTTCATTGATGAAGCTTTACTGACAAGTCCTCTTCACCTTTGCATCGAAATTCCATGTCAGCTACGAACAAACTTCCTCACTCACAGTTGAGTGAGCTTCCAACCCTCTTGTTTGAGATCAAACACTTCTCCAGAAAACCCTTGACAAAGAATTCCCTAGTGCTCTTCAGATGGTGCTTAAGTCCTTCCACAAGAAAGTTATTTCCACTGATGACAGTTCTTAAAACATGATAGCCATATCCCTTGTACATCCTTTGCTGTCATCTCCAAAGGTTACCATCGGGGAGGCCTTCTCAATCATTTGAGATGTCAGAGCTTTAATCTTAGTCATATGCCTCGAACATTAAATGTCACGGAGTCACATAACTTTTTCCCTTCATAACATACTCTGCAATCACAAATGATCAAGCTTATTGGTACTCAATTTAAATTGAGTCCAGATGGGTTAGAGATATTATCGGTGGTAACAACAGCTTCAATATGCATAAAAGCACATGGATAGAAGAACTAACAAATTAATTACTAATTCTTTCTAATCCATTTCTGTCGTTGTCTAACATTTTAACTATCTCTAATTACCTAAGTCAGTTTTAGATTTAGCTTCGAATCTACATGTCTTATTGACTACTTAGATAATTCTACCATCTTTTAACCATTTATCCTTAACAAGCAATACATGATCTGATATAGCATTTAAGTGCAACTATGTGAGTGAGAGCAAATCATATGAAAATAAGCACATAAACAATTTAAGAATATGCAGAATATTTGAATAAAACATTATGAGCAATATCAAATTCTACATACACTTAACAAGTCATTTTAGAACAAATATTAAATATATGATCTATGACCTGATTGTCTATTAGCAATTTTCACAACATTAGCAGATGTATTAAATCACATAAGATTTAACTCAAGTTCCAGCAAATGTTCAGGGATACACTTAACCGTCTAGAACACCCTATCTAATTCTAGATAATCATTTTACTGCAAATAAAATTAAGTATGAAATGTACTAATTAAACTCATGAATCCTAGCATGCAATCTTAATCTTAGCAATCAATTAAGCATTTAAGTCCTAAGATGCTAACATGCTGTCATGAATATAATACATTCTAAAACTTAATAAACATACAGTTCTGAATTAGATAAACGTATACTAGTTAGAAAGTGTACCTGTGAAGTGCTTAGTGATTCATCTCTAGTGTTGGTCATTGATGCCAGATGTCCATTTGGTTCATCACTGTCACTGATAAAATCAACCTTGCATTTAACTTCATCAACAAATGCTTTCCCTTGCTGGATCCTCACTAATGCCTGAGATTCCTGCTTCAACCCAACATAGTGTCTGTCATCTTTTGCTTGTACAGGCTTCTTCAAATTATGTAGCAAACCCCTGATCTTGTCTTTTATAATCAACCATCCCTGTCTTGCAACCGCCTCTTGAAGTGGTCTTGAAAATCTCCTCCATGGAATCTATAGGTAAGGACCTTAGATTTAGAATTGGGATTCCGTCTGAATCTGATGTCACTGAACTTCCTGTTGCCCTGCAGGCTTGACTTGCAGTCCAGTTCTCAAGTTATTCCAAAGTGTCAAATTCACATGCAACACCATGACCACTACCTCGAGCTACAACATCTTCAATTCAGCTTCTAGGATCATTTCATTTCTGTTCAGAGGTTCTCAACCTTGACTTCAATCAAATTTGGTTCCTGGGTCACAAATACAGTGGATATGCTAACAACCTGCTTTACCAAATATTATCTTCTTCAGCTCTTGTTCTAGTTCATAGGCCTTCAGCACATACAGGTCTTTTACAGACAATGTGGTTGTATCCTTAAATCCCTGTTGGTTGTACCCTGTGTTCCAGATGATCTGCAGTGTTAGCACGAACTTCCTATAATCTCCCTGTAGAATAGTCTTTAAGGCTTGTACTGAGATTCCAGATTGTCCAGTCTGTTCTCCTTCACTACTTCAACCCCTAAGATTTTTCATCCAAAAATACAACTCAAATTAACCAAAACCTGTACCTAAATTAATCTCTTCTTTTACAGCTTTCAAAATATTAGTGGGATCCTATGGAGTAAACCTCTGAGAAAATTAGAACCACTATTTCTTCAGTCTGTTCCAGAATAATCTTCATTGGATAACCTTCAGTCAATCTCTGTTGTCTTCAATACCCGGAAAAATCTTCAACTACGAACCCTTTAAGCACCCTCGAATTAATATTTAAGAAAAATTTAGATTTACAGAATCTTTAATTATCTTAGAAAATAAATTAATCAAAAATAAAAATATACAACAAATTAATTTTCAAGAATTTCGAATTTTCTTAAAAATTAAAATATCGTAAATTAATATTTAAGAAAAATTTTAGTTTTCAAGAATTTAAATTTTCTGAAAAAATAAATAAATCTAAAATTAAAAATTAAAGGGTATAAAACTTGGGGTACCCAAATGCACTTTGGTATGTGAGTGGCGCCAGAATTTTGAGTTGGTGAGTGGCGCTTATACAAGGGATTACCCTGTATAAGCGCAACATAACAGCAAAATAACTTCAAGTGGCGCTAGCACAGGGTGCACAGAGGAGCAGCGCAACTAAAGCCCTTGAATTTGCTAAGTCAAAATTTAAGTGGTGCTGCGTTTCACATACCAAAATAAGTCAACTGCTTCACATTCTCTCTCAAGTACATTAACTCCATTTGGTTTAGAAAATGGACCACCAAAATGAATTTAAATGGACCACGTATGTTAATTAAATTTAAAAAATAAAACTTTATTAAATTTTATAAAATAAACCAATTAAATTTTGTAATATAAACTAATAAAAGGTTATAAAACAAATTTTATAAAAGTTTATAAAATAAATTTAATATTAAGTTTATAAAATAAACTAATAAAAATTTATAATATAAACTAATAAAAGTTTATAAAACAAATTTTATAAGAGTTTATAAAATAAATTTAATATTAAGTTTAAAAAATAAACTAATTAAAATTTATAATATAAATTTGTAAAAGTTTATAAAACAAATTTTACAAAAGTTTATAGAATAAAATTATTTAAAATTTTATAAATAAACTTATTTAACAAGTCCTCTAATCATCTGAGTCCAAGCAGCTTCGACACCCTGAGCTTCACTGAGCTACGGATCCTGATTTGTATATCAATCAGTCAGCTCTGATACCAATTGTTAGGTCCCGAAGTATCGTAGAAGGGGGGTTGAATACGATACTAACAATAATTTAAATTCTTTTCAGAATTTGCGGATAAATAAATTATTGCTTCAGAGTGGGTTTGGCCATTTGTAGTGTTTAGGTGAGCTGCCTACTAATTTTCTGTGTATCCGGATAAATCAATTAGGTTCAAGAAAATTAGCAGGTAAATTATGGAGACAAGTTTCCGGGAATATTACTCTCGTATTAATCCCAGAGGGTTTTACTACACACAGTTAAAATTAACTGGCTTCCAAAGAATAAATTAATTCTTTGCTACTAACACAAAAATATAAGGCTCAGTTCCTATACAAATATATCTAAATTAGTACAAGGAAAAACTGAGTCCGTAGGGAGTGATATCTAGGAGCCCTGGGCATTTTTCATTAAAGAACCGGGTCCTAATATCTGACTGGGAGTAAGGTATGGGTGTGTATAAATTAATCTCTTGCTCCGGCCATGGCAGTGGCTCTCTACATTTTTGTGTTGTTGGAGAAGACGACTCCTCTTTTTGATTGGTGTAGACTTTAAATCAAATAAAGTAGCTGCTTGAATTTGATTGGCTAAGGGCTGAGTGGCGCTTACACAGCTGATATACAGGGGAGGCGCCACTTAAAACTTCAATCAATATATTTATTAATTGCAAGTGGCGCCACTACAGGGGAAGCACAGGGGAGGCGCCACATAGAATGAAGCTTCAATTTGGTTAAGTCAAATGAGTATGTTGCGCTGAAGGTTTTGTGCGCGTGAGTTTCATTACCATGGTCAAAGTGTAGTTTGGTCACTGCACTTTGACCATCTATTCACTCCTTGACTTAAGTTTGCCAACTTCCATTTCTTGTATCAAAGTCTTGCCACATTACACCCTGTACCTTGAGCTGTTTCCGTTCTTCGACTGTAGATTAGAAACTTTCACTTTTCGTACCAAGGTTGTGACACTTTGCACCCTGCACCCTTTGAGCTATTTAGCTGTTAAGCTATTAGCTGTTTAGCTGTAGCCTTTACAAATTACTTTTTCGTACCTTAATAAATAACCGTTCTTTCCAGGTACGTTCTTCAACTTAACAATTCTTCTATAGTTAATACTCAGATTCCTTTCACAGACTGCTGACGCCTAGTGCAACTGGTCTGGTTCACAGACGACTAACTTCGATCCAGGTCTTCGTATTATTGTCTTACGTACATTGTTAAGTTTGCAGTAACTTCATTGCTTCGAACACTGACTGTCAATAAACACTGTACTTTCACTGGAATCTTTTCTGGTACTTAGACAACGTCTCCATTATTACCACAATCTTGAATACTTCATTCTCTGTTCTTCACTGACGCTTGAACATACAAATGAACTTCTTTCAGTGAGTATAACTCCAAGACTGCAGCTGTCTTCTTTAACCTTTGTCTTTACCATGTCTTCAATCCTTCTAGATTCCTATGCTTCGAACACTGTCTATCTTCAATCAATGCCTTTACACTGAAATCTTCTAGTGGCACTTCTATACTGAATCTTCAACACTTCTGAAACCCTGAAAGTCTTCAACCATTATTCTTCACTGAGGCATGAACATATAAATGAACTTCTTTCAGTGACCTGTAGTAGACTCCAAAACTTCTTCTAATGTCTTGATTCACTGTATTTGCCATGTCTTCAATTCTTCCTGATTTCTGTGTAGGCGTAGTATTATTTACTTGTCCTGTTCTAGTGTTGAGTTATCACGATTTCTATTTATACAGCTTCGTAATCTTCAACATATAGATATAGATAATGCAGGTTGTGAGAAAGACAGGGAAGTTATTTCTAGAAGCTGTCAATTTCGTGGAAGAGGTTGATTTCTTGTTGAAATAAGAGGAAGCATTCAACACACATAGCTGCAGCAAAGGCGAAATTTAAAGCAGCTAGTGAATGTGATGCTCTGATCTTCTAGACAAGGAAACCACTTCAACTCCAACAACTCTGCTGGATTCTCTCTACACCAACTAAGGAACAAGTGCATGGACACCAGGTATCATTTCTTTTGAAAGTTGTCCTTAGTCGAATAACTTGCAAATTTTTGCTGAATTACTTGATGAATTTATTTTATCTAAGTTGGTTAGTAAACTTGGAATAATATGTATATGCATATTTGTTGAAAATCCCATATGCAAGGAATTCTCAAATGAGTTCACAAGTATTAAATTTTCTATATTTAAAGGACTTGTGAATTTATTTGAAATCCAGTTCCTCATACTTTTTGCTATTAGTTTAATTATCATGCTTACAGTGTAATATGCATAAGTGGTAGTTAAATTATTTAGCATAAGTTAGAAGCATAATTATTTGTGTGTTAAATATTTGATGAGTATTAGTCAATGATATCTTGCTTAATTACTCTGATATTTTTAAATATTTTATTACAAATAATTGTGATACTTTTGATATTAGTGACAGTATTTAGAATTTCTATTCTAAGTATTAAATGCATATTTCAAAACTCACTAATATTGGAAGAAGAAGTATTTTCTAAGTTATGTGTATAAAATTCTCAATATTTTATATACTTAAAAAATATTTCTAAAATTAATTTTGTTTGCGAGGAGTTGTAATTAAGATCACAAGTATTAAATGTCTATATTTAAAGGACTTGTGAAATTTTTTTCAACTATTTTCTCGAGCTTACGTATATCATTAATAATTGTTATGAGTATAATTGCAATATGCTTAAGTGACAATTATTAGATATAGCGTAGGAAATTAGATGCTAATATTCAATCTAATGAATATTTTAGTATTTAACGAATTTATTTTATCTTATTAAAATTATGGATTTAGGCAATTCAACGTTTATTAGTTTCATAATTTTGATTTGATAAAATATCAAAAGCATAATTTCTTGCATTTTGAAATTATTGATAAATATCACGAAATGATATTGTATTAATATTTCCGTGCAATTAATTGTGATATGTATTAATAAATTTTTCTTATTACTTGAGTAGTAATTAAAAGAAAATTAAATTATCTTAAAATAAATCAAGGTTCAAATTCTGGACACCAAAAAAAATTCTAAGTACCCAAGACTAGGTTAAGTATAATATCTATGTAGAACTGCCCAAGTCGAATTTCTCTAACTAGAACTTCTGTCCAAGTAGAATATTACAAGTAGAATATTCAAGTAGAATATTCAAGTAGAATATTCCAAGTAGAACTTTTGTCCTTGGAAGAAATTTTCTGCAGGTCACTTTTAATATTGAATAAACAATATTACTTTTCACACTTTTTGACTTTTGTAGCTTTTCTCACCTAACTCACCTAACCCACGTGCTATGTACTGAATATCTTCTGTAACAATTTTTGTTGTGAGATTTATGTCAAATCAAAAGCCAATAACACCTTTTTAACTTTATGTCTCTTGAAAAAGGTAATCAAAAGTTGCTGGGTTTATCTTCTTTATCAAGAACAGTAATGACTCCTTGAAGAACACCAAAAATCAAAGTACCCAGAATAATTCACAAAAATTATCTAAAGTCCTCCCAAGCTAAATAATTACTCCCGGAGTATTTAAATAATTTTTAGAGTGAGTTTTCTCTGTCAAACAAATTTGAGCACTCTTTTCGAGAAGAACTAGAAAAGTAGATCTGTAGATGAAAACTCACTAATCTTCTACCAAACACAAGAATCTATGTTTTGTATATTAAACATGAAGCTTTGATACCAATTGTTAGGTCCAAATGTGTTGTAGAGGGGGGTGAATACAACTTTTCGAATTAATGAAGCAATAAATACTATGTAATAAATGAACACAATGATTCAAGGAATATATGTCTTATATATAACTTGAAAGGGTTGCTACAACATTCATTACACAGTACACTAGAAGTAAAGAGGGTAGTAAATGATACTAAGCTCTGTGAATACTCTCTCTCTCTTTTACAAGTGTTTATCTTGAAAAATATTGCTCTCTCTAAAATAATACACAAGTACTTCTATTTATACTACTTGTAATCTATGTCTTGTAGTCTTCAAAGATTAAAATATACGTGGCCCAATGATATCCACATAAATCTTATCTTATCTTGAAAGTTGGAAATCTGCCAATTAGATGATGCCATGTGCCATGTTGAAACTGCCCTCCATGTAGAACATCTACTTGAGAACTTCTACTTGGCCATCTCGAATATTCTATCTCGAATATTCTACATAGGAATGTTCTACTTGGCCATCTCGAATATTCTATCTCGAATATTCTATCTCGAATATTCTACATAGGAATGTTCTACTTGGCCATCTCGAATATTCTATCTCGAATATTCTATCTCGAATATTCTACATAGGAATGTTCTACTTGGCCATCTCGAATATTCTGTACTTAGAAAAATTCTGGGCTTTAACTTGAAACTTCAATGCAGCATCTTGAACTTGTGATTTCTTTATGTCTTCCAAATTTTTCAACAAGCTCTTGAATTTGGATCTCTATTACTGACATAAACATACTATCAATGTCCTGACACTTGATGCAATGGTCTGATTCATAAGTGACTAGTCTTGATAGTGTCTCTGCTTTTTGAATAGATTACCATTTTCAATTAGTAATGTGGCTTTCCAATTATTGCTTTTCTTCTTGTTCACTTGAAATCAATTAGCCTTGTTGATACTGATAGTTATGATCTTGAATCTTTAAGTTACAAATCACTGAGGCATGAACAACTTTGTCTTGAACTTCTTTCAATGATTTCTTCTTTGTTTGATCATAGTTAACAAATTGAATTGTATCAATTACCTTGTCTTCATGGTTAACATTGATTTCTTTGTGACTTCATGTTCTTGATTGTCTTCTGGTTAAGTATCTTTTCTTTTAGTTGAGTTACATAAGTTATAGTGTTACAAGTTTAGACACTCTGCCTTTCAATCTCCCCCTATTTGATAGTCTAACAATGACATTCAAATTAACAAAGGGATAACTCAACTAAACAATGAGACGAGAAAAAGATAAATAACATTACTGTCTTGTTTGAATTACAACTGAAATAAACTTGAAAACAATTCAAAGAACTAGAATAAATAAAACTTAAGCTAGACAGAAAATTCGAACTTCGAATTAAAGATCATTTGAGTGATTCCTATCACCTGGATTATTTCAAACCTTTCAGTCAAACTTATATCACCTTATTGGATCCACTCTGATTCACGGTTACAGTATGGTACGTTAGCCTATCTCGCATACCGTGATCAGGTGAATTTTTCCTCAAGTGAGTTAAAGCAACCAAAAAGATATGAAGTTTTTCCAACTTCAAGTTCACACCACTCTGACCGTTAATTCTAATTCCGTCTTTTCTTCCTAACTTCTTCAGCTTGGCGCTTCTCCTCCTTCAACCTTCTACGCCTTTCCTTCTGTTGTTGTTCTTTCTTGTAAACTGGATCATGAAGCTGCTTCTACCTTGCATTCAACAGACTTACCGCTTCCATTTCTAAAGGATTCCTGGGCTCTGGATAAGGATGCCTGAAAAGCCTTCTGAGTTTGTCCACCTCCTGAGTAGTTCTGATCTTTGGAATGTCCTCAAAATTTTTCATTATGAGCTGTGACTTCCAATGAGACTTATCAGCCTTAAACTGACAATAGATCATTTTAGGGTAGCCCTTAACACGGTTAGTATTGTGGACACTAGCCGCATCTCGCTCCATTCTCTTCTTTTCCACTACTACTTCATATAAGTACTTCAGGAGTCTCTGCTTCTCATCTACATTCTCATTCTCCACTTCGCCCCATTTGAATACTTCTAAAACTCTCTCCAGAAAAGCAGCATCTTGAGTCTGCAGCAGCCATTTCCTACTCATATGCAACAATGTTTGATTTTGGTCTGCGTCTATGAATGCTAAAGCATCAGCTGTGTCATCGTCATATGAGTGTATCCAGTATACACTATCTCTCCCTGGAACACCAACTGCCTCCCTTATTTCTCCTTGTTCCAGAGATCCAGAAGGAAGAGTCAGAGCTTCATCTACATTCTTAACAGCTTGTAGAATATTCCACTTTCTTTCAATTAGCTCCGGCTCAATCTTTACATTGTCTAGAGGGTTTGGAGCAATAATGTCACACTTCCAGATTTCATTGCTCATCTTGAATATGACCCTCTCAATGAACTCCACTGACTTCTCCTTGATGTCAGAAGTGAATCCCTTACTCATCATTTGCCTGCATACCGCCTTTAGGGATTCTACTGATAGAGCCATTAGGTCATTTTCCTCTAAGCACACCCTCTTCATCTTTCCATCAACAACCATCCGAACAATATCAGGATTCGCTGAGAATTCTGGTCCATTGTCCTCTGCTAGCTGCATTAACTGATCCCTATACAGAATGCTAAGCTCCTCAGCTTGAGAATATTGAATTTTTGTTGCTAGCAAGAACAACTCTGACGCAGATCTTCTCGAGATGAATTGATCATCCACATACAAGAAAGATGTCGGGACTCCTTCGACTAAAGACAAGATGACCTGCCATTCCTTAACCATTGCATTATATCCAACTCTGACTTTTGAGATCAACCTTTTCAAAGCATTTATGTAGTCAACAATCAGTGGATTCTGCAAGTTCAAGTTGTAGAACAAGTCTTCCGCCTCTTTGTTATGAGTTCCTTTTGTACAAACTCCCGATAGAATCTTCCTTGCATCATCCCATTTCCGTCCTATCCTTTTTTTGTCCAGATATACTTGAGGATCAGCTAACCTTGCAAGCTCATGATCATACTGTTTCTCCTTAAGCTCCGCTTTCTTTTCAAGAAAAACAGCCTCATCCTGCATCATCTTCATTTTATAGAACTGAGCTTGTTCCAAGGCCAGCTGTTGGGCTTCTAGAGTTTCCTTATCAACAGGTATTTCTTCAGGCTGTCCGGAAGACATTCCAGCACCTCCACCTTGTTCCTTCAAAGATCTTCTAATAGCATGTGCTAACGAAACATCCTCCATATCAGAATCTGAATCAAGTACTGCATGTGCCTCTTCCTGATGACGACTCAAGTCAATGAATGGCTCTTCTTGTTCAGCCACCACTGCCTTACCCTTCCTCTTTCTTTGAGCCTCTTCTTCATTCACTGGCTCATTTTCTTTGACAACATCAGCAGTTTGTTCTTCAATTTCTTCAATTATTACCGACTGCTGTCTCGTCTCCTTACCACTCTCCCCCTTAGGTGAGTTATCCCCAACACCACCTTTCTCGCCAGATCCAGCAGTTGCATGAGAACCACCAAAACCAGAACCCGAAGGTCCAGCTCCACCAGCACCTCCAGCACCACCAGTATCATCATGATCAGGGGGAGGCTGAGTGAATTGTTCGTCAAAGCACTCGGGAGGAACAAAGCTTCTAACTGCATACATCATCCTGCTAATCTCTGTCGCCATGGTATGCATTATGCTCTCCACTGCTCCCATTCTCTCATTCAGAGTGCTGCCCAAGATACCACCAGCATGGCCCAAGTCATTCACCTTATTTGTCAATTCATCCATCGCTGTTGCTTGACTGGCCATCCGTGTTGCGTAATCATCAAGAGCTCGTTGATTGTCACCAATATTGATCCCCAACTGCCCCATTGACTGCCCGAACTGCTTGATTTCAATTTCAATTGTTGTCATACGCGTGTCAAGATTTTCAAAATAAAGGGACGGTGTTTGGTCTGGGTGTCCTCGCTCTAAAAATCGTTCTGTTAGTGTTTGTCGCTCGGTTTCGGGCCTTAAAAATGAAGGTCCCTCACTCCCTAAACGCTCACACACACTCCCTGTCTCACGCTCGTGTATGTCTTCAACAATAGTCCTGAAAGAGAAAGCAGTACCTGCAGAAACTGGATAAGTAAAGTGAGTAGCAGTTATGGGATCTGTTCCTGTCATATCCTGAGGTGGAATCTCAGGTTGAGAGGCTGCAGAGTGTTCTAGTACAACATCAGAACCGATCCTCTCTGCAGCATCAGTATGTACCGGTGAAGGTACTTCGAAAGCATTGAAAGCTTGTTGCCGCTCTGAAGTAACAAGCTCTTCAGAAGGCATAGAATCCTCACCATCTTCCCTATGTGTTGAATGTGCACGGGGCGAACCACTCGCGTGAGGTGGAGTGGTTGTGATAGACACACTAGGGTGGGACTGGGCTTTAGAAGTTGTAGCATGAGAAAATTTAGGTTTCTTCCGAATAAGGGGCTGCACTTTAGGGTCACTCTCAGAACCCTCACCTAAATCTAAAGCTGCCTGCCTTTTAACTCCCATGAGCGAGGGTGAAAGAGAGGAAGCAAATGTGTCAGACTCCGAATCAGAAATATAGCTCTTGCCCGGGGATAGATCCTGCGGGCTAGCAGAATCTTGGGCCATGGAATCAGATTTAGGGGAAGAAGTATCAGTAGTGTGAACAGAGAGTTGCTCTTGTTCAAAGAAAGTACCTTCTTCATTACCTTGTCCGGCAGGTGGAGTAGAGTGTCTGGTCCTCTGGCCGGCAGATGATTGTACGTGAGAGTGCCCATCATCATCGTCATCATCATTTTCATCATCATTTTCATCATCATTTTCATCACCAATATTCTCGTCCGGAATCCCCTGGAATGCGTCAGCATGTGCAGAGGGATTCTGAGCATGTGATGAAATGTGGGAGGTCCCCGCCATGGAAGTGATACCTGCATCAAACTTAACCCATACTTGAATGTTATCAGGAATAGACATCGGCTTACCATGATGCTTATCTTGATTAGCAATCGTCGTGAGTGACTTGGTGCCCATGCCCAAGGATGCAGACGTCACACTTGTGGCAAATGCCTGTCTCACAGATAAAGCATCAATAGGTACTAAGTGATTAATAAGCATTTGTAGGAACCGAGGATACCAACAGACAACGTTAGTAGATGTCAGGTCTCGACTTGCAGGAGTTCCCATAGCAGTCACGATCTCGTAAAGAATGATCCTGCCATAATTAATATTTAATTCACGAGCAAGGGAAACTGCAAATACCTGCATGGGAATTGGAATCTGATGAAAATCTTTTTCGCGTGCCCGAAAGCATCTGGTGATGGCCTCGAAAAAGTAGTTCCATTCCACATGGAAGTATTGTTTCTGGATGGCGCCAGTTGAGATCCGTCCAGAAGGAGGGTAGCATCCAATTTCTTCAAAGAATTTAATACGCTCAGCTGTGTTAGGTTCGGGGTCATAAACATCTCTTACTGGGAACCCCAGAACCCGGTTGAACACTTCCTCTATGACTTCAAATTCATGACCCGCCAAGGTAAACCTGAAACCATAGGGGGTAGATTTACTCCCGAAAGTAACCGCACTAGTCCATAATTGCTGTAAAGCATCATGGACTAGTGTTGGTTTAGCAGTAAAAGCAACACTAGCCTTGGAGTACAAATTAAGAAATCGTATCCAAAACTTGAAGCGTGGGAGTTGATCACCAATTTCCGTACTAATGTTATAAAAATTATTTTTCGCAAGAATAAATTGGTGAGCCATTTGTAAAATAATTTTCCTTGAGTTAATGTGATATTTTGAAAAGAAACAATTAAGGTAAACACCTAAGGAAAAAAATGTAATCTAATTAATTCCTTTTAGAGAATCGAGAAGATGAACAGCCGATTTGTACTAAACTACGGAATGAATTATGATCAAAATCAAAACAAACAAAATCCAGTCCAGTAAATACTGCAACCCCAAATCAGTGATATAAAAACTAAACTATGTTTGTAAATAACCGTGATAGATGTGTGTATATGTGTGTGTATATGACAAACTGAACAGATGAACAGACAGGTCCAAATACACAAATACAGGGCAAACAGAGAATAGTAAATTGAAAACGGGCAGCAATTCGAGATATGTAAGAGTTTTAACACAACTCGAATGAACAGGGCAATGACTGTTTGAAATCGCAGGGAGGGAGGGTGGGGGCTGTAAAAATTTAGGGTTAAAATGATTAGGTAAAAGTGAAAAGAAAGACAGGTTAATGTTGTATATATAGGCATATATGTGCAAAGACGAGAATATCCCTGTGAAAATAGAAAAAAAACGTTAAGTACATACAGGGGAACATCAAGTCGAACACTATCTCGAACATCAAGTCGAATATTCGAGATAGTGTTCGAGATAGGTCTATCTCGAACATCAAGTCGAATATTCGAGATAATGTTCGAGATGACACCAACACGAACAGTTAATCACTTGAACAATTAAAAACAGCATTAAAAACCCACTTTGGAGTCCCAACTCGAAATTCCAAGAATAAGATTTGAGAGAAAATTGAATTTGAGGTCTAATTCGAATATTAAGTCGAATATTCGAGATAATGTTCGAGATAGGTCTATCTCGAACATCAAGTCGAATATTCGAGATAATGTTCGAGATAGGGTCTATCTCGAACATCAAGTCGAATATTCGAGATAATGTTCGAGATAGAGATTAACTCGAACAATTTCCCAGGCTTGGAATTTGAAACAGGCACACGGGGAACTGTAACTCGAAATTCAAGTCGAATTTCGAGATGAATTTCGAGATAGACCTTATCTCGAATATTCTTCCCAGACTTAGAATTTTCAAAAATTTTAATTTTGAAGATAGTCAGAATAATTTGGCAATTTTTTCAACAACAATTAAATTTTGCCAAATTAAGATAAATATCAATTCAAGGATTTTTATCAAAGCAAATAATAAAAACATTCCTTGACAATTCTAAGGCCTCTTAAATTAAACAAAATTACATGAAAAACACAGGTAAATTCATCTAAAAATCATAAAAAATTTAGAATAATATGAATTTAACTCCCCCTATGATCATGCAATCATACAAGCATAAATTCAAAGATTGAACCAATAATTACACATAAAACACAATGAATTCATGTAAAATAACACAACATGCATCCTAAAATACTCATTACTTAATCATTTTAAAGTCTAAGTCCATAATGATTAATTAGCATGCAGAAGTGATATTTTGAGCAATTGTAGAGATTATTTACATATGTTTTCAACTTTGTATCAATAAAATAGGCAAATGACAAGACTAAAAACATATGTTCATGATTAAAAACTGAAATTTTGCAGATAGGAGAAATCACTAACTTGTGTTAAGCATTCCCAATTCACCAACCAACCTATTGAATGTTACTTCATCAAGAGGTTTAGTGAATATATCTGCAATTTGTTGCATTGTGGGCACAAAATGTAGCTCCACAGTCCCCTCCTCGACATGTTCTCTAATGAAATGATACCTGATATCTATATGCTTGGTTCTTGAGTGGTCTACAGGATTGTTGGTCATGGCAATGGCACTTGTGTTGTCACACATGATTGGAATCTTTTTGTGCTCCATGCCATAATCTTTCAATTGGTTCCTTATCCACAGTATTTGAGCTACACAGCTTCCAGCAGCAATGTACTCAGCTTCAGCAGTAGAAGTAGATACTGTGTGTTGCTTTTTGCTTTGCCAGGACACCAATCTTCTGCCAAGAAATTGACATGCACCAGATGTGCTTTTTCTATCAATCCTGCAACCTGCATAGTCTGAATCCGAATAGCCAATTAGATTAAAACCTGTATCTCTTGGGTACCAAATCCCTAGATTTGATGTTCCCTTGAGATACCTAAAGATTCGTTTGACGGCTATGAGATGTGATTCTCTAGGATCCACTTGGAACCTTGCACACAAACAAATTGCGAACATAATATCGAGTCTACTTGCAGTTAAATAGAGGAGTGAGCCAATCATACCTCGATAGCTTGTGATGTCAACTGGTTTACCTGATTTGTCTTCATCAAGCTTTGTGGTTGTTGCCATGGGAGTCTTAGTTGTTGATGCATCTTCTAAATTATACTTCTTGAGTAAATCTTTGATGTACTTGGACTGACAGATAAAGATTCCATCTTTTCTTTGACTGATCTGTAATCCAAGGAAGAAGGACAGCTCTCCCATCATGCTCATCTCATACTTATCCTGCATTAACTTGGCAAATTTCTCGCACAAGCGCTCATTAGATGACCCAAAAATAATATCGTCCACATAGACTTGAACAAGTATTAAATCACTTTTTACATTTTTATAGAACAATGTTTTATCAATTACTCCCCTAGTAAAACCACTTGCAATTAAGAACAAGGATAGGGTTTCATACCATCGTCTTGGGGATTGTTTGAGGCCATAGACAGCTTTGAAGAGAAGGTACACAAAATCTACAAGTTCTGGATCAACAAAGCCAGGTGGCTGTTCCAGATATACTTCTTCTTCTAGCTCTCCATTCAGGAAGGCACTTTTCACATCCATCTGAAAAACCTTGAAGTTCTTGTGTGCTGCAAAGGCCAAGAACATCCTGACTGCCTCAAGTCTTGCAACTGGAGCGTAGGTCTCATCATAATCAATACCTTCTTTTTGAGAATAACCCTTCGCTACCAAACGAGCCTTGTTTCGTGTTACAAGTCCGTCTTCATCCAGTTTATTTCTGAATACCCACTTAGTTCCAATTACTGATCTGTTCTTCGGTCGGGGTACTAGCTTCCAAACTTTCTGCCTTTCAAACTGATTGAGCTCCTCTTGCATTGCAATCACCCAATCAGTATCAACAAGAGCTTCTTCTATTTCTTTAGGTTCAAGCTTGGATAAGAACCCAGAATATAAGCAAATATTAGCCATGTCAGCTCTTGCAGTTCTTCTAGTAGTCACACCAGCATCTGGATCACCAATTATTAATTCAAACGGATGGTCTCTACTCCATACTCGTTCTCTTGGAAATTGTCTTGATGATTCAGCTTGACTTTCTGAGTTGTTGTGTTGACTACTTGTGGTATTTCCACTAACTCCCCCTGAGTTAGTGCCAGCTCCTACAGAACTAGTGTCATCTCGTCTTGAGCCTTGAACACTTGTCCTTGAGCTGCTGTTTACTCCCCCTGAGTTGTTGCCGGATCGTGTGGAAGAAGTTTCTTCTGATCTTGTAGGATTCGATTGTTCATTAAGCTCAGATGTTTCTTCACGAACACTTGGAACATTTGAAATGACAACCAACTCAGGTTCATCTTCTAGTTCATCTAAGTCCAGATTCTGAAATTTAAGGGACTCTGGTTCACTAGAATCTTTAGATATTGATGGGAGTTTGGTATCGTCGAATCTGACGTTGTAGCTTTCAGTCACTTTTCGATCATTCACTAAGAATACCCGATAAGCTGCCACCACATCTGTAGAATAACCAACAAAGATTCCTTCACGAGCTTTTGCTGCAAATTTGCCTAAATTTTCATTATCTATAAGCACATAGCATTTAGCTCCAAAGACATGAAAGTATTTGATTGTAGGTCTTCTGTTATTCATTAGTTTACATGGTGTCTTTTCTTTATCTTTTATGATCAGGGTTCTATTCTGAGTGTAACACACTGTACTCACTGCTTCGGCCCAAAAGTAAAGAGGAAGTTTTGAATCATACAACAATGTTCTTGCTGCTTCAACCAAAGTTCTGTTCTTCCTTTCAACTACTCCATTTTGCTGTGGAGTTCTCGGAGCTGAGTACTGACGACGTATTCCTTTAGATACACAGAAGTCATTCAGCACTGCATTCTTAAATTCAGTACCGTTGTCTGTTCTAATCGTCTTTACAGTAAGTGTTGAAACATTCTCAATTTGAGTGATGTGATCAATGATTAGGAAAGGTACTTCGTCTTTCGTCATTGCGAACAATACCCATGTATACTTGGAGAAGTCATCCACGATTACCAAAGCATATTTTTTCCTAGATAAGGATAGGACATTCACTGGGCCAAACAAATCCATATGAAGAAGTTGTAAAGGCTCAGTGATACTAGAAATTTCTTTACTTTTATGTGATACTCGCTTTGACTTTCCCATTTCACAAGCTTCACAGAGTCCTTTAGGAGCAAACTCCATCTGTGGTAGATCTCTCACTAATTCTCGCCTCGCGAGAGCATTCATCGTTTTGAAGTTTAAGTGAGATAGCTTTTTGTGCCATAACCAGCTTTCATCATCTGAAGCTTTGCTATAGAAACAGGTGACTTCATTCTGATTTGCCGAATCCATGTCTGCAACAAAAAGATCTGCCTTACGAACTCCTCTTAAAGCCAATGAACCTTCCTTAATGTGAGTGATTGACACGCCTTTCTTATTGAAGACAATTTTGTATCCTTTGTCACAGAACTGACTGATACTCAACAGATTGTGCTTCAATCCCTCAACATAAGAAATATCTTCAATGATGACATTGCCGGTCTTCAGTTTGCCATATCCCTTCGTCACACCTTTGCTGTCATCTCCAAAGGTAACATAAGGGCCAGCCTTCATAACCAACTCTGTAAGCAGGGACTTGTTTCCTGTCATATGCCTTGATGCTCCACTATCTAGCACCCATATAACTTTATTTCTGTTTCGCTTAATGCCCTGCAATGTCAGATTGATTAGACATTCTTCGGAACCCAAGATTGATTGGGCCCGGCTTTTCTATAAGATCGAGAATTATCAGTTTTAACAACAGGAGATGCACTTTCTTTAACATTCTTAGAGCTTTCGACTTTGTCTTTTCCCTTGTCAGACTTAACAGATTTGTTAGTCTTAGGAGAAGGCTTGTCATTCCTAACTTTAGGAGGACTTGCAGTTTTAGCTCTTACATTCTTCTTCTTGACATTAGAACTAGTAGCAGTATTTAAACATGTTTGACTAGTTGCATTCATCAAGTTCACGAAGGTTTGCATGACATTAAAAGTGCATGGCATACAGTTAGGTTGACCACATTGTACATGATTTTGATGCATGTTAATCATTGTGTGTGGTACAGGCATGGCATGTGCAACAGGAATATTCATGTTAGATTTACATGCATAAGAAAGATGTTCAGTGGATTTACAGTGATAACATGCTTTCTTTATTCTTTCTACCTTAACCTCTTTTTCAACCTTTTCTTTCTTAACCTGTTGTTTAACAGCCTTGGCTCCTAATCCTGGTCTAGATTCTTCTCTAGGGGATTTGATTTTAACTGATTTAGTAGGAGTTATAGGTTGTTCTTTCTTCCGATCTTCCATCTCGATTTCATATCTAACTAGTAAATCAGTCTCTTCTTCTTCTGGAGGAGTAAAGTGTTTGAATATTGGTTTAATAGCAGATTTGAGAATTATAGGTACTTCTTTTTTTAATCTCACTGGGACTGGTGTCTACAGGCCTTTTCCCTTCTTTCTTTGATAAGTTAGAATAGTCAAGTCCTACACCAACACCAGTTATCTTCTTAAATGTGCTACTATCAACATTCACTTTACTAGCTGCTAGTTTATAAGCTTCGCATTTTGTTTCTAACTCAGCTAGTTTATTCCTAAGACATGCTTCTATTTCATCTTTAAGGTTGAGCTTGTGTTCCAAAGTTTTAATAGAGTCTCTTAGAGAAGTATCTATAGTGCAAACGGCCTCTAATTCTTCCACTTTTGCCTCAAGCATTCTGCATTTGGCAACAATTGTTTTCTGTTCTTTTTGAGAAGTATTTAGGCTTTTGCACAGCATATAGATCTCTTCGCTAAGAGCCCCGTTCTGCACCTTATAATCATCTAGAGACATTTCTTCCTTAAGGGTTAGAACTGGTACCTCTGGTTCATCTGACGTTTCAGCCATGAGGGCAAAGTTTGCTGTATGAGTAACTTCTTCCTCATCTGAATCATCCCACGCTCCGCCTTCTGTGACAACTAAAGCTCTTTTTCCATGTCTTTCCTTCACCAGGGCCTCATACTTGCTTTTGAGGGCTTCATAAGTTTCTTTTGGATATGTCTGTTTAGGCTTCTTGCAATCTGTAGCAAAGTGTCCAGCTTCACCACAGTTATAACATTTGAACTTCATTTTGAAATCCAAAGGAGATTTGTAGCTGGTACTCTTGCCTTTTCCTTTGTAGCCTTGTGAACTACCACCACCCCTAGTAACCCGATAATAAGATGAAGATTTACTTTGCGGTCGGTTACTCTTTCTGAATCTGATATTGCTGAACTTCCTTGCCATGTATGCCACGACACTGTCATCCATGTTGTCCAGCTCTTCTTGGGTGAAGTAGTCGTCATCACTATTTGATGTGCACTCATCATCATTTTCAACTTGAGGTGATGCAGGTGATGACCTAGGCTTTTCTGCAACCATTGCCTTTTTAGACTCTACCTCATCAGCAACTAACCCTGATGCAGCTTCTTTTCCTCTTGAATCATTATCCCATGCTTGATCTTGAAGTGTTTCCAGCTCATAGGTCTTTAGAATTCCATAGTATTCTTCCAGAGTAGTTGTGTGTAAATCTCTGGTTTCTCTAACAGCGTAGACTCTATGTTCAATGCTTTTTGGCTGGTTCCTCAGATATCTCGTGTTGATTTCAACCACGGGGAGAGTTACACCTCTCAGATTCAAATCCAAAACCAACTGACTGAATCTTAGATAGACATCGGTTATACTTTCACCTTTTCTTATCCTGAAAGTGTCATACTCCATCTTGAGTATAAGTGTTTTGTTGCTTCTGACCTCAGAGGTACCTTCCATGACGACCTCTAGCTTATCCCAAATCTTCTTTGCTGTAGTTAGTCCTTTAACTACGTTAAACATCTCATGATCTAGGGATTCCATCAGTGTTTGTCGAACGGATGTGTCGAAAGATATCTGCTCCTTATCAGCATCTGAAAAGTCTACTGCCTTTTTAGGCTCAGACCGTTGTGGTACTACCACATCTCCTTCCATATGCTCAGGAACAACAACCATTGGTACAAATTTACCTTTATCGAGGACTTCCAGATATTCAGGATTGACGGACTCAAGGTAAAGTTTCATTCTCAACACCCATTCTTCATAATGATCTCGGTCGAACATTGGAATCTTGAAATTGTTTTTAGGTGCCATCTTAATGCGGATTTAAAGTAAAGATAATAAATTTTTCTTATTACTTGAGTAGTAATTAAAAGAAAATTAAATTATCTTAAAATAAATCAAGGTTCAAATTCTGGACACCAAAAAAAATTCTAAGTACCCAAGACTAGGTTAAGTATAATATCTATGTAGAACTGCCCAAGTCGAATTTCTCTAAGTAGAACTTCTGTCCAAGTAGAATATTACAAGTAGAATATTCAAGTAGAATATTCCAAGTAGAATATTCAAGTAGAATATTCAAGTAGAATATTCCAAGTTGAACTTTTGTCCTTGGAAGAAATTTTCTGCAGGTCACTTTTAATATTGAATAAACAATATTACTTTTCACACTTTTTGACTTTTGTAGCTTTTCTCACCTAACTCACCTAACCCACGTGCTATGTACTGAATATCTTCTGTAACATTTTTTGTTGTGAGATTTATGTCAAATCAAAAGCCAATAACACCTTTTTAACTTTATGTCTCTTGAAAAAGGTAATCAAAAGTTGCTGGGTTTATCTTCTTTATCAAGAACAGTAATGACTCCTTGAAGAACACCAAAAATCAAAGTACCCAGAATAATTCACAAAAATTATCTAAAGTCCTCCCAAGCTAAATAATTACTTCCGGAGTATTTAAATAATTTTTAGAGTGAGTTTTCTCTGTCAAACAAATTTGAGCACTCTTTTCGAGAAGAACTAGAAAAGTAGATCTGTAGATGAAAACTCACTAATCTTCTACCAAACACAAGGATCTATGTTTTGTATATTAAACATGAAGCTTTGATACCAATTGTTAGGTCCAAATGTGTTGTAGAGGGGGGGTGAATACAACTTTTCGAATTAATGAAGCAATAAATACTATGTAATAAATGAACACAATGATTCAAGGAATATATGTCTTATATATAACTTGAAAGGGTTGCTACAACATTCATTACACAGTACACTAGAAGTAAAGAGGGTAGTAAATGATACTAAGCTCTGTGAATACTCTCTCTCTCTCTTTTACAAGTGTTTATCTTGAAAAATATTGCTCTCTCTAAAATAATACACAAGTACTTCTATTTATACTACTTGTAATCTATATCTTGTAGTCTTCAAAGATTAAAATATACGTGGCCCAATGATATCCACATAAATCTTATCTTATCTTGAAAGCTTGGAAATCTACCAATTAGATGATGCCATGTGCCATGTTGAAACTGCCCTCCATGTAGAACATCTACTTGAGAACTTCTACTTGGCCATCTCGAATATTCTATCTCGAATATTCTACATAGGAATATTCTACTTGGCCATCTCGAATATTCTATCTCGAATATTCTACATAGGAATGTTCTACTTGGCCATCTCGAATATTCTATCTCGAATATTCTATCTCGAATATTCTACATAGGAATGTTCTACTTGGCCATCTCGAATATTCTGTACTTAGAAAAATTCTGGGCTTTAACTTGAAACTTCAATGCAGCATCTTGAACTTGTGATTTCTTTATGTCTTCCAAATTTTTCAACAAGCTCCTGAATTTGGATCTCTATTACTGACATAAACATACTATCAATGTCCTGACACTTGATGCAATGGTCTGATTCATAAGTGACTAGTCTTGATAGTGTCTCTGCTTTTTGAATAGATTACCATTTTCAATTAGTAATGTGGCTTACCAATCACTGCTTTTCTTCTTGTTCACTTGAAATCAATTAGCCTTGTTGATACTGATAGTTATGATCTTGAATCTTTAAGTTACAAATCACTGAGGCATGAACAACTTTGTCTTGAACTTCTTTCAATGATTTCTTCTTTGTTTGATCATAGTTAACAAATTGAATTGTATCAATTACCTTGTCTTCATGGTTAACATTGATTTCTTTGTGACTTCATGTTCTTGATTGTCTTCTGGTTAAGTATCTTTTCTTTTAGTTGAGTTACATAAGTTATAGTGTTACAAGTTTAGACACTCTGCCTTTCACATTCGATGAGTGCATATTTGCTAAAGCAAATGTTGATCCACAGCAGATCGAGATGCGGGTCGAGATTTATAATTAAAGATAAACATTGCAAAGGCAAATCTCGATCCACGACAGATCGAGATCGAGATTCTCACAGATCGAGATCGAGATTCTCACAGATCGAGATCGAGATTTTCACAGATCGAGATCGAGACGGGTCCAGGCCGAGATCGAGATGCGGGTCGATATGTAGCATTTAATGTTCAAGGGACAAGTGGCTTATTGTGAACGGTTGATCCAGAGTGGTTGGGAAAGTACTTTTTGTTGACGAGTCCTGATTGGGCCACGTACACAAAAAGGACAAGATCAAGACTACACGACATTATAAAAGCAGCACTTTGTTTTATTTGTAAAAAGACTTTAAGTCCATCTCTGTATTGTAACGATAATTTTAAAGAGAGAGCATTTACTGTAAAACAGAAGTGAGAGAGAGGATCAGTTGAATCAAGCTTCAATTGTTGTATTTATTGTTCAACTGATCCTGATACTTTTATGAATGTTGTAGCAAACCCTTCAATGAATATAAAGTTATATTCTTGAAATTCTGTGTCATCATTTACTACATGCATATTTGTATATTCTCTCATTATTTTGAAAAAGTTGTATTCACCCCCCCTCTACAACACATTTGGACCTAACAATTGGTATCAGAGCCTAATGTTTGACATACAAAACATAGATCCTTGTGTTTGGTAGAAGATTAGGGAGTTTTCAAGTCCAGATCTACTTTTTAAGATTTTCTTGAAAAGTGTACTTAAATTAATTAAACAGTGAAAACTCGTCCTAAAATTATTTAAATACTCCAGGTGTAATTATTTAGCTTGGGCGTATTTTAGATAATTGTTGTGAATTAAACTGGGTACTTTGGTTTGTGGTGTTCTTCACGTGTTCATCGTTGTTCTTGTAAAGAAGATAAACCCAGCAACTTTTTGATTACCTTTTCTAAAGACATAAAGTGAAAAGGGTGTTATTGGCTTTTGATTGGACAGACTCACTGCACAAAAAGTAATTATCAGAAGACTCTGTACCTAGCACGTGGTTGTTAGGTGAGGTAGGTGAGAAAAGACACAAAAGTCAAAAAGTGTGAAAGTCAAGCAGCAAATTTCGACCGAGGACAAAAGTTCGACTTGAGAATATCTACTTTGAGAATTTCGACTTGGTGAAATTTCGACATAGGCAAAAGTTTTGTAGATCGAGATCGAGATCGACTTGCGAAAATGGCTTAAAATATGTTAAGGTAAATCTCGATCTGTCGACATCGAGATCGACCTCGAGATGTAGATCGAGATCGACATAGATTATCTACAGAGCCTAGTGTCGGGTACTTAGAATTATTTTTGGTGACCAGTTTTGGAACTTTGATTCATTTGGAGATAATTCAATTTTCTTTTAATTACTACTTAAGTAATAAGAAAATTTTATTATCTCTATTCTAAATCTATATTAAGATGGCACCTTAAAATCAATTCAAGATTCCAGTGTTCGACCGAGATCAATGAAGAATGGGTTTTGATAATGAATTTGTTACGATGGTTGTTGTTCCTGAGCATATGGAAGGAGATGTGATTGTACCACATCGGTCTGAGCCCAAAGAGGGAGTGGACTTCTCAGATGCTGATAAGGAGCAAATAGCTTTCGATACGTCCGTTCGATAAACCTAGAAATAGAGGTCATCATGGAAGGTACCGCTGAGATCAACAAAACACTTTTACTCAAGATGGAGTATGACACCTACAAGATCAGAAAAGGAGCAAGCAAAAGATGAAGACACTATGTTGGGTTATAGCAGGAATCTCAAGCATTAGTGAGGATGCAGCAAGGGAAAGCATTTGTTGATGAAGTTAAATGCAAGGTTGATTCTATCAGTGACAGTGATGCACCAAATGGATATCTGGCATCAATGACCAACACTGTAGATGAATCACTAAGCACTTCACAGGTATACATTCTAACTAGTATACGTTTATCTAATTCAGAACTGTATGTTTATTAAGTTTTGGAATGTATTATATTCATGATAGCATGCTAGCATCTTAGGACTTAAATGCTTAATTGATTGCTAAGAATAAGATTGCATGCTAGGATTCATGAGTTTAATCAGTACATTTCTTACTTGATTTTATATGCAGTAAAATGAATATCTAGAATTAGATAGGGTGTTCTAGACGGTTAGGTGTATCCCTAAACATTTGCTGAAACTTGAGTTAAATTTGATGTGATTTAATACCTCTGCTAATGTTGTGAAATTGCTAATAGACAAACAGGTCATATATCAGATTTTATTTGTTCTTAATGGCAAATGACTTATTAATTGTTTATGTGCTTATTTTCATTTGATTTGCTTTTACTCACATAGTTGTACTTAAATGCTATATTAGATCATGTATTGCTTGTTAGGGATAATTGGTTAAAAGATGGTAGAATTATCTCAGAGTCAGTAAGTCATGTAGATTCGAAGCTTAATCTAAAACTGACTTAGGTAATTAGAGATAGTTAAAAACGTTAGACAACGACATAATGGATTAGACAGAATTAGTAATTAATTTGTTAGTTCTTCTATCCATGTGCTTCTATGCAGTGAAGCTGAATATTTACCATGTGTTCTTATTTCCATGCTTGTTTAGTTAAATTTGAAAATGCATATCTTAGGACTTGCATAATCTTAGACAAAGCATGTATAAGAGTCACAATAGGGTAAAGACTGCTAGTTTACCTTAAGTTAGGTTGAAATCACTAGTCTCATAGCCTAAAGACTACTTTGTCAAGGCCTTAGTATATGAGAAGTGATCAGTCAAAGATTAGCTTGTGCATATTAAGGTTGAAGCTGTTGTTACCTCTGAAAATATCTCTAACCCATCTGGACTCAATTGAAGTTGAGTACCAAGAAGCTTAATCTTTTGTGATCGCAGAGTATGTTATGAAAGCGAAAAATTATGTGACTTCGTAACATTTATTGTTCGAGGCATATGATTAAGATTAAAGCTCTTCTATCACAACTGGTTGAGAAGGCCTCCCCGACGGTAACCTTTGGAGATGACAGCAAAGGATGTACAAGGGATATGGCTATCATGAGTTAAGAACTGTCATCAGTGGAAACATCTTTCTTGTGGAAGGACTTAAGCACTTTCTAAAGGGCACTAGGGAATTCTTTGTCAAAGGTTTTCTGGAGAAGTGTTTGATCTCAAACAAGAAGGTTGGATGCTCACTCAGCTGCGGTTGAGGAAGTTTGTTCGTAGCTGACATGGAATTTGGATGTAAAGATGAAGTGAACTTTTCAGTAAAGCTTTATCAATGAAGAGTTAGCTATGGCAAAGGAAGCTCTCACACTTGTTAGTCTGCAAGACAATAGATTCTCTGATAAAGATGAAATTGGTGAGAGGACTGCTTTATATGGAATTCTTTCTAGAAGGACATTTTGAAGTATGTCACATAGGGAAGTCAATGGAAACATCACACTGAAGGAAAGTCATATGCTTAGTGGTGATTGGAATTGATAACCCCAATTACAAATTGGTGATGTTCAAGCATTCAATAGACAAAATGTCAGAATGGTGATTGATAAAAAAGGAAGATCAAGTTGGAAACAATTGGTAAGCTGTGAGAACTTTGAAGTCAGATAGTGGAACTGCATTTCGCGAGTGAAGTTCTAAATGAAGTCTGCACTGAAAAAGGTACTTTGAAGCTGAAGCAATTAACACAGCATGCTACTTTAATCAACAAGATCGTGAAAAGACATCATTTGAGTTAATGGCCAACAAGAAGCAAACACTGAAGCTCATTCGGGTGTTTGGAGGAGATTGTTATTAATTGAAGATTTATTTGAGTAACTTGACAAAAGTTAAGACTCAAGGAACAATTTTCCTCGGCTACTCATTGAAGTCAAAAGTCTTCAGGGCTTAAGTGATGTGAAAACAAAAGGTGATTAAAAGTCTGAATGTGAAGACCAACTACACCAAGCTCCCAAGCATTCAAATGAACGACTATTCTGAATCTTTGACAAATTCAGATACTGATGTAGAAGCTGAGGTTGCAGAAGGAATTAATGTTTAGCAGCAACTCAGGGGGAGCAAATGAAAGAAGGATCTACTAGTCATACTCAACAATGAAGATCAAAGGATTTCATTAAGAACATTTATGCCAAGACAAAAGGTTTGAAGTCAAATTCAATCCTGGAGTCTCGTTCTTAGTGATCCGGACTCTTGAGTAAAGGCTAGAAGTGCTATGCAAAGTAAATAGTTACTCTTGGGAAAGAGCAATTGTCAAGAACTAACAATTGGTATCACCAATCAATTGGTATCCCAAAGAATACTGAAGAAGCACAGAGTGGTCCAGATTGGGTGATTGCAATGCAAGATGATCTCAATCAGTTCGAAGGCAGAAACTACTGAAGCTGGAACCCAGACCACTAAAGTCGAAGCTGAAATTGGTACAGTAAGGGTTCTCAGTAACTGGATGACTATTGGCATTGTTATGAGGGGCAAAACCAAACTGGGTGCTACAGGACTTTAAAGCAGAATGTATCGACGATGATGGAAACAGAATCTTCGGGACTTTCAAGATCAAGCAGTAAGCACCAGTGACGAGACTTGATCCTTTGGGACTCATCAATGGGGACCTAACAATTTTCAGGGACTCAACGATTAGGACCTAACAATCTAGCACATGTGGAGCATTCAAGCATGAAGATCTATCAGATGAATGTGAACAAGTACACTCCTGAATGGTGAAGCTAGAAGATGAAGTTGCAGATCCATTACAATTTGTATATCATTCTCTTCGCAAGCTCTTCTATGACGGAGATAGGGATTCAAAAAAAAAAAGAAAAAAAAACGTCAAGGACATGGTATGACACTCTGACTGTTAATTACTTTAATATGATTTTACAGTAGAGTAAGTTATACACATATATCTCTCCAGAATGCAAGGCACACACAATGTTATATATGTGCTAAGTATACCATGAGTATATTATATGTGGGTCTACTAACGAAAATTTGGCAAGATATATTTTTGCTAAGTTAATGCAGAGTAGGTACAAAATGAGCATGTTGGAAGAGTTGCAATTCTTTCTGGATTATAATTAATTCGAAAGAATGATGGCAATTAAAGGAAGTCAAGGATCTTTTGAAGATGCGCAATTTGGAAGATTCTAGACCTGCCAAGACTACTTTCCAACAGACCACTAAGCTTGATCAGGGCAAATCAGGTATATGAACTGAAGTGACAAGCTATAGAGGTATGATAAGCTCATTACTTATTCAAGTGCACAAAGACCATATATTTTATTCTCGATATGCATATGTGCAAGTTTCCAAGTGGAAATTAGAGAATCTTATCTTATAGATAAGTTATGAATTGTTAGACATCTTAGGGGATCACCAATTCTTGGAATCTGGGACCCTTAAGATAATAGGTTTAACCTAATTGGCTATATAAATATAGATGATGCAGGTTGTACGAAAGACAGGGAAGTCATTCCTAGAAGCTGTCAATTTCCAGCAACTCTGTTGAACTCTTCATACCACTGAAGGAACAAGCTAATGGACATCAGGTATCATTTCTTTTGAGAGTTGTCCTTAGTCGAATAACTTGCAGATGTTTGCTAAATAACTTGATGAATTTATTTTATCTAAGTTGGTTAGTAAACTTGGGATATTATTAATATACATAGTTGTTGGAAATCCCATCTGCAAGGAATTCTTAAATAAGCTCACAAGTATTAAATGTTCAATATTCAAAGACTTGTGAATTTATTTGAAATCCAGTACCTCATATTTTTTTGCTATTAGTTTAATTATCTTGCTTGTAAAGTATTATGCATAAGTAATAGTTAAATTATTTAGCATAAGTATTCAATTTATTTTGATTTGTTTAAATCATGATGATATAAAACAATTCAGTGAAATATCTGTTCCATGATTTAAGTAAATTAAAATAAATTAGAGGCATAATTATTTGTATATTAAATATTAGATAAGAATTAGTCAATGATATCTTGCTTAATTGCTTTGATATTTTGCTCTAAGAGTCTTAAAATATTTTATTACAAGTAATTGTGATGCTTTTGATATTAGTGATGGTATTTAGAATTTCTGTTCTAAATAATTAATGCATATTTCAAAACTCACTAATATTGGAAGATGAGGTATTTTCCAAGTTATGTGTAAAAAATTCTCAATGTTTTATATACTTAGAAAATATTTCTAAAATTGATTTTATTGCGAGGGGTTGTAAAAAGAATCACAAGTATTACTTTTTCCCTATTTAAAGGACTTGTGAATTTCTTTTCAACTATAACCTCGAGCTTACGTATATCAATTAGTAATTGTTATGAGTACGCTTACAATGTGCAAAGTGACAATTATTAGATATGGCGTAGGAAGTTAAATGCTAATATTCAATCTAATGAATATTTTAGTATTTAGCGAATTTATTTTATCTTATTGAAATTATGGATTGAAGCAATTCAATGGTTATTAGTTTCATAATTTTAATTTGATAAAATAACAGAAGCACAATTTCTTGCATCTTGAAATTATTGATAAATATCGAATAATTGGTATCAGCGTGCAATTAATTGTGATATGCTTATTGTTCTACTGAATAATTGCCATGTATAGTTTTTATAAATGCATGTGATTGGCAATTGCTTAGTACAACATAAGTATTTAATTTATTTTGGTTTATTTAAATCATGATGATATAAAACAATTCAATGAAATATATGTTCCATGATTTAAGTAAATTAAAATAAATTCGCAGCATAATTATTTGTAGTACAAGTATTATCTTTTGTTACTTTGTGATAACAGAATAATATTTTATTGCAAAATAATTGTGATATATTTAGTTTTCTTTCTTTGACTGGTTTATGATCCTGAATGTATTTAAAAGAAATTTTTTGTCTATTTCTTTTTCAAAATGTTTTATTCAAAGATACATTCATTTTCTCTATCAGTTTTAATTAAGAAAAATTAAGAATTCTTTTTCAAAACCTCTCTTTTGAAAAACTTTTCTTAAGGATAATCTTTCTATTCTCTCGAAACTTTATTCCCTCCCAAAAGCTTGTTTTAAATATTTTATCTTTAAAAGCTTTTTCTCTCTTTTTTTTTAAAAAAATTATTTTAACTTCGAGGTACCAATCACTTGTAAAATGATTTGTTTTTAACTACTTGTTTCAGTGTATGTTTCACATTGATTCATAGTACCAAAACAGTGATTGTTGCTTTGAAGGCCTAGTACTGTAATGTTAAGCATACATTCAACCCCAATTGTCATGTTTTGATTTTAAGTCGGGGACATTATCAGGCAGACGAAAATGATGTAAATCATAATTGAATTATGAGTCGAAAAATCATTCTCTTCTATCTGATAAGGATGTTTTGCAAAACTGTTTTCAAAACATACAGTGCTTAGGTTTAATGGAAAAGAGTCATTTTATTGAGATACAATTTGGTAGAAGAGTTGAATTCCTTATTTGTTGTAAATTCCCGCATTTTATTATGGGAAGTTTGCCTTATAAGAAATTCATAGTGATAGAATTTTTCTCTGATACTCCCGCGTTTTATTATGGGATAAGTATCTTAAAGAAAATTTTTATTAGTGTCATGCTCTTAAATGATTAATTTTTTTTCGATCTGACAAAACTCTTTTATTAAAAGTGCTTTAATGCAATCCCTTTACCATTCCTCTTTATATTTTTATTTTTATTTTCTCATTGAGATGAAAAATATATTTTGGAATGTTAAAGTGATTATCTTTTTATCTTATTTAAATTGATTTTATCTGTTTAGCCCCCAGTGGCTATAGTAGCTGGCCAAGAGGTTGAAAACCCATCAATCTCTGACCTAGGCCTTAATACCAAACACTCATTTCATCCACTTCCATATATTAACCCTTGGAGTTATAAGGAACATATGTTTGTTAGAGGTTGATAAGGGAGAAATAAGGATGAAGTCGGAAGTGCACCCACAGCTCTACCTCCAGCGGAGTAAAGAAGTATATAAACTGAGGTATCTGTAAGCTCATCTGTATTTTCTCAAAAAGATGCAGAGCTGAAAAGGCAATAAAACTGTCTCTGGAATCATTCTCTCAACAGGGTGAGTCCATTGAAATTCGCTCGTCAGCCAGAGCATCTTGTAATGAGTCAAGCACACCACTGGCATTCACGCTGATGGTAAGCCTAAACAGATATATTTTAGTGACACATTGCAAGACGTGCACAGTGTGAGGTATTGGCATGTTAACAAAACACCCGTCATTGGGTTACGAGGGAAACGTAGACTCTAAATTGCCATTCATTACATTGTCTACTACGTTGACCCTCCTGGAAGGAACATTTCCAGATCCTGAAAAGGAATGTCCACCTCCCGTTTACGGAGAAGGTGTGAGGAAACTCCTTGATAGAACAAGGCAGGATTCCCAAAAAGATTTTAAAATCTTGGGATAACCCATCTCAAAGAGGTGAGGCTCCACTAGACAGTGATTTAGCAATTGCTATTGAGTCTGGTATGGGACAGTGCTTATGCATGAAAGATCAAAAACACTTCTACGAGGCAATTCTCCACTCGATAGTGATTCAGTTTATATTGATGAATCAGGTGATGAGAATATGAATGAATTGACGGATTTCACTTGCAGGTACAGAAGGCTATATCTTGGAATGCAGAGTGAAAGTGAGAGAGAGAAACACTTAAGTGAAAGTGAGGGAGAGATACACTTGAGTGAGAGATAGGGAGAGAAAGAGTGAAACACTTCTAAGTGCTCGACACTTAAGTGTAAACACCAACAGAACGAAGTATAAGTGAGGAAACCATAAGCCAAACACTTACCCTTGCAACTTGCTACTTCTGGCAGAAAAGTTACTATTTTTTCCCGATCAACGACAGACGAGAACCTTCTTTGGGAGACAAACCATCTAAAATTTGGACCTAACAATTGGTATTAACAATTGGTATCTTCAAAAGTGGGCCATTGGAGGATTCCTCAACTAAGGGGGAGAATTTATAATGTTATAGCTATAACAAGAAAAAGAAGAAGTTAATAAGTCTTATCTTCGTATCCTTCGGAAGAGTTAAGAGTTAATATCCTTAGGTTCCGTATCCTGAATCCTGGAAGATTCTTGGAGAAAGGGGTTCGTATCCTTGGGAGAAGTTAATATCCTTAGGGGGAGATTTTGGACAAGAAAAAGAAAATCTTATCTTCTGATCCTGAGGGGAAACAACAGAAATATGGGAGAATCAAGAAGCTGTATCCTATACTTGAAAGGAGTTGTCAGAAGAGGATTCCTAATCTAAGTGGGAAGAACAGAAATGACTATTCCATTAATTTTCTAAAGGGAGAAGAAGAATAAGAAGGAGAATCATATTCGCAGGGGGAGAACATTATTTGAGCTATGTTGAGTATTGGTTGAAGACATACCCAGGAATTGATTCTTATGAAGCTCTGTTCATGATAAGTTCTTTAAGTTCAAACTGAAGGATTTTGAAACGGAGAAAGCTCAAACAGACAGAAATGAAAATGATACAATTTGAATATCAGTTCAGCGTCAGAGGAACAAGCATCTTTCGTTTCAGTCACACAAGAATTCTGGAAATGCAATATTTGATCCAGAAAAACCAGTAGCATTATTTACAAGTCTCGGACATTCTTTTTCTAGTTGTTAGTTGAGTTATCCTCCCTAGGTTATTTGTTTGCTAAAAGTTTAACAATCAAATAGGGGGAGATTGTTGGAAATGACGAAGTTGTATAAATAGTAATCGTGATAACTCAACACTAGAACAGGACAAGTAAATAATACTACGATTACACAGAAATCAGCAAGACATGAAGACAAGGCAAATACAGTGAATCAAGACATTAGAAGAAGTTTTGAAGTCTACTACAGGTCACTGAAAGAAGTTCAATTATATGTTCATGCCTCAGTGAAGAATAATGTTTAAAGACTTTCAGCGTTTCAGAAGTGTTGAAGATTCAGTATAGCAGTGCCACTAAAAGATTTCAGTGTAACAACATTGATTGAAGATAGACAGTGTTTGAAGCATAGGAATCTAGAAGAATTGAAGACATGGTAAAGACAAAGGTTAAAGAAGATAGCTACAGTCTTGAAGTTATACTCACTGACAATCAGTGAAGAATAAAGAATGAAGTATTCAAGATTGTAGTAGTAATGAAGACGTTGTCGAAGTACCAGAAAAGATTCTAGTGAAGTTACATTGTTTATTGACAGTTAATGTTCGAACCACTTATTGGGAAGCCACATTACCAATTGAACATGGTAATCTATTCAGAAGCAAGAACCCTATCAAGACTAGTCACTTATGAACCAGACCGTTGCATCAAGTGTCAGGACATTGATAGCAAGTTTATGTCAGTAGTAGAGATCCATGTTCAAGAGCTTGTTGAAGAATATTGAAGAAGCTAGGGAAACTTGCTCATAAAGGTCAATCCACAATTAGTCACTAAAGAAAGTCAACATTCGATGAGTGCATATTTGCTAAAGCAAATGTTGATCCACAGCAGATCGAGATGCGGGTCGAGATTTATAATTAAAGATAAACATTACAAAGGAAAATCTCGATCCACGACAGATCGAGATCGAGATTCTCACAGATCGAGATCGAGATTCTCACAGATCGAGATCGAGATTCTCACAGATCGAGATCGAGATGGGTCCAGGCCGAGATCGAGATGCAGGTCGATATGTAGCATTTAATGTTCAAGGGACAAGTGGCTTATTGTGAACGGTTGATCTAGAGTGGTTGGGAAAGTACTTTTTGTTGACGAGTCCTGATTGGGCCACGTACACAAAAAGGACAAGATCAAGACTACACGACATTATAAAAGCAGCACTTTGTTTTATTTGTAAAAAGACTTTAAGTCCATCTCTGTATTGTAACGATAATTTTAAAGAGAGAGCATTTACTGTAAAACAGAAGTGAGAGAGAGGATCAGTTGAATCAAGCTTCAATTATTGTATTTATTGTTCAACTGATCCTGATACTTTTATGAATGTTGTAGCAAACCCTTCAATGAATATAAAGTTATATTCTTGAAATTCTGTGTCATCATTTACTACATGCATATTTGTATATTCTCTCATTACTTTGAAAAAGTTGTATTCACCCCCCCCCCCTCTACAACACATTTGGACCTAACATTAGTGATAATACAACACAATGTTTATTTGAAATCACTAATAATAAAAATATATTACAATGTTTATTGTTCTACTGAATGATTGCCATCTTTATTTGATATATATATGCATGTAATTGGCAATTGCTTAGTATAGCATAAGTATTTAATTTATTTTGATTTATTTAAATCATGATGATATAAAATAATTCAGTGATATATTGGTTCCATGATTTAAGTAAATTAAAATAAATAAGAAGCATAAATATTTGTAGTATAATTATTATCTTTTATTACTCTGTGATAATTGAATAATATTTTATTACAAAATAATTGTGATATATTGATACTAATGGATTTGGTTAGTTTTTATTTTAAGTAAAAATTGGTTTTTGAAAAAGCTGTTGGTATCAGTATATTTAGTTTTCTGTCTTTGACTGATTTATAAACCTAAATGTATTAAAAAGGAATTATTGTTTATTTCTTTTTCAAAATGTTTTATTCAAAGATACATTCACTTTCTATCAGTTTTAGATAAGAAAATTTCAGAATTCTTTTTCAAATCTTATCTTTTGAAAAACTTTTCTTGAGGATATTTTTTTCTCCAATCTCGAAATCTATTATCCTCTCCCAAAAACAAGTTTTAAAATTTTAATCTTTAAAAGCTTTTTCTCTCTAAATTTTTCTATTCAAAGTGGCAGAAACTTTGTGACTGCTATTTTATTTGGAAAAATTGTTTTAACTTCGAGGTATCAATCACTTGTAAAATTATTTGTTTTCAAACACTTGTTTCAATGTATGTTTCACATTGATTCATAGTACCAAAACAGTGTTTGTTGCTTTAAAGGCCTAGTACTGTATTGTTAAGTATCCATCCAACCCCAATTGTCATGTTTTTATTTTAAGTCGGGGATATTATCAGGCAGACGAAAATGATATAAATCATAATTGCATTATGAGTCGGAAAATCAATGTCTTCTATCTGATAACGATGTTTTGCAAAACTGTTTTCAAAACATACAGTATTAAGGTTTAATGGAAAAGAGTCATTTTAATTGAGATAAAATTTGGTAAGAGAGTTGAATTTTTTATTTGATGTAAATTCACGCATTTTATTATGGGAAGTTTGCCTTATAAGAAATTCATAAAGGATAGAATTTTTCTCTAATACTCCCGCATTTTATTATAAGATAAGTATCTTAAAGAAAATTTCTATTGGTATCATGCTCTTAAATGATAAATCTTTAGAACCGCCAAAACTCTTTTACTAAAAGTGCTTTAATGCATTACATTACCATTCCTTCTTATATTTTTCTTTCTCCTTGAGATGAAAAATATGTTTTGGAATGTTAAAGTGATTATTTCTTTTTATCTTATTTAATTGATTTTATCCATTTAGCCCCCAGTGGCTAAAGAAGTTGGCCAAGTGGTTGAAAACCCGTCAATCTCTTACCCAGGTCCTAATACCAAACACTGATTCATTCACTTCCATATATTAACCCCTAGATATATAAGAAACTTTTGTTAGAGATTGATAAGGGAGAAACTGCACTTGATGCAGCAAATAAGAATGAAGTCGGAAGTGCACCCACAACTCTACCTCCAGGGAAGTAAAGTAGTATATAACTGAGGTAACTGTAAGCTCATCTGCATCTTCTCAAAAGGATGCAGAGCTGAAAAGGCAATAAATCTGTCTCTGGAATCATTTTCTCAATAGGATGAGTCCATTGAAATTCGCTCGTCAGCTAGAGCATCTTGTAATGAGTCAAGCACACCACCGGCACTCACGCTGATGGTATTCCTAAATAGATAAATTCTAGGGACACATTACAAGGCGTGCACAATGAGAGGTATAGGCATTAAATAAAATTCCCGTCATTGGGTTACGAGGGAAACGTAGACTCTAATATGTCATTCATTACATTGTCTACTACGTCGCCCCTCCTGGAAGGAACATTTCCAGATCCTGAAAAGGAATGTCCACCTCCCGTGTACGGAAAAGGAGTGAGGCAACTCCTTGATAGAACAAGGCAGGATTCCCAAAATGATTTTAAAATCTTGGGATAACCCATCTCAAAGAGGTGAGGCTCCACTAGACAGTGATTTAGCAAACGCTATTGAGTCTGGTGCTGAGAGAGTGCTTATGCATGATAGATCAAAAACACCTCAAAGAAGCAATTCTCCACTTGATAGTGATTCGGATCATTTTGATGAATCAGGTGATGAGAATATGAATGAATTAACGGATTTCACTTACAGGTACAGAAGGTTATATTTGGAATGCAGAGTGAAAGTGAGAGAGAGAGAGAGAAACACTTAAGTGAAAGTGAGGGAGAGATACACTTGAGTGAGAGATAGGGAGAGAAAGAGTGAAACACTTCTAAGTGCTCGACACTTAAGTGTAAACACTAACAGAACGTAGTAGAAGTGAGGAAACCATAAGCCAAATACTTACCCTTGCTACTTGCTACTTCTGAAAGAAAAGTTACTATATTTTTCCCGATCAATGACAGACAAGAACCTTTTTTGGAAGACAAACCATTCAAAAGATGGGCCATTGGAGGATTCCTCAACTAAGGGGGAGAATTTATAAGAAGAAAAAGGAGAAGTTAATAAAGTTTTATCTTCGTATCCTTGGGATGATTTAATATCCTTAGGGAAAGATCCTTGGGAAAAGTTAATATTCTTAGGGGGTTCGTATCCATGGGAGAAGTTAATATTCTTAGGAGGAGATTTTAGACAAGAAAGAAAAAGAAAATCTTATCTTCTGATCCTGAAGGGAAATGAAAGAATATGAGAGAATCAAGAAACTGTATCCTATACTTGAAAGGAGTTGTCAGTAGAGGATTCCTAATCCAAGTGGGAAGAACAGAAAAGAATTGACTATTCCATTGATTATCTAAAGGGAGAAGAAGAAAAAGAAGGAGAATCACATTCTTAGGTGGAGAACATTATTTGAGCTATGTTCTGTGTTCTATTGAAGACGTTCCCAGGAATATTGATTCTTATGAAGCTCTGTTCATGATAAGTTCTTTAAGTTGAAACTATTAAGGATTTTGAAGCAGAGAGAGCTCAAACATACAGAAATGAAGATGATACAACTTGAATATCAGTTCAACGTCAGAGGAAAAAACATCTTTCATTTCAGTTACACAAGAAATCTGGAAATGCAGAATCTGATCCAGAAAAACCAGTAACATTATTTATAAGTCTCGGACGATTACTTTTTCTAATTGTTAGTTGAGTTATCCTCTCTATGAGATTTGTTTGCTAATTTTAACAATCAAATAGGGGGAGATTGTTGGTGAGATTATGAAGCTATATAAATAGTAATCGTGATAACTCAACACTATAACGGAATAGGTAAATAATACTATGCCTACACAAAAATCAGGAAGAAATGAAGATAAGGCAAATACACTGAATCAAGACATTAGAAAAAGTTTTGAAGTCTACTACAAGTCACTGAAAGAAGTACATTAATATATTCATGCCTCAGTGAAGAATAATGGTTAAAGACTTTCAGGGTTTCAGAAGTGTTGAAGATTCAGTATAGAAGTGCCACAAGGAGATTTCAGTGTAAAAGCATTGATTGAAGATTGACAGTGTTTAAAGCATAGGAATCTAGAAAGATGAAGACAAAGGTTAATGAAGACAGCTGCAGTATTGAAGTTATACTCACAGAAAGAAGTTCATTTATATGTTCAAATGTCAGTGAAGAATAGAGAATGAAGTATTCAAGATTGTAGTAGTAATGAAGACGTTGTCGAAGTACCAGAAAAGATTCTAGCGAAGTTACAGTGTTTATTAACAGTCAATGTTTGAAGCAATAAAGAACTGTAACATTCATGTCAATTGATTTAATTGAGAATATGAAGATCAATACAGTGTTAGTCACTTGTGAACCAGACCAGTGCACTAAGTGGCAACACAAAGAATTTGATTAACATGTTCATTGTACAAGAAGAATTGACAGAAGCCAAGTAAGCAAGGTTATTCTCCAAGTCATTGTATAAGGTGAAGAATCGACACCTAGCTTTACATAGGTGAAGAAATCGACACCAAGTTTAAACAAGGTGAAGAAATCGACACCAAGTTTATACAAGGTAAAGAAATCGACACCAAGTGATACAAGGTGGAAGAATTCGACTCCAAGGCAAATAATGGTGAAGAAAATCGACACCTAACCTTGCAATGACAAAAAGAATTCAAGTGGTATTTTATTGTGTCAAGAAATCGACGCCTAGAATTTAATCACTTAAAATTCGACACCTAGCCATGCAGTAAAGGAAATTCGACACCTAGCATATTCATGTCATAAGAATTCGACACCTAGGTTGTTGAAGTGTTAAGGCATACACATGGTTATGGAAATCGACACCTAGCTTTACATGGGAGTAGAAATCGACACCAACTGATTTATGTTCAAGGCAATTACATTTGACTGTAGAATTCGACACACGGGAATATTTTCTAAGGTAAATTACATGGAAACAATATTCGACACCTAGAATATATCCAAGGGATTCTCAAAATCAACTCAAGTCAACATACAGTGGGAGAAGAATTCGACACTCACAACTGTAGTTCAATTATTGAAAAGTCTACACTATAAACAAATGAATATAATTCATTTGGTGTGTGTGTGTGTGAAAATATACACACAGAAGCAAAGAGATACAGAGAGAGACAGAAGCCGGAGAAGAAGAGATTCAAAGCTTTACACATACCTTCTTCACTGGAGTTTTATAATCTAGCTGGTTCATTATGTTGTAAATCTATAGGGCTATTATAAAGCACTCTCTGTTAGATTGATTTCCTATTGTTCATTCATAGATCTATACATTGTAATAGGAATCAGTCATATCTCTTTGTAGAAGCAAAGAACTCTATTATTCGGAAGCCAGTTATTCATTTAACTGGGTGTAGCAACCTCACGGATTAATATGAAAGTAATATTCCCCGAAACCTGTCTCATTCAATTACTTGCTAATTTTCTAGATCTATAATGTTTATTCATGAAAAGAGAAAATTAGTAAGCCAGCCTCCTAAACACTACAAGGACTCGAACCACTAACCGAATTCTAAATTATTTATCCGCAAAAGATTTGAAAGTAATTTTTTAATTTAGTGAGTATCGTATTCAACCCCCCTTCTACGATACTTTCGGGACCTAACAATCTGGCACTGTGACAAGGAACAAGGCATGATTGGTGGCAAAAGGTTATTCATAGGTAGAGGGAATAGATTTTCATGAAACCTTTGCACATGTTGTAAGGTTAGAAGCCATAAGGATTTTTCTGGCCTATGTTGCACATGTCAACTTCAAGGTCTACCAGATGGATGTGAAAAGTGATTTTCTCAATGGAGAACTAGAAGAAGAAGTATATGTGGAACAACTTCCTGGTTTGTTGATCCTGTTCATCCTAGATTTGTATACTATCTTCTCAAAGCACTGTATGGTTTGAAACAAGCACCTAGAGCCTGGTATGACACACTTTCTAAATTCTTGATTGAGAATCACTTCACAAGAGGTACTGTTGATAAAACTCTCTTTCATAGAAATGGTAATGGTTCTATTATTCTCGTTCAAATCTATATAGATGACATTATTTTTGGCTCAACTGATGAAAAACTTTGTCAAAAGCTTGCTAAGTTGATGCAGAGTAATATGAAATGAGCATGATGGGAAAACTTACCTATTTTTTTGGTTTGCAAGTCAAACAAGTTAAAGATGATATTTTTATAAATCAAACCAAATATATTTCTGACTTATTAAGGAAATTTGATTTAAATGAATGTTCTTCTGCAAAAACTCTCATGGCCACTGCAACTAAACTTGAATTGAATACTAAGGAAGCTAAAGTGGACATTTTAAGTTATAGAGACATGGTTGGCTCATTACTTTATTTAACTGCAAGTAGGCCAGACATAATGTTTGCTATATGTCTTTGTGCTAGGTTTCAGGCTGATCCTAGAGAGTCTCATTTGATTGCTATAAAAAGAATATTTAGATATCTCAAAGGAATACCAAATCTTGGTATTTGGTATCCTAGAGACTCTGGATTTGATCTAATTAGTTATTCAGGTGCAGACTATCCAGGTTCTAGAATTGACAGAAAAAGCACTACAGGCACTTGTCAATTTCTAGGAAATAAGCTTGTATCATGATTTAGCAAAAAACAAAATTTAGTGTCTACATCCACAATAGAGGCTGAATATATTGATGTTGGAAGTTGTTGTGCGCAAGTGTTATGGACGAGGAACCCACTGTTTGATTATGGATTTAATTTAAGCAAGATGCCAATATTCTGTGACAACACAAGTGCAATTGCCATTACTGAAAATCCAGTTCAACACTCAAGGACCAATCACATAGACATAAGGTATCACTTCTGAAAGTCATATGACTAGGCCTATTTGTATTAAGTAGATGACAACTCAACTCAGATAAGAAAGTGAAGTAAATAATAAATATTGAAGAAGGAATTAAGACGAAGAATGTCAACTAGACACGAAGAATCAGAATATCAGAAGAAGTCTGACAAGACTGCTACTCAACACTGAAAGAAGTTCATTTATATGATCAAGCATTGGCGTAAAATAAAAGAGTAGTATCTCAAGGAGTTCAGAAGATACAGAAGGTTTTAAGTGCCTACTACAGAAAGATTCCAGAAAAAGAAAATTATAGAGAAAAAACAAAAAGAAGACACGACATGACAAGACAAGATATAAAGACCACTACAGCATAAATGAGAATCAACATTGTAGTTAGTCATTCGTGAACCAGACCAGTGCACAGGTTGTCAACAATGTCAGTGAAGATTCGTCATCAAAACGTTCCAGTGGTTAGAAAGGTTATTGTTGAAGAACAGAAGAGTTTGATCTACATCAACAATGGTCTTACAGTTAAGACTTTAATTTAATTCTCTATTAATTAATTAAATTAATTAGTAAATTAATTCACTTAGAATTAATTTATTTCTTAAATTAAATAAAGGATTAATTAATTTAGAATTATTTCAGAATGAAGAAGAACAGAAGACAGAACAAAGACGGAAGGATTTCGGTGCTAACAACAAATGGTTGTACAGTCAAAAAAGTATTTTAATTCTACTATTAAAAGTGAATTAATTATTTAATTTATTTAATTAAATTAATTCAAGTTGAAATTAATTTAATTAAATTAAGTAGAATTAATTTACTAGAAAAGAAAGTATTCTAATTCTACTATCAAAAGTAAATTAATTATTTAATTTATTTAATTAAAATAATTTAATTTATAAATTATTTGATTAAATTAAGTAGAATTAATTTATCAAAAAATAAATGACTTTGTATGATTTTTAATTAGTCTTTTTAAACTTTATTGAAAAGTCATACCGGATTTGCTTTTGAAGAAAGTCATACAAGGCAAAATAAAAAGTTATACCGAAGCCTACAATCAAAAGTCATACCGGATTTACTTTTGAAAAAAGTCATATAAGGCAAAACAAAAAGTCATTCCGAAGCCTACAATCAAAAGTCATACTGAGTGCTTCTGAAAAAGTCATACCGAGTTTCTTAAAAGGTCATACCGAGTGCTTCTAGAAAAGTCATACCGAGTTTCTGAAAAGGTCATACCGAGCTATTTAAAAAAAGTCATACCGAATTTCTGAAAAGGTCATACCGAGCTATTTAAAGAAAGTCATACCGAGCAAGAAATCAGAAAGTCATACCGAACTATTCAAAAAGTCATACCGAGTTCTGAAAAGTCATACCGACTAGAAAAAGTCATACTCATGATTTTTTCAAAGGTCTGAAGGCTTAAAATTGTCTAAAAATGTCCTGAATTGAAAATTCATACAAGCTTCTCATCCTCTATAAATATGAGGCTTGTGCTTCATACCTTCCAAGTTGAAAAAACCATTCAAATTCAGTAATTTGTCTGATTGTCATATTCATAAACTTTTTGTGCTGGTTTGAATTTAATTCCTTAAGTAGAACAATTCATGTCAAATATGTTATAGGAATTAAGGAATATTCTACGGAATATTATAACACCCTTTCAAGTTTAATATACGTATTTAACTTGAATCTTGTTTACTTACTTGCTAATTTTCTAGATCTTAAATGTCTATTCATGAAAATAGAAAACTAGTAAGTTAGCCTCTCAAACACTACAAGGACTCGAACCCTCAGCTAAAGCAATAATTTAATTCCATAAATTCTGAAAAGAATTTTAAATTGTTGTGAGTATCGCATTCAACCCCTCTTCTACGATACTTCCGGGACCCAACAACTTCATTAGGGAACATGTAATGAATGGTATTGTTGAATTACATTTTGTCCCTAGTGAAAGACAACTTGCAAACATTTTTACTAAACCACTAGACGAATTTACCTTCAATAGATTGATCTGTGATTTAGGTATGCTTAACTATGTTTAATCCTTGAAATGTCTGACAAGTTATTTTTTATGTTGTTTTATTCTAGTAGCCATTGATTATGGAAAAATTATTATGTTAATCTGTTAATTTTTCCATAATCAATTGATAAACATTTTATGCATCAATGGATATTCTCAGCTATCGACAGATAAATATATCAATTGATGATATATTTGTTTATCGATGAATATTATTACCTGTCGATGGATAAATTTCTTATCAATCGATGACATGGAAGTTTTAGGGTCCATGTCATCAATCGACCTGTAACAAATCTACCCGTTGATTACTATTTCTATCAATCGAATAATACTTACACCTCTGTAAGTATAACAGTCGATTGCCAGAATTAGTAACTCTGATAATTTACTTTTTATCTAACGGTCGATTGAGTTCTATTTTGAGAAAGAAATAGATTGATGAATTAGTTATTATTCTAAAATATAAATAGTGAGATTAAATTTTCTTTTAATTCTTACTTACACTTTTGCTGATTATTTCTCAATCTCTTCTCTCTCTCCCTCTCTTTAAGAACTCAAGCCCTATATTCTCTCTATGTGCAATCCGCTCTCTCTCTCTCACACAATTACTTTTAGTTTCTTGATTATTAACAAACACAAGAGCAATGGCATCTTTATCTACATCATCAAAGAAAGTATCTCAAGGCGGCTGCTACTACGAACTGAACAACTTCGTAGCCTGCACAGTGATGGAAGAAGCACCAGAGGGATTACATCATTGGATGAGACTTCTTGATAGTTACAAAGTCAGGAAAACCTTGAAGGAGGCCTCCAAGATTGTTTGCAGCCTGGTGAAAGAATTCTGGGCTAGTGCAAAAGTTGCCAAAGATTACTCTAGCATTGCATTTACTTGCAAGGGATTACTTGCAAGGGAGATAAGTATTTACTTACTACTATTGCTATTAATGAATGCTTAGATTTGTCTGCTAATAATACTGATAAAGCACCAACAGATACTGAAATTAGTCTAGGTCATGTAGTTAGAAAGTATCTTAGGAAATAATGGTCATATTTCTTTGATGCTATCATTAAGTGCTTTAGTGGTAAAATTAGTAACTTTGATGCTATAACAACGAGTATGCAACAAATAGCTTATAGTATTTTGTTTGATAGGTATTACAACTTGTCTTCAATTATTGTAAGTGAAATTGCTGCAAAATTGGGAAATAAGGCCAATAGATCAAACCATATATATATTATGCTAAATTTATTATGCTATTTATTAACCACTTTGTCAAGAATATTGAGATTAGCATGGAGACAGAGACTTTGGACTATTGGGTCCAAAACAAGAGAGTTTTCAAAGACATGGTCAGAATCAATCTCCACTGTGATGTGGATTTGATTTATCCAGACTTTGTATAGGTATACATTTCTTCCCTATCATCTTCTTCTCAACCTCAAATTTTTTTGCATTCTATGGTTATCGAGGGTGTTAGTAATGACCCCAACCCATCTACTCAAGCCACACAACAAGTTTCCAAATCCAAGTCTAAGAAACCAACCTCAATAGGTTTCCAAAAACTATTGTTGTAAAAACCAAGAAAAGAAAAACACCTGATGTTGATAGACTAGAGGATGAAGTAACTGGTAAGGGAACTGGGGAACATCAAAGAACCCTGAAGAATAAGGATTGTGATGGTGTGACAGCCCAGACTAGGCACACTACAGTCTCCCAAAAGACTGTGGCTGTTGAAAAGGAACATACCACATCCCTATTGGCATCCTCTCAAAAGGGTGTCAATATTGAAATGAGCCCTCAACCAAGGGCATTGATCAAAGGTGGGGACACACAAACTAAAACACCTAAATCATATGAAAGAAATAAGAAGAAAACCAAAAAAGCACATGGGGACACACACACTGCAAAGCCATAGACAACTGTGGTGGAGCCTTCATCTTCTTCGTTTGATGCATCTCCAATAAATGTGGAGATGCAGCCCCATTCATTGTCCATCCCAATTCCTCAATTTCCACTACAACAAATTTCTTCAGAAACTGTTTCGATAGAAAATCAAGCATTTTTAAATTCTCCTACTTTGATATTCAAATAGAAGCCAACACTCTCTACTGATTCTCCTTCACAAAAAATTGAGGATACGATTTCTGAAGTCATTCATGGTATAAACTCTCAATTCACTTCTACATCAGCTGTTTCTACTCCATCAATTGATGTACCCTTATCAATTGATATTCAGCCATCGACTGATAAGCCATCGATTGATATTCAACATCAATCGATGGGTATGCCTCAATCGATGGATATCCCTAACACATCATCAACTGCTATTCTGGAAACATCAATTCACAATCAATCAATTGATGTCGCACAAACTCTTTTAGGAATAAGTCAGATGAGTGAGTGGTGGGATTGCAGCCTATCAAAAGGAGAGGAAGTGTGAGAGGATATTCCTATTTCTTCCAGGAATGAGAGTGAAACACTTGAGGGCCTCACCTTCAAAGGTGCAAACATTCTGAGTGAGGGAGAGGTGAGATTCCAGGATGAGATCCTGATGGAAAATAGAGATATGAGTGAGAGAGACAAAAAAATTCTACATTATGCAAAAGAAATTGAAATGTAACTTATGTCTGAAGAAAAGGGGGTGTAGGAGATAGGGAAGTAACTAATGCAGATGAAACTAGTGGGAGTGGAGTAATAAAGGAGAATGAGTTAATGAAGAATGCAATTGAAGAAGAAGAAGAGGTGGATGTTAGTGATTTGGATCCAAGCAACTTGGTCCATCCTGATCCAAGGTACCAAGATTTGGCTACATCAACAAACAAAGATGCAGAACAAATTCATAGATTGTAGCACACTGAACAGAGAACAAGAAATTTAAAGGAGAGTTTGACCAACACAACAGACACTTGCTATAAGGCACCTGGTGATATTCATGATGACTCTGATGAAGAACCATGGTTGAGTGCAACTGAAATGTCCATTGGTTATACTGAGAGTGAAATTGTTTCTCAATATAGGAGGGCAATGATGAAGGTGGATATAGAAGACCCAATTCACAGAAGAATTGCCAACTGCTACAAAGAGCAATTAAAACTCAACAAAATGACAGTTTATGGTGTGAAGAGGGAAATGAGGATCATTAAAGACTCAATCACATCATCCAAGGAAGTCTTAGATAGGGGATTGGATGAGAAACTGCCTCATGGCACACTACACAAAATTAAAAAAAACTCCTCAAGGAATCCAAGGGGTTCACTCAATTGGAAAAGAGGGTTTCATATCTGGAAACCAAGATGGATCAAATTATTCAAGGCTAAGCAACTCATGCTACAAGTCTTCAAAGATTTTTGGATAGAATGCCTCCTCCTCCAATTGATGCTAACAAAAAGAGGGAGAATAAAAAGGATGGAGATGATAATGGAGGTAATGAAGCTGCTAGCAGTAGCAGAAATGCAAATGAAGCTGAAAGCGGTAAGGGTGGTGCAGTTGGTGGTGATAAAGGTCAAAGCTCAAAATCAAACACAGAATAAATGGAGAAGAAAAGGATGGATGCTAAGAAGCTTGCATATGAATTAGAAGCAAGGAGGATTGCGAGAGAAAAGGAAACTTTAGAGCTCATTGAGAGTGAAAGAAGGAAGTTTGAGCAGTTAAAGAAAAATACTGAGTTGGTAACCAAGGCAGCCCAAGAAGGAAATTTGGAAGAATTCATTACTCAAGTTAAAGTTATGAATGAAGTTGTAAATGAGGCAACCAAGGAAAGTAGTACAAATTCAGAGAAATTTCTTCAAGGGAATCAAGAAAGTATTTTGGAAGAGAAAAGAAAGGGAAAGGCCATCATGGTTGAAGAAGAGAAAAAGAAGAAGAATGTGCCAACTGGGGAGAAGCTACTAAAAGGATCCATTGCTACAGCAATCAAAGATGCTGCTAGGAGAGATAAGGATGATGAAGAAATAGCAAGGCAACTGGAAATAGAATGGACCACAAAGGACTCAGCTGTAGCTCAACCCACCAAACCAAAAAGATAAATCTCAATGGCCAAGAAGAAAACCAAGGAATCTCAAACTGAGAATCAGGAGGAACCCAAGAAGGAGATCAAAAAGAAATAGTTATTGAAGGGTACATATTGGAAGGAATACCAGTCATCAGTGAAAAAGGACTAATAGGCTGTGAGACACTTCCTGCATCTTCAAATCATGAAGAATCAATGAGGCTGGAGTATGAAGATGGTACAAAGGTCACTTATTCAATGAAGATGATAATGAAGCAAATCTACAATACTTTGAAGACAATTCTTCCTCTACTCAACAAAAGGTATAAACTCAACATCACAATAGCTCAGGAAATCCAACACCAAATCACTAAACTGAGGAGAGCAAAAACAGAAGTTGAACCAGATTCACCCTTCAGGATTTGGGAGTCTCAAGTGAAGAAAGTGGTATTGGAACCAAAATATGCAATGATCTTTACAGATGTGGAAGGAAATAAAAAGCACTTTGACATCTATAAATATATGGACAAAATCACAGATAAAGAGATTCAATATCTTTTGAGGCAACTTGGAGAAACTGACAGGGATGAAGCTATTTTGAGAGGGTCCTTCTTGAGGCAACTAAAGGAGAATGCAGAAAAGGGAAAGAAAAAAAAAGTAAATGAAGCTTTGAGGAAGTTGAAGAATTGAAGCAGCTTGCAGAAAATCAGATGCTCATCAACTAGTATTTATAAATCTTAAGTGCTTTCAATTTAATGATTCTAATTGACAAAATTCACATCTATTAGGGTTTTGTTATCATCAAGTAAAATTTATGCATGTTAGTCTCACATACATAAATAGGGGGAGATTATTATGAATCAATGTAGCCTTGATGATAAACTTAATCTTAGAATTATAGAAATTATTTTGTAACTGATCAATTGATATATGTTATAAACATCAATTGAGATGTTTGTATTAATCAACTGATAATATAGATGTTTTATTTTTAAATGTACATAGGTGTACTTAGTCTTAATCAATCGATAAGGCTAGATCAATTGATAATGTTTAATTCATCAATTGATACTGGAGTCGATTGATAAAGGTCATCAATTGATGTATGTCTTAGACTATCAAATTGTAAATGTTTAAAGACAGAAAAAATATACAAGTGAAGGATGATCAATTGATATTGAAGAATCAATGGATGAAGGACCAATTGATATCAAGCCAAGTCAAAGATTGAAGACCATCAACTGATAAGAAAACCCATTGATTGATAACATCTATCAATCTATAAGTCACCTGCTATTATTAATCGATGGATATCAAGATTAATCGAAGAAGGCCATTAGTTAATGGATATAAGGAAGAATTAATTGATATGCTTAACAGTAAATTATCATTTGATAGGGATAGCACAAAGGACAAAATGTCAGGAATCTTCAAAAAAAGTACAGCTATAGAAGACAGTCTACATTGACTGTGAAGACTCAAATTGAAGCTGTCTTTCCTAGATTGAAGAACTTTCCCAAAATGGAAAAAGATAGAAAGGAAAGATAGTTTAGTAACATTCCTAGAATATGAATTTTTGTTTGTACTCTATTCTTGAGATTGTAAACACTCTTGTAATATATAAACAAGAGTGGTAGCATTGTTAGAATTGTCTGAGTTAGAATATTTCCTTAGAATCAATTGTTCAAGCTAAAAGCACTTGTAAAATTGTATGAATTAGAATATTTCCTTAGAATCAATTATTCAAGCTAAAAGCACTTGTAAGAATAGTTGATTCAATTCTAACTTTGTAAAAGCAGCTAGGTTTTTCAACCTAGGATATTTGAGCAATCAATTCATTGGTGGATTACAAAACCCACCAGTAATTTTTTATATGTGTTCAAAGTTTTAAGCTCTCAGTTTGTATCAGTTTTAATATCACTTCTCAAACACTCAAACACTCAAACACGGTAAAAAAATATTAAACTTGTAAAGCCTTGAAAAAAGTTTTAATATTTGTATTCAACCCCCCTTCTACAAATATTGACATTGTTAAGGGACAAATAACATGATTTATTAATAAAAACACATGGACAAACCTGATTGCTTATATACCCATTCTTTTGTAAATAATGACTAAGTCTGTTATACCGCATGCGACCAGATTGTTTTAATCCATATAATGATCGCTTAAGTTTAATGGAGTATATATGGCGAGGTTTCTTGAACCCATCCATTTTCAATCCTTCAAGGATTTTCATATAAATTTCACTATAAAGTGAACCATATAGGTATACGGTAACGACGTCCATAAGAAGTGTTTCTAATTTTTCTTTAGCTGTCATACCTAATATAAAACGAAAAGTAATTCCATCCATTATTGATGAGTATGTCTCTTGATAATCAATGTCAAGCCTTTGAGAGAACCCTTGAGCTACAAGTCGGGCTTTATATCTCATGATTTCATTTCTTTCATTTCATTTTCTTATGAATTCCCATTTATTTCCAACAGGGTTCACACCAATTGGTGTTTGGACTACAGATCTGAATACTTCTCTCTTGCGCAATGAATTTAATTCTATTTGAATTGCGTCTTTCCATTTAGGCCAGTCTTTTCTGCGATGACATTCATCCACACTCTATGGTTCAGGATCGGAATTTATGTCGATATTTAATGTCATAGAGTACACAAATACATCATCGATTATGACTTTACTTCGATCCCATAATGAAACTCATATTACTAGTCCTATTTGTAATAAGTAGATGACAACTCAACTCAGATAAGAAAGCGAAGTAAATAATAAATATTGAATATAGAGGAAGAACAAAAGAAGCCATGACATGACAAGACAGGGCACAAAGACCACTACAGAAGAAATGAGGATTAACATTGTAGTTAGTCATCCGTGAACCAGACCAGTGCACAGGGTGTCAACAATGTCAGTGAAGATTCGTCATCAAAAAGTTCAAGTGGTTAGACAGAAGACAGAACAAAGGCAGAAAGATTTCGGAGCTAACAAAAAGGTTATACAAGTCGAGATAGTATTTTAATTCTACTATCAAATGTTAATTAATTATTTAATTTATCTAATTAAATTAATTCAAGCTGAATTCAATTTAATTTATAAATTATTTAATTAAATTAAGTGGAATTAATTTATTATAAAAGATATGGCTTGGTATGACTTTTAATAAAGTCTAAAAGAATTTATTAAAAGTCATACCGAAATTCTGTTTAAAATAAGTCATACCAAATGCAAACAGAGAAGTCATACCGAGCTTGTTAAATAAGTCATACCGAGAATCTGAAGAAAAGTCATACCGAGCTGTTCTGTTGAAAAGTCATACCGACCAAGCTGATGAATATGTCATACCGAGCTGCTGTTAAAAGTCATACCGAGCAGAGATTTCATAAGTCATACCGAGCAGTGATCATGTGTCATACCGAAGAAATCAGAAGAGTCATATCGAGCTTTGATTTATTATATGACAAGTCATACCGAATTGTTTTCTTTATTAAATAAGTCATACTGATTTATTTAATTAAAAGAAAAATCGAATATGACTTTAAGATAAGTCATACCGAATTTTGAAGAGTCATACCGACAAAAATAAGTCATGCCCAGATTTCTGAAGAGTCATACAAGGCTTAATTTGATGAGAAAAAGGTCATATTGAGATAAGTCATGCTGACTTTCCACCTCTATAAATATGAGGCCAGGGGATTCATTTTTCGGAGTAGAAAAACAGTCAAATTCAGCAATTTGTCTGCAACGTCATATTCACAGACTTTCTGTGCTGGTTTGGTTTTAATTCATTAAGTAGAACAATTCATGTCAAATTTATTCTAGGAATTAAATGTTTATTCTACCGAATGTTGTAACACCCATTCAAGTTTAATATACATATTTAACTTGAATCTTGTTTACTTACTTGCTAAATTTCTATATCTTAAATGTTTAATCACGAAAATAGAAAGATAGCAAGTCTGCCTCCCAAACACTACAAAGACTCGAACCCTCAGCTTTAGCAATAATTTAATTCTGCAAATTCTGAAAAGAATTTTAAATTGTTGTCAGTATCGCATTCAACCCCCCTTCTACGATACTTCCGGGACCCAACAATTGGCATCAGAGCAAGCTGATTGATATACAAATCAAGATCTGCAGTCTAGTGAAGCTCAGGGTACCGAAGCTGTTTTGAACTCTGAATGTCTAGAGGCCTTGTTAAATAAATTTAGTTTATAAATTTAAATTTAGATAAATTTATTTTATAAATGTTATTTAAAATAAATTTATTTTGTGAATTTAATTTAAATGAGTTTATTATTTAAACTTGAAAAAGTTTGTTTTATAAACTTAATTTAAATAAGTTTACTTTATAAATTTTAATTTAAATAAATTTATTCTTTAAATTTAAATAGACTTACTTTTATAATTTAAATTTATTTAGATAATTTTATTTTATAAATTTAAATTTAGATAAATTTATTTTATAAATGTTATTTAAAATAAATTTATTTTGTGAATTTAATTTAAATGAGTTTATTATTGAAACTTCAAAAAGTTTCTTTTATAAACTTAATTTAAATAAGTTTAATTTATAAATTTTAATTTAAATAAATTGATTCTTTAAATTTAAATAGATTTCCTTTTATAATTTAAATTTATTTAGATAATTTTATTTTATAAATTTAAATTTAGATAAATTTATTTTATAAATGTTATTTAAAATAAATTTATTTTGTGAATTTAATTTAAATGAGTTTATTATTTAAACTTGAAAAAGGTTTATTTTATAAACTTAATTTAAATGAATTTATTTTATAAATTTAATTTAAGTAAATTTATTAGTTAAATTTATATAGATTTAATTTATAATCTAAAGATATTAAAACTTGGTCCATTTTTCAAAAAGGGTTTGTAGTTGGAAAATTCTTCGTTTTGACTCAGAATTAATTCGCAGAGCATATGACCCGGTTTCGAGGAAAGTGGTCATTTCGTATTAGTAGGTTTATTCCGGAGCATTTGGATTTTATTGTGGATGATACGATTGTTCATGTTATAGTTCCACAAACTGCTAAAATGTAAAGATAGGATAGATTTATTAGTGGGGAACTCTGAAGATTTTTTTTCTGACTCTACTGATCATTCTAGATTTTGTACTTATACAAAACGGATTTAAGAATCGTTAGAGGTCACAACTGAAGAAATATGAGGCTAAAAGTAGTAAGGCAAGATAAGGGTTGTGTTACACTATTCAAGAAGCTCCCAAGCATTCAAATAAAAGTCTATTATGAATCTGTGAAGCTTGACATCTTGTCAGAGTCATATTCAGATATTGATGATGAAACTGAGGTTGCAGAAGGAATCAATGTTAATGATGATGATTCAGATCCTAGTAGTGGAAATGGTAGTGAATCTACACAACTCATGGACTTTAACAGAATCCACTCAACAAGGTGAAGGATCTTCAACACATCCTAGCAGCAACTCAGGGGGAGCAAATAAAAGAAGGATCTACTAGTCGTACTCAACTCAATAAAGATCAAAGGAATACATTAAGAACATATCTGCCGAGACAAAGGGTTTGGAGTCAAAGTTATTCCTAGAGTCTAGTTCTTAGTGATCCGGATACTAGAGTAAAGACTAGAAGTGCTATGCAAAGTAAATGGTTACTCTTCGGGAAAGAACAATTGTTAAACAGTTGGAATCCTAAAGAAGATTGAAGAAGCACTGATTAATCCAGATTGAGTGATTGCAATGCAAGATGATCTCAATCATTTCGAAGGCAGAATCTACTGAATCTGGAACCCAGGCCACACGACAAAGTTATAATTGGTACTGTAAGGGTTTTCAGAGACTGGATGATTTTTGGCATTGTTATGAGGGACAAAGCCAAACTGGTTGCTACAGAAGGTATCGACGATGATGGAAACAGAATCTTCGGAACTTTCAAGATATAACTAAAGCACCAAAGACGAGACTTGATACTATTAGGGCTGAACAAGTTGATGTACAACAACTCCTGGACTTTGAAGTTTCATATCCACCGGAATTTGTATATCATTCTCTTCACAAAGCTCTCTATGACGGAGGTAAGAGATCAAGCAATCGTCAAGGACATGGTATGACACTCTAACTGCTAATTACTTGAATATGATTTTATATTAGAGTCGTTATACACATATCTCTCTAGAATACAAGGCACACACACATAATGTAATATTAGTGCAAGTATACCATGATTATATTATATGTGGGTCTACTGTGCATAAAGACCATATATTTTATTCTCAATATGCCTATGTGCAAGTTTCCACGTGGATACTAGAGAATCTAATCTTATAGCTAAGATATGAATTGTTAGATATCTTAAGGGATTACCAATTCTAAGAATCAGGTACCCTAAAGATACTAGGTTTAACCTAATTGGCTATATAGATATAGATAATGCAGGTTATAAGAAAGACAGGGAGGTAATTACCAGAAGCTATCAAACTCCATCAACTCTGCTGGATAATCTCTTCACTACTCACGGAAACAAGCGAATGGACACCAGGTATCATTTATATCGAGAGTAGTCCTTAGTAGAATAACTTGCAGATATTTGCTAAACAGCTTGATGAATTCATTTTGTCTAAGTTGGTTAGTGAAGTTGAGATATTATGTATGTGCATATTTGTTGGAAATCTCATCTGTAAGGAATTCTTAAATGAGTTCACAAGTTTTACATTTTCCATATTTAAAGGACTTGTGAATTTATCTGAAATCCAGAACCTCATACTTATTGCTACTACTTTAATTATCATGTTTACAATATTATATGCATATGTGGTAATTAGGTGTTCTAGCATAAGTTTGTATATTATCTTAATTGATTTAAAATTATGATGTTAGACAATTCAATGTCAGATCAGTCTCATGATTTAAATGAATTAAAATAATATGCAGCATAATTGTTTGTATGATAACTATTTAATGAGTATCAGTTAATGATATCTTATTTAATTGTTTTGATATTTTTCTCTGATATTTTGTAAATGTTTTGTTATAAATAATTGTGACACTTTTAATATTAGTGACATTATTTAGAATTACTGATCTAAGTAATCAATGCATATTTCAAAAATCACTAATATTGGAAAACGGAAGTATTTTCTAAGTTATGCGTATATAAAATTCTCAATATTTTATATACTTAGAAATATTTCCAAAATTGTTTTTACTTCTAGGTATCAACCATTTGTAAAATGATTTGTTTTCAAACATTTGTTTCAATATTTGTTGCACATTGATTCAAAGTACCTAAACAGTGGTTGTTGCTTTGAAGGCCTTATACTGTATTGCTAAGAATACATCCACCCCTATTGTAATGGAATTTTCTATTTTAAGTTAGGGATAATATCAGGTGGACAAAAATGATGAATATCATAATTGCTTTATGAGTCGGAAAATCATAGTCCTCTATCTGATAAGGATGGTTTGCAAAACTATTTTCAAATAGTACAGTATTAAGGTATAAAGGAAAAGAGTCATTTTATCGAGATATAATTTGGTAAGAGAGTTGAATTTCTTCTTTGGTATAAACTCCTGCGTTTTATTATGGGAAGTTTGCCTTATAGGAAATTCATAAAGGATAAAAAATTTCTTCTATGATACAACTTTCCCGCGTTTTATTATGGGATATGTATCTTAAAGAAAATTTTGTATCATGGTTTTAAATGATAAATCTTTAGTTCTGACAAAACTCTTTTATTGAAAGTGTTTTAATGCAATCTATTACCATTCATTATTATATTTTTCCTTCTCCTTGGGATGAAAAATATGTTTTGGAATGTTAAGGTGATTATCTTTTTATCTCAATTGGTTCTTTCCTGTTAGCCCCTAGTGGCTTTAGAAACAGGCCAAGAGGTTGAAAAACATCAATCTCTTACCCAAGCCATAGTACCAAACACCAATTCATCCACTTCCATATATTAACCCCTGGAGATATAAGGAACTCATTTAAGTTAGAGGTTGATAAGGGAGATACTGCACTTGATGCAGCAAATAAGGATGATGTCGGAAGTGCACTCACAGCTCTACCTCCAGAGAAGAAAAGGAGTATATAACTGAGGTAACTGTAAGCTCATCTGCATCTTCTCAAAAGGATGCAGAGCTGAAAAGGCAATAAAACTGTCTCTGGAATCATTCTCTCTACAGGATGAGTCCATTGAAATTCGCTCGTCAGTCAGAGCACTTTGTAATGAGTCAAGCACACCACCGGCACTCACGCTGATGGTAAGCATAAATAGATAAATTATAGGAACACATTGCAAGGCGTGCACAGTGAGAGGTACATGCAACATTTTTTAGTTTTGTACAGTTTTATTTAATTGGCATTCATACTGTAAATATATATATATTTTCCTTAAGAGAATTGAATTTCTTCTTTGGTACAAATTCCCGCATTTTATTATGGGGAATTTGTCTTATAGGAAATTCGTAAGTGATAGAAACTTTCTTCTCAGATACAACTTTCCCGCGTTTTATTAAGGGACATGTATCTTAAAAAAAATTTCGTATCATGCGCTTTAATAATATTTTTTTCAACAATTGGTATCGACGATTGGCATATTTATTTTTCCTATAAAATTGGCATATTTATTTTTTTTTCTATACAATTGGCATATTTTTATTTTATAGTTTATTTCATTTTATTTTTAAATTTATTTTTGTCTACGAGAAATTGTTCTAAGAATCATAAGTATTAAATGTCAATATTTAAAGGACTTGTGAATTTCTTTACATCTACTTTCTCGAGCTTACATATATCACTGATAATTATTATGAGTATAATTGTCATATGCGTAAGTAACAATTATTAGATATAATGTATGAAGTTAAATGCTAATTTTCATTCCTATGATTATTTAGTATTTAGCAAGGGTATTTTATCTTATTAAAATTATGAATTGAAGCAATTAAATGTTTATTAGCTTCATAGTTTTAATACGATGAGATATTATGAGCATAATTACTTGCTTTTTGAAATTATTATTAATTATCATATTTTGATAGTTTGTTATTATTTCATTGCAATTAATTATAATTTTTGTTGTTAGTGATATATATATATTGTTTATCTAAAAATCACTAATAATAAAAGCATATATGTGTCCTGCCGAACAAGAGAAATCGACTCGAGGTAAAGCAGGTAATCTCGATCTTGATATATTGTTTAATCAATTGATATAAAATTATATATACAATTGATATATTGAGCCCTCAGTGGCTATAGGACAAGATCAAGGGATTGAAAACCTACAATCTCTAACACAGATCATAGAACAAAACACTCAAACAGATACAACTTCATCTACTAAACCCTTGAAAAGAAAAGTTTTATCAACAAAAGAGGGTGAGAGAGTAAGTGCCTCTAGTGCACTAGAAAAGAGAAGTATCTATGAGTGTTCTAGCAGCTCTGCCTCTAGTTAGAATGTAATTGAAACCAAGGCAACTGTTAACTAATTTATATCCTCCCAAAAGGGTATAGATTTATAAATGGCAAAACTATTACTAGGTTCGTCATCTTAACATGATGAGTCTATTGAATTCGGCCTGTCAGCTAAGGCCATTTGTAAAGAGTCAACTTCATCTGGACACTCTCAAACACTGCAAACCATAAATGTATATATTCAAATGCACTGTAAGGATTGTCACACACTAAGGATGAATTGACGGAAGCAATTATTCTAAACTTCCATAACAAGGAAGGAAGAATGATTGATAATTCTAACCGAATCAACATGCCTTCACAGGCGTCAGGAGGAAACTTGGATCATTTGCTACATTATAGATCCTTGTCTCCCTCCCCAGATGGAACATATCTGGATTCCCAACGGAATAGATCATCTTAGATGATCAGTAACTCATTGAATCTATTCCTGAAGCAATTCAGTTTTTAAAGTCAAATGTTTTTATGGATTCAATTGAGGACGGGGATTTACGAAACCCCATTGCACCACCAGTGACCTCTCTTGAAGGGGCTATGGTGATCTTTCTTGCAGGTACAAACGATTGTGTCATCCGTACTGAGAGAGAGAAACAGTGTTGTGAGGAAAGAGTGAAACACTTAGAGAGTATATGAGCGAAACACTTGTGAGAAACACAAAGTAAAATCACACACTAACACAATTACCAAATCCCATTCCCAATTATCTGTTACAGATTTATAATGTTACTCAACTAAGGGGGATGAAATTTCTTCTATTAATAAGGATTCTGAAGAGGATTACTCAACTAAGGGGGAGAAGTGTTGAACAGTTCGAACTGTTGAACAAGATCCAAAAAGGGAGAAGTATATCCAAAAAGGGAAAAGTGTTGAACAAGATCCAAATGGGAGAATTGTTTAACAAAGACTTTTACTAGAAGAGGATTACTCCTTTGTTGAAAAGGGGGTATATAACAACATGCTTGGATTGGATCCATTTGATTTTAGAAAATTCTTGTATATAGGATTAACTGGATTTTCTAAAATGCATAACATGTCATAGTTTGCATTTTTTATATCTGCGATGGTTTAATGCTGTATGTATGTCATGTCTGTTGTTACCTCTATTAAATTAGTTGGATAATTCAAATAAGGGGAGAATGAATTCACCTTGGGAGAGAAGTGAAGACAGAAGTTGGAGAAATAGAGGATAGATGGTAAGAAGAGAACAAGACTTCATCTCTGCCATCCTAAGGGGGAGTAGTGATGAGTCTGAGAAATGAAGATAATACTACATGTATAATATGTTCAGTGCCAGAGGAACAAACATCTTTCATTTCTAAGTTCACTCAAGAAATCTGGAAATGCAGAATCTGATCCAGAGAAACCAGTAACTGAAGATCTACCAATGACACCTGGTCACAAAAGTTAAACTCTAGAAGAAGGTAAAGTTGATACTTCTGAAGCTGGTAATGATAGGTAAGTCAAGATAGAACTTTGTTAAATATGTTCAGTCTAGAGGAACATCTATCTTATATTTATCTTTCATAATTGAAATCTGGAAATGTATTATATGATCCAGAAAACAATTTATTATTTACAGTTCTTAAATGTCGTTTTATTTTCTTAGTTGTTAGTTGAGTTATCCTCTAGGAATTTGTGTGTTAAATGTTTAACAACAAATAGGGGGAGATTGAAAGTCATATTACTAGTCCTATTTGTAATAAGTAGATGACAACTCAACTCAGATAAGAAAGCGAAGTAAATAATAAATATTGAATATAGAGGAAGAACAAAAGAAGCCATGACATGACAAGACAGGGCACAAAGACCACTACAGAAGAAATGAGGATTAACATTGTAGTTAGTCATCCGTGAACCAGACCAGTGCACAGGGTGTCAACAATGTCAGTGAAGATTCGTCATCAAAAAGTTCAAGTGGTTAGACAGAAGACAGAACAAAGGCAGAAAGATTTCGGAGCTAACAAAAAGGTTATACAAGTCGAGATAGTATTTTAATTCTACTATCAAATGTTAATTAATTATTTAATTTATCTAATTAAATTAATTCAAGCTGAATTCAATTTAATTTATAAATTATTTAATTAAATTAAGTGGAATTAATTTATTATAAAAGATATGGCTTGGTATGACTTTTAATAAAGTCTAAAAGAATTTATTAAAAGTCATACCGAAATTCTGTTTAAAATAAGTCATACCAAATGCAAACAGAGAAGTCATACCGAGCTTGTTAAATAAGTCATACCGAGAATCTGAAGAAAAGTCATACCGAGCTGTTCTGTTGAAAAGTCATACCGACCAAGCTGATGAATATGTCATACCGAGCTGCTGTTAAAAGTCATACCGAGCAGAGATTTCATAAGTCATACCGAGCAGTGATCATGTGTCATACCGAAGAAATCAGAAGAGTCATATCGAGCTTTGATTTATTATATGACAAGTCATACCGAATTGTTTTCTTTATTAAATAAGTCATACTGATTTATTTAATTAAAAGAAAAATCGAATATGACTTTAAGATAAGTCATACCGAATTTTGAAGAGTCATACCGACAAAAATAAGTCATGCCCAGATTTCTGAAGAGTCATACAAGGCTTAATTTGATGAGAAAAAGGTCATATTGAGATAAGTCATGCTGACTTTCCACCTCTATAAATATGAGGCCAGGGGATTCATTTTTCGGAGTAGAAAAATAGTCAAATTCAGCAATTTGTCTGCAACGTCATATTCACAGACTTTCTGTGCTGGTTTGGTTTTAATTCATTAAGTAGAACAATTCATGTCAAATTTATTCTAGGAATTAAATGTTTATTCTACCGAATGTTGTAACACTCATTCAAGTTTAATATACATATTTAACTTGAATCTTGTTTACTTACTTGCTAAATTTCTATATCTTAAATGTTTAATCACGAAAATAGAAAGATAGCAAGTCTGCCTCCCAAACACTACAAAGACTCGAACCCTCAGCTTTAGCAATAATTTAATTCCTCAAATTCTGAAAAGAATTTTAAATTGTTGTCAGTATCGCATTCAACCCCCCTTCTACGATACTTCCGGGACCCAACACATAATTTCATATCATGCACATAATTTATTGAAATTTCATGATTATTTAATCCCGTGTCTTCGGGGACTAAAATCTCTTCAAGAGATAATACCGCTTCAGGGGTAATTTCTACTTCTAGAGCATGTGCCACTTCTGTGACAATTTTCTTTATTTTTCATTTCTGGTGGTGCAATATCTTTTGCCCCGACCGGTCTTCCACTCTTCAAACACGGGTTTGATTCTGTAACCAATTCATTAAAATTTAATTTTTGAATTGGTATATCTATTCTAGCTGGAGTATTTGCTGCAGGTATATGAGATTTTATTACCTTTCTAGAATCGTTAAATACGTCTAGCATTTGATTTGCGATATTTTGCTTGTGAATAATTCTTTTAACTTCAAGTTCACATTGACCGATACACGGATCTAGAAAATATAATCCTGATGCGTTCCATGTTATCTCACGATTAGTTTTATTCAAAGGTTTATCTCCCCCTAATGGAGGAAACATAGACTCATCAAAATGGCAATCTGCACATCTCGCGGTAAATAAATCTCCAGTTAGTGGTTCAAGATATCTAATTATGGATGCTGAATCAAAACTAATGTAGATACCTATTCTTCTCTGAGCTCCCATCTTTGATCTCTGTAGTGGGGCGATTGGAACATATACAGCACTTCCGAAAACCTTGAAGTGAGAAATATTAGGAATTTGACCAAGTACCAGTTGTAGTGGAGACTGTTTGTTGTAGGTAGTTGATCTAATCCTAATAATATTAGTAGCCTGAAGTATTGCATGATCCCAAATAGATGTAGGTAATCTTGCTTTTAACAATAAGGGTCTTGCAATAAGTTGAAATCTTTTAATAAATGAATCGGCTAATCCATTTTGTGTATGTACATGAGGAACTAGGTTTTCAACTAAAATTCCTACAGATATGCAATAGTCACCAAAAGTTGCAGATGTGAATTCTCTAGCATTATTTAAACGTATTGATTTAATGGGATAATCTAGGAACTGAGCTCGTAATTTGATTATTTGAGCAAGTAATTTTGCAAAAGCATCATTATGAGTTGAGAGAAGACAAACATGAGACTATCTAGTTGAAGCATCAATTAAGACCATGAAACACCTAAATGGACCAGATGATGGATGTATAGGTCCACATATGTCGCCTTGGATTCTTTCTAGAAAACTTGGATTTTCAAACTAAACTTTAGTAGGAGATGATCGAGTAATTAATTTTCCTAAAGAACATGCTGAACAAGGAATGTCATTTATGGAATGAACTTTAGAATCCTTAAGAGAATGTCCAGTAGAATTTTCTATAATGCGACGCATCAAAGAGACACCAGGGTGACCTAATCTTTCATCTTAAAGTGTAAATGATTTTGGATCTGTGATTTTGGGAGCAACAATGTTATGTGATTCAATGGTTATGATCTTCATCATATATAATCCTAATGACAGTGAGTGAAACTTTTCTAATATTTTCTTGTTGCTAGAATTAGCAGATGTGATGAGAAGATGTTCTTTACCAGTTTCAGAAGTAGTCTCGATGTGAAAACCGTTGAGCCGGATATCCTTAAAACTAAGAAGATTCCTAGTGGACTTACTAGAAAATAATGCATTTGGAATACGAATGGGTGTACCATTAGGTAAAATAAAACTAACTTTGACAAAACCTTCAATTGTAGTAGATAAGCCAGATATAGTTCCAACTTGTGCTTCAGTTTTGGTTAAATGTGTAAAATATTTTGGGTTTTATAGAATCGTATGAGTTGTACCACAATCAGCAATGCATATATCTTCAGTGTCCATTCTGTATTAAATAACATAATTTATTCAATAAAAATATAGAACATCACATACTTAAATAAGACAATACATGCAAATATAGTAATTATATGAAACTAATCTTCAGCCTCCTATGTGAGAGTTTCATTAGGTTCATTCAGACCATTAATGCTCATTACTCTAGTGGTGATTATTGGGGAATCATCAAGGTTATTATTGGTGAAATTTGTTTCCACCATTTTCTCTTTAAATCTTTTGGATGATTGATATAGATCAACAAAATGTTTTGGGATGCGGCAAGTGCATGTCTAGTGCCCCTCAATTCCGCATCTATGGCATATATTTTCAGTTTTCCCACCTCGGGGTACCTTTCTTTTGCTCTACATTTCAGGTTGCCGCTTCTGGTGGCCAGAGCTATTATAAGGTCAAAAATTCCCATGACTTCGACCATAGCCTCGTCCACCTCTATGCCCTTTTCCATGTACATTCTGTTGGAATGATGTGTTATTTACTTCTAGTAAAGGGGAAGATCATGTTGGACGGGATTAATGATTCTGAATCACCAATTCATGATTATGTTCCGCAACAAGGAGGGATGATAGGAGATCCCCGAATTTGGTAAATTTGTGTTCCCTATACATCTCTACTAAGTTAATATTATTGAGATGAAAAGTTGATAGCGTCTTATCAATCTTTCTTTTCTCAGTAACTTTCTCACCACACAGAATGAGCCTAGGACTTATTTTGAACAAGGCAGAGCTATATGCTCGAACACTTTTAAAATCTTGAAGTCTTAAATTAGCCCAATCATTTTCAACGGCAGGTAGATAAACTAGTTCTGATGATCAAACCTATCTTTTAGATTTTCCAATAAAATGTAAGGATCCTCGACTGCCAGGTACTCAGATTTTAAATTTTCATGAATATGATGTCGGAGAAATATAATAGAGGTAAATTTTTCTTCCAATGTAGTTGTATTTTCTGGCTTAATTGTATCACTTAATTTATTTGAACCAAGATGCAATTTTACATCTTGTACCCATGACAAATAATTATCCCCAGAAATATCCAATGCAACGAACGACAAGCTTGTAAGATTTGTCATACTAAATCTGAATTGTAACAAATATTAAACTAAATAATTAATGTAAATATTACATAAAACTTTATTGAATCGGGTGCGTTAACAAATATACAATAATTAATGTATATATCATGATTATCATTGATAATATAAACAGATGAATATACTCCCTCCGTCCCTATTTACATGTTTTTTTTTTATTTTTTGTGGTCAAATTGACTAGTGTTTAACTAACAATTAAAAATTGTTCTTTTATAATTTAAAAAAACTAAAAAATATATTATAAAATAGTATATATATATATATATATATATTTTAATAATATAAAATTTTAATTTTTTAATTATATATTATTTTTAAATTGCAGTAAAAAATTAGTTAATTTGACTGCACAAAAAATAAAGTGGACAACTAATTGGGGACAGAGTGAGTATAAAACAACAAATGGATTTTCACCCGCCATACGGACGTCTACGTATACAGGTTATCTCCGACTGATAAATAATTTTAAGTAGAAAATCATTCTTAGTTTTTGGCAAGGATTCGTGCTGATAACGTGTTATAATATGAGAGCAAATATTATCAAAACTAAAATTAAAGATACTAACCGATAATGAAAGGGAGTAGAGAGACTAGAAAATGAAACTGAAGAAAGATTGTTTCGGCGTGTCTTACATGTACCCGATCAATCTATTTATATGCAAAGGAACGAAGAAGAGCATTTATTATAATGATAAAATTCTACTTCTAAAACTTAGCCTTATTATTTGGCAATTGACAAATATGACAATCACATTTATAAAAATTTAGATATCAGTACCTTTACTATAAAAAAAATCAGAAATATCATCTACAATTTATGTGATATACAACTGCTTTAAAAATTTTATAAAATTGGCAAAAAAAATATAAAATTTTCAATCGTTGAATTGAAAAATCCAAAACTGAAGAGGTAGTAGAGTGACTGGAGTATATGTTAATAGGAAATTCAGAAAGAGAGAGACGGCACTTGAGAAGTTGCCGTTAAGGCGTTTAAGTACTTAACACACGCTTTCTTGATTCAGAATACACAGAGTGTTGGTACTACTCGCCCCCTCTTCGTCGTTGTATTTCAAGGTATGCTATTCATCTCTCTCTCTCTCTCTCTTTCTCTCTCTCTCTCTCTCACTCTCCCCGCTCTCTCTCTCTCTCTCTCCCCCCTCTCTCTCCCCCCCTCTCTCTCCCCTCTCTCTATATGTAATTTGGAATGTATATATCTGTGTGTGTGTGTGATTGTATTTCACTCTACTCGCTGCACACACACACAAACACTTGTGTGTATATATTTAAGTTGTTTTTGTATGTTATATCAAGTGAAATTTTAGGTGTAGTGATGTGTTAGTGAAATTAGGGTTTAGTTTGTATGATTGTATGTTAATTGCTGTTATGGAACCATTTATTATGATTTTCTGTATGTTACACACTCTTTTCGGGGATGCATGTTGAACTTGTTGGATGTTATCAGGTGGATTTTTGTGTTGAGGTGTTATCGAAATTAGGGCTTGGACTGAAAGTATGGTTGGGGACGATAAAGTTGAAGTCGGGTCGGATATGGTTTTGGATAACGTGGGGATGAATGATGTGTCTGTAATTGAAACTGAGAATAAAGCCACTGGCAGTGTTGAGAAAAGGTGTGGTTCATCTGAGGAATGTGTTCGAAAGTACATGAGAAGGAAAAGTCAGAGGATAAGTAGAAGTTGTTCAAAGGGGACTGTTTTACAGGATTCTAGGGTTTCCACAAATACAACCACCCAGTTCACCGATAAGGTTCTTGTATTTCTTCTTGATTCTTTTGTTGCTATCAACTATGTTGAAAACTTACAAGTTTGTATATAAATCTGCTGCCTTGGGCTCACTGTTGTCGACAAGATTTAGCAGGTAAATTTTGAGTTAGTAGTAGTGAAAGTAGAGAAAGGGAGATGAAGCTTGCTATGTAGGATTCATTGATTTTGGTTTTTAAATTTTTAGTCGTTGACTCATTGTCAGTTGTAAGTATTATTGTGAATTGAAAAATGTTGCAGAAGCATGTTCTGGTATTACTTTTACTTTAAATATGAAACTCAACTTAAACTGAATAGAGAAATTACATTTGGTACCATTTTTCTTCTAATGTTGGGGGGTACGGGATGATAGTAGGTAGATTCTTGTATACTATAATAAGTTACTAACATGGGCAAGAAATTTACACACACATTTGTACATTTTCTAATATTTCTTCTGCATCTGACTAGATGAGAATACATCGTGTTGAGAGCTTCTAGAAATAATGATGTTCATTAATTATTAGCTGGGCTACTATAGATTGGTTTCAAGGTTGTTTATTCTTATTTTATTTTTTGAAATCTGCAGAACTTAAAAGAACCACCAGATGTTTGTTTACCCGGTGCTTCAAGAGTTAGTCTTGTAAGGATGGATTCCCATGATTCTAAAAATCTCTCTATTGATTCCCCGGTCAAAGACTGTAGAAAGATTTTTCTGGAACAAATGTATCAGTCACTTGAGGAGACTGAAGGTGGTCTGCAGGACTGCATTCAGGATGCTCTTTTATTTAACTCAGAAGGTGATTTCACAAGTACAAAAAAAGTAAGTGCTACACCAGAACTGAATTTTTCTTCCACTTTTTATATTATTTGTATTCGAACATTTATGTTGTGCGCGTTGTAGTTTACTTATGTTAAATAGTAATCTGCAGGAATGTCTTCATTTTGGTGAAGGAATGAGTGGAACTCTAAATGCATCTAAAGTTCACGTGGATGTTATATTGAATAGATCAATAAATAAGTCTTCTCCATCTACAAACACTGAGTTATGTAAGCGTGCTCTTTTCAATGTCTTAACATCAGCCAAGTTTGCAGAATTATGTGACCTACTTCTTGGAAACTTTCAAGGACTAAAAGTGAGTAGTCTCTTTGATATCAATACGATACAATCCAGGGTCAAAGAGGGAGCTTATGAAAGTTCACCCTTTTTATTCCACCATGATATTCAGCAGGTATCTCAGAAATTCGTCTATTCGTTAGTTATACCTTCCAGCTAATATTATGAGATTATCATGATGGAAAAAATACATTTTTTTTATCTTGCACTGCATTGAAATGGTAGCAGGTGGAAGTGGTGTGGCAGTGGGCTTCGAAAATTTAGTGGGCGTCTAAGCCAACTGACTAAAGTTGGTTGTAGAAAGCAGTCTAGTTAGTGATTCAAAAGGTTAACATAAAGGAAAATCAGATCCATGATCAAACCGTTGTAGATTTAAGTTTTTAGGTTCTGATGTTAGATAGTAGTCCGGACTTTCTTTCTCTGTATCAGGCTTATAAATACAGTCAGTTGGGTGAAAACCTTATTCATAGGGCACCAAATGTATTTTTCATATATTATGGCTGTAGTAGTCTCAGCTTCTCAGCATCCCATTGTATCTTGTTCTGAGGATAAGCAACCAAAGGCAATAACATCTCTTAGGGGTGGACATGACACAAGCAGCGTAACTGGTGTATATTTAAGTCAGTAGGTAAACAAGCCAGCCCTTTCTGGTTGTAAGAAATTAAGAATCGAATGAAGACATGTGACGTTTTCATTGTGTTCAAGTTTCTTACATGGGGGGAAAGTCTCTTATTCATTCATTGTTTCCAGAAGTAGGCTTAAGAGAAAAAAAAAAATTCTAATACCCACCCACCTTTTATTAACTTGAATAGAACATAAATAGAAGAAACATCAATCTACTACGGACTATTACAGTTCACTAACCACAAATAGTCAAATGTTTTTCAATCTGCCCCCTCAATATTCTAATCCGAAGTTACTCCCAAACACCTATCTATCTATCTATCTATCTATCTATCTATCTATCTATATATATATATATATTTAACACACATACACACCCAGAGAAACAGAGCAAACCGACACAACCAAAAACAGAGTCCGCTAGAACTTCATCTCTATCCACACCCCAACTCCCATGGCATCCTCCGATTCAACTCAGCTCCAACTCGGTTCCCTATTCGGCCCTGACGGCACGCACTTCGATGCACTTTTTTCTCACCTCATGTTTGCCGATAACGATTGCCGATCCCAAGCTGAATTGCTCTTCAATCTCGCTAAACAAACTCACCCTGACTCGCTCTGTCTCACGCCTTGTCGTCTTTGTTGAGTATCAAGTTTCGTGCCTTATCGGCTGTTTCTCTTAGTAAGATTTTCACTCACTGATGATGGTGATTCATTTTTGTTTTATAATTTGACGCTTGAAATTCAGAATTCTAATAAATCTTTGTTGATCGTGTGTTTGAGTCATGAGTGTGAGAAAACAGTTATAAAGAGGTTATTATATATATATATATATGTGTGTGTGTGTGTGTGTGTGTGATAACCCTCTTTATATATATATGGGTAAGCTCCTGACTACCCCAAGCAATCCTTTTATGTCTCCCTTACAACACTGATTAGTTAACTGTCTAGAAATTCCTCTGGCATAGAAAATTCTGTTATTACTTTTAAGCTTTAAATATAACATGATTATTTAGCGAAAAGATATGGTTTTCCGTGTACATCATAAATGTATGTTACCATTTCAGGCGTGGTCAAAGCTTCAAACTGTTGGCATTGAGATGGCTGCACTAGCTAAGAGCCTCTCAGAAAAGACAAGTGCTTCTTGTAGTGATGAGGTAAATTTTTTTATTGGTACTTTAATAGAGGTATCTTCCAGATTCTTTTTTCTTCTTCTAATCAAATTTGGAGTTTGCGGTAGGGGGTGGACGGGCATAAATGTAGGATATATATAAACTTGGTCAATCCCTCTATCCTAAAATCTTTGTTCGTTCGAATTTGATATGGTTTATCACTAAGAAGAATCCTTTTAGCTGCATCTTTTCAAAGACGAACTGAAAGATATTAGGGTAATGAGAAAGTTAAATAATTTTGAACTACAAGCGAAAGAAGAGAACAAGGTAGATAGTTAAGGATTCAAATGGGTTGGCTTTAGTCTTCGTTGTAGTGAATGATAACTAGAAAGCACTAACATGCAGGTAGATTTATATTTTCCAGTCATCATTGGCTTCCTTTTTACTTATGAATGAAACTTATGAATGAAGATGCCAATACATCATTAAGAAACTAACCAGTCATAAGTTACTACATAATAAGATATTTGTAATTTTTCAAAGATAATTAGTAAATGTCATGAAACTAAATGGCTTTATCTAAATTGTTGGGTTGGGTTACCAGGCCGAGTTCAGTTCAGTATATTTCTCTTCTCTTTTTTGGGGTTTGTGTAGTCATGTGACATCTTGTGGGTTTCGTGATGAACGCCTAAGAGCATGAACCAGAGGCAAGCTGGATATCGCATGATTTTTGTACGCTAGAAAGCCATATGGTTAATTTGGTGTCCAGTGCTGGATGACATAAGAAACATGGAGTAATCATTTACCCCGTATAGATCGACTTGTATGAATTCTACACACTATTTAAGAAACTTGAGATCAGATCTTTGATGTTATTTACGTGAAATGTTCTTATGTTTAGATATTGGAGGAAGTATTCATAATGGAAAGTTAGACTTCATCGCTCAATAAGGAACACACATTGTTATATTCATCTTTTCGCTTCTTTTGTTCCTGTAAATTCTTGGTTGTGCAGCAAGAAATAATTTATGCAATCAGGAGATCAGAGTGAGATAAGAGTTTAGACGCTGTGCATTCAAAATAATTAATTCACTTTTTGTTGCAGGAGAATATAGATAAAGTTACATTGGTAGCCGGTAGGTATGGGCTAATCACACATATTATCTAGATGATAATGTTTTTAATAAAACAGAGTCACTTAAGATTAAAGTGCGTTAACAGAAGGATGTGGTAAGGAACAATTTTTATTTGGGACTTGACTGTAACAAGTTTCAGCAATGTTGGGTGGGCTATACTTATTTTAATACTCAGCACAGTACTATAAGTGATAGGTTTGAGGTGGATTAAAACCCTTGTCTGTCTATGTTGGGCACAAGGTGCAGTGAGGTGCACTAACCTCGCCTCACTCTTCCCTAGGCGCATTTAATTAAAAGAGATGCAGGCCTCACCTGTTTAGGCACGCGACAGGCTAGGTGTGTGGTGTGCCTAATTGAAGTGTAACCCAATTTTTCTCCTCCCTGCCTTTTTTTTTATTCTTCTACTGTTCTTCATTCTTCTTTCTTCTTACATGATCTGCTTTCGTTTGTGCAAGTTATTTTGATTATGAAAATATATCGGAATTCACAATAAGACTACAGTTTTAGTTTACCCCAAGCATAAATTTTTTATAAGTGGATTTAGAATCCACTGATACCAATAAATTGGACTAAAAATCTGACATACAATGTATATATTTAAATCAGTTGAAATTGAAATTATTATGTTTATATATCTTTTATTGTTGGGTTCATCCTATTTATTAATATATTAATTTGCTTTGAGTTATATTTTTATTTCATGTATATAAAAATTAATTTCAATTTTTTGTAACCTTATGCTTTTCTTTGTTAAGGCACACACTTGGCCTCCTCCAGGAGGGTCCTTTTCCGTGGTGCTCCTTTTGCCTTAAAATGACACTGGTCGTTGACCTATCTATATACCTAAACATATAGTAACAATCTTATTGTAATGGTTGCTACTTTCCTTCTTTGTGAACACTTATGTTTGTATGATCAATAGCATAGGTAATGAGAACAATGTAAAAGAAAGAAATTAAAATTTTACCCCTATGAATGTCACTGTACTATGTTTTCTCTTATTGTATTTTAACTATTAGACTTGTTATATTGCTTTAGATTAAAATATGATACATCTCATTTGTGCAACAGGGTTTTATGCTAGAATCTAGTGGGCATCCCAAAGTTGAGCAAACAGAAGGCTCTTGTCACCTTAGAGCTTCAACTTGCAGGCAGTGTAAAAAGATAGGAGAGGGTCAAAATTGTTTGGTCTGTGATTATTGTGAGGATAGTTACCATATTCTATGCATTAAACCTGCTCTGCAGGAGATTCCTCTAAACAATTGGTACTGTACCAGCTGTAGGGCAAAAGGCATTGGTTCTCCCCATGAAAACTGTTTACTGTGTGAGAGTATGAATGCACCCAGATCTTTGAGTACCGGAGTCAATGAGGAAGAAATGGAGCTCAAGAACTCAAATGGTTTAGAGGAAGATGTGATAGAAAACGGAGTAGAAATTCTCCCCAACTGCAAAATTTGTGGTAACAATGTCAAGAATGAAAATCATAAAGTATGTGGTCATTCTTTCTGCATCAACAAGTACTTCCATGAGAGATGTCTTACAGTTAAACAGCATAACTCGTTTGGTTCTCGTTGGTATTGCCCTTCTTGTTTGTGCCAAAACTGCCTAATTGATCGAGATGATGACAAGATCGTAATATGTGATGGTTGTGATGAAGCTTTTCACATATATTGCATGCAACCACGTCGTGATGCGATCCCCAGCGGAAAATGGTTTTGCACAAAATGTGATGATGGACTCCAGCGCTTGCGCTTGCACAAGGTGAAAAGCACATACTTGAATGCTAAATACAAATCGAGTGAGACATCTGCCAGGTGAGTAGAAGCATATTGGAATCTTTCTCATGTCAAGAAAGACGTGGATGAGTATATGTTAGATAAGTCTGGTGGTTTTGCCATGTTACTAACTGGAGGAAGGAAAAACGAAAGACTCAGAATCATACACAAAATATGCATTTGGAGGAACAAAGGTATTGAATAGATGATAGAATGCATAGGGGGGAGCATGACTTTCATTATCTTTGACGAATTGATAATGTGTGTTTAAAATCTAGTTATAGATGTATTGTTATATCAAATGCCCAGGACTAAGTATAGATTGTATACATGGCTGCAACCGAGAATAGGCTGTATACTTTGGCTACATTTTGGACTTTGTATCACCAGGAACACATTGATTTTTGAAATGTAAGTGATGTTAAGTCTACTAGGGGTTTGTAATATGTAGATGCATATTTTTAGGGCTATCGCAAGTGTGATTTAGCTATTGTATAATTGTGACATGACTTTAAATAGAACATGTAGAGGAGATCTCGTATCATTAGTCTTATTATATGTCTCAACTGCTACTTATGGTCTGATCAATACCTTCAATGTTACAAGTTTCTTTGTCCAAAGCTAGTTGCTTTAAGTTCAACAGGGGTTTGGAAAAATTATTATCTCTCTCCCTCGATGAGAGAAAGATTTGAACTAATTACGCCAGCACCACATAAGTAGAGTGAGATTTATGACATCAAGAACAAAGGGAGGGGGAGCGAAGACCTGGACTATAACTTTGTCATCAGGGGAAAAGGTGGTTTACTACATTTACCACACCATTGTGGATGAGGCAATTGAGTTCTAGATTTGCATTTTGAAACATAGATCTCTGTCTTCTTCTTTTTTTGGTCTGGGTTAGTGGTTAAAGCTCAATTGGAGTTAGGCATAGACAGTTCAACTTTGGGCTTATAATTCAAATGCAAACCTTTTGTATAAAAAAATGTAAGAACTTTAGTATTTTGGTTTCTAATATTTAGGCTAGTTAAAAATAAAAATGATGTGATCACAGAGAATTAAGAATGTAAAGATTTTTTTTTCTTTGTATACATAGATAGGTGTCTTGTCTCTTGTGTGTTTCACGCATCTTTACTTTTCTCCATGCTACGTCTATAAAGTTGGGTAGTTTCTCCTCCCTCCATTTGTTTCAAAGGCGTTGGAATTATTTTCTTTTGAACAGATGCTCTAAAAGTTAATTTTTTGTTTTTAAATCTTGGTCTATGCCCTCTATTCTTCCCCAAAAAGTGGCACAATCTGAATGCTGCCAAATATAGTGTTTTTTCGTACAAATTAATTTTCATTTTATGCATATGCTTTTTATTGTTCTAATGAACAATATATTTCAATATTTAGATATGAAATGATGGGGGCTGGTTTTTATGATATGTACTACCTTTACAAAGAGCCGTGCGAGACATGTATATTAATACCATATAGAAATGATATATAAAATTAGATTATAATTTTAAATGACTTAAATATATATAATATTATAAATTAATTAGATTATTTATAAGAATGAACATATATGGAATATTGTAATTAACTTTATATAGTAACATGATCAAAATTATAATAGAATAAAATTGTATATTAAATATAAATGGACCTAGAATATTATAAATTTGGATCAGATAACATTTGACATATAGGAAATATTATATAATCAGGCCCAATTAAATTAAATAATTTATTTTATTATTTTAATTTGATTCGGTTACTGATCAATCGATTAATGGTGGAATTAGGACTTGCAATAGTTGGGCTAATAAAACTCTCTCATTATTTGAATGTCAGCCAAAATTCCAAAATATTTTTCTACTAATTTTAAACAAATTTTCAATCCAAATTTTACCCTAAAGCTCATCTTTATTTCCGTCTCTACAAAAATATTTACTATTTCAATTTTAATAATATAATTTATATTAAACGGGTGTTTATTTTCTAGAACAATAATTATTTAAGTGCAAGTAGTTATTTAAAAGTTAATAGATTATAATTTTATACTTTTGTTTAATAGTCAGTTCAATAAAAATAATAAGCATGTTTATAATATTAGTTTTTAAACTTTTTATTTCTTACATATTTTACATTTCATCTCATTTTTTAATGAAAAAGGAAGTTAGTAAAAAAAGGAGGAATATAATTTTTATTCATATTTAAAACTCGAAAGTATGTTATAACATTTATAACCCAAATATAAAGAATGGTGAGGGAATATAGGACAGTGACACGGAGGGAGCAATGTTTTAGAAAGAAAGGCACGACATGTAAAGTAGGAGAAAAATGCACTACTTGTATATATACACTTCTCTATATGATAAGAATGAATTGGATGGTTTAGAGAGAAAGGTGTGTATGAGTTGTAATTTACTATACAAATAGCAACATTTTTGTTAGATTCAGGAATCATTACATATATTAAAGTTATAATCATCATTGCTTCCTAACAACTGGAATTTTTGTTTGAAATTTCTTTGTTTGTACTTGATCGAGGTGTTCAATAATTTTGTCACATGAAAATTAAAATAATATATTATATAACACAGTAGTAATTTTTATTGTTTGAGAATGGTCACTAGCAATGGTTCATAGTGCACACAAGTTGGTGAAACACTCAGATTTTATGGTACAGGAAACTGGGAAAAGTGATAAAATTTCAAATCATAATTGCCATTTTTGTCAACGCGGTAGATTAAAAAAAAGAGAGAGACCTAATTGCAGGTTGCATTTTTTAACTTTTCTCCATTTATACGTGTATATTATATTTTAGTTTCACTTAGTTACATCTTCAAATCGCATCCTTTAATTAGTATTTTATATAAAAATTGTTAACACGTGTTATGTTTATCCTCATAAATTCAAAGTAAATTGATTAAGAATTTTTTTTAAAAATTGTGTTTAAAAAAAGTACCCCACAAAAACTTAAAAGAGGTGTGGCATCTTTGCTATTATGCTATATTCCCATCGCAAAGATAGGAGAACATTGTAAAGATAGGATCACAATAGAAGTTGTAAAATAAAGATTTTTTGTTTGTTAATTCTTAACTTATGTCATTTATTATGTTAAGCATTTGAAGTTCCTCATCAGATATAACTTATTCCAATATTGTGTTCATTTTTAAAATTAACATGCTTTTTAGGCGAAAGGTGGTAAAGGGATGCAATTTGATGAGACCAGACAATCATATTGTATTATCTATTTTCGTATATTGAAATGTCAAACTCATGTCCAATTTATCTAGAGTTCATTTATTTTCATATTATGTTTTTTGTGTATGCTAAAAATATACTAATATATTTTTATATTTCTACAAAATATAAATAAAATTTTATAAAACTTATTAATATATATATACATATATATTTATATTATAAATAATATATATACATATATATATATATCTACATAAAAATATTTTTATTAAATTATAAATATATTTATTTCATATACTTTTTTGTAGTGCATCAAAATAAAATTTTATATTTACCATAGAATATGACCGTGTTGAAAATGTATTTTTGTGTTTCATACATTAAAAATCAAAACTCACACCTATAATTTTGGTATTGTGCTTTCATATTATGTATAAAATTAATGAGTCTAAGTTTGACATAAAATATAAAATTTGGAGGATGTATAATGACTGAAATCAAATATGTATACACATATACAAATAAAAAAAATTAGGAAGTGTAACATGCAACCAAGTCAGAAAAATAATATACAATGGTACCAACATTGATATAGAAAAAATTGAATTCATAACTTGCCGATTCTCTAAACTAGGACAAACATGTACTGTGTAAATTTTAATAAATATATAAATGAGTTTGATTTACGGTTAATGAGTTTGTTTAACAAAAATTAGAATCTCAATTACATATGATATTTGAACTACTAAATAGTTTAGTTATATGAAATGAAAATTTCATTCCTTTTCAATAGTTATTTCACAGCCTAAATCATAATTTTTATAATAATTTTTATTGCATATTATTCTCTTTCTCATATCACATATCATTTATTTTCGATTTATATTTTCATTTCCAAAAACTAGAAAGCTTAGAGAAGAAATAGATAAAAATCTTGTTCTGGGAAATGGATACTTTGAAATTGAATTTCATTTTTAATCTTACATATTGACACATACATACATTGACCTGATTTTTTCGGCAAAGAAAATCTCAAGACAATAAAGTTGAGGTCTACCCTGTTAAACTTGTTGTAATAAGCATGCATGAACTATAGGATTTTACATTCCCCATTGTTGTTGAGCTTGTTTGTCAAAATAAAGGGGGAAAAAACTCTTCATCAATAACTTGTCTTGAAAGGTCTATAAACCTTGAGATCAGTGACAACTCCTGCAAATGATCCGGCTGCAGCTGCGATCGATATTATAAGACAAGCAGCACTTAGAATCTGAAGTGAAATCCATCTAGTGCTCCACTTGGGAATCTTTTTCTGAACAATGTACATTTCGACTGGAAAATAAACAGTGAGTGGCCAAAAACCAAATGCTCCGAGAATTCCCACAACATCGTTAAAGAATGGCATGAGCATCGATATGATTGTTGTTATGCATACGAAGATTGTCCTCCAGATAAGGCGGAAAAGATTGAGTTTGTAAGGAGTGAAGCCCCCTGGCAAGGGGATGTCATATTCTTTGTTAATGAAGTCACTTTGTGGAAATGTTTTGGATGCATATTTTTCGACAAAGGCAAAAAGGGGTTGACAATAGACTTGGTATGCACCAACAAGGTGAATAACGATGGCTGCATTGGCGATATCGAGGAGCCAGAAAGGATTGTAGAATCCGAATCCTGTTAGGAGGTTACCAGGAGCCAAGTCTCCGAATGCTGCATAGCCAAAGCAGCCACAAAGCATGTAGAAAACAGTCGTTACAGCTACACTTATTAGAGTCGCCTTTTTCATTGTCTTTGTTTCCGATGGTGGGGATTTTACTGTGTCCTGTTATTAGATTTCACGATTAGTTTGTTTATGGAAAAGCTGTAATATAATTTGACTAAGAAAGTGATTAAATTAATTTACCTGAATTTCAATAAGAATGAGGGAGTAAGAGTAAGCAAAAGCTATAGCTCCAAGTGCCTGGAAACTCCTCCATATTTTTTGAGTTTCAGTAACAGTTCCAATGCTAATTCCTGTGAGGCTGCCCCTAAATTTTCCGGTTTCTGAAAGTTAATTATCAAAAACCATTATTCAAACGCGTTGAGTCGGATGCAAATAAGATAAATAAAGAAAAGCCATCTGATTTCTGTTCACCTATAACTTTGGAAACACCAAGTGCAAGACCAATAGAAGAGTATGTGAAGGACATGACTGCAGCAACTATGGAGAGCCAAGAGATTTGGTCAAAATCTGGTATTTGAGAGAAGAGAATTTCCATGGCTCCAAAAGCAAGCATATAAGGGGTGCTTGAAACTAAACATGGATCCTTTGCATGACTTGCATGGAAGCAGTTAGACCTCTTGATAGCACTGTCGTTTCACAACGTAATATTCAGAACCTATTAGACCAAAAGGAACAACATAATAGCGTGTTTTCTTTTTTGTTTATCAAGTTAAACTTACATCATGCTTATGGATGCTGCAATAGTATAACCAACAGCAACCCCAAATAGATTCAAGTACTGAATTGCCCCACAAATTTTAACTTTGAAACCACCTGAAATAAGTTCATACAATATATTTACAGGTCAAAGAATGAACCTCCAACACCCTTCGAAGTAAAACATAATTAAAAGGAATGCACAAAAGTAAAAACACAAAGCAATTTAATTTACCAAGATTGGCTTCAACAGCCTCCATGTAAGTGTAGTTTCTTTTTCCATTGATTGGATTACCAGAGCGGTAACAAGCAGCAAGAAGGCAAGAAGTGTAGTAAGTGACAAAAGAAAACAAAAACAGAACAGTTGGACCAGCAATCCATCCGAGCTGTGCAGTTGCCCAAGCCAAAGACAGAACTCCCGAACCAATCACTGCTGTTATTATGTGAGCACTGGCTGTCCAAACAGTTCCTACGTGTCCAAAATCCGAATAGAAAATTAATTAAACAAAATAAACATGCAGCCTTTTTTTCTAAAAGACAAGAAGAGTTTTGACAATAGCCTTTGCTCTCATACTCACACCCTATATGTTTCTACTAAGATAGTGATTACAAGTTTATAACAGTTATAGTAAACTACGTTCAAACTAGTTTTTATTTGCCAAAATATGAAATATAATCTACATTAGACATCAAGTCCATTCCAAGAAATGGATAGTCATTTTTTTTAACCTTTCATATCAAAAAATTTATATATGGAATGATAACATCCAGATGGAAGGTAAGCGATCAACATAGCCATGATCATGACTTTAAGATTCAGAATGTACGTACCAGTTCTTTTGAGGCGGCCATCATCATCGAAACACTTGGAGCCTCCCTGTGGTGGCATGGAGACCTCGATGCTAAAGTTCTTGCTCTCAACCATCTTGATTGTGTTAATTGATCAGCCCAAAAGAAAGGAAGTAGTGAAGTTAGGACAATGTTTAGAGAAAGATATAAACTTGTACACTAGAACTATAAATTTTCTAATGAAATGAGTAAATGAAGCTTAAAATTATGATGGTATTTCAGAGTCAGTGTTCTATTTCTCACTTCTCTTGGACTTCAAAAACACTTTCCAAGACAGATGGAAGGTTAGTATGCTTCAAGGACTCTGTTTACAGAACAGAGAGTGAGAGAGACAAGATAAGTCATAAGTGGATGCTTTAGAAGACAAGAGTTAAGGAGATATATATAGATATTTCCCACACTATACCATCCTCTATGTTTTCCAAAGTAGACATTTTAACACAAGCCCCATATCCTCAAAATACTTGCATTGTCATGCACATGTTCTAAACCTCTTCGTAAACAAAAAAAGAGGGAACCAAAGAGGGAAAATTAAATAAATTGGTAAAAGCAGACCAAACTAATAAAGATGATTTAGGTATGCTGGGTTTGGCAAGTACATAGCGTGGGGATGCACAAGTAGGCAGAATTGCTAAATTCGATTTCTTGAATTATCTTTGGTGGAGATTGAAGTATTAAAAGAGGGGTTGAACCTAAAGGTGCTATGCAAATCTTGAGTTGGGTCAACCTGCCTATAAATTCAAGATTTTTTTGGCTAAACCAGCTCAATTTTGTTAAAAAGTGGAATATGTTTGATGTAGTGAATGTAAAAACCGCATGCACACTACATGTAAGAAGAATGGACTGTTCTATCTATATAAACTTCAATGTTCTTGCTTCCTATAGATTCGAAATTACAATTCTGTCGAAAATGACCATTTTTCTTGTAGTGCATGGAGTAACCCGTATCGGCTAAGTTCTCGTATATAATTAAACAAGTATCGAAGAACCAACAAATGAATAAAACAATTATGTATCTGTAAACTCTACAAGAAGAAAAAAATAATCGAAAGAAATGTCGGTATTGTTACCTTAATAAGCAGCCAAGTAAATGTGTTCTGTAGGAACTTATTGGAGTCTGATCTAGCTTCTCTTGGGGATGAAACAGACTCCAAGCCTACAGAGATAATATTGAGTTGTTACTCTTATTTGTGTGTGTTCTCAGTAACCAAGCCTTTGTGTTTATATACTACTACACAAGCATACAAAAATAATATGTAAAAATTCTCGTCCATCCTTAGCTGAAACCGAATCAATTCTTGTGGTATAAATAATTCGGTACCACTTAATTAATAGATGAGAGGCATATACATTATGCACAAACTTTGTATTATTTTATCAGTCAAACATGTCCTTATTATGGTTTTTAGAATAATCTAAAAACGATGTTACCACTAAGAGTTTCATAATTATAAGCTAGCTAGTGTGTGTGTGTGTGTGTGTGTTTTAATATACAGATACATACTGTTTAGACACATATGTAACAACTAGGAAGTATCTTATTCTTTGCATTTCTTTTATTTTCTCATCTTTAATAATTTGTTAGAGTCTTTTAGGAAAGGGAAGGCTAGCTAATTCTCAAACAGCACGCATTCTGTTTTTGGGGGTATAAGAGTTTTTGTCAAGTTTGATTTCTAATTACTATCAGCAACATCAACTGCACATTTTCTTCTTTTATGCATGTGCAATTGTGCATGCATGAACCATGATCCTTGTACAAGAAGCCTCTTCAAATCTATACTCTGATATTTAACGTAGGAACAATGATCCTGACGACACTGCAACAGACATCGATCCGTTAAATTTAAACGGACGGATGATTCTTATTTAGGATATTTTGTCGTTTTTAAGCTACGAATGATAAGAATTCGAGTTTATTTAAGTGCCCAATAATTATAAGAAAACAGTAGAATTTTAAAACCTTTCTTTCATAAATCGCGGTGAATTTGTAATTCTCCAAAAACTTAGATTTTTTAAGAAATCCAATCAAAATTTAAGTTGCCACCTAAAACAATAAATTTGACTGGACGAATGGAGTTTTTAGTGGTGAAGTCTAGTTCTTTCATGCAGTTGCAGACTTGCAGTCAGTGATCTGCTCCAGTTATTTTGAGTATTTTATCTCTGTTAAGCCTCAGATTTTGGGCCATTAGAGGTCAGAGTATTCTGTTTATAGTGGGTTCTTCTCATTTATAACAAGGCCCAACAATGATCATATATTTGTAGTCATTATCAAGCCCTTTCTACAAATAGAACAATGCATAACAGAGTAAGGGTACACAAAACTTGAACATGCTAATCAAGATCTTCGATATTTTCTTAATTTAAGCTGAGCTTAATCTTATATCAGAAGCTTAAAACTGTAATTCATAACGCTCTTTCATTTTGAATACAGCATTCTCTCCGAAGATTAAAATGTGCAAAATGCTGAGTTCGATTAAACATCAGCAATTACATTATATGTTATATATGTTACATTGATATGCAAAATGAAAACGACACAACATTACATTATATTAGTTCAAGCTTTCTGTCCTTTGGACAAAGCTGAACAAATTCGACTCGGCTTATAAGTCAGAAAAGGTTCTGATCTATAATCAAGCTTCGCGGAATAGGCTAATAACAACCAAGCACACAACAAAAAAGAAATTATGTTACCACTTCTCAGAGAGAATTTGAATTTACTATACTTTTCACTTGGACTTCATAGCTTCGAATCTTGGTTCTTTAGGAAGGAACTTCTGTTCAGCGTAAACAGACATGTAATCACCAAACACAAACTCCGGGTAATCTGTATTCTTCGCTTCTTTGTTTGATATTTTTACGAGTTGTTGAGCAGGAGCAATAGTGGCATTATAAGATGGATTGTAAAAAGATGCAATAGATCTCCTATTTCCATCAGGCAATGCCAAAACACGGTGCCAGACACTCTTGTATCTCCCATTGCTCAACACTTCAATCTGATCACCAATGTTAATGACTATAGAATTTTCGATTGGTTGAACATCTATCCATTGGTTGTCTTTGAAGATTTGAAGACCATTCACTTGATCGTCTTGAAAGAGTAAGATGACTCCTCCTGCATCCGTATGAGCCCGTAGGCCATTAACCATCTCAGGTTGTGGACAAGGTGGATAATGACTTATCTTTGTACCAAAAAATGCATCATCTCCTTCTTCACCATTAAAGACCTTCTTAATGTATCCTTTTGGCAAGCCCAAATTTTCCTCCATCAATTCCATAACTTTAACTGCTAGTTTCCTCAGTTCATGTCTGTACTCTGTCATGGTTTCTCTGTTGGTTCATGACATTTTACAAATACTAATTTGTCAGAAGTTGTGGTATCAAGTGATACGATAAACGTACAAATACTCATCGGAAAAAATACTATGTAATATAACTTGATATTTACCTGAATCCCGGAGTCTGTGAAGGCCACTCATTATCATCCACAAGAAGGAAAACATCCTCCCAGTCCACAGTCTCCACCTTGTTGTGGCTTTTCTTTTCCACCAACTCATTCAACAACTTGACAGGGGTTGAGGTTTTGAAGTTTTCTTGTCTTTCCAGCTTATAACATTCAGAGGTCACCTTTTTCACTCTCTCCAGGAGCTCCTCTGGAATCCCATGGTTCACCAACTGCATGTTACATAATGCATGCTTCAGCAGTTAGTGCACACACCAATAATAATAATAATAATGCTTCAGCACTAATTAATGTTGAATAATATGATCCTGATAAGCCCGCTTCCTAATACCTTGAGGTTTTAGGAGAACCGGTAACTTAACAATTACTACATAGTTTAAGTACAAATATTACAATGTACCTGAAAAAATCCCCATTCTTCACAGCCATTTTCGATCTGTGACATTGCTTTTGCTCTTTCATCCCCATTGAGCATCGAGAAATCGATCACTGGGATTGTCATTTGAAGGGGATGAGAAAGGTAGTTCAAGAAAACCGTGTTATGTAACTAGTAACGGAGAGAGGGCAAGAAGTATAATAAAAGACCAAGTAGTAGTGATTTGTAATTTGTTGTGATGTAGTAGTGTTTTGCCTAATGTATTTATAGCCTGTTTGGTTCATCCCCCAATCCCCATTGCATGCATGTCAACTCTTTTTATATATATTATTATTCCTTTTCTTCTAACTTTATTACTATTCATTAGCCGCTAGGGTAAGATGATCAGTGACTTGATCAATTATCAACAGAGTTGTTTGTGAACAAGCTCGAGCTCGGCTCATTAAGAGCTCGTTCAGCTCGGTTCGTTAAGAACTCGAGCTTGAACATAAAAATGTGTCCGTTAAGAAAACGAGGTCGAGCTGAACTTTTAGTATGTTCGGCTTGACTCGGCTCGATCTCGTTTGGCTCGAGTTCGGCTCGTTAAAACTCGAAAAAATAGAATATATCCTGAATATTTTTATAATATTCCTAGCGTTTTAAGTTTAAAATTACAATTCAAATATTTAATATGTGAATCATTTGGGATAATAGATTAAAATTTAATATTGAGTTGAGCCAAAAATCAATAATTAGTTGGGTCAAATGAGTTTGAACCTTTTTTTCATGTAAAACTTAATTGTTCGCGAGCAGCTCGTTATCATTTTTGTGCGATAAAAGCTTGAGTGCGACTCGATTTGTTAACGAACTCGAGCTCGAACACATTTTTTGTGCGATAAGAATGCTCGGCTCGATTCGTCAAAAAAAAAAAAAAGTTAAGTTCGGCTCGTTTATGACAAAACTCGGCTCAAAAGCCCTAATTATTAACCTAAGAATGAAGTTACTAAAGGTTAGATCCCCACTAGAAATATTTTGTGTAGAACTGTGGAAGTACGTACATTTAATACCGAGTACAAAAAAGAAAGTTCATCTCAAGTAAAATGGAATATATTTATAATAAAAAATGTTATTTCGGAATCTTTTTTTCAGAGTTATTTATTACGTATTCTCCCTTATATTCACAATTTATAACATATTCTAATATAAAATATAATAAATAGTTCTAAAAATAATGTATTAAGTTATAAAATTTTCTACTATCTTCCTCCCAATAAGATATTTCGAATATGATAATCTTGATCTCATCTACTATTTAATTTAGTGAGACAAAATATGAAATTGATACAAAAATGACTTTATTAATTTGAAAGTGATCGAAATAATTTGATATTAAATTTTTTCTCATACACTTAAATATTCATTTTCATTTAATTTTAAGTGATTTTAACTTTACTGTAAAATTGATCGGTTTATCAAGACGAAATCAATTTAAAACCGAAACTGTCACCCCTCATTATCATTCCCATATAGTAATAAAAAGATTTTTTTTATTTAAATTTTTGTTGGAGTAGTAAAATTATATAAGTCGATTAAAAAAAAATGTGTATCGGACACTACAAACACGCACGGACAATTTTCTTAATGGACATAGAAGTATATTGTTAAAAAAAAAATTAGTAATGCCCTTAAACATCAAGAAATGTGTTATTCAATTATGTTTACAACAAAGAATGACCCTAACAGCACTTGTTTAACATGGTATATCGATTGTTTTGTCAAGTTTAGTTAGATACAAACCTGTACCGACTATCATTGTTGATGGGGTGGACTCCCTAGCTAGCGTAATTATATTGTAAACTTTGTAGCACATGACAAGGGATCAATTGATTAAACTAATGCTTGACTGACTTGCAGGCATAGCTTGAGGACTAAGGTATAATATGTTTGATAAATAAGCTATCGTAGAAATATATATTTATTGCATTGTCAACCCTAAATTATTAAATTATTAAATTTTAATGGAACTGGTGGCATGCAGTTTTTGTTGTGATACATGAATCTTTCAACCTTGATCTCATTCTAATTGTTTAGTCTACATTTTAGATGCAACAGATCGACAATAGAATAATAACAGGTACAAGTGTAAAATAACTAGCTATATGAACATGTACAAACGTATGGATTTTGTTGTTTTTTTAATTGTATTTATCATCCTTTAAGTATTTAAATGAGTTTCATTATTTCTAAGATTATTTAATGTGATTTATGTATTAATCTTCTTGCTTATATGTTAATATATCTAATACTAATATTATATATATATATAAGATTTAAATAAAATAACAAGTTTGAATAATTAGACTGCCTACGGAATCAGGAATCGAAAAGGTCCGGAACTAAAATATATATATAAGATTTAGGATATTGCTTAATATTTGGGTTAAATATCAATTAGGTGACTGATTGCGTCCAGATGTATAAGTAGGTGATTGATTGCAAATTTGACTGATTTGGGTGACTGATTGCACAATTTGACTCATTTCAGTTTTAAGGTCACCTGAAAATTTTCCGACGAAAAAAAATATGTACAAAAAAATTCGAAAAAAAATTATATGTAGTAAAACACCCCGACTTTGAATCTCCTAAACTCAGAATTATCGAAAAGAAATTCAAAACTTAAAATCAAAAATAAATAAATCTTGACCCAAATTTATTTAATTTCGATTTTGAGTTTTGAATTTTATTTCGATAATTCTGAGTTTAGGAGATTCAAAGTCGGGGGTGTTTTACTACATATAATTTTTTTCGGATTTTTTGTGCACATTTTTTTTCGCCGGAAAATTTTCAGGTGGCCGAAAAATAAGTTTGATAAAAAAAATCGAAATCAGTGACTAAAATGAGTCAAATTTGCAATCAATCACCTACTTGATATATTTGAACGCAATCAGTCACCTAATTAATGTTTAACGCCTTAATATTTAGAATTTACTACATCCAGATCATGTCAATCTTCCAATAAATATTCTGATAAATAAATTATCAGAATCCAACTGCTCAAAACAAGATCTCCCGTTCCATGAATTCTATCAAAAGCTACGTTATTTGATTTTTTTTGTCCTAGTAATCCATTATATATGGATAAATTTATTATAGACAGTGCTATATAGTAGCCCAGTTCAAACACAAGTCTTCAAGCAAAGTGCTTCAAATACATATCCGTTATGCATGTCATTTTAAAGTCTGTAGTACCGCGTCTGGCTCAAAGCTCTTTGCTTACGATGGAGCTCCTCTCTCCGATGAGAATTCAATACTAGATTTCACAGATATATACAGAACTCTGTGGAAGGCCGATGCGTCCAACTCCGACCTAGCAACGAAAGAACATCTATACACAAACACAATCACAAGAGGATATGTCTACACAAATACAATCTTGATCATGACCGGTTAATGAGTAATGGTTTCCAAATCGCAGCAGATATGAATCCAAGTCTTTTCTTTTTTCTATCTAATTAACATCCATTACAATTCATCATCATAATTACAAAACATAAAAAAAAACATATAACATCCAGGACCAAGATTATTAGAAATATATCAGGCTAAATAGCCACTATAAAAAACTCTTAGAAATTATGTTAACTTTTTGGTGCAACGCTAATTGACTCGATGTTTTTTTTCCTGGAAGAACCAACACACTAAAGGGATGTGTTTCTTTCCTCGCCTTGTTGTAAAATCAGCTTATCTGGGTGGGCATTGGATTCACTCTCCAGTTCTGGCTTCATTTTTTGTTTCCTTTTTGCTAATATTTCAGTCGTCTTCATATCATTAGAATTTCCCTTTACCTTCTCTTGCTTTGCCCGGTCAATGTTCGGACCATTCACAACCTTGGTTGAAACGTTTGCGGTTGCATCTACTGCACTTATAGCAGAAACTACCTTGTTGTCTACTGAAATTGCACGTAAATCAGTAACCAACTTCTCCGGCGCAGACTGCGTCTGTGCAACAGAACTAGCTTCCCCTTGACGAGTCTCTTCTGTCTTTGAACTCAACTTCCTTTTCATTTTCTCTTGATTCTGAAGAATAAATATAATTCTCATTATCAACTTCTAATATAGCATTGTATATTTGCATGAAAGAGCACTACAAACAAACGAACTCAATCACCACTGCCGCATGTATTCTTCTTGTTATGATTACGGTTCTTAAGCTATTAATTAGCTAGGTTCTTATGCAATGTTATTGACATACTAAGATCAAACAGTTCTTAGAACATGCGACTATAAAAGGTTTTACAAAGAATACAACTCTTTGGTGCATAGTACAGTAGTACATTAGTACATCAAACGTAAAAAAGGATGTTGACACACCGTGTGCAAATTATGGGCTTTCTTGATTCTCTTGACCCCTAGTTTGAAACTTGAAAGTATTTGTTCTCAACTTCTCAAAGTACCTAGTTTTGATGGATAGGTTTGCCCTATGTCTCATGGGATACTGTCTGATTTTAGCCAACTGCGCCTCACATCTGATGGTAATGAATCAAATCATAGTTCTCAGAATATGATGCATGATCGAGGACAACATGGTGTTCAGTTTTGTAGTCATATTAGTGCATCTGCGAGTAGACTAATGACATTTAAAGGCGTAGTGGTGGACGGGGCCAACAATCTCCAATACTAGGACAATGCTTTTACTTTGGAGAATAAGGTAACCTGTAACTGTTTTTTCAGCACATAGTAGGGACCTTACATTTTGGCAATAGATCTGTTCACGGATGCCTCCTACATCATGCACTAAGTTGAAAACTAGAAAACAACTACTGAAAGTACATGCAACATTTATTTAATGCCAGGTTTCTCAATGTCAAGAGTATTCAGCCTCTCCCACTGCTAGCCACGCTAGATGAGGCAAATGACACTAGTGATTTTCAATCCACCCTCTCCTACTTAGGTCACTGATTCATGGGCTTCTCATCTATGCTAGGAACTTCTACTAGTCATTTAAGTTTATAAACACTGACGCTTGTCTTATGCTCTTATCCATCTCAAATCAACAAGCAATCTGAGCACTCATTTGCACTCATTTGTAATTTTACTTGCCTTCAATTTAATGAAATTTAAGTTATATTCTATTTTCAGATTGATAATACTTAACAATATTTTCCATCCCCTTTATTAAATTTCGTGAGTAACCATAGACCTAAAAGTATACACAGAAAGATGACTACTTGCTATACCTTGTGCCCGGCATGCATTGCTTTCTTTCTATCTTTGGCCCTACATATAGCACGTTTAATCCCATGGTTGTCCATAAAGCCTTTCGGCCAGAGTTCTGCAAGCTGCAAAAGAAACAGAAAAAAATTGCAATAAATTTAGCAACCTTCTAAAAGTAAAGTGAAAATATCCAAGCAGTCACAATTGTTGAAATAGATTAAAATTGAATGCAGAGCTGAAGAGAGCCGAGAAATCCAGCTTAGGGAAGAACTGACGATAGACATTATGTTTACACAGAAAATGTTACCAGATTTAACGTCATTAAAGCTAAAGCCTAAAGAAATTACGTCTGCAAAGGGGAAATGCAAGGAGTACTTGTATTTTCCTATAATGCAAGTGCTTGACATTCTTAAATGCATTTGGCAGAATTGGAAAAAATCAGGCCTGAACGGAAAACAAAAGAGAATACCTCTGCATAAAGCTTATGTGCATGTAGTCCTGGATCTTCATCCATCCCCTAGAACAATATGATAAAGTACATATAAAATACACGGAAAGTGATGTGAATAAATCTTTACTTGTGAATAAAACACAAATTATACTTCAACGTAAAAATCGTAGAGGTCACAGATCTTGTCCTCTAATGCATCATCCATGCTAAACTTTCTTTTAAGGACTTCTTTATCTGCAGTAACATTTTCTTGAAAGTCATCAGATGCTCCACCTGTTTGCTCGAGAGCCTGAAGATAAGATAATATGCAACCGATATTATTTGAAAAATCAATAACATTACTTTATATATTAAATAATAAATATTAACTAATTTCCCTGACCAATTCTTTTACTATCTTCAGCACACAGAGAAGTCCAACAAAGAAAATAGTGGCATGGTGGATTAAGTTAAGGTCTGATTGGGATCATACCTTGGATTTCATCAAAGGGACGCGAACTTTAACCATCTCATTAATCTCTTTCTTTATCTGCTGGAACCTAGAAATTCTCTCCTGCTTTGCTGACAAACCCATATCACTGAGGACTTTTAAATTTCTCTGCAGCAATAACATATTGCAGAAGTCATTAAATTTTGTTGTAACATTACTTTTATCACTTAAACAGAATGTACTGGTCAATAATTTTCAGCTAGTGGAAGGGGATGGTCAAACACCTATTCTAATCACTTAAAATAGACTTGTGAAAAAACAGAACCGCTGCTGCATCACTTTTTCAACGCTACCAGATTTAACTCCAAACCAATATATTAGTATAAATTATTTTGGGTGAATTTCGGTAAACTATGCTGTATCTTGGTTCATTTTGGTACCATGCCCTGCAATCACTTCTAGCAGAATGAAGTTTTATGGGCTCACATGCAGAATGTAAGTTAACCACTCGTTCCTATTGTGAATTGGATGTACCAATGTGAATATCATCCAACTCAATATATTCACAGAAGGTAAATTGGGTACCTGTTCTACAAAGTAGATTAAATTTGTTGTTTGCATTCTTACTTCAATAACACAACTTTGACTGATTTAGGTTAAAGTTGATTACTGTGGCGTTTTTCTTTGATACATTTTTTCAAGGTGGCTGCAAAAATTTATAGAAGAGCAAGAAAGTGAAGATACTGGAGTTCGGTAGCCAAAAAGCAGGCAGCAATATATGCAGAGCCTGTGTTAAGAGCTCTTAAAAATTGCGAGTAGTTTGAAATAGCTGCTTTAATAAGTGAACTTGCATCCAAGTCAAAGCCTTGTGCAATGAACTGCTGTAAGGTGATTTTTATGCTGTTTATTTTGGGGAACTTTGCAGATTACCGGTCTCAAAAAATCATAGTCGAAAATGGAGCCCTTTTTTTGCCAAGTGAAGACGAGCCTTTATCATCCTAGCTAAATTAGATGCCTTTGCTACATTATAAATAAAATACACCCCGCATTTATTTGTTTCAACAGAGCACGATAGTAGATCTTAACACATTGTACCTCCTGTAGTTCTTCAAAACAGTTGCAAATATTACCTTTAATGTCCTGAGTTGTATCAGGTGCCCAACTATGCTCATCAAACGGTTAAGCAGATCCTTCGATATTTTTCCTTGGGTCGAATGCTGAAATTACCCAAGTAAATGAATATCAATATTTTATGACATCTGGATAATATAGTCAGTAAAATAATAGGGTGCAGCTGAGAGAAAGGAAAACAAATAAATGTGAAGACATACAGTTCAAATCAGCATAAACCATTATCTAAAAATAATAATTTTCATGTTAGCTAGTCTTAGTACCGCTAGTCTAGCAATTTTAGCAAGTTTAGGCTTTATTTCCGGTGGCATCCTTCTTTTGCTAGTCTGAGCCAAGTTATCAGCATCTGAAGCCTCTGTACTTGGAGGTCTTGCTGTAGTGCACATGTATAAGAAAAAACAAAAAATCAACAGCTCTCAACATTATTATCCTCAAAAGTTGTTATCTCAACTAGCAAAAAAAAAAGTTGTTATTTACTAGCTGGGTAGGCACATACATTCAGCAACCATCTTCTCCAACTCCCTGATGGCTTTTTCAAGCATTGTGGTTTTCGATTTAACACTAGAAGCCTCCTTCCTCTGGACGTGTGGAACCTTCTGCAAGGTTATCAAGGACTTTGCATGTTACAAAGAGTAGTGAGATTTTCCCTATAGAAGCAGCTACAAAATGCTCACGAGTGTTTAGATGTGTTCAATTTGAAATGTTGCAAATAAACAAGTCACTAGGAAACAGGCAGCTAAAGTACTGTTTCTTAACATTTCTCATTTCCAATCAAGAAAGAATAGGAAGGAAAAGGTAAAGGTAAGGTGGAAGCTATCTGATTAATAATGTCATGTCATATGTGCATAATCGCACAAAACTATATTTTAAATTATTTCTAATTCTGCGGAGTCGCCAAATGGCTCCAGAATTCCATTCTTTTTAGTCATATACTTACCGAAGTTTTTGATTCCATGCGACACCTTTAGAGGTCAAAAACAGAAAAAACAAAACCGGAAAAAAAAAAAAAGGAGAGGTGGATAAATACCAGTCAGGCGATCATTGTCTTACAAATAGTAAATAACCACCCAAGTAAAAAAATTAGAATAAATATTAGAACTGCACAACGGAATAACAAATATGAACCCAGTGGAGTGGTAAATTTACATGCCAAAGAGAAGTCCAATGAAGCCAGGGATGCATTAAAGCCGGAAAGAGTAATAACCAAGACAAAAAGGCTCAAACTAAATGGAAATTAATAGTGAATATACAATCTAATTGCATCAATTTAGTATGTATCACATTATGAAGCTAACCAAGGTAGAACAAAAATCAAGCCCAACCAAAAATATTAAACAATTGCAATGCATTATATTACAAATATGGAAATCCCTTGATAAATATGGGTGTATATACTCGAGCATTTCTAGAATAAGAGAGAATGATCAAACTTTGTTGTGGATTTAAAATGATGGTGCAAGTTGAAACAATTGAGACCTTTTACAAGTGAAGGCAATATTCTTATACGACACCCACAGAGTATAGTAGAGCAAAATCAAAATATAAAACTAAATATGAAGTCATGTTATTACTTCTATACACTGGAAACTTATATGAGATCTAAAAATTGTTGAGCTTCTAGCCATAGGAAAAGTTATGTTTACCTACTTTCTGGCATATCACATTCAAATTATGCAATAACACTATATCCATATATGAACGATATTAAAAGAATCAGTATCATTCATTAAGGTCTTTCAAGTAATGCTAATTCTGAACCCTATTTGAGCACACGATGTGTACATTATTTTAATGCAAGCATTGTATATATGTATATATGTATATATGCTCTAGGCATCTATGAAAGGGTGAGCCTATGTGTACTCACGTTAAGGTTTAAAAAATCACAAGGCGGATCTATGCAAAGTACCTTGTAGCAATTACTCAGACAACCGGAAGGATAAACAGGAGCACTATTGGATACGTTTATGATATAAGTTATAACCATTTTGTTATAACAATTACTTTTATATAATTAGTTTATTATATAAAATTGTTTATTAATTAATATAGATTAGTTATTAATCTATACTACACTAAAATAATGTTATTTCTAAAATAAAATTAATTAAAAAAATTGACAACATCGTGTCCAGGCAGGATACAAACAAAATTGAATATCAACTTTTCATGCTTATTTATATATAAAGCAAGCACCACAGACTGGTCTTCAAGATAAAGTGCAATGAGAAATTTTTAAATAGAGAAAGAGGTGTTTTGTAGAAGCACTCACCATAGCTTGCATGGGGTTCCTACCCTCAGAAAATATGCTATCAGATTGCTCATGAATTCTATTCTTTTCCCCCAGTTGAGCTGATTTCCCCACAACTTCACCACTGCCCAGTGATCTTCCATATTGGGGTTTACATTGCACAGAAGAGATATTTCCATTAAACATTTGATTTGACGTATCAGAAAATGCATTTCCATCTTTCAACTTGCTACCATGGCTCTTCACTTGGAGGAGTCCAGCCTTGGCTTTGCCACCCTTCTCCTCTGCTATGGCCTCACCATTTGTAACTCTCAATGGGGACTGTTGTAAAGCACTTTTCATAATGGCAGATTTCTTTTTAACATTGATTCCTGAAGAACCTGACTGATTCTGAACTATCATCTCTTCCGAATTTACAGTTGGGAGAGCCACAACAAGAGTATTATATGTAGAGTTTTTATCTGTTAAAGTCGAAGACCTTCCAGCAGCTTTCTTTCCTGCCAAGTGTTTATTTGGATTGTTTCCTTCGTCACTCCCACCAGGACCTTTTGCTATATCTTTCCTTTTGCGTTTCTTTTGCTGTTGCTGTGGTGATGCGGTTTGCTCATTTCTAATGAAAAAGAAAACAAAGTTAGGAGAATAGAATTCAGATTTTTATCGGAAAAACAAAACCTCTTCCAAAGAAGGAATAAAAAACCCAAAGTCAGTCAATCAAGATAGGCCCATTTTACACTTAGAACTACATCATTAAATATGATTTCATAATGCTCTGAAAATTTAAAGGAGGGCTATATTTAACTTCAGGGGTAGTATGGACTATGGAGTTTTATTGGATGTCCAGCATGAACCTTTTGGGTCAAGGTCGTGGGTCTATTAAGATCCTAATTAACTTTACATTCCTGGATGCAATAGAAAGAAGTGGAAATTTAGTACAAAGATTCCTCTTAATCCAATGGTGGTACAAGGTATAATATGGGATGTCCAACATTGACCTTACAGGTCAATTACCTCTTTGTTAGCAATCTAATATTATCTTTGATATGTTTCAGCAAATAGAAGAGAGATCATAGAAGGAGACTCTAAAGAGTAAAGAGCAAAGCAGTAAAAAAGCATATATGTTTGAGGAATACATATCCTTAATCAACGGACTAGCTAATGCTTTAATAATTCTTGTGAACAAAGTAATCAACTGTTTGAATTCCATTTCTTAATGTCTACCAGGGTTATGTTTTAGGACCAATTCCTCTTCACGTTAAATCACAAATATCCAGTGCAAAGCTTGTTGGTCACATTTTAAAGTTATGACGATGTAAAGATAATATTAAAACAATATAAACAGATCAGTGTCAAAAAAAAAAATTTAAATTAACAAAATCAGAGACACTCAGATACTAACATGCGCTCCAACTTCCCACGGTTAACAAAAAAACCATCATGCTTTATTGCTGAGTTATCAACCTGGAAATACTCATCCTGCATCATTAGAAGGGATAAAAATGTATATTAGAACTAAAAGTAACAGAAAATTAATAATATTAGCATTCTATGCAGCAAAACTGTTTCTAGATTTCAAAATAAAAATGAGAAGGCAAACATATTTATCACACAATAACATATAGTAAGGATGGGAAAAGAGACAGTTGGCTGAACTTGATTCTGGTTATTTGCCAATTTCTTCATCGACAATAGCTGATGCTAGGCAATTTCAAGTACTACAGAAACCATGCATAAAAGATCGTAATACTAACCAGTTCAGCGTCGTCAATGAAAGAATCTTCAGTGTCATATTCATCATCATCAGGAACATCATTTAAATCTTCCTCATCACTACTATTCTTTCCCTGTAAAGTTTACGGTATCATTTTATAGCATTTGAGGGTATAGCAAAACTTAGAAAGCGTTGCTCAGGTATTGTGCTCAGAGTTGCCTCATAGGTACTTATGCTGACTAGATATGCCGAATTTAGCATATAGAAAAATATATAATAACATGTCATACCATGTATAGCCGTTCAATCTTCTCAATCACAGCACTAAACCGACTTGCAGGGGGTGCATCATTGGCATCATCTTCAGGAGGCTGTCCCTGCTAAACCAAATTTAAGTATGAATTAAGTTGCATATAGTATAGCATGTGTATATCATATCTTTGACAAAATTAGCATACAGACACTTAAAGATAATTTAGTTTGACAAAAAAGATATGCTCTTAGAACATGAATATAAAAAGATCACATCATAAATTCTAATCAGTGTTAAAATTACTCAAAATATAGATTCTACGCAAAAAGGATATGCCAAATAGGAGTAACAATGTCTCGCATGATAATACAGACAAAACTCGAAAACGACACAGACACGATTCAATGACCTGAATATGACTCGATCTTTCAGACATTATTGTTTTTAACTTGTACATATAATTGTTTTAGTCAAATTCTCAACAAGTTCTAAAACGACAAGAGTTGACATCATTGTGAACACACCCCGACAAAACTTATAAAACCCGAAATTCCCACCCTTACTCGAACACTCAAAATCACATCCAACACATTAAACAACTAAAGCATCACATATACACGTATACCACACCAATTCATCGCAATCAAAATAACACAACAGATCAAATTCACAAAACCGGGCAACAACAAAACATAACATAACATTTTCCGATAAATCAGAATTTAAATAAACTAATCAAAAATAACAATTCAATCCAAACATCAACCAATTCAAACTCCAAAACAAATGAAAACCAGACGATAACCCACCGGATCACCGCGAGACTCCACAGCAGGTTTGGGAACAACAGGCACCTCTTTGGCAGGCGATTTGGCCTTGGCAGCAGCTCGATTAGCGTCCTTAACAAGCTTCTTCCACGACACGATTGTCGTCTCTCCGGGCCTCAACTCAACTTGAAATCTCTGGCGACCACCGTCGGTCAAAACCCTCGGTAACTCACTCCCACCGGCAGCACCGCCACCGCCTTCATCCATTTCAACACCTAGGGTTTCGATACAAAGCTCTCAATTGCAAACTTAAAATAAAAATTAGATTGAATTAAATTGAATTGAATTGTGTTGTGTTAGAGATGCGCGGGACTGTAATGAGTGTGTGTGTGTGTGTGTTCTAAAGGCTTTCTAAATTTTACCCCTTGTTATTTTGGTTTTTAAACAAAAAATGTTACCGTAAATGATTATTCTGCATATATTTAATTATTATTATTATTATTATTATTATTATTTATGCACAGGTGTGGATAACTATGTACAGGAATACAGTATTGGATTTGATTTGAGGTTGGTTGGCGTCCAATTGCAGATCATGTGAGTTTGTGTATGTTGCAACGGTAATTAAGGCCGTGTTTGGCAGCAATTTTTTTTTTAATTTTCTAATCTTATTTTAAATAAAAATAAAAACTTTAATAAAATTGAAATCCAAAATCTTGGGCGATATAAATATTATAATGAATAATTATTATAATTTACTTTTTGCATTATATTAATTTTCAAAATTAAAAATGTCATTAATTATTTAATAAAAAAGAAATTTCATTAATTATTTGATAACATATAGATCTAAAATATCTTGTAATACGAGCAAGTAAGTATAACTAGGAGTGTGCATTCGGACTGATTAATAACCGAAAATTAAATTGAATAATCGGAAAAAATTCAGTTCAATTAACCAAATCATACAATTTCGGTTCAATCTTCAATAGCATTATTTTTAAAATTTTATAATTCTTTTATTCACCGAGGTTAAAAAAACCGAAATAAGAATATAATATAATATATTAATAATGTTTTGTATATTTTTGAAATTTTAACTATTATGTTGTGTAAAAATAAAATTTATATTTAATAATGTTACCCAATAATTAACTATTAGCTTTTTCCAAAACAATCAACAAAGTATGAATGAATTATAGATTTTAAAATCTGTTACAATACAAACTTTCTCAAGAAAAAAAGTGTTCTTAAGAACTGTTAGGTTATATGTAAAATATAACTTGAACGATACAAATAATATAAACATGTTTTGTGTTTATATAGACATGGGTTTCTCTATCAAATATTATAAGAGATAATGATTACAATTAATAAAAGAAACTTTCTTCCATTATCTTCTGTTGATAGCTACAATTGCTGATTTATTGCAATCGATATATCAATCCTAAACTGCAAGTCAATCTTTTTATGATTTGTAGGGATTCAACAAATCAAACTCTGATCAGCATAGACTCTGATTGGATAAACTCTGATCGAGTTATCTTCTGATAACGTCATGTTGATGCTATAATCTGACTGTTAAACGCCGATAGTTAAACTCTGACTTCATTATGTATTTATTTTTAACAATCTCCCCCAATTTATACTTTGTAAAATAAAACATAAATTTTAATATGTTGAAGTCAAAAAAACAGGAAGGACAAATACAATCATATGGTCAGTATAAATATATGTACAAATTATCCTTGGAACTAATCAGCAATTCTTCTTAAGCGAAACTCTGATGCAATAAGATCTTTGAGTAGCTTCTCTTCAGCTGCATCTAAAGTTCGCTTATTCTCTTCCTTAATCTTCTTCAACTCTTCATTTGAGTCGTCTATCTAAAATATGACAACCTTTAGATTATAAATTGAATTCTGCTCATACCTTCATTGAGATATATACAATCAATTTAATTTGAATCCTCTCACATCTTCAAGAAAATAGACCAGCCAATCCTTAAGTTCACTTCTATTAAAAGTATAAAGTACTAGTTGAACAGAGATTAACTTATCAACATGTTTATGTGATAACTCTTCATCTACTCTGTCAAATAAATGGAAGGGATCTCTAAATTCCAACTGAATACCTGTAAAGATTTCTGATTTTTCATGTCCAATACCTCATTTCTTCCTTGGCTCTCTTGCTTAGGTTTTGGTTTCAACAACTTCAGCCCATAGAGGTTTTGATTTTTTAGAGTTTGCTCTCCTTAGCACAAAATATGCATTGGATGATGATAGTGAAATGGAAATGGAAGTATGTCTATCTTCCAAATCATGTTGTTGAGTATCCTTTAGACGCATTTGGTGTTGGATTTGTCTTGTGAAGAGGAAGCATAAGCTAATTTGACAAGAGAGGAAAGAATTATGCGCAAAAAGACGATTCCTTTTGTAAAAGTTCTTTGAAAAAATCATGATACTCGAGAAGTTACATGAGAGACTAAAGATTCTATTCGCACGAAATATCCATATCTATTTCGATCAGGTACGTCATAGAAATTTCGAGGATGAAATTCCTTTAAGGGGGAAGGATATAATACCCCGATTATTTATATATTTATTTAGACTTTTATATTTTAAAATAAATTATATTATAATTTATGATTTATGATTAATTATATTATTATTTTTATATGAAATTAGTTATATAATCCTAATAGGATTCTAAGATTTTTAGTGATAATGATTAGTTTGTTTAGATAATATTGTTATAACCCACTTCTAATCGTATATACTTATCTTATATACTCTTATAAATATAGTTTAATATCCGCATATTAGAGCATACATCATACAGTTAAGTGAAGAGAATATACCGTATGTGATAACAATTTAGGTATGATCAAGTGAATTATTTATATTCTTGATGATGAGAGATTAATATATTTTATATTATCACTTATATAGGTGCAAGGACAAGAATACTAAGTCCTAAAGTATAGGTGTATAAATTGGGCTCTTGAAAGTGGTAGATGGATATAAAGGTATGTGTATTATATTAGATAATAATATATATTGAGATATGATTTGCTGTAATAAATATTGATTAAGATATGTTAGGAATCATGTAGTGTGATGATAAAAAATTACTTAGAATCACAAATTGTATCTTAATTTTGTAACTGGTCAATGGATATATGATCTATAAATATCCATTGACTAGGGAACCATTTATCAGTTGAAATTGTTATTAATCAACTGATAAATTGGATTGTAATAGTTGATTCAGAGTTCTTTTCTTATTAATTGATTGTAATATTTCGATGGATGTAATATTCTAGTCAACTGATGTTTGTTGGCTTCGATTGATAGCTCTTCGATGGATATGAAGAATGGCTGACAAAGTGTAAATATTCTAAGTCAGAATTTTCATAAATAAAGTGATCAACAGATAAAGAAGTCAATGGATATGGATGTTGGTCGATGGATGAAAGTCAACAAAAGTCAAATCAATGGATCATCATCAATGGATAAATCTGTCAAGATAATTAATGGATAAAAGAGCAGTCGATAGATAAGAAGTCGATGGATATTCAAATATACATTGATACATCAACTAGTCAATGGATAACTTATCTATCGATGGATAAGCATAGAAGGGTCGATTGATAAGTTTCACATCAAGTATCAGTTGATCAAAGTTTCTCAAAATAGTTAAAGACAAATGGAATGAAATCTTTACAGAAGTCTGAATCAATGGAAGACAGTCTTGTCAGGACTGTGAAGCCTTTCAAGAAACACAGTCTTCAAGGAGAAGAACAAGACAAAGACTTTTCCAGAACAAGGCAAAGACCTAGTAAGACTGTGAAAGAAGCTACATTCTATTTTAGTGCAAACATTGTAAAATGTAATTCGTATTCTTTTTATCAGTTGATAGAAAATAGAAGTAGAAAATGAACTACTATATATAGTTTAGTAGTTAACAAGTGTAAAAGTTATAGAACTAAGAATACAAGAAAAGCATAGTAAGAGATATGAATTATTTGTAGTGCTTTTCTGTGTTCATTTTACATTTGTAAGAAGCTTGGTTCTCAGACCAAGTTTAATTGAAAGCAAAAATATTCACTAGTGGAAAACCAATCCCTGGTAATTTTTAAAGAATTGTTTTCAAGTATTTAGTTTAATTTCTTTTTATTCTTTTTCTCAGTTTTAATATTTCAAACACTTTTGTATACAAACTTATTAATCCGCAAGAATTTGATAAAATTCTTAAGTTTGTATTCAACCCCCCTTTCTACAAACTTGTACTTAGGGAAATAACAAATGATATCAGAGCCTAGCTTTCAATATACAGAAAGTTAAGATCTAAGTACATCAACAATGAGTCACAAAGATAGAAGAGTGAAGATTCCAGTTCTTGAGAAAGAAAGTTATTTTCACTGGAAAGTTAAAATGCATCTATATTTACTATCTCTTGACACCTCCTATGTTCATTGTATAGAAAAAGGTCTACATGTACCTATGAAAATAGTGACAAGTGTGAATGCAGATGGTAATCAAGCACCAGACAAGCTAATTCCAAAGCTTGTGACTGAATACACAGATGAGGATGAGAAGGAAGTGCACAAGGATAAAAAGGCTATGAACATTTTGTTTAATGGTCTTGACAAAGATATGTTTGACAATGTTATCATTTGCACAACCTCTAAAGAAGTCTGGGATACTCTTCAAACTCTATGTGAAGGCATTGAGCAAGTAATGAAGAACAAGATGCAACTCTTGATTCAGAGATATGAGGCCTTTCACTTCAAGAGTGGTGAGTCAATCAATGACACATATAACAGGTTTCAAAAACTCTTAAATGAGCTAAATCTATATGGAAGAGTATATGTTGTTGAAGATACCAATTTCAAATTCTTGAGGTCCTTACTTAAGGAATGGAAACCAATGACTGTGTCCATTAGACAGTCTCTTGACTTCAAAGAGTACACTCTTGATAAGTTCTATGGAATTCTGAAAACATATGAGTTGGAACTACAACAAGATGAAGAGATAGAGAAAATCAGAAAAAGGACAAGTCTGTTACCTTGATGGTAAATGAGAAGCAAGTTGTAGAGCCCTGTGAAGATGTTGTTATTGAAGAAAGGAGGAAGGAGAATCATGGAAAAGCTGTAAGTGGCTATAGGTATGAAGAATCTTCAATTAACAAAAGAAAAGAATTAGTTGAGGATGATGAGTCATATACCAAGGAAGATATTGATGAAATAGATGAGCATCTAGCTTTTCTATCAAGAAAATTTTCAAAGCCCAAATTCAAAAGAAATCCAATGCAAAGGCCTAGATCCCAGTTCAGAAAAGAGAGTCAACAAAACAAGAATCTGTTGACAGAACTCAATTCAAATGTTTCAACTGTGGATTGGCTGGCACTGTTCTAATGAATGTAGAAAGCAAAAAATAGAAAATAAATCAAAGTTCAGTGATGGTATTGATTATAAAAAAAAGTACTTTGATTTACTGAAACAAAAAAAAGGCTTTTGTAACAGAAGAAAAGGACTGGACTGCTGAGGATGATTCTGAAGAGTAAGAGTTCATCAATCTTGCACTTATGGTCAACCATGATGATCAAGAAGCTAGTTCCTCTAGCAATCAGGTAATTTCTACAAATCTATCTGAGTTTTCTAAAGATGAATGCAATACTACAATTACTGAAATGTCTAATGAATTGTATAACTTGCATGTCACTCTTAAGTCCCTAAACAAAGAAAACACTAGACTCAAAAACACCATAGAATCTCTAATGGAAAGGAACACACACTTAGAAAGTGAGCTAGTGCAAATGGATAGACTCAATTTAGAGAATAGAGATGCTAGAGAGGAACTAGTTTAGTGTAAAAAGAAGATAGAAACTCTAAAAGAACAATTAGAAGAAGAACTAAAAACCATTGACAAATGGAACAGATCCAGTAAAGCTAGCAAAAAGTTGAATGACATTCATGGATCAAACTCTTTCACCATGTTGTCTAAGACTCTTGAGAAATTAGCTATTGATGAGAATCAATCATTGGACAAGGAGCAATCGACTACTAATCCTGAATCAACCGATAAAGATTATCCATTGATTGATAATGTTGACTCAATAGATAAATATCCATCGATTGAGAAATCATCAACTGCTAAGCACTCCACTCTAAAAACCAAGCTAAACAGACCTGTTACATTTGTGGTAGAAGGTAGCTCCTCTAATCCTCAAAACAAAGTTGAGAAGGCTAATATAGGGTATTTATCTAAGAACTAGTTAAAAGAAAAATTAGAAAAGATAAAGCCTGAAACTAAGCCTAATGGGAAAAAGAAAAAGAATAGAAATGGTAAGATAGGTATAAATAAGCACAATAATTACACACCTGACATGTATGTACCTAGAAATATATGTGTTAAATGTGGTAGTAAAAATCATATATCCGTGCACTGCAAATCTGATATGCATGCCATTCCTAATATGTCTGCAAATTCTATTTTCCCTCAATTAGTTGATCATCATGTTATTCATGCTCAATATGCATCTATGCCTTATATGTTCAATCCATATCTTGCATTTGCCAACATGAATATGTCTGCTATGCTTTGGAATGTGAGCACCAATACTCATGCATTAAATTTATCTAATTCTACAAGCATGAGTAACCCAAGCATTAGCACTGAGAACCCTGAGGTAAGAAAACCAACACCTAAGGTTGAAGTGGAATTAAAACCATCTAAACTAAAGGTACAAAAGTTGGAAACCAAACCAAAGGTAGCAACTAATAAGAAAGGACCCAAGGTAACTTGAGTACCAAAATCAACTTGATTATTTTTGGATGTGTGCAGGGAAAAAGGAGGAACCTTTGGTACTTGGACAGTGGGTGTTCAAGCACATGACTGGAGATAAATCCCTACTCACACAGTTTGAAGAGAGAGCTGACCCTGGAGTGACTTTTGGAGATGACAGTAAGGGTTACAACATAGAACATGGCTTGATTTCAATAAAGAATGTCATCATTGAACCTGTTGCACTAGTTGATGGCCTAAGACACAATTTGTTAAGAATCAGTCAACTATGTGACAATGAAAATAAATTTGCTTTACAACTGAAGCATGCATAATTTCCAACAGGAAAAATGGAAGCCTATTAATGACTGGGAACAGAAAAGGAAATGTGTACATAACTGACTTCAACTCAACAAAAGTGGAGTCAATGACTTGTCTTCTATCAAAAGCAAGTACAAATGAAAGTTGGTTGTGGTACAAGAAATTAGCTCACTTAAATTTCAAAGCCATGAATGAATTGGCCAAGAAAAATCAAGTGAGAGGATTACCACAGATGAAATTTGTCAAAGATGGACTGTGTGATGCCTGTCAAAAAGAAAAGTAAAGAAAAGCATCATTAAAGTCAAAATTGGAATCATCAATTGAGAAACCACTTGAGCTGTTACACATGGATTTGTTTGGCCCTGTATACATCATGTCCATTGCAAAGAAAAAGTATGCCCTAGTCATTGTGGATGATTTTTCAAGATTCTCATGGACTTATTTCTTAAATTCAAAAGATGAAACAAGTGCACTCATCATCAAGCATATCAGGGAAGTAAAGAAAAGTCTTGGATTGGATGTAAAGAAAATAAGAAGTTACAATGGAAAAGAATTCAAGAATTCCACAATGAAGGAGTTTTGTGAAGCCAAAGGAATAATACATACTTTTTCTACACCAAGAACTCCTCAACAAAATGGGATAGTTGAAAGAAAGAATAGGACACTGATTGAAGCAGCTAGAACAATGTTGAAAGATGCAAAATAACCAACTTATTTCTGGGTTGAGGCCATAAATGCAGCATGCTATATACAAAACATCTTCATAGTGAATCAAGCACAAGGAAAAATTTTATGTCAATTGATCAAGAAAGACAAAAAGCCAAAAGTGGGACTTCTTCATGTTTTTGGTAGCAAATGCCATGTCCTGAGAAATCAAGGTGAAAACCTAGGAAAATTTGAAGGCAAGGCCGATGAAACTATATTTGTTGGGTATGCACTATCAAGCATAGCCTATAGAGTGTATAATCTCATACTACACATTGTTATGGAATCTGTACTTGTAGTCTTTGATGATAAAAAGATTCCAGGCTTGTTTGATGAGGGAAATCATGAGACACTGCAATTTGAGAATGAATTCAATGAAATAAATGAAGAAAGTGATGAAGAAATTGATCCAATAAAATCTCAAGTACTCAGAAACCCAATATCAGTTGATGTCACAACATCAATGGATAATTTATCAGTTGACAGACATCCATCAACTGATAATACATCAACTGATAATTCATCAATGGATAACCAACATTCTACATCAAGGGTATCCAACTCAGGGGGAGGGTTTCAAAATCAATCTTCAAATTTAAACCAACATGAATACAACAACAATGATAATGAAGCTTCATCATCAAGGAGGAATTTACCTCCACAAAGAAAATGGATAAAAAGTCATCCATTTGAGTTAATCATTGGAAATGCAGAAGATGGTGTCAAAACAAGAAGTGTTACTCAAAATGAGTGCTTGTATAGCAGCTTTATATCTCAAGAAGAACCTAAAAGAGTTGAAGATACTCTCAAGAATTCTGATTGGGTATTGGCTATGCAAGAGGAACTCAATCAATTTGAAAGGAATAAAGTATGGAAGCTGTTGCCCAAACCAAAAGACAGATCTGTAATTGGTACAAAATGGGTATTCAGGAACAAGATGGATGAAACTGGTACTGTGACTAGAAACAAAGCAAGGCTTATGGCAAAAGTCTATTCACAAGAAGAAGGAATTGATTTTGATGAGACCTTTGCACCAGTTGCAAGGTTGGAAGCAATCAGAATGTTTCTAGCCTATGCTGCATATGCAAATTTCAAAGTCTACTAGATGGATGTTAAGAGTGCAGATTTTAATGGAGAATTACAGGAAGAAGTCTATGTGGAACAACCACCTGGTTTTGAAGATCCAAATTATCATGACTTTGTCTACTATCTACTCGAAGCATTCTATGGCTTGAAACAAGCACCAAGGGCCTGGTATGACACTTTATCTCAGTTTCTCATTGAGAGTCACTTCACAAGAGGTACTGTAGATAAAACTTTATTTCATAGAAATGTTAATGGCTCAATTATTCTTGTTCAAATTTATGTGGATGACATTATATTTGGCTCAACTGATGAGGGACTTTGCAAAAAGTTTGCCAAACTAATGCAAAGTAAGTATGAAATGAGCATGATAGGAGAACTTACCTAATTTCTTGGTTTGCAAGTCAAACAAGTTAAGGAATGTATTTTTATAAATCAAACAAAGTACATTCATGACTTGTTGAAGAAATTTGACTTAAGTGAATGTTCTTCTACAAAAACTCTCATTGTCACTGCCACTAAACTTGAATTGAATACTAAGGAAGCTAAAGTGGACATTTCAAGTTATAGAGGCATGGTAGGTTCACTTTTATACTTAATTGCTATTAGACCAGATATAATGTTCTCTATATGCCTGTGTGCTAGATTTCAGGCTGATCCTAGAGAATCTCATTTAGTGGCTATTAAGAGAATTTTTAGATATCTCAAGGGCACACCAAATTTGGGTATTTGGTACCCTAGAGATTCTGGTTTTGATCAAATAGGCTACTCAGATGTAGACTATGCAGGTTGCAAAATTGACAGAAAAAGTACAACAGGCACCTGTCAATTTCTAGGAAACAAACTTGTGTCATGGTTTAGCAAAAAGAAACACTCAATATCAACTTCAACTACAAAAGATGAGTACATTGTTGTTGGAAGTTGCTGTATAAAAATATTATGGATGATGAATCAATTATTTGACTATGGGTTCAAAATGAACAAGATTCCTATTTTCTGTGATAATATAAGTGTCATTGCTATAACTGAGAATCTTGTGCAACATTTTAGAACCAAACACATTGACATAAGGTATCATTTCATCAGGGAACATGTAATGAATGGTATAGTTGAATTATATTTTATCCCTAGTGAACAACAACTTGCAGACATTTTTACTAAACCTCTAGATGAATCTACTTTTAATAGATTAGTATGTGAGCTAGGTATGCTCAATTTTACTTGAAATTATGATAATGTCTACCAAGTTACTATTTGTTTTATGCAACCATTGTTTATATTTATCTGTTGAATCTATGTGATCAATTGATAAATGTATTAATCATCAATGGATATATTTCAGCCATCAATGGATATATACCTATCGATAGATATTTATCTATCGACAGATAATTACCCTGGTAATTGCTTATCAATTGATAAATTAATTATTACTCAATGAATGTGATTACCCATCGATGGTAATAGAATTTCTATCATTTCTAAACATCCATTGATCAACTCATAGTCGTAGAAACTCTATTTTATCCATCGACAGATACATACACTCCTGTATGTATAAAGTCGATTGCTATTTAGAGTATTGTACTTAGTATTCTTTTTAATCAATAATTATCTTTTTATCCAATATCACAGTTAATTAAATTAGAGTAACTTGTCTAGTCATTTTAATTCTGAAAATATAAATAGCAGAAATTCAATTCTAACTCCTCACTTGCTATTTTGCTCTTCTAAATTCTATCATTCTCTCTCTTTAAGAACCCTAAGGCGATTAACTCAGTTTCTTTCAAGTTTCTTTCTTCAATCTTTGCGAACAACAATGGCACCACAAAAGAAGATTTCATCATCTACATGCTTCATTTATGAGCAAACCAACTTCATTGCGTGCATGACAGTTGAGGATGCTCCAGCAGATTTTCATCCACTAATGAGGTTTCTAAGTGAATGCAAACTCTCAAAGGCACTAAGTGAAGCACCAACAATTGTTTGTGAACTTGCAGAAGAGTTTTGGAAATCTGCAGATGTGTCAAAAGATGGGAAGGTAATCTCCTACACTTGTAGAGGTAAACCTTATACTCTTACTAGTGTTATAATTTCCACATGTTTAGAGATTCCTGATGATAAATGTGATGCCATGCCTAAAGATGAAGAAATTAGAAATATGTTAGTTATTGTTAACTATGCTGAGCCTGAAGCTAATTTAGGAGTAATAGTTAGAAACAACTTAATAAAAGAATAGAGTTATTTCTTTGATGCTATTATCAAGGTATTTTCTGGAAAAATAAGCAATTTTGATGCTATTACTACCAATATGCAACAAATTTCTTATAGTATCCTATTTGATAAGTACTTTGGTCTTAGCACCCTGCTCCTAAATGAGTTAATTGCTAAATTAGGAAATAAAACATCTAGAAAAGATAATATTTACTTTGCTAGATTCATTATGATGTTTATTCAAAATGCTAATGGAGATTTTGAGATTACAGATACTATGGAGATAATAGAACCATGGACTCAAAACAAGAGGGTCTTCAGGGATTTGCAGAGAATCAACTTACACTCTAAGTTTTGCCTCACTTATCCTCCCCTTGTAGAGGTATTTCTCAAAACTCATAACTTCTCATCCACTCACTATCAAGTTCCACTTTCTTTGCCTTCTTCAGTAATGGAGGGAGTTGGAAATTCCCTCATCCCTCCTACCCAAGTTGCAAAACCTTCAAAAACCAAATCTAAGAAAACCTCCTTAACAGTTTCCCAACAAACTGTTGTTGTAAAATCCAGAAAAAGAAAAACCATTGAGGGGAGTGTGAAGGTGGTTGATGAGGGTAAGGGAACTGGCCAACATCAAGAAAGCCAGAAGAATAAGAATGGTGAGGGTGAGATTGTCCAGCCAGTCTCCAGTCCAATCTCTCAAAATATTGAGACCGTGATAAAGGAATTAAACACATCCCTAACTACATCTTCTCAATAATGTGTAGTTATTGAAAAGAGGTCTCAACCAGTACTATCTGTTGGGGACAAGGCACACAAGGTAGTTTAAGCCTTTAAAAGAAGAAAGAAGAGTGATGTAGATGCACTAGGGGCACACACAATTGCAAAGCCAAATGAAAGTTTGGTGGAGCCTTCAGTTTCTTCTCTTGATGTGTCTCAGGAAAATGCTGAGACACAGCTCCATTCATTATCTATTCCTACTCCTCAATCTCCATCCAAATCTATTTCTTCAAAAACTTTGATAATAGAAAACATAAATGTTTCAAATTCACCCTCTTTACAACTCAGGGTGGAGCCAACACTCTCACCTGACTCACCAAATAAGGGTAACACCTTGGTTGAGCAGGATAAAAATGAAAATTCTTCTAAGTCAATGGATATTTCTCAATCAACTGATAATATCCAACATTCATTGACTTCTACTCATCCATCGATGGATATCCTCACATCCATTGACGAGCTTAAATCGATTGATATGCAGCAATCAATGGATAATTCTCATCCATCGATTGATAACACTTTACCCATTGATGACACATCTGTTGAGATTGCCAATACCCTTTTAGGTTTGAGTGGAGTGGGTGGGGTGAGTGAGAGGCAGGATTTGCATATCCTGGTAAAAGGAGAGAGTGTGAATGAGAGTTCCTCAACTTCTTCTAAGGTGGCAAAAGGAGAGGGTGTGAGCATTGAGGGTTCCACCTTAGTAGGTGATGAAAAATGTGAGAATTGTGAGGGATAAGTGAGAATCCAGGATGAGATCCTGATGCAAGAAAAGTGAGAAGAGAGTGAGAGATAAAAGAATAGAGAGAAATCTGTTTCACCAACTCATGAAGTATCAACTTCTAAAACTGAGCTTTTTACAGCAGAACTCACCCGGGAGTTGGGGTTGGAGTTAAGGAGAGATGGAGAGCATGGAGTTCCTGCGGGAGTTGCAGATGCCCACATGGTGGAGGAAGATGAAATTGATGTAAATTTGGGTGCTGAAACTTTTCAATATGAAGATCCTCATTATCAAAAATTGGCAGCAGCCACTAATCAAGAGGCTGAGAAAATATTGGATTTAGTTCAAACTGAGGAAGAATTCAGGAGTGGGAAGGAGAACTTATCAAGAATGCCTGATGATTTTTCTCATATGAATCTTGAAGACTTTGAGTCTGATGAGGATGATGACACATTGGATCCAATCATAAGAGATGATGAGACCACATTGGTTGATACTAAAAAGGAGATAGTGAATCAGTATAAAAGATCAATGGTTGAGGTTGAAGTTCAGGACCCTGTCCAAAGAAGAATTCTCAATTTCTACAGGGACAAGCTCAAGATTCAAAAGATGCACATCACAGAAACCAAGGGAGCATTTCAAGATTGATAAATCTTGGTTGAATGAAAATCTTAAGAAGATTCTACAAAATATGATTAAGGAGAAACTTCCTGAAATCACTCATAAGCCTCTGTGCATAAAATATTACAGCTCTGTAGAAGGAAGGTATAGGTCCATGAACCTGGAGAAAGTAAGTCTATGCAAACCAAGAGCTGTCAGAGATACATACCATTAGTTCCTTCAATTGCCTTAGACTGAAGAGACTAGAAGTTATAAGGGTGTTGAAGGAGGACATGGAAAGATTTAAAAGGAAGAAGGTTGAGAGACAAGGAAGGAAAAATCAAGATGGAGATAATAATGATGATGATGATGAAAAGCCTGATGGAGGTGCATGTAGCTCTAGTCAAAATAACAAAAATGGTGAAGGATTTTCAGGAGCTGGAAATAAGGAAGGTAAAAATGATGAGATGATTATTAGAGAAATTGAAGGGAAAGTATTGAAGTAGGTGATTCTTGGATTTGAAACAGACAAAGAAGATGCTATCACAAGAGATACTGTCCAAGGACCTACTGTCACACCCAACTTGACATAAACTTCAAAAGATACTGTCATGAGTGATAAGGAGGAAAGTACTGTAAAAAAGAAGAAGTACAAGGTAAAAGCCAAAGCCTTTCTTGGTGACATGAATTATTTTTTACCTAAGAAGGAAGGAAAAACATAAGTAGGAAGCCAAGCAGAAAAGGATGGAAACTTGTATCTCAGGCAAAATATGAGGAGTGCATTACTGAAAGGAGAACTATCATCAACAACATAGCTGCATCCAAAGCTAAATTAATCACTGATGCAGTTGTTGAATGGTTTGAGTTTATTTCCTTGAAGAAAGTAAGAATCTTCTACTCAACTGGCTTAATTGAAGAATTGAGTTATGGACTGGTTGAGGCAAATTATTTCATGGTGAATAAGATGTTTTCCATAATCAAAGGATTGGATGTAAGAACCAGAATTTTAAGAGGGATGTTGATCAGAAAATTTCTAGAACTCATGGATACTTTCAAGCTACATCCCTTATATACAAATGAATTTGAAGAACCCAAACCAGCTATTTATCTTGATCCTGCTAGTGTGATGTTTAAGGTTGATGAGAATATTAGAGAATTCTGGAGTATAGATTCTTTACAAGACAAGAATAAAGTTCTTTTGTTGAAGCTTGTAGAGCAATTGTCTGAATACCTTTATCCTGAAGAACAAGAATTTATTCCAATAATCCTTAGAATTATTACCTCAAAGGAGAAGCAAGAATATGAAAGAAAGGTGGATCATGACAGAACTTAAAAGTGTCTTCTCAGAAATTCTCATATAATCATCTTCTACAATACTAGTGGAGGAGCTGACACAATTACCTTTGATGATCTAAAAGCTTTGGTGGAAAATGAGCCTAAAATTACAGAACTGATCAAAAGACAATTACTCAAGGTAACTAATCCTGAAGTAGTTGATCTCAAGAATAAAGCTTTAGACATCTGTGATTTCATGGTGAAGAAAAGGATGTAGGAAAGGGAGAAGGTAAGAAAACATGAATCTAAAGTTGATGAAGTCAAGAAGGAACTTGAGAGAGTTAAGAAGCGATTAAAGAATCGGAGATGGATTTTGAAGTTGCTAAGTTAAATGATAAGCATTTAAGACTTCCCTCCTATATCTCCCCTGTCTTGTCAAATCCAATGAGAATCATTGTGGACAGTACTGAAGTGAAAATTGAAGACTTCAGGATTCTTAACACTAAAACTCTGAGGAGAATTTTTAGATTGACAACAGGCTCATTCTGGGAAATTGAAAGAAACTTGAGTGAAGTGGCAGGAAAGATCATTGCTTCTAGATCACATGAAGATGATGAAGTAGATATGCTCAGAGTAAACCAAGTATTCACACCTTCCAAAACAAGATTTTTATATGATGAGTTTGGTGTCAAGTATCTCTGCATCTCCAAAGGACTAATGGAAGACTACTACACATTCCAAGAATTGAAGAAGTCACCAGCTAGCAGAGTGAAGCTAGTACTTGACTATGTAGCTAATCATGCTAAGACCATTGAAGAAAATAGAGATCTAGGTCCTTGGAATTGCTCTATGAAAGGCCGGATCCTCAAAAGAAATCAAGTCAAGAAAGCTCAAGCAAAAGTTGAAGATTTGCTTTGACTAGAGGAGCATTTAGCTTGAGAAATTGTAGAGTGTACATGTACTTGTTTGAATATTTCTCTGTGCAAACACTTTAATTTATCAGTTGCGCTAGCACCTGCAATTTACTTTGAATTTGTCTTTATTTTTCATAAAAATAAATTGGGGGAGATTGTTAGGGATTATGGTGTTAACAATGTAATCAACTAGAATACTTAGTCTTAATCAATAATAAGCTAAGTAAAATGTACTGTCATATGTATATTGATAGTATGTTTAAAGAGTCACTTGAAACAGTACATTTGAACATAGCATAAATAGGTGACAGTAAGTTTGATAGTTACTGTCTTGTATAAAAGAATAAAATGATCCATGAAGTAGAAGTTAACAAAGTGTTCATGCACAGCATGATTCAAATCTCAGACAGTAACATTGAATACTCAAGCCTATGACAGCGTATTCAAGTGACAGTTCAAAGGAGCAGCTGACAACAACTATCTTCTCAACAGTAAACTTGACGGTGAATGAAGAATTGAAGACAACAAGTTTTACTAACTACAACATTTGTGCGGACAGTTGATAGTAGCTTTGAAGACAGTATGTATGGATAGATTATCAAGGTTTGACAACATAGTCTGCGGAGCCATATATACTGTCACCATAGTGGAGCTAGAAGTTGACAGTATACTTTTAGTGAAGCTGACAGTCTGTTCCTGGTAGCAGAGTAGATAGTGAAAGTACAAGGAATGCTTTTGACATCTCTATCTACTCTGTACAATTTTTTTCATTTTTCATTATGATTCTGCAGAATTTAGTAAAAATTTTCATGATAATTCACGCTAAAATTTTTTCACCTAAATGTTACCTATATGAAAATACTAATTGCAGTATTATCAAAAAATTATGTATATTATGAAAATGTTATTTTAATAATTTATTTTCTTATCTAATCCTAGTAATTGCATTTTATTAGATTAAATTGTTTATAAATTTAAAGTTAATACTAATACTAGAATAATTATTGAAATATATATAAAAAATCGTTTTGAAAGAGGAGACAGATTTTTTTCTAAAAAGGAATGTAAAATCGGACGAAAGCAATATTAAATACTCATAAAAATATAACATAATGATCCCATGCATCATATAAATTATAAATTTGTATAATAAATGTAAATAATAAATAATATACATATATATATATATGTAAATAATAAATAATATACATATATATATGTAAATAATAAATAATATACATATATATATGTAAATAATAAATAATATACATATATATATAAAACCTTTTGAAGATACTGCTAATATTTTTTTTTTAGCAGTAATTGATAACCTATTACAACAATTCTATGATTTCCGGGTTGCACATAAATAAATGAAAAAGGTCAGACATAAATAATGACTGCATGTATCTACATATAAAACACTTATTATTATATGTATGTATATCTAACAGATTAAGAAGTCAGAGAGATAGATACATATACATACAGATTGGTAACCCTAACTACCGACTCGTTTTCGTCAACAGATTTCTCTCTCTCAATCTGTTAATGCTCATTCCACTCCACGACGTCGTTTAATGAACACCTCCCCTGGTAATTAACTTTTTAAATCTCTAGTCTTTTTATTATTTACTCTGTTAATTCATTGAAATTAGTCAATTTTAGCTATGATTGCAATTTAAAGTTGTTATATTTGATAATTTGGGTGTGAATTATTGTTGTGTATGTATGTGTGTGTATATATTTTATTGTTGACTTGAAAGTTTTGATTTTTTAAAGTTATAAATGGGGTTGGTAATGTATATACTGTATGTGATTCAAGGTTAGTCTTTTTATAAAGTTTGAGTTTTTAATGTAGTTTGTGTAGAAAATGTGTTGTTTGATTGATGGAGTCTCGACTTGTGTAATTTGTAGTTTTGAAATCGGTGATTTAGGCATAGTATATTATGAAATGTGGATTTTGAATATATTTGGAGTAGAATATGTGGTGTTTGATTGATTTTGTGACAATACAGGTTGGTGAATTATGATGTTTTGAGGTTTTTGGTGGGATGATAAAGGGTTGACATGGCTAGCGAGATAGTGATGGTTGGGGAAAATGTAAGTGATTTGGGGGAAGGAGGTTTAGTTATGGATCGTAATTGTGGTGTTGAGAAATTATCGGTTTCGATGCAGTCATGTGAACCCTTTTGTACGGACGAAGCTGAATCTTCTGAGAGTTTGGTGGTTGCTTCTGATAGGAGTGATGTAATTGCTGATGCCCTTGATAACATTAGTATAGCAGAGGCTGCTGGAGAAAGGAAGGACGAGAAAGATACAGTTGGAAGTGAGGATTTTGCTTCTGATAGTAAAGTTCATGATGCTATGTATTCGTCAGTTTGTACAGGGAATGGCATTAGTAATGGGCCACTGTTGAATGCAGATACTGGAAGGCCTTTAAGAAAGTGCAAGAAGAAATCTAACATAAAAGTATTTCCGGATATTGAGTATTTAGAGCTTGTTAGGAGGAGGCGGAGTTGTTCTTCCAATAAACCTCGTGTATCTGATTGGGGATCACTTGAAACTATTGGACACGTTTTTAAAGAGGTTGAAGATGCTGACTTGGGTCAAAATGAGCAGAAAAAATCAAGAAAATCTAGGGGTAGTAAGGGAGAAGCTAAACGAAAGAATAATAGGAGACGATCAAATACACTTGGTTCTAAGAAAGTAATCCCTGCTTCAACTAGTCACATCCGTCTGAAAGTCAGATTTGGTGCTGGCTTCCCATCAGATATTACACCTGGTGTTGTTGATGATCATAGTAGTTCTTCTGGTACACAGATAAAATTTTCTGAATATAACGAGGATATTGAGAAAAAGTCCGAGGAAGGGATTCCTAGTACTCTTGATGGACATGATGCCCAGACACAGGTTGGCCTATTGGAAGAAGCAGTAGGTAGCAGGTGCTTAGACCCTGGGACTTCACCTGATTCAGAAGTTATAAACTTGATCGCGGAGAGCCAGACTGATGAAAAAGTTGCCGAGGATGATATCTTAAACAAGCAATGCTGTGTTAGTGGAGACATCTCAACTGTAAGTGTACCAAAAACATTTATTAGGAAAGGAAAGAAGAAAAATAATTCCCACAAGGATGTTAAGAGAAGTTTAAATGATAAATTTCCGAGTCCAGAAATTATAAACTCTACTGTAGTAGCTGATCACCATGGGCAATTAGGGAGAAAGACAGATATTGAGTTCTCGACAAAAGCTTCTATGTCAATTACAACTGGTGATATATCTTCTAAAACTTCTAGCGATGGTGTATATCATATGGAAACTGCCTTGCAACAATATGGAGTGCCCTCCTCTGGGGTCCAGTTGAAAATATTTGAAGCTGAAAATGGTGTGGGAGGAGGTTTATGTTCCCCGAAGGGGTTTCAGCATGAGAGACCGGAGGAATGTATTACATCTGCCAAACCAAGGGGTCATGAAAATACCGGAAACTTAAGATCTCCCTGGAATAGGTTAGAATTCTCTGATGTACAGTCCGTAGAAGGAAATTACCATGTCCAGAAGGGAGACCAGTTTGACCTCAAAGCCAAAGAAATATCTGATTGTGTTCAGGCCATCCGTGGGAATGAATATTATTCAGTAACAGGTACGTATAACTATATGAATTAAGTACTCAACTTCTTCATTTTACCTCCATGTAATACAAGTCACAAATATATTCTCGTCAGAATACCTTCGTTTCGGTGAAAGCAAAAGTGTTTTTTTGACCTTGTTCCTAAAATATGATGAAAATGTCTAAAGGGGCTAAAATTCAACATACATTAGAATTAACATGTCTTTTAACCTACATTATTGGTTTCTCTTGTACTTTGGAATGGAGTAAAGTTTTGCAGTGAAGTGGATTTTTGCACACAACATTTGAGCATGCTTGCGTTTATTATTTGTTCATCTTGAAGGTTATTTTAAAAAAGTGTGTGTTGTAGGAAGTCAAGCATTTACTGATCATGGAGAACACAAAATTGGATGCAGCATAACTCCAGATACAACTTGCATAAAAATGGATGGGGTAGAAGATGAACAATCACCGCCAAGGAATGCTTGGGTGAGTTGTGACAATTGCTATAAATGGAGGCGTATACCAGCTTTGCTTGCAGATTCCATTGAAGACACACAAAGTAGTTGGTATGTATCATGCCTATCTCATAAATAATGCAAAAACACTATAGGAAAAAAAGATATATTATTAGAACATATCATTGAATGTGAAGAATGTATAATGCCTATCTCATAAATAATGCAAAAACACTATAGGAAAAAGGATATATTATTAGAACATATCATTGAATGTGAAGAGGTGTTTGTATAATGATCTGATGTGTAGATTAGTAGTTGAAAAGATATTCTGGACTAAGCTACCTGTCATGTCTGTGCATTGTTAGTTATCTGTTGTTGGAGGGGTATAAATAATTTTCGTTGCATTGCATAAAAAACATAAGTTGAATAATGTAAGCTCTTACGGTTTTCTCTCTACAGTGCATGCGTGAGTTATCTCTGAATACCAATTACATTCTATATGTGCTTTTCATGTTTGATCCTGTATTTTCTCTGATTTTCTGATCTCGACATCATAGTCGGTATCAAGGCATTAAAGTTCAGTCTTTAGCTTATATATCTCCTGTTTTTGTTTCTGATCTTCTTGTTTCTGTTTTAAATTTTTAGCTTGCCTTGGTTTGGGAAGATTAGCATCGAATTCCGCTTTTGTTTTTCTACATAATAATACAAGTGTACTCCTACATTCAGTTCGAGCTGGGCGGTGAAGAGTTTGATAAACCGTAACATGGACATGAAACACACTTGTTTTTTTTTATTTCGGTAGTTGATAGAAATTTAGCCAATTCTTTTTGTAAGGTTCTTCCTTGCAGCTAATATGAATCTATTTGGACAATGGGCTGAAAATTGGCCAAAGCCTTTATAGTTCAGGAACTGAACTTTTTCCTTTCTTAGATAATTGATATACGTCAAGTACAGGAAGAGGGGTGTCAAGAATTGAACTCTAGACGTTTTTCTTGCACGACGAGTACCTTTGCCACCGCTCGACCTTTCCTTGATTCTAGGACAGTTGCAATTTGACTGTTAAAAAGTTAGAAGGAAGTAAATTTTCATGTTACATAGGGTATATTGTAATTATGGAAGTGAACATTTATATATTTTATTATATTGCAATAAAAGCTGGGTGCTTGACAGTCTGTAACTTTGGTTTTCATTATAAAGATAGGTTTGCATACTAGCTTCTTGTACTTTAGTCTTTAGCTTGAACCAAAATGATGCTTATGTTATGTATTATAGGATTTGCAAGGACAATGTGGATAAAGAATTCGCTGATTGCTCTATCCCTCAAGAGAAATCAAACGCAGAAATCAATGCAGAGTTGGACATATCTGATGCATCTTGTGAGGAAGACGCTGGTACTGCCCTCCATAAGCCCAGTGGACTTCAGAAAAAGAAAATAACAGGTAGCTTAGTATTGTAGCTATATTTCTTTCTAGCTTTAACCAGGATTTGTTTCACGATGATGAGTGGAATTTGTTTTTTTTCCTTGATTGTAAAGAACATTTCAATATTTTGCAGCTTCTAAACAACTGGCTTGGAAGCTTATTAGATTGAACCATTTCCTGCATCGTACCCGTAGAACCCAAACCATCGATGAGGTAGATAGTTGTTTTTATCTTTAAGTATTCATAATGTTATATCTAACATTAACTTATTGTTTCGATTTCATTTAGTTTCAACTGGCCTGGGGTAATCATATTATATTTATTTATGATATATGAGTTTGCAAGTATATATTGAAACTAATTCCAGAAACACAACTAAAGTATGATATCACTATGTAGGGGTTTTAAATGTATTGTAAGATATGTTGCGAAATGTATCTAGAAGGGAGGTTGAGTTGTTACTATGCTCCTGGGTTAAGCATATTTGTGAGATGAATAAGATTAAGAAACAAAGCATCTTGCTTTTGGCAATGAACTCTTACATCAAAGTAAAAGTAAGTACTCAGTTTTAACATTTAAGAACCTTTCTGACTTTAAAAGCAGTTAGACTTAAATTTTGCACATATTTACTAATTTACATAAAACACAGTATATACTAATTTTTGATATTACAAGCAGTATCTACCAAGATCTTGTTTGAAATCGAAAGAAGCAGCAGTCCTTCAAATGGTATCATTTTGTTTAATCTTCAATACACGATAGGAAGTATCTTTGACGGGAAGTTGCAAACTTGCAATATCCTTGCATCCATATATTGATAAGCAGTTCTTATATCCTGTTATAAGGCTTTTTCGTAAATCTAATTTTTTTTAAAGTAAAAGTACAATAGTTGGTAATTATATATACTTATGAGAAACACTTTTAGATTAGCTAAACACACAACTCTTTCATGAATTAACCAAAATAGAACCCCCTGTCCTCTCATTTCAATGATGACAAAGTCTAGTGCTCAAAATATAACTGGTTTCACTAACACCAAAAATATATAGAATATGTAGATGCATGATCGTTTCTATTGATATTGGATAGTAATCATGTAAGATACTAATTTCATCTGATGCAAGTACATATTCATGTAGTAAAAATTGGGTATAACAATATATGAACCTACATGTTTTTAGATATGATAGATGTTCTAAATCAGGGATCATCAGGAGTTTTTTTTATTATTTAGTTAATTCTTTGGATTTGTTTTAGTCAATAATTTCTTACATGTCTAGGACACCTTTGTTTCAGATAATGGTTTGTCACTGCAAAGCACCTGTAGGGGGTCGAATGGGCTGTGGGAATGGATGCCTCAATCGGATGCTTAACATTGAATGTGTAAAAGGAACCTGTCCATGTGGTGAACTTTGTTCAAACAACCAGGTAATACATACTATTGATTATCTTCAGTATCCTTGCACACAGGTCTGGTCTAATCCTTCTGCGATTTGCAGTTCCAGAAAAGGAAGTATGCAAAACTGAAGTGCTTTCGAAGTGGAAAGAAGGGCTATGGGCTCCAGTTACTAGAAGACATTCACGAGGGGCAGTTTCTTATTGAATATGTTGGAGAGGTATTGCAATCGGTTAGGTATTGAAGTGTAGTTTGAATTTTGACATGTAGTTTAATCAAATTTAAAGGATGACTTTTTTTTTTATAAATAAAAATGTCTATCGTTGGAATATAAGTTATGTCAGAATGATGGTATATATGTATGATCCTCTTAAAGATGGAGATGGTTTAGTAGATTTTTCAGTCATTTCTGTGTATGCTGAAATGTTGAATCTTGCATTCTATCATTTAAATAATTTAAATGCAAATTTGTCTAATCCTCTTCTGGTAATGGTCTAGCTGTGCTTATTTTTTGTCTATTTGTTTTTTTAAACTCAATTTCTTACTGGCTGTCGAATGTTTTCTGTTTGAAAACATTGTTGTACAGGTGCTTGATATGCATGCTTACGAGGACCGACAAAAGGAATATGCTTTGGATGGGCATAAGCATTTTTATTTCATGACATTGAACGGCAGTGAGGTTCGGCAATCAGAAATTTCCTCGTTGCTACTATAAAATATTTGAAATTATTACTATTGAGAATTTTACTGGTTTAGGTAGTAGTATTTGTTAGGTGATGTCCTAGTATGTTACCTTAATCATGTATTAGATAGGTTTTGTAGAACCACTACGGTTAATGGAAAACTCTCAGGGTATGAATTTTTACATCACACAGGGTCCATTAAGTAGTACAAGTATCAACTGCTGGTCTATGTTTCCTCCAATACCGTTGTCAAATTATGAATATTAATAAAAATATTCTATATTTTCAGGTAATAGATGCCTGTGCCAAAGGGAATTTGGGGCGTTTTATTAACCACAGCTGTGAACCAAATTGCCGTACAGAAAAGGTGATTACACTTGTTTGAGCACGAATGTTATATTTAATTAAACACCTTTTGTGACACGTACGAGAAAAAATTCGGGAGTAAACCTGTTGCCGAAGTTGCAGGTCTCGAATCATTTGAGTTGGGATCTCACTTGGGCAAACATGGGATTTCAAATGGTTTGACAGTGACATTGTTAAATTGGTTGGTTGCATTATATGTGGTTGGTTATATAAAGAAGATAGTGTTAAAACATAATTCTTTTAAATGATAACACTACAGTAGATACTTCTTCTCTACGTTTGCCTCAATTATTTTGAAAGATAATTTTTTTATTGTATGTGCTGGTGCAGTGGATGGTGAATGGGGAAGTTTGTGTTGGACTCTTTGCACTGAAAGATATAAAAAAGGTATGCTTTATAGCCCTTGCATGCTTTTGTTTTTAATTTTTTTGGAAGTATTTAATAATGTTTTCGCTTACTATATAGCTTCTTGGTGAAATGTCTTGATAATTGCATACATCTACCCTTGATGGTCTATATGGTAGGGATTGGTGGAATTAGGGGGAATTGTAATATATATGTTGGCTGAATGTTATACTCTCTGCCACCTCCAAGAAAATCGTTTCGTTGGGTTTAGGATCGTGTGGTTTGAATACTTATTAACCTTTGTGGTCTGCATATCAATAAATTATTTAAACTATGTCCCTATTCCTAATATAAAAATATGGTGTAAAGTAAATGGTAAAACACTAAAATTGGTGCAGAAAAATCCATTTACTACCATCTACCCCAATATGTTTGCTGATATAATATATAATGGGCGTATGGCGATGGAGGGGTTCGTACTTGGAGTATTGCACATGGTTTAGTTGGAAGGAATGTAGTTAGGCGGGAAAGGAATGGAATTTATACTATTCATTCTTTATTCCATCCATGCAAAATTAACATAGAGCTCAATTCTTACAATTTGGGTAATGAATCGTCATTCCTACTCTCTTCACAAACCTTATTATAGAAATTTCCTCACTCTTATTTTGTTAACTCCTCCCTCCTATCTCCTATCTCCTATCTGTCACCTTTAATTTTGTTCGCAGTTATCTATTCCATTATTCCCTCATTCCATTCTTTCTAATGAAATTTTATATATGATTTATATTTGTAAATATATCTGATTTAATATGTTTTACTTGTTATCTCTTATAAAAATTATTTATCTTTTATAAAAAAGCATGTTAGTAGTTTATGAAAACTCTAATTTGAATATATTGTACCTACGTTTTTAAAAATAGGCTTAAATACAATTCTAACCCTGCATTTTTAATAATATACAACTAAAACCCCCTTTTACAACATTTACTAAATTTAACCTTGAGTCTTGACTTCTTAATTCCAGAATAAAATAAACCTTCTGCCAAATTTTGAATAAATAGACTGGCGAGATAACTGAGGGATATATTGGTCAAATGAACTCAAAGACTCCTAAATACTTCCTGAGCCTTTTATTTTATTCCACCTCTCCTCTCCAATCCTCGATAAAACTACTATTATGCTCACGAAATCTTTTCTATCACCACTGTATTAATATGTATCCATGTTTATGTATAAAATCTTATATATGTCTTATAAAATTTTAATATGTGTTCATTATTCCCTCGCCATCACACTTCCCACTCAATATATTCCTGTGCGCCCATCACCTAATTTAATTTAATCCTAAAAATGCCCTTCTGTATTTACCGGAAATTGGACCAGATTTACACTAAGGTTTAATTTAACTAAAGTCATTTAAGTTAAGGTTAAATTTACTAAATATGTTAAAAGAGGGGTTTTAGTTGTACATTGTTGAAAGCACAGGGTTATAATTGTATTTGAGCCATAAAAATATTATCAAATTGTAATTGTCTCCTGGTTAGATGTTGCTTGGATGAGTTAATCGGCATCACAATTCTTGCCTGCAACTGCAATTGTTAAATCGTGTTTTGGCTTCCCTAGTTAAAGTTCACTTGAGCTTTTATTGTAAGAATTTCATGTTCAACCGAGTATTAGATCTTCACCTTATGTAATGATGATGAATTGTATTTAGAATATGTTCACACTTCATATTTGATCATTTGAATTTTTATTTTTAGAACAGTTTTAAAAACTTGTATATATGGACTTATTTGTAACTATCACTATTTCAGGGTGAAGAGGTGACATTTGATTATAATTATGTACGGGTTTTTGGAGCTGCTGCCAAAAAATGTGTATGTGGTTCGTCTCTGTGTCGGGGCTATATAGGTGGTGATCCTTCAAGTGGTGAGATTATTGTTCAAGATGATTCAGATGAAGAAAATCTGGAATCAGTTATAGTCTGTGAAGATAGTGATGATAATATGGACACTATGGTCTCGGCGAGCAGTTCTGTTAATGTTACTGATACGTGTATCACTGAGAAAGATATAGTTGGCAACAATGCAAGGGTTATTGAGCATTCGGAGGATACAGAGGAGATGCATGCTTCATATAGTTTATCAAATCAGAGAAAAGAAACCGATGTTTGCCAAAGCGCTTCTGGATGTATGGTGATGTCCTCTAGCATCGAAGAATCTTCACAAAAAATTTCATCTGCTGACCTGAAACTTCAAAGTGTCGTAGAAATAGATGGTACGATAAGATTACCAGCATCTGTGCAAGCTATGGATACTTTCATACAGCTGGATGATGAAAAGAGAAAAATCTTAGTTGTAGCTCCTCCAGATTCCTGTTTAGCTGAAGAAGAATCAAACAAATTGTTAAGTACCACACGGAACTTAGAGTTATCAAATACAAAATTGAGCAGATCGTCAAATGATAAAAGTAGTAATCGGAGGAAGTTCAAGTTTGACATTAGGAAAGACAGGAATGTAGTTCCAGCATCACATCCCAACTCAAAAACTTCTCGCTCAACATCTTCAGTTAAGAAAGGGAAACCTCGAAAGAGTGACGTGCTTTTAAAAAATTCTGCAGAGATGGGAAACAAATTACATCAATTACCTTACAAATCAAAAAAGCCAGTTGACACTGACCCTTTTGAAGCAGGTCTGCATGTTGTTCTCTCCTACCCAGCAAATGAATACATGGTGCAATTCTCTTATTTAATATATTTCTTTTTATAAGTGCAGTTCAGGTGAAGCTTAACGAGCTGTTAGATGCTGAAGGGGGGATAAGCAAAAGGAAAGTAAGTATTTCTTTGATTTGTATCTTTCATTATTGTATATTCCCTGAAAGGATTGCACATGTGCATAGTACTGGTTCTTCCTTTAGTTGGATGCTCTATCTTATTTAAACATACATTATTCAAATTGTGCAATGCTTTTAAAATTTTTATGGTGGCAAGTGTAATTTCCAGGGGAAAAAAATTATGGTAGCTTATAGTGCTGTTATTTTGTTGTTCCTCCTTATGTCATGCCTCCATATATTATTAATTTATGTCTTCCTTTTTCAAGTAACAGTTTGTGATGTATTACTTGGATCTCTTGTACCAAATTCTATAAATTTATGTTGAGCTGTGTAGTACTATGTGTTTAATTGATGTGTTTATTATAGGATGCATCAAAGGGATACCTGAAGCTTCTCTTCTTAACTGCAGCTTCCGGAGGTAGTGGCAATGGCGAAGCAATCCAAAGGTAATCAGGGATTTGCTCATATTTTTTTTTTTCTGGACAATGAATATTAATAGTTTGCTAATATTGTTGGTGCTGCAGCAACCGAGATCTGTCTATGATTCTTGACGCACTCCTGAAAACAAAGTCACGAACTGTTTTGGCTGATATAATCAACAAAAATGGTTTGTTCCCTAGCTTATTAAAAAACACGTTACTTTCATTTTTCTGCTGTAATCTGTGAATGTGAAGTATCTTCAGGGTCTGACCTGCTTCCATCATCAGGTTTGCAGATGTTGCACAACATAATGAAGCGGTGCAGAAAAGAGTTCCATAAGATTCCAATTCTTAGGAAGCTTCTGAAGGTGCATGCCAATGCCATAACTTAATTTCTCTGAAGCAAAAAAAAGGGTCGTTTGTCTTCAAAGATTACATTATGATATCTCTGATAATCCTGAGTAGAAATGTGGATATTTTTAGTTCTGGGACACAAAAATGAGGTGGCAACTATGTTTTAAACTGCTGGTGCAAGCATTAATTATATGGGTGGTTAATTTAGTACAATTTTCTTGCCATCAATCATCTTATTTACAAAATTTTAGGCAGCTTAAATATTTTCTTGGACTGGTAATTTGCACTCAATTTGAGGACTAAGTATAGTTCTAAGCTTTTAAATTGCTCCTACTTCGTTATTAGCAGGTTTTCTTCTAAATGGCTACTTGTGTGGTAACTTTCATGAATCATTATCTCATCACGATGAGAATCTAATTTACATAAAACAGGTTGGTTGGGGATTTTAGGCTATTTATGAGTTAGTTACTGTCCTGGTCAGATTATTATGGATTAATTTTTTAATTATTGTTGAAAGTATATGTAGCAGGACTTAAGTAGGCAGATGCCGAAGGGACTCCAGTTGCTTAAATAGTAACCGTTCATTGTAATCGGATGTAGTAGACGGCTCATATTACCTTGACTGAGTTAGCACCCGACAGTTTCAAGTGGTATAGAATTGCCAAGGGTTTAGATGAGGCCAAGAAATCGTTCTAAACACCTGTTCTCAAATAAGTCAGTGTGAAGTATTTTAACTAGCTTACAATAGCTTCAAATTTATTTGGTCAAAGTTTAATAATTAATAAATATTTTATTACCATGAATTTGTGGAAAGAAGTTTCATGGCATAATAAGTGTATGATAAGCTGCCAACTTTTGTTGATGCAGGTCTTACAGTACCTGGCTTTGAGAGAGATACTTACCCCAGAACATATCACTAGTGGTCCCCATTGTGCTGGAGTGGAGAGGTCAGGATAAATTGATATATCTTATTTCTTTAAGCATCTATACTTGATTTACATAGTACCCTCTTCCTTGTTTAATTTATTTTTCGATGTAATATGCTTTGGAAATTGTTTGTTTCACACATTATATGAATATAAAGACACAATTGCCATGTACATTTATATACCAAAAGATTTGGTGGTTCTTTAATGATTGAACCACAACATGATCTACTTACAGAGTACCTTGTTTAATTTCTAGAATCAAGTACTATGTAAAGTTTGTAGTCTTATGTGCAAAGGTAAATATCAAAGCTTCAAAGGGAGATTTTATTATTAAATCAAGTGACATTGAGACTGAATTGAATATTACTTCATAAAATGCTTCTGTTTAGTTCTCTGGTAGTGGTTGGTCTTTTTCAGACCTGCTGGTAGTGCTGTGAATATGCAAACAAATATAATTGGTTTTGCTGCAATGTCTGAAAAAGAAGTGTAAGTCATCATTTTAGTTTTCAACCATAGATAGTACTATGTCGAGAAGTTAGTGTTTCATTTTCTGAAGTCAATCGAGAACACTTTAACCCTTCTAGAAGGCCTTGACTTGGTTGCACCCAGCTTGGAGAAACAGCTTTAATGAAATGCTAAGTGTGGTTGAGAAAGTGACATAGTTTGAATGTCTAATTTTAAAATATTCAAAGTGAATCGTCATGAAAAAAAGTACTTATTCAATTAGGTTATACTTCAGTCCAGTTTGTTGTGGCATTGTCTTACTTGTTGTGTTTATAGTAGTATTTCTTAGTATTCAGTAATATGGTAGTTTCTATCATCTTTCCTTTTCCCTACTACTTTTTACACAACTTCCAAAATATATCTGAAATGAAATGTATCTTTATGCAGTTTTAGGGAGTCAATTTTGTCATTGACTGAGCATGATGACAAACAGGTAATATTTTTTTTTTTCAGAATGTAAAAGTCTGTAGCCTATATTTACAGTTTATTCTTGTTTATGATATTTTTTCCTCTTTCGTAGTTTGTCAGAGAGTTTGATGTGGGCATATATTTTAATCCTGTTTTGCTCTCAATTTTCTTATAAAATAAAAATTAACTTCGATCCACTCTAGCTAGTTTAATTAATTTGATTTCTTTCACTATTACATGTAAAATTTTCTCTGGTTGTAAAGAAGCAATACTTATTGACACCAGGACGTGCTTTTTAAATTATAGAGGTTCCTTGCGAATATTTTGCTATAGCCCAATTCCTAGTCTCCCTTTAAGATTGAGGAAAAATCTCGTTTTTTGTTTTGTAATCTGTTTTCTGTGAGATTTACAACTGTAGAGCACGAGTGTAGCAATATGTTTAGAGCCATGAAAGAAGTTACTATGTACAAACTAAAAAAAATGGCAAGGATGGTCACTTTGTCAAATAAACTGATTGAGGACTGTCATTTAAAGTTAATTTCCTTACAAACTGTAAGGCCATTTTGGATTAATTTGAAAATATTGGTCCTTGTTTCCTCTTTTCTTGCGAAAACAGGTCCATCAGATTACACGTAATTTTCGAGATAGATGGATTCCACGACCCATCAGAAAAAACAGTCACATGGACAGAGACATTGGTAAGCTGGATTTTCATAGGGGGTCCTCAAACTGCAACAGGTTATCAGCACTACAGAGTCAGTCGTCTGACACGTGCGTAAGACAGCCTGAATCAATAGAATGCATCAAGAAACCAAAAAGTGCGAATATTAATAGTGAAAATATCGATTTCTACTCTGCTTCATGTTATAGTGACTGTGTTGCCAATGGAGCAAGGGTCCACAAACGTAGAAGTCGATGGGATGAGCCAGAAGATTCAAACCTTGGTACAGATGCTCCCCCACTTAAAGAACCAAGGATTCATCCTGGATCTGCACAAGTTTCACATATAAGCCCTTCACATGGGACTAGTGGAGCACCATTTAACCATGCTGCTGTTATAATTGAGGAACATCATACCAATCTACCTAAAAATCATTCCCTCCATCATATGACTACTAAATATCTAGATGATAAAGAACAGAATCTAGATGAGGACGTACCTCCTGGGTTTTCTTCTCCTCGTAAAGCGTCTTCCATGTCCTCTGGTGCTTCTTCAACTGCTTTGAATTTCGGCCAAGAGAAGTGGTTCTGCACGGAGTACCCTTATGAAGTGGTAGTGGGTCATCGTCAGGAGAGATTCGTTTCAAGGTTTCCTGTTTCATTTGGGATTCCATTGCATGTGGTGGAGCATTTTGGTAGACCAGTTGAAACTACTGAGAATTGGGTTGTAGCAGCTGGGATTCCTTTTCACCCTTATCCACCACTACCTCCGTATCCCCATTACAGGCAAGGCCCCACACCTGCTTTAAGTTCTGTGATGATGGAATCTGTTCCAATAATTGGGGAGGGTTTTCAAAATAATGCCAGTTATCAGTCGGATCAAAGTACTTTCAGCACATCTGCTGCACGCACACAGGATTTGGAACTTTCCTCTCACATGAAGCAGCAGAATTTTCAAAGAACAGGGGGTGCCTCTAATTGCTTGGAAAGGAGATATTTCAGGCAGCAAAAGTGGAGCAATACAAAACCAAGGCCTCCCTGGGTCCGGGGCACAGCTGGTAGGGGAAACTTTGGTAACAGTTAAAGTTATGGTATCAATTGTATAGGCATAGGAACTGGAGCAAAAAAGCTGAAAATTCCATCTAGCTCAGAACAAATACATTCCGGAGCAGGGCATTGTGGAAATGCATTTAGCAACATCTGCAGCACCAAACTTTGCATTCAACCATTCAAAACTCTAGATCTACCCTCTCCGCTTTTCGTTTGTACTTTCTATTCTTTATTTATTACTCAAACTGGATTCTACGGTACAAATATACAATGCAGTAGTGCCTTGAGTCCAAGTGTTTTATAGGCTGGGACCGAATTAATTTGATTATGTTGTTTCGTGGGCTGAACATTCATACCTGATACCTCAAAAGAGGTAAGCAATTTGTTGTTTTTACATATAAAAAAGTAAAATTGTTTTAGTAAGATATTGTCAATCTTCTATCATTCATCATCTTTTCTTTGTTTTATATTTTTGAAATTAGTTTTTCAACGAAAGGTAATCTTCACGTACTTGCACGTGCAAGCACACCCACACACACGCACGACAAATGTGCATGCAAACACAGATGTGTACACACACATATGTAACAACAAAGTTCATGCTGGAGATGTTATTGCACAAAGGTTTTTCTACAGTGATGCCAAGGCTTAAGGGTATCGAAAACTTTCTTAACTCTTAATGGCCGATAAGATCGGGTTAGCAGACGTTGTAATGGATTCTGAATATCAGATGATGAATTTGTGCCTATTTTTTGAGACTAGCATTCATCTGTTTTTTTCCGCTGTATTATTCTGTCAATACTGGAATGTAGAACTTGGATCTTTGGAGAAAGTTGGCGCTGTGATTTTGGGGTTTCTTCAATAAATATATGTAGTTCGGATATCTAACAATCCATATAACTAATTTTTTAAGTGGCATTCTTTGATGTATGGAATTTTAAATAGTTTGTGCATTTGTAAGACTTTTCTTAATAATGGTGTCAGTTATTATTATGACATTGTGTTATTACTTAAAAAGTAGATTAGGATTGACATTCTGCTGCATATTTTTTGGATATGAACTCATAAGAGCTGTGTCCCTATTATTTTATCGCTATACTCACTCCGTCCCTATTTACATGTCCATTTTGACTTTTTTGGAGTCAAATTGACTAACTTTTTACCGGAATTTAAAAATTATTTATTTATAATTTTAGAATACAAAAAGATACATTTTAAAGTAGATCATATATACTTTTTAACAATATAAAATTTTAAAAATTTTCAATTATATATTATTATTAAATTACGGTCAAAGATATGTCAGTTTGACTACACAAAAAGTAAAATGGACATCTAAATAGGAATGGAGGGAGTACTATTTATTATTTTTATTTAAAAATAATAAATTTATACTCTACTATTAAAGCTGGAACTTTAAAATTTTCTTATTCGGTAGTTGTTTAGGATTTGTTGGATACTACTTAAATATAAGTCTAGTATTAAAATCTTATTTAACGAATTTAATCTTGTCTAAAATTTATTGTATTTTAAATATTCTAATCTAAACACATTTTAAATGATTTATTTATTTTAAAAACTTATTATAACTAATTATCAAATAATAAATAGCAAACATTAAAAAAAACTTGTGCATCGCATGAGATACCTTAATTTTTTTAATATATAATAATTATCTTAAAAAATAGTATTACATATTGTAATCGATAGATTAAATAGAGTTAAATTTATAAGTACACAACATATCTATTCAAAATAATTATACAAAATTATATAGACATATAATAAAATAAAATATTATATATATATATTATTTGTTTGTTTTAAATTTTTAGTTAGGATGTCATTTGCCAAAATATAAAAAGTTCGGGGTGCATTCAGTAATAATATAAATTTTAAAAAATTCTTCCAATTTTACCCATATACATATTAACGGAAACTATTATTCTGGACGGAAAAAGATTAAATGGGTGCAATATGAAGTTGAGGAATGCATTCCGCTAAAATTATAAATTTGAGACGAAATCGAAAAAATAACAAAAAATAAGGGTGTAAAGTGCTATTTACTCTTATAATTAATATATATATATATATAATTAATATATATATATATATATATATATATATATATATATATATATATATATATATATATATATATATATATATATATATATATATATATATATATATATATATATATATATATATATATATATATATACGGAGCTACTCCAATGAGAATCTCTTTCTTATAATGAAAACTAAGAACTCAAAACAGAATCATCAAATTTAGACTCGAATCACCAAAATTTAATATAATAATTTTTTATAATTGTGTTATATCACTCAAATCAAAATCATATTGCAGTCATTACTACCAATTACTACCAACATCAGCTGTCATCCACATAGTCACTAGACGCCATCATGTACTACTATCATAACCAATCGCCATTAATAATATTACTAGTCTCACTATGCATGACTATTGAATCGTTCTCCCTACCACAAATATCATCATTATCCTCATTCATAACCACACTCACACTACTAAAGTTAACGACACCACTACCATCAGTCATCACAATCATCACAAGCATCTCGTTGTCATCACATCATTACCGACTTATCGCTACCTTTGCCTACAATCATCAAACTTAACCCAAATTTACTAAAATTAAAGTCACCACATAACTATACATTACCACCATCGCTATATCACTATAAAATCACTAAAATTTATTTCAAATCACCAAATTTTATATCAAATCATCAAAATTAATTGTAAATCAATAAATTTTACATGTGAATCACCAAAATTTTCAAATCAAAATCAAAATAGAAAGATAAAGAAAATCTAGACATATTTCTCATCGACATTGAATTGTAATCAACATCTCAAATCTTGACCACCATATTCTTCATTCATTAGTATCAACTCCACCGAAATATAAACATATTCATCCGGAAAGTTTGTCATCTCCAATAAAATATAGGTGAAAGTTACAGATATGGAAGACATGAAAATATCATCGACAACACCATCGTACAAATCCGAATCATCAATTTCAGATTTGTTGGCTGATAGCAGCATCAAAGAATTTGATATAAAAACTAGAATAGAGTGATGAACAAGAGAGAGAGAGGGGGGGAGAGGGAGAGAAAGGAGAGAGAGAGAATCGATATGTATATGTATGTATAGGTTTGTGAAGACATGGTCGAAAACTTGGAATGAAGATAGAATATATGACCGTAAAAGAGTATCAGGAGGGAGGAAGAATTATAAACGGAAGGAGGATGAAGAAATATAAACGGGTCAGATTAAAAATATTAATATTAAATAGAGAGCTGAGATTAGATCTAAGTTCTCATTTTAAAGTGAATTCTCATTTGAGCACTTGCATATATATATATATAGGAATTTGACCAACACCCCAAGAAAATATACCGATGACAGTGTTGATCTCAACTGCGAAAATAGGTTCACAGCCGAGCTTCCACAGTGAGTGGGAAGGTGATTTAGATTATTGTTTGGACTGAATTTGTCGATATCCCGATGAATTAGGGGTGGTCCAACTCCGTGCAAGCCTCCCTAGATTACCTGAATATAAATCTCAGAAGAATTTAGGGTGCCCTTGTCCTTACTTGAATGATCATCCCCGAAAAATGACTTACATATCCCGTATTTATATGAAATCAAGTCTGTACGTAGTTCTATGGGCCGTGGGCTTTACAATATGTATAGATTAACCACGTTTGTAGTAGTTTGTAATGATCCAAATGCTCGTTTGTATCTATTGAAGCTAATTAGGAGTCTTCCAGGAGAGTCCTTCTGTAGGTGAACCTCTTGCTGGGCGGTAAATTGTGTATATATGCATGTACAATTCATATGTGATCATATATTCATAGCATATATGATGTATAACTATAATCAGGTCATATTTATCATGTTAGAATCCAGATAAGCCATAAGTAACGTGTCCCTAAAGTTTAGGAGGTTGTCCTTATCCGTTAAGTTGTTCTACCGTTCGATGTGTAAACCTCGAACCTCGGACCCTTGAAGCTCAGATCATAGAAACCTGAACCTCAATCATAGATTAGCACTGATATTCTATGCCTCAATACTAGTAAACCTTATCCATGAGCCAACCTCACATATGTCTGATTCTTGTACTTTAGGCTTCTATAGAGCTTCCATAGTAGAACCTCTACCTGTCATTGAACCTCTTTATGCCAAGGTCCCAGATTAATCCTTTAGCGGTCCAAATATATCCATACTTGTTGGTCCCTGATATTGTAGAAGGGGGGTTGAATACAATATCTGAAAATTAACCGCGGAATAATTAGGATTAAAAATATTATTTTAATTTCTCTCGAAATATTAATTATAATGAAATACTGTTCAAGTGAAAGATATAATTTTAACTTGATTAGTATTACACAATTAATATGAAGATTAGATTCTATAACTGATATAAAAATCTAGAACGAATTCGACATGAAGTGTTCGAGTTTAATCAATTATATTCAAACTTGCACAGAAATCTGTGAATATTACAATGCAGACAAATTTCTGAATTTGAACTGATTTTCTTAACTCTTAACAAGTTGAACACTAACAAATGAAGCAAGCACCTCATATTTATAGAGGTTGGAAAAAGGCTGGTATGACCTTTTTCCATATGACTTAATTTCAAGAAAATAAGTCTGTATGACTTATTTTAACACTTGTATGTCTTTTAAAAGACTGGGCATGACTTATTTCTGGTCGGTATGACTTTCTAAATTTCGGTATGACTTATTGAAAGTCATATTCGAATTATATTTAATTAAAATAAGTCGGTATGACTTATTATAATTAAACAAAATTCAATCAGCATGACCTTTACTTAAAACTGCTCGGTATGACTTATGTAAATAGGTCGGTATGACTTATTTAAATAGGCTCGGTATGACTTATTTATATATATATATATAAGAAATTCGGTATGACTTATTTAATAAGTCATACTAACTGATTATATATATATATAAGTCATTTTAATCCATTTCTTTTATAGTAAATTAATTCTACTTAAATTAATTAGTTAATTTACAAATTAAATTAAATTCAACTTGAATTAATTTAATTAGATAAATTAAATAATTAATTAACAATTGATAGTAGAATTAAAATACTATCTTTGGAATTTGCATAGCCGTGCTGTCAGTCTTGAAATCTTCCCATTTTTTTTCTTCGTCTTCTGATCTTGAAACCTCTTGAATTAAATGAAGAATAAATATTATATTAGTTGACACACAAATGTACTGTCTGGTTCATCTGTGTCATCCAAATAAATATTCTCCATTTAAAATAACATTTCACTAGAGGCCTTCTGTCATTAATTCTTCTTCACTGTTTGCATTCTTCTTCTGGAATCTGCTAGTAGTAACCACTTGAAATCTTCTATATCTTCTGTCTTCAATAGAAGTACTACCACTTTATTAAATTCACTGACGCTTGAACAAATAATTGAACTTCTTCCAGTGTTGAGTAGTAATTCTACAAAATACCTCTGATACTTGGATCCTTTGTGATTAGTTGACTGTCTTCGTCTTGATTCCTGTTTAGTGTTTAGTATTTACTTCTCTTTATTAGTTAGAGTTGAGTTGCCATCTAATTATTACAAATAGGCCTAGCCATATGCCTTTCAATCTCCCCCTATTTGTTGTTAAACATTTAACACACAAATTCCTAGAGGATAACTCAACTAACAACTAAGAAAGTAGTACGACATTTAATGACTTGTAAATAATAAACAAAAGTTCTGGTTTTATATTTAACAATTTTCCAGATTCATACATAAAAGATAAATACAAGATAGATGTTCCTCTAGCACTGAACAAATATTACAAAGTTTCTATCTTGTCCTATCTACGTTTTCAGTCTTTAGAAGTATCAACTTCACCTTCTTCCAGGGTTGTACTTTTATGCACAGGTGTCCTTGGTACCTCTTCGGTTACTGATTGTTCTGTTGTAGTGGCCTCTCCATACAACCTTCTTTGCTCAGCTCTTGCTAACTGCCACAGTACTTCCTGTTCAACAGGATCTACTATCTCTTCTTCTACATCAGATGGTTGTGTTGAATCTATCTTTGGTATTTGCCTGATGTATGAATGAATTCTTTTTGACAGACAGTAGTTTCTTATCTTCTCTGCAGCATCCATTTTAGCTTGAGATTTGAAACCTTTTGACCTTAGCATCCTTTCAACTTGAATCATGTACTTAACTGTGTAGCCCTTAAAAGATTCCTCATTTAGCTGAAAGATTTGATATAGCTTATTTGAGAAAAATCTTACCTCGTGAGGATCAAATAAGATCTGAGGACTAGCAGCTGTTGCAAAGACTCTAAGTCTATCCCTGAGAAGTTCATTTTCTTCTGAGCTCCTTTTTATTTTGTTCAAGAACGTCCATATTACTGATAAACTTCTTTGCCTGAAAAACTCCAAGGAAATTCTGAATGTCCCATTCCTGTGTGTGTAGACTAGTATCTGCCAGTCTTCAAGAATGTGATCCACTAAGATAGTGATGTAGTCCACTTCCTCTTTCAGAGCTTTCATGAAGTTGTCTATGTTGTCGTTTGTCTTTTCTAGACGATCAATTAATGATTTCAGATGCTTGTCTTCAAATGGACCCTTCTGTTGTTTGTCCATTATTTCTCTTGCGGTATCCCATTTCTTTCCAATTTTGAGCTGTACATCTCTCTTTTTCTCTCTGACTGCTATGGCCCAGAGATTCTGTTTTTCCACATTAGCTTTCTTTTCAGCTTTAGCTTTTTCCTCGACTAGAGCTTTCAAATTTTCAGTTTTGATGTTGCTCAATTTGATTTCTTCTTTTAATTTCCTTAATGCCTCTTCATAGACAGGATCATACTCCTTTTCTTTAGGAAATAAAAACTCTTCATCAAATGCAGTTTCTTCTTCAGCTCTGCAGTAGTCAAGAATGCTTGATTCATCATGAGCACTGTCATCAATGAATTTCTCTTGAGCATAGTACTGTTCTTCTGGTACTGGATCAAACGCTTGAAATTCTTCTTCAGAAGACAGCTTTGCTTTACCTTTATCTTCAGCAGTAGCCCTTTCGTCTTCAGCTACTTTCTCCTTTGCTTTCTCCCCCTTAGTTGAGGGATCCTCTGGAGTTTTAGAGGCTTCAATAGATGTCAACATTTTCTGCATAGTCAGATAGACTTGCTTCATTCCTTCATTCAGATGTGTCATGCCATCATCTAGTTTGGTGAATCGTTGAGTAGAGATCTTTTCATTTTCAATGATTGTGAGGGTTAAACTTTTCTCAACCTCATCAATCTTTTCATGTAATTTGCTGACTTCTTTCATGTCTTCAGCAATAAGATTCTGTACACTCTGGATGTCTTGAGTTTTTAGAAGAATGGAGGTTTTGACATCATCAACATCTTTTCGTACTATTGTCAGCTGCTGTGTTACAGAGGCAGATGTAGTTTTTTCTTCTGCTTGTGCTTTTACTTTTACCAACTCAGCCTGAACAATTTGCATTTCTTTCTGGAGAGCTTCCATTTTAGATAATAGAACACTGTGTGTGTGTGCACTCAGCTCACTTGCACTCCTGTTTATCTCACTATCACTCTGTGCATGTGTTTCACTTTGTGTTTGCCTCACATCACTCGTGTTTAGCTCTTCTCCAGATCCTGAAGCTGTACCTGCATATATAACAATAGCTTTTGAAGAGTCAAATTGCTCTTCTGATGCCTGTGAAGGCGCGTCCTCAACAAGATTAACTTGAAGTGGCTCCGCTACTGACGTAGCTACTCCGTGAATGGAGTCCCATCTCCCTCTATGGAGTGGTTGCCTCTCAAATCCACCAGTGGATTCGAGACCTTCTTTTAAAAGAACTGGATGTAAAGAATCCAGGGGGGTCACCACCTTAGACAATGTAGTGTATGGCTCATTAGAGTCTGTGATGCCCCTTAGTACCTCGGAGGGTGTTTGATGCTGCACTGCATCGAAAATGTCATGGTCCACAACATAGGTGGCATCCGACGAGTTTTGATTAAAAACATTTTCTTCAACAAATGTGCCCTCATGTTTTTGTGTATCTGCAAGCGGAGGTCCTGCTAGTGTGAGAGCTAGCAGTGTGCTTTCCTCACTTTCTGAAGCTGTGGCCAAACAGCGAATTAGATCACCTGGTTGAGCAAGTGAATCTAGAGAATCTTGGATGGCCATGTCAAAATCCATATCCCATTGAGAGGAAAAGGATGAGTCTGCAGGTGTCTCTGGTTGAAATTTAGATCTTTTAGATTGTGGAGACAGAGCTGCGGGTTCACTCACATCAGCACCAAGACCCCTAACTATTCTAACAGGTTTCTTCCTTTTTCTGACTTTTAGTGAAGAGGAGGATGAAGGAGAAACTGTTTGAGGCTCTAATTCAGCTGGGGGCGGAACCTGTGTGTTTTCAGGTTCGTAGCTGACATCCTGGAGTGTAAGAACACCATCATAGTCCGCCACAGATAAATCTAATAGTGCATTGGATATTTCTATAGGTATTGAACTAGAAGATTGTGAGTGAGATATTACCTGTTGATCTTGTGCCACTTGATCGACATGCTGAGCAGCTTCAAGTAGAAGGTGCACAGGATGTTCTAATTGCATAGGCACTTGTTCTTGCTCTTGTTCCTGCACAGTATTAGCAATATGATCTAATATCTCAGCCATGTAATCTGTCCTTACCACTTGCACATCTTGAAACTTGGGGTTGTTGTGGAGCCTTGCAAATAAGTTGTTCTGAGAAGTCGGAGATTCTTCTACAGGACCATTCTGAAATAAGGCTTTGTCTTCTTCCATCAACAAGTCATTCATAAACAGCATCAGGAACCTCGGATAGTAGACTTGAACATTCTGTTCCCTGCTTTCTGGTTTCCCCATCTTCCTTATAATTTCTTTTAGAAGCAACTTCCCAAAATTTATCCTCCTATTGTGAGCCACAGAATACCCAAAGATTTGCAGTAGTGAAGATATATTGTTGAAGTTGTTCTTTGTAGTGGGAGCAAACACTTTGGCTAACGTGTCAAAGAAATAGTCCCACTCACTTACCAACTTGGACTTTGTCAGTCTTACCAAATTGATCTCACCCTGATATCTAATAGAATAGAAAAATTCTAGAATTTCTGGTACAGTGGGTGGATCCATGAAATTGTCAGTTGGAAAGCCCAAAATTCTGTTCACGTCCTCTTCAGTCACCATATATTCATGACCTCCTATGCTGAATGAGAACTGAACTCTGCCTGCAGTACTCCTATTCCTAGCAGTGGAATACAGAGCCCTAAGTGCTAACACTTGCAACGGGGCGTCCAGAGTAATTGCAGTTCTGACGAGTGAATGTTCATTCATAAATACGATCCACGGTCGAAACCTCTCGACTGAACAATTCACCGGATTAAAATATCCAACAAAATTAGTTTTTACTAATTCGCAATAACCAGCCATTTTTTTGATTTAAGCTATTACAAATAATAAAATTATAAAGTGCGATTACAAATTTAAAATTAACAAATACAGCCAATAATTCGAAAATTACAACCAAAGAAAAATTAACAACCCTAATTTTTATTAATCCCCAATTCAACTTTAAGCAACAAAACACTACACAAACAGACCTCTAAATCAATAAAAATCGCATATAACTACGATTTAAATCAAACAACAAGAACAATCGATTTTCTTCGAAAATTGGGCAGAGTTTTGCTTAGCTTTACACGATTTTAACAAACTAGCAAGTAATTATACTTGTAATCTGGGAGCAAAGCAACTGATAGCAGTTGAAAAATGATAAAGATCGATCGTTTTCTTGTTTTTAAAAAAAACTGTTCGATTATATGAGTGTGTGTATGACTGCGTGTGTGTATATGTATGAAAATAGGACTGAGTATGACTTAATTAAGGGAATTAACCTTATATGCTCGGTATGACTTTAATTAAAAACAAGGCACTTGTATTTCTCGGTATGACTTAACAAAAGTCATACCGAGTTTTATTTACATAAAACTGAGTGAATATGTCGGTATGACCTTTTTGATTAACTCTCGGTATGACTTATTTACAAACAAAAAAGGTCATGCCGAGATTTATTCAATAAGTCATGCCGAGATTTATTCAATAAGTCATGCCGAGATTTTTTTAATAAAGTCATACTGTTAAACTAAACCAATAAAATTAAGAAACTATTTTAATAAATATAACAAAAATTTACATACTTATAATTTTTTAAAGACATAAAATAAATAAATATTTACATTACTAATTGTTTTAATTAATTTAGGAATTAAATTAACTCAGCTTGAATTAATTTAATAAGCAAATTAATTGAATAATTAATAACATAAACATTTATTTTTAAAGTACAATAAAAAATTTGAAAAATAAACAATAATATACACATGCTTAACATAACTATACTAAAAATTAGAAAAATATATTCATTAATTTACTTAATGCTTATAAATGCTTAATTTAAACAAAAGTACTTATGCTTTTATTGAAATAATTATCTTGTAGGAATATTGATTTAATCTTAAGATAATTTTCCAAAAATTCATAAGCTCTGGGATTTTATTAATTCAAGTCTCATAAACTCTTTAAATATTAACATTTAATATTTATGAGCTTAAATTAATTCCTAGCAAACAAAAATTTAGCCATAGTTTAACATCCCCAATTCACTAACCAACTTTGAGAAAGTGGATTCATCAAGTGGTTTTGTGAAGATGTCGGCTATCTGATCTTCTGTGGGTACAAAATGTAGCACCACAGTTCCGTTCATGACATGCTCTCTGATAAAGTGATACCTTATGTCAATGTGCTTGGTTCGCGAATGTTGTACAGGATTGTTGGAAATAGCTATAGCACTTGTGTTGTCGCAGAAAATTGGAATTTTGTTCAACGCAAGTCCATAGTCATTTAGCTGATTCCTGATCCACAAGATCTGTGCACAACAGCTACCTGCCGCAATGTATTCTGCTTCGGCTGTCGAGGTAGATACTGAATGCTGTTTCTTGCTGTACCAGGAGATCAACCGTCGTCCTAGAAACTGACAGCTTCCAGAAGTACTTTTCCTGTCCATCCTGCACCCTGCATAATCTGAATCTGTATAGCCTATTAGGTCAAAACCTGTATCCTTAGGGTACCAAATTCCTAGATTTGGTGTACCCTTTAGATATCTAAAAATTCGTTTAACGGCTATAAGATGAGATTCCCTAGGGTCAGATTGAAACCTTGCACATAAGCATGTTGCAAACATTATATCGGGTCTACTAGCAGTTAGATATAATAAAGAGCCTATCATACCTCTGTAGCTTGTGATGTCAACTTTCTTACCAGTTTCATCTTTGTCAAGCTTCGTGGCTGTAGGCATTGGGGTTTTTGCCGGTGAAGAATCTTCTAGACTATATTTTCTGAGAAGATCTCTTACGTACTTTGATTGGCAAATAAAAATCCCATCTTCCTTTTGCTTTACTTGCAATCCAAGGAAGAATGACAGTTCACCCATCATGCTCATCTCATATCTACTCTGCATTAACTTAGCAAATCTCTTGCACAAGTTTTCGTTAGTAGAACCAAATATAATATCGTCAACATAAACTTGGACAAATATCATATCTTTATTATGTAATTTATAAAAGAGAGTTTTATCTATGACACCTCTAGTGAAACCATTTTCAAGTAAAAACTCAGAGAGAGTGTCATACCATGTCCTCGAAATTCATTGTGATGTTGTGTTCTGCCAGTTGATCCTTCATCTCCCCCTGAGTTGCTGCCAGGATGACTTGTTGATCCACCACTGGTATTAGTAGAATCCCCAGTGTTGCCATTGTTTCCACCATTAATACCTGGATCATTACCATCATTGATGTCATTATTTCCTGCTGCAACTTCAGGTTCTTCTTCATCATCAGTATGTGAGTCTGGATAATTGTCGAATTTTAATGACTCAGAAGAATCTTCAGTTTGGATACTTGGGAGTTTAGTGTCATCAAAAGTTACATTGACACTTTCCTTCACTTGGTGCTGATCAATTATGTAAACCCTATATGCTCTTCTTGAATATCCGACAAAAATGGCTTCATGTGCCTTGGCCTCAAATTTGCCAATGCGTTCATCTCCATCTTTTAGCACAAAGCATTTGGCTCCAAATACATGAAAGTACTTGAGAGTTGGTTTCTTGCCAGCCATTAATTCATAGGGAGTTTTCATATGATCTTTGTTGATCAGAGTTCGATTCTGAGTATAACAAGCTGTATTAACTGCTTCAGCCCAGAAGTAGATAGGTAACCTTGATTCACTTAGCATAGTCCTTGCAGCTTCAATCAGGGTTCGATTTTTCCTTTCTACAACTCCATTTTGTTGTGGAGTTCTTGGTGCTGAGTACTGCCTTGTTATCCCCTTGTCTGAGCAGAAGTTATTCAGAACTTCATTTTTGAATTCTGTTCCATTATCTGATCTGATTGCTCGGACAGATAACTTTGAATCTAACTCAATCAGCTTTATATGATCAATCACCAAATGTGGAGTTTCATCTTTAGAATTCAAGAATAAAACCCATGTATACTTTGTGAAGTCATCCACAATCACTAAGGCGTATTTCTTCCTTGACATAGACAGAATATTTACTGGACCAAATAAATCCATGTGAAGGAGTTGAAGTGGTTCAGTGATGTTTGTAGTGTCTGTGCCTCTGTGAGTTGCTTTCTTTGACTTGCCTTTTTGACATGCCTCACACAATCCTTCTTGTGTAAATTCCATCGGAGGCAGTCCTCTCACCAAATCCCTCTTGACTAGAGAGTTCATTGTTTTGAAATTCAGGTGTGAGAGCTTCTTGTGCCATAGCCAACTTTCCTCTGTTGAAGCTTTTGAATAGAAACAGTTTGCTTCAGCTTCAGTTCCCGAGTTGAAATCAGCTACGTACAAGTTTCCTTTCCTTACTCCACGCAAGGCTAGTCTGTCTTCTTTAGAATGAGCTATTAAGCACTTCTCCTTGATAAAGTTTACTTTGTAACCTCTATCACAAAATTGACTGACGCTGAGTAGATTGTGCTTAAGTCCTTCCACCAAAGAGACATTTTCAATGATAACATTTCCTGTATTTAACTTGCCATATCCCATAGTCATTCCTTTGCTGTTATCTCCAAAGGTGACGATTGGGCCAGCTCTCTCAACCACGTCTGATAGCAGGGCTCTATCTCCGGTCATATGCCTTGACGATCCGCTGTCCAGGATCCATATAACTCGGTTTGCCTGTTTAACTCCCTGCAATTATCAAACAGATTAATTTGTCTTCGGAGCCCAAAATTGATTGGGCCCGGCATACTTAAAAAATTGACCTTTGTCTGCTTTGACAACAGATCCTTTTCGAACAACATCCTTTTCTTCCTTGACTGTTCCTACCTTCCTATAAACAGTCTTAACAACTTTCTGTTTAGACTTAGGAATATATGATTCCTTCTTCTCAGGTGAAGGAGTCGCAGTCTTGGATTTAGCAAATTTACTATTGATGTGCTGTCTAGGTGTCATGTTATCTTTCTTAGCTATCATGCGTTTGAAGTAAGCAGTCATAGCATTAAAGGCACATAACATGCAATTCATTATACCACAAGGTTTATGGAAAGCATCAATAGTAGGCATGTTATTCAATACAGTAGGAGGCTTAACAGATTCTACTTCAATTTTCTCAGCAGATTTGAAGTTTTCAGTAGAATGAAATTTATTGTTACTGTTCCTACTGTTCACAAATATGTTGGGTCTGTTCATTTTACTCTTTAAGTCTTTTGCACCTACACCAGGTCTGGGGGAATCAGAAGTTCCCACATCTTTCACTGGTGTTTCTAGTGCACATTTTTCTTTCTGGACATTAACTCCTTTTATGTCCTTAACCTGTTCTCCTCTCTTCTTCTCTTCCTCAAGATCTTCCAGCTGCATTTCATATGCAATTATTACAGAGGTCTCAAGGATGGGTTCAGCTATCGGTGTTATGAAGAGAGGTTTCGGTGTGTCTTTAACAACATGTGGGATACCCCTTTCTTCAGCACTTTTTCTAAAGGGGGTTATGTTGCTTGGTTTTCCTACAGATTTGTTATACTCGAAGCCTATTCCAACTTTACGATTTATTTCTTGTTGGTCAACTAGGTTCTTAACAATATATGAGGAATTCTTATAAGCAAGACACTTCTTCTTTTCTTCTTCTATCTGGTTTCTGAGATTAGTTTCTACTACAACATGACAACTGACTTTGCTGACTTGAACAGCTAAGTCTTCAGTCAACTTAATAGTCAACTTGTCATGATTTCTTTTTAACTGTTTAAAAACTTCAGTCTCATCAATTAACTCTTTGACTTTGAGTCTGAGTTTCTTAACTTTATCTCTTTCACCATCTAGTTCTTTACCTAGCAAAGCAAACATCTTAGGACACGAAGGATTTACCTCTATTCCTCTGTCACTGGTGGGAGACAGTGATCCCTCTGATGAAGCCATAAGAGCAAGATTTCCCAGCTCTTCCTCATCATCGTTATCTGAGTCATCCCAGCTTTTGCCTGCTGCTAGATAGGACTTTCCTTGATGCTTTTTCACTAGCGCATCATACTTCTCCTTGAGCTCTTCATAAGACTCTCTCTTCTTCCCTTGCTTAGGCTTCTTGCACTCAGTTGCAAAGTGGCCTAGCTCATTACAGTTGAAGCAACGAAACTTGCTTCTATCAACTAAGCCGGTCTTGTAGCCGCTTTTTGATACTGCTGTCGAAGAACCTCCTCTTTGGAATCTTCCAAAATTAGGCTTACTTCTGAATGAGGAGTTTCTTCGGAATCTCATGTTGCCAAACTTCCTGGCAACCATAGCTAGAGATTCATCTTCTAGCTGATCTAGTTCTTCCAGTGAGTAGAAATCACCATCTTCTTGTTTGTCAGAAGTATGTCCAAGTTCTGGAACCACATACTCTGTTGAACTGTTAGAAGGTGCAACAGCCTTCACTTCTTCTTTCTCTGGTGCTTCTACCATTAATGCCTTGGAGGAACTCAGTACCTTACCTCTTCCATACATTTCTCTGGTTTGGATCTGTTCCAGCTCATAAGTTTTTAAAACTCCGTAGAGTCTTTCTAGGGTTATTTCTTTCATGTCCCTAGATTCCCGGATGGCTGCAATCCTGTGCTCCAGATGCTCTGGTAAGGTCAACAAAAACTTCCTGTTCACCTCTTGGTTCTGATAAAACTTTCCATTCATGTTTAGCTCGTTTATCAATTTGTTTAGTCTCTGAAACACCTCAGAGATACCCTCACCAGGGTTGGATCTAAACTGTTCATATTGGGTGGTCAGGATCTCCAGTCTATTCTCCTTAACTTCTTCAGTTCCCTCATTGATAATTTCAATTGTTTCCCAGATTTGTTTTGCATTCTTGCAATTGACTACTTGGTTGTACATGATGTAGTCTAGGGATTCAATTAATATGAGCTTCAGATTATTATCAAGGGACACAGCTTCTGTTTCCTCATCTGTATAGTCTGCCGGACTTTTCGGAAACTGTCTGTGGGGAATTACGACCCCATCTACTGTATGTTCGAGAACAACTGATATAGGGAGCTCAACACCTTTAGCCATAATCAATGCATACTTAGGATTTGCAATCCCGATAAACAGTAGCATTTTTTGTTTCCACAAGTTGTAGTGTTCTCTGTCGAACTGTGGAATCTTGATGCTTGTAACTTTCTGGGTACTCATCTTTAATAAGATTAAAAATTAAGTGTTTCAAAAAAAATATTTTAATTTTTGACTGAAAACAATTTTTGATCAGAAATAATTTTTAGTGAAAAATTATTTCGAATAAAAAATTATTTTGAATTAAAAATAATTTTTGAGATCTGTATGAGTTGCGGAATTTTTGGTTTGGATCTGATATTTTCTATATCAACCTGGCTTTGATACCAATTGTTGGTCCCTGATATTGTAGAAGGGGGGTTGAATACAATATCTGAAAATTAACCGCGGAATAATTAGGATTAAAAATATTATTTTAATTTCTCTCGAAATATTAATTATAATGAAATACTGTTCAAGTGAAAGATATAATTTTAACTTGATTAGTATTACACAATTAATATGAAGATTAGATTCTATAACTGATATAAAAATCTAGAACGAATTCGACATGAAGTGTTCGAGTTTAATCAATTATATTCAAACTTGCACAGAAATCTGTGAATATTACAATGCAGACAAATTTCTGAATTTGAACTGATTTTCTTAACTCTTAACAAGTTGAACACTAACAAATGAAGCAAGCACCTCATATTTATAGAGGTTGGAAAAAGGCTGGTATGACCTTTTTCCATATGACTTAATTTCAAGAAAATAAGTCTGTATGACTTATTTTAACACTTGTATGTCTTTTAAAAGACTGGGCATGACTTATTTCTGGTCGGTATGACTTTCTAAATTTCGGTATGACTTATTGAAAGTCATATTCGAATTATATTTAATTAAAATAAGTCGGTATGACTTATTATAATTAAACAAAATTCAATCAGCATGACCTTTACTTAAAACTGCTCGGTATGACTTATGTAAATAGGTCGGTATGACTTATTTAAATAGGCTCGGTATGACTTATTTATATATATATATATAAGAAATTCGGTATGACTTATTTAATAAGTCATACTAACTGATTATATATATATATAAGTCATTTTAATCCATTTCTTTTATAGTAAATTAATTCTACTTAAATTAATTAGTTAATTTACAAATTAAATTAAATTCAACTTGAATTAATTTAATTAGATAAATTAAATAATTAATTAACAATTGATAGTAGAATTAAAATACTATCTTTGGAATTTGCATAGCCGTGCTGTCAGTCTTGAAATCTTCCCATTTTTTTTCTTCGTCTTCTGATCTTGAAACCTCTTGAATTAAATGAAGAATAAATATTATATTAGTTGACACACAAATGTACTGTCTGGTTCATCCGTGTCATCCAAATAAATATTCTCCATTTAAAATAACATTTCACTAGAGGCCTTCTGTCATTAATTCTTCTTCACTGTTTGCATTCTTCTTCTGGAATCTGCTAGTAGTAACCACTTGAAATCTTCTATATCTTCTGTCTTCAATAGAAGTACTACCACTTTATTAAATTCACTGACGCTTGAACAAATAATTGAACTTCTTCCAGTGTTGAGTAGTAATTCTACAAAATACCTCTGATACTTGGATCCTTTGTGATTAGTTGACTGTCTTCGTCTTGATTCCTGTTTAGTGTTTAGTATTTACTTCTCTTTATTAGTTAGAGTTGAGTTGCCATCTAATTATTACAAATAGGCCTAGCCATATGCCTTTCAATACTAAATTTAGGGCACAACAACTACCCCCGGTTCCTCGAAGTCATAGAATGCAAGGAGAACCTTATGTCCAAACCTTGAACACAACCCCCCATAACCTCTCATGAATGAACTTTAAAATGAAAGCTTCGGCACTTCTTCCCTAAGCCTACATGAGCTAACTCATTGTAGGAAACAAGGAAATTAGTGTAGAACCTTCACCGCATCATTATGTTATGTCAATTGAAACCAATTATCCTAGGGGCTTCACAGATGAATCTCGTAAATTCTGACCTGAGGACCCCATAGGTTCAAATATAGGAACCTTATAGGTTCAGGTATGGGAACCCTCGTAGGTTCAGGTATGGGAAACTCGTACCTCATTAGGCTCTAGCCATATGCATTTATATCCTGAAATTGGCTTCTTTTTTTAAAAATAAATAAATTAAACCCTCAATAATATCAAGAGATATAGATAATAGTGTTTATTAACTTGAATTTAAAATTCAAATTAGGCCCTTCAAATGCCCCTTAGAAGGCCGTGTTGCTCGGTACATGAACTTCTCATTTAATCAAAATTCATCCACCCCAGCCGTGCCAATAGAAGATTGCCACCTGTCCTATACATACACGCCTTTATTCGCGTATATATACCTGTGTCTTGGCACTTCCATATACTTTTTCCATCTTTTATCTACTCAAAAGAAAACTAAAGAGCTCCCAAGCCCCTTTTGAAGTAAAAAATCCAGACGTCCCCAGATTCCGACCGAGCTCATTAATCTCAATCACATCTCTAATCCAAAATCAGGTAAGTCCACCAATCACTCCTTTCATCATTTTCTCCTTACCTTTGTGTTATTTCCATCACAAAAACATGCTTGCACAGATGTCGATGCTCACACCCTTTTGGAACTTACATCCTTATGTATGTATTCTGTCACGTATATGATACCTATGATCATTGTCGACTCAAGCTTAATGATGTGATGATGTTGATGTCTTTGATGATTGATTGCATGTAACTGAAAGGCATATGACTAGGCCTATTTGTAATAAGTAGATGACAACTCAACTCAGATAAGAAAGAGAAGTAAATAATAAATATGATAATAGGAATCAAGACAAAACATGTCAACTAGACATGAAGAATCAGAATATCAGAAGAATTCTGACAAGACTACTACTCAATACTGAAAGAAGTTCATTTATATGATCAAGAGTCGGTGTAAAATAAAAGAGTAGTATCTCAAGGAGTTCAGAAGATATAGAAGGTTTTAAGTGCATACTACAGAAAGATTCAAGAAGAAGAAAATTATAGAGGAAAAACAAAGAGAAGACAAGACATGACAAGACAAGATATAAAGACCACTACAGTAGAAATGAGAATCAACATTTAGTTAGTCATCCGTGAACCCGACCAGTGCACAGGGTGTCAACAATATCAGTGAAGATTCGTCATCATAAAGTTCAAGTGGTTAGAAAGAAGACAGAGCAAAGACAGAAAGATTTCGGAGCTAAAAAAGGTTATACAAGTCAAGATAGTATTTTAATTCTACTAACAAAAGTTAATTAATTATTTAATTTATCTATTTAAATTAATTCAAGTTGAATTTAATTTAATATATAAATTATTTAATTAAATTAAGTAGAATTATTAATTATAAAAAGATATGACTTGGTATGAATTTTAATAAATTCTAAAAGACTTATTTAAAAGTCATACCAAATTTAACATAAAAAAGTCATACAAGGCCTTGCAAAAAAAGTCATACCGAGCTACTATCAAAAGTCATACCGAGCAAGTGAAGCAAAGGTCATACCGAATGTTGAATAAAAAAGTCATACTGAGACTATTCTAGAAAGTCATGCCGAGCTATATGAAAATGTCATACCAAGCTATAAGGGAAAAGTCATACCGAGATCTTGATCAAAAAGTCATACAGATTTCTTACAGTCAAAAGTCATACCGAAACTTGAGATCAAAAGTCATACCGAGACAAATTGAAAAGTCATACCGATTTTTTAAAGGTCATACACGAGCTATTGGAAAGTCATACAAGTGTTTTTGAAAAGTCATACTGGCTTAAAAAAGTCTGAAAAATATCCTGAATTGAAAAGTCATATAAGCTTCTCATCCTCTATAAATATGAGGCAATCGGCTTCATATTTCATATTAAAAAACCATTCAAATTTAGTAATTTGTCTAATTGTCATATTTACAGACTTTCTGTGCTGGTTTGAATTTAAGTAAAACAATTCATGTCAAATTTGTTCTAGGAATTAAGGAATATTCTACAGAATATTATAACACCCTTTCAAGTTTAATATACGTATTTAACTTGAATCTTGTTTACTTACTTACTAATTTTATAGATCTTAAATGTTTATTCATGAAAATAGAAAGCTAGTAAGTCAGTCTCCTAAACAGTACAAGGACTCGAACACTCAATAAAAACAATAATTTAATTTCATAAATTATTATGAGTATCGCATTCAACCCCCCTTCTACGATACTTCCGGGACCCAACGGTAACACTCATCTGCATAATTGCACAACTGATACACGCTGTTACCCACATACATGACCCTCCACCTTCCTCATTTGAACCTTGTTATATGAATCATCTGTATATATATCATTCGTGAATATATCGGCATGTTTGTCAATAATCCATTCTACCCAAGCATTTGGGTTCACTATCTGATGTTATATGCACAATCCTTGGTTTGTGTCATGGGGCTTCATGGAAGGAGCCCTCTGTCACATATAAACACTACCCCTAATAGGGCCCTGCCACGGCGAAATTACTTCAATATGCCTATAGATGTGTCAACAATGACCCTATCATGCGTTTGAATAAAGGTCTGAATTGAAGCCCTTTCACTTGAGCATTATCCAGAAAATCCTGAGTCTAGTACCAAATACCGCATTTGAGGTTCTATTGAGGAACCTCGAACCTTGAACCCAGAACCCCCAATCCTAAAGCTAGAACCTCCAATCTGGAAGCTAGAACCTCCTTCACCCCACAACTTCATAGTTCAATCATTTCAATACTCTTATACCAGCTGTAGATTCAGAATCTTGACCCTTAGGTACATAAATTTTTGTCACATCCTTGCGATTTCCTCGAACTTCACGTTTAGTTGGGCCTGACACTGATACTCTCAACCATTTTACAGATGACAGATCAATCATCTCCCTCCACTCCAGTAGCTTCATCAATCAAGAAAGCTTCATCCTTTGGAGCAGACAAGAAAGTCCACCCATCTTTTACTACACCAATATCAGCCCTCCCCATGACTGTCAGAATCCTAAACATCAGTAACAAAACTAGATCCAAAGTTTTAATACTCAATCCTGAAGATGCCCAAATAGCCATAAGACTAGTATCCTTTGACGAAGAAGTAGGAACCTCCAAACCTGGACCTTTAACCCTGAACATCATTCCCCTTAATGACATAACTGAAGAAGAAAGTGAGGCCTTAATAAGCTTATCTTACGAAGTCCAAACCCCATGTAGACTGCCAGAAGAGGATGAGTCCTTCCAAGAAAGCCACGAACTAAATGAGAGATACAAAAGTGGAAGTCAACCTGAGGTTAAGAGACAACCCCCTAAATAAAAAGGACAGAACTGTGTTGTGAGTAGATGGACTCTCAGGTGACAGCTATCAAGTTGGCTAATCTGCTAGGGACCTGCGACCCAGGGTGTCAACTAGTGGTTCCCCAGCCTGGGGAGAGGTGTTACAGGTTCGATAGTCTTGAACCCCATAGAGCCATTCCCCAGGCTGTGCTCTCCACTGCTTACTTCAAGCTAGGATTGAGCCTGCCATTTCATCAATTTATTAAGAAGATTCTAGACTTCTATGACATCTCCGCCCACCAATTAATACCAAATTCTTATCGGATGGCAATATGTATGTTTCTAATCTATGATAAAGATTTTCATGTGAGATTATCAGCCCCAAAATTAGGGTATTTTTACAAACTAAAAGAGAAAGGGAAAAAAGTCGGCTGCTTCTATCTTGCCGCATGGCCTACCCATTCTAGTAAGTACATAAAGGGCACCAAAGAGCTCATGTCAGGGTGTCATGAGCACTTTGTATACTGCTATGATTGTCCCACATATAGGAAAGATTTTAACATCTCCCCTGATAAGTAGAGAAACTCATTCTTTCTTTGTCTAAGAAACTGAGCTTCGTCAATGAACCCCTTTAATGTTAGCTTTCATTTATGATCTTCATAGAAATCCAGAAGCAGACCCCCCTTTCTGGAATGAAGTTAGACAGAGCAAAGAGAGCCTTGAAAGTGGTGTCTAAACTAGGAGACGGTGCTAGCTTGTTGACACCCTAAAATTTGCATAAGTTGAAGTTCGCAATGGTGGATGACCCCTCGACATTGATTGGTTGGGATGATGTCGATGGTGGGGTTTGACCAGACAGAGGTTCTTGCCTTCCACCTCATAACCTCACATTCACCCAATTCCATCATATTCTGATCGCTTACTTGTACATTGCATTCTTTCATACTCACATATCTTTGATGTCCATTGTGCTAACATGTTTCTTATTCATGTTGATTCGCAGAAATGGCTTCTAGTGTGCCAAGGTTCCTCAAATAAGCTGTTAAGTATGAAGACCTTTATAAGGATGAAATAGATGTTGAACCAGTTTCCCAGTCAACCCATATGGCAAGAATTAAGGTCAGAGCTTTTATTAGTGAAAAGTCTTCTTCTTCTTCCAAGGGAAGAACTTCACTAGAGCCCTTGGAAACCCTGGGTTCTCGTCAGTAAAAAATGGTCGGACTTCTACTGTCCAAGGAAACTCATAAACCTGAATCTGTTCCCGTATTCTAATACATAATAGAGATACTTGTAAACCACGTCACTACAGAGACCCTCATAGAGTGTAACAAACTCAAGCTAGTTGATGCTTCTCGGGCCATCACTCACACGAATGCCCAAAACCTGTTCTTAAAACTCAAGTTTGACGATAAGATTATAGAGGCGGTGAGTGGAGACTTGCAGTTGAAGGATGAGGCCAAGCAATTGAAGTCCAAGGTTCAGGAACTAGAGAAGGAAGAGAAGAAGTTGAAAGAGTCCATGGTGAAGCTCAAAGCCGGTGAGACCTCCTGGATGAAGGAGAAGAAGAAGCTAGATGCGTTGGTGATAAGCCAGGATAGGGAAAAGGAGGAGCTGGCCTCCAAATTCACGGAACTAGAGGAAAAGGTCGAGGACCTCACTGTAGCAGTAAACGTGTACAAGGCTACAAGGGTCAGTCAAAAGAAGACTAGGTACAATGATGGCTATAATCATGACATCAAAGATTATATTCCTACAACTCTTGATCTGTTCCTAACCATTGATTGGACTCTGATGGGAGATGAAGATGTTTTTATAGTTGCTGACATCCAGAAAGAGAAAGATTCCAAAGAGGTTCCTCAAGTTGCTGCCACAGATGAAAAGATTCAGGAGAAGGTTCTACTAGAAACCGAGGTGTATATACCGAGCTCGGATGCAGGGGATGAAGCTTTTATTTCTAATCAAGAGGGACGGGTCTGCCCCAAAGGAACCTAAGGTTGATGCTTTCCCAAAGTCTAGTCCTCCTAAGCTTCTCCTTTACTCTTGTTTAAGTACTTTTGAACATTTTTAATTATGGTTGGTTCTGATGGATATTTTGTGGCGATGCCACCTTGAATTTTTAATGAGGGTGCGGACTCCTCTGAAGGTCTCGTAGGTTATAACTTGAATTTAGTTTCTATAGCTTTCCCGTAATCACATGGATGCTTTTCTTTTATTGAACCTGCATGCCTTTAAGAAAATATCTTGTGCACACACATACATATGCTAGCATGTTAAATACACGTATAAATAGTTTCATGCATAACTTTTGTCATGTTATACAAGAATATAGCATAGCTTCTTTGATATGCATGGACCTCAGCAATGTTGCCATGTTATATGAGTATAACTGTACTTGACCTTTAGACATAGCATGCTATTAGGTTTGAATGCGTCTCGATGTATTTATCGAACCAACAACAAGTATCTAAGTAATACATTACCAGGTTCAAGCATATATAATAATACTATATAACTAATTCAGTTAAGTTTAGATCTTACTTGTAATGATAGTCTCGATATGGATCAAGTCATAGTAATTAAGTTAGAGTCTAGGATCTGTTTCATGGGACCTCATGGAGGTTCATTTATGAGAAGCTCAGGTTGACGGGTAAACCTTGAACCTGTCGGGTTCCTTCCCCATTCCTGAACTTCAGTTGTCCATAACTCTTAAACCTCGAGCCCTATAGAGTCAGACTACATGGTCTTGATATTTCAGGACTCGCTAGAACAATGAATATAAAAAAAGGAATGTTCGCAATCTCTGACCATCGATAGGTAATTTGTAGACAAGTTGTTTCAGAGTTTTCATAAAATCCATAAATAAGTGGGGAGAGAGACAATCATGAACCTAGAGCACGTTTATGAGGTGACTCGAGAACCTGAGGTATCAGGACCTTCACGAATCTCTTGTACTGTGAGAGAGATAGGCAGTCATGAACCTGAGGTATTAGGATCATCATGAACCTCGAGCATGCTTATGAGGTGACTCATGAACTTGAGGTGTTAGGATCTTTATGAACCTTTAGTACTGTGAAAGAGAGAGGCAGTCATGAATCTAAGGTATCAGGATCTTCATGAACCTCGAACACGCTTATGAGGTGACTCGTGAACCTGAGGTGTTAGGATCTTCATGAATCTCTAGTACTGTAAGAGAAAAAGGCAGTAATGAACCTCGAGCACGCTTATGAGGTGACTCGTGAACCTGAGGTATCAGGATCTCCACGAACCTCTGGTAATATGAGAGATATAGGTAGTCATGAACCTGAGGTATCAGGATGTTTATGAACCTCGAGCACGCTTATGAGGTGACTCGTGAACCTGAGGTATCAGGACCTCCACGAACCTCTGGTAATATGAGAGATATAGGTAGTCATGAACCTGAGGTATCAGGATGTTCATGAACCTCGAGCACACTTATGAGGTGACTCGTGAACCTTAGGTGTCAAGATCTTCATGAACCTCTGGTACTGTGAGAGAGAAAGAGAGAGAGGTAGTCATGAAACTGAGGTATCAAGATCTTCATGAACCTCGAGCACGCTTATGAGGTGAATCGTAAACCTGAGGTGTCAGGATCTTCACAAACCTCTAGTAATGTGAGAGATAGAGAATCATGAACCTGAGGTATCAGGATCTTCACAAACCTCGAGCACATTTATGAGGTGACTCGTGAACCTAAGGTGTTAGGATCTTCATGAACCTCTGGTACTGTGAGAGAGAGAGAGAGAGAGAGAGGCAGTCATGCACCTGAGGTATAAGGATCATCATGAACCTCAAGCATGCTTATGAGGTGACTCGTGAACCTGAGGTGTCAGGATCTTTACGAACTTCTGGTATTGTGTGTGACAGAGAGGAAATCATGAACCTGAGATATCAGGATCATCATGAACCTCGAGCACGCTTATGAAGTGACTCGTGAACTTGAGGTTCCAGGATCTTCACGAACATCTGGTACTATAAGAGAGATAGGCATTCATGAACTTGAGGTATCAGGATCTTCATAAACCTCGAGCATGCTTATGATGTGACTCATGAACCTGAGGTGTCAGGATCTTCACAAACATCTGGTACTGTGAGAAAGAGAGGCAGTTATGAACCTGAGGTATCAGGATCTTCATGAACATCGAGCACACTTATGAGGTGACTCATGAACCTGAGGTGCCGGGATCTTCACTAACCTCTAGTACTATGATAGAGAGAGAGGCAGTCTTGAACATGAGGTATCGTGATCCTCATGAACCTCATGCACGCTTATGAGGTGACTCATGAACATGAGGTGTGAGGATCTTCATGAACCTCTGGTACTATGAGAGAGAGAGGTAGTCATGAACATGAGGTATTAGGATGTTCATGAACCTCGAGCATGCTTATGAGGTGACTCATAAACCTGAGGTGGCAGGATCTTCACGAACCTCTGGTACTATGAGAGAGAGACAGTCATGAACCTGAGGTATTAAGATCTTCATGAACCTCGAGCACGCTTATGAGGTGACTCGTGAACCCGAGGTATCAGTATCTTCACAAACTTTTGGTATTGTGTGTGAGAGAGAGAGGCAATCATGAACCTAAGATATCAGGATCTTCATGAACCTCGTGCACGATTATGAGGTGACTCGTGAACCTGAGATGTCAGGATCTTCACGAACCTCTGGTATTGTGAGAGGGAGAGGCAATCATGAACATGAGATATCAGGATCTTCATGAACCTCGAACACACTTATCAGGTGACTCATAAACCTGAGGTGCCAGGATCTTCACGAACCTCTGGTACTATGAGAGAGAAAGAGGCATTCATGAACTTGAGGTATCAGGATCTTCATGAACCTCGAGCACGCTTATGAGGTGACTCGTGAACCTGAGGTGTCAAGATCTTCACCAACCTCCGGTACTGTGAGAAAGAGAGGCAGTTATGAACCTGAGGTATCAGGATCTTCATGAACATCGAACTCACTTATGAGGTGACCATTGAACTTGAGGTGCCAGGATCTTCATTAACCTCTGGTACTATGAGAGAGAGAGAGGTAGTCTTGAGCATGAGGTATCGGGATCTTCATGAACCTCAAGCATACTTATGAGGTGACTCGTGAACCTGAGGTGTCAGGATCTTCACGAACCTCTGGTACTATGAGAGAGAGAGGTAGTCATGAACCTGAGGTATCGGGATGTTCATGAACTTCGAGCATGCTTATGAGGTGAATCATAAACCTGAGGTGTTAGGATCTTCACGAACCTCTGGTACTATAAGAGAGAGAGGCAGTCATAAACCTGAGGTATTAAGATCTTCATGAACCTCGAGCACGCTTATGAGCTGACTCATGAACCCGAGGTATCAGGATCTTCACGAACTTCTAGTGTTATATGAGAGATATAGAGGCAATCATGAACCTGAGATATCAGGATCTTCATGAACATCGAGCACGCTTATGAGGTTACTCGTGAACCTGAGATGTCAGGATCTTCACGAACCTCTGGTATTGTGAGAGGGAGAGACAATCATGAACATGAGATATCAGGACCTTCATGAACCTCGAGCACGCTTATGAGGTGACTCGTGAACCTGAGGTGCCAGGACCTTTACCAACATTTGGTATTGTGAGAAATAGAGGCAGTTATGAACCTGTGGTATCAGGATCTTAATGAACCTCAACCACACTTATGAGGTGACTCGTGAACCTGAGGTGCCAGGATCTTCAATAACTACTGGTACTAGGAGAGAGAGAGGCAGCCTTGAACCTTAGGTACTAGGATCTTCATCAACCTCAAGCACGCTTATGAGGTGAGTCATGAAGCTGAGGTGTCAGGATCTTCATGAACCTCTGGTACTATAAGAGAGAGAGGCAGTCATGAACCTGAGGTATTAAGATCTTCATGAACCTCGAGCACGATTATGAGCTGACTCATGAACCCGAGGTATCAGGATCTTCACGAACTTCTAGTATTATGTGAGAGATATAGAGGCAATCATGAACCTGAGATATCAGGATCTTCATGAACATTGAGCACGCTTATGAGGTTACTCGTGAACCTGAGATGTCAGGATCTTCACGAACCTCTGGTATTGTGAGAGGGAGAGACAATCATGAACATGAGATATCAGGATCTTCATGAACCTCGAGCATGCTTATGAGGTGACTCGTGAACCTGAGGTGCCAGGATCTTCACCAACATTTGGTATTGTGAGAAATAGAGGCAGTTATGAACCTGAGGTATCAGGATCTTCATGAACCTCAACCACACTTATGAGGTGACTCGTGAACCTGAGGTGCCAGGATCTTCAATAACTACTGGTACTAGAAGAGAGAGAGAGGCAGTCTTGAACCTTAGGTATCAGGATCTTCATCAACCTCAAGCACGCTTATGAGGTGACTCATGAAGCTGAGGTGTCAGGATCTTCACGAACCTCTTGTCCTATAACAGAGAGAGGTAGTCATGAATTTGAGGTATTAGGATGTTCATGAACCTCGAGAATGCTTATGAGGTAACTCATAACCTGAGGTGTCAGGCACTTCACGAACCTCTGGTACTATGAGAGAGAGAGGCAGTCATGAACTTGAGGTATTAAGATCTTCATGAACCTCGAGTACGGTTATGAGGTGACTCGTGAACCTGAGTTGTCAGGATCTTCACGTACCTCTGGTACTGTGTGAGAGAGAGGCAGTCATGGACCCGAGGTATCAGGATCTTCATAATCCTCGAACACGGTTATGAGGTGACTCGTGAACCTGAGGTGTCAGGATCATCACGAACCTCATGTATTGTGTGTGAGAGAGAGGCAGTCATGAACCTGAGTTATCAGGATCTTCATGACCTCAGGCACGCTTATGAGGTGACTCTTGAACCTGAGGTATCAGGATCTTCACAAACCTCTAGTACTGTGTGAGATAGAGGCAATCATGACCATGAGATATCAGGACCTTTATGAACCTCGAGCACGCTTATGAGGTGACTCGTGAACCTGAGGTGTCAAGATCTCCACGAACCTCTGGTAATATGGGAGTGATATGTAGTCATGAACCTGAGGTTTCAGGATGTTCACGAACATCGAGCACGCTTATGAGGTGACTCATGAACCTTAGGTGTCAAGATCTTCATGAACCTCGGGTACTGTGAGAGAGAGAGAGGTAGTCATGGACCTGAGGAATCAAGATCTTCATGACCCTCGAGCACGCTTATGAGGTGAATCGTAAACCTGAGGTGTCAGGATCTTCACGAACTTCTAGTACTGTGTGAGATAGAGAATCGTCAACCTGAGGTATCAGGATCTTCATAAACCTCGAGCACACTTATGAGGTGACTCGTGAAACTGAGGTGTTAGGATCTTCATGAACCTCTAGTACTATGTGAGAGAGAGAGAGGCAGTCATGCACATGAGGTATAAGGATCTTCATGAATGTCAAGCACGCTTATGAGGTGACTCGTGAACCTGAGGTGTCAGGTCTTCACGAACCTCTGGTATTATAAGAGAGAGAGGCAATCATGAACCTGAGATATAAGGATCATCATGAACCTCGAGCATGCTTATGAAGTGACTCTTGAACCTGAGGTGCCACGATCATCACGAACATCTGATACTATGAGAGAGAGAGAGAGGCATTCATGAACTTGGGGTATCAGGATCTTCATGAACCCCGAGCATGCTTATGAGGTGACTCATGAACCTGAGGTGTCAGGATCTTCACCAATCTCTAGTACTGTGAGAAAGAGAAGCAATTATGAACATGAGGTATCAGGATCTTCATGAACATCAAGCACAATTATGAGATGACTCATGAACCTGAGGTGTCAGGATCTTCACTAACCTCAGGTACTATGAGAGAGAGTGAGGCAGTCTTGAACATGAGGTATCAGGATCTTCATGAACCTCAAGCATGCTTATGAGGTGATTCGTGAACCTGAGGTGTGAGGATCTTCATGAACCTCTAGTACTATGAGAGAGAGAGGTAGTCATGAACATGAGGTATCAGGATGTTCATAAACCTCGAGCATGCTTATGAGGTGACTCATAAACCTGAGGTGTCAGGATGTTCAAGAACCTCTCGTACTATGAGAGAGAGACACAGTCATGAAGCTGAGGTATTAATATCTTCATGAACCTCGAGCACGCTTATGAGGCGACTCGTGAACCCGAGGTATCAGGATCTTCAAGAACTTCTAGTATTGTGTGTGAGAGAGAGAGGCAATCATGAACCTGAGATATCAGGATCTTCATGAACCTCGAGCACGCTTATGAGGTGAATCGAGAACCTGAGATGTCAGGATATTCGCGAACCTCTGGTATTGTGAGAGGGAGAGGCAATCATGAACATGAGATATCAAGATCTTCATGAACCTTGAGCACGCTTATGAGGTGACTCATGAACCTGAGGTGCTGGGATCTTTACGAACCTCTGGTACTATGAGAGAGAGAGGCATTCATGAACTTGAGGTATCAGGATCTTCAAGAACCACGAGCATGCTTATGAGGTGACTCGTGAACCTGAGGTGTCAAGATCTTCACCAACCTCTGGTACTGTGAGAAAGAGAGGCAGTTATGAACCTGAGGTATCAGGATCTTCATGAACATCGAACTCACTTATGAGGTAACTCATGAACCTGAGGTGCCAGGATCTTCACTAACCTCTGGTACTATGAGAGAGAGAGAGGCAGTCTTGAACATGAGGTATCAGGATCTTCATGAACCTCAAGCACGCTTATGAGGTGACTCGTGAACCTGAGGTGTGAGGATCTTCATGAACCTCTAGTACTATGAGAGAGAGAGGTAGTCATGAACATGAGGTATCAGGATGTTCATAAACCTCGAGCATGCTTATGAGGTGACTCATAAACCTGAGGTGTCAGGATGTTCACGAACCTCTGGTACTATGAAAGAGTGACACAGTCATGAACCTGAGGTATTAAGATTTTCATGAACCTCGAGCACGCTTATGAGGCGACTCGTGAACCCGAGGTATCAGGATCTTCACGAACTTCTAGTATTGTGTGAGAGAGAGAGAGGCAATCATGAACCTGAGATATCAGGATCTTCATGAACCTCGAGCACGCTTATGAGGTGACTTGAGAACCTGAGATGTCAGGATATTTGCGAACCTCTAGTATTGTGAGAGGGAGAGGCAATCAAGAACATGAGATATCAAGATCTTCATGAACCTCGAGCATGCTTATGAGATTACTCATGAACCTGAGGTGCTAGGATCTTTACGAACCTCTGGTACTATGAGAGAGAGAGGCATTCATGAACTTGAGGTATCAGGATCTTCAAGAACCTCGAGCATGCTTATGAGGTGACTCGTGAACCTGAGGTGTCAAGATCTTCATCAACCTCTGGTACTGTGAGAAAGAGAGGCATTTATGCACCTTAGGTATCAGGATCTTCATGAACATCGAACTCACTTATGAGGTAACTCATGAACCTGAGGTGCCAGGATCTTCACTAACCTCTGGTACTATGAGAGAGAGAGAGGTAGTCTTGAGCATGAGGTATCGGGATCTTCATGAACCTCAAGCACGCTTATGAGGTGACTCGTGAACTTGAGGTGTCAGGATCTTCACGAACCTCTAGTACTATGAGAGAGAGAGGTTGTCATGAACCTGAGGTATCAGGATGTTCGTGATCCTCGAGCATGCTTATGAGGTGACTCATAAACCCGAGGTGTCAGGATCTTCACGAACCTCTGGTACTATGAGAGAGAGCGACAGTCATGAACCTGAGGTATTAAGATCTTCATGAACCTCGAGCACGCTTATGAGGTGACTCGTGAACCCGAGGTATCAGGATCTTCATGAACTTCTGGTATTATGTGTGTGAGAGAGAGAGGCAATCATGAACCTGAGATATCAGGATCTTCATGAACATCGAGCACGCTTATGAGGTGACTCGTGAACTTGAGATGTCAGGATCTTCACGAACCTCTGGTATTTTTAGAGGGAGAGGCAATCATGAACATGAGAAATCAGGATCTTCATGAACCTCGAGCACGCTTATGAGGTGACTCGTGAACCTGAGGTGCCAGGATCTTCACGAACCTCTCATACTTTTTGAGAAAGAAGCATTCATGAACTTGAGGTATCCGGATCTTCATGAACCTCGAGCACGCTTATGAGGTGACTCGTGAACGTGAGGTGTCAGGATCTTCACCAACCTCTGGTATTGTGAGAAAGAGAGGCAGTTATGAACTTGAGGTATTAGGATCTTCATGAAACTCAAGCACACTTATGAGGTGACTCGTGAACCTGAGGTGCCAGGATCTTCACTAACCTCTGGTACTAGGAGAGAGAGAGGCAGTCTTAAACCTGAGGTATCAGGATCTTCATCGACCTCAAGCATGCTTATGAAGTGACTTATGAAGCTGAGGTGTCAGGATCTTCACGAACCTTTGGTACTATGAGAGAGAGAGAGGTAGTCATGAACTTGAGGTTTTAAGATGTTCATGAACCTCGAGCATGCTTATGAGGTGAGTCATAAATCTGAGGTGTCAGGCACTTCACGAACCTCTGGTACTATGAGAGAGAGAGGCAGTCATGAACCTGAGGTATTAAGATCTTCATGAACCTCGAGCACGCTTATGAGGTGACTCATGAACCTGAGGGGCCAGGATCTTCACCAACCTCTAGCACTTTTTTAGAAAGAGGCATTCATGAACTTGAGGTATCAGGATCTTCATGAACCTCGAGTACGCTTATTAGGTGACTCGTGAACCTGAGGTGTTAGGATCTTCACCAACATCTGGTATTGTGAGAAAGAGAGTCACTTATGAACCTGAGGTATCAGAATCTTCATGAACCTCAAGCACACTTATGAGGTGACTCGTGAACCTGAGGTGCTAGGATCTTCACTAACCTCTGGAACTAGGAGAGAGAGGGGCAGTCTTGAACCCGAGGTATCATGATCTTCATCAACCTCAAGCACGCTTATGAGGTGACCCGTGAAGCTTAGGTGTCAGGATCTTCACAAACCTCTGGTACTATGAGAGAGAGAGGTAGTCAAGAACCTGAGGTATTAGGATGTTCATGAACCTCGAGCATGCTTATGAGGTGACTCATAAACCTGAGGTGTCAGGCACTTCACAAACCTCTGGTACTATGAGAGAGAGAGGCAGTCATGAACCTGAGGTATTAAGATATTCATGAACCTCGAGCACGCTTATGAGGTGACTTGTGAACCTGAGGTGTCAGGATCTTCACGTACCTCTGGTACTGTGAGAGAGAGAGAGGCAGTCATGGACTTGAGGTATCAGGATCTTCATAAACCTCGAACACGGTTATGAGTTGATTCGTGAACCTGAGGTGTCAGGATCTTCACGAACCTCTGGTACTGTGTGTGAGAGAGAGGCAGTCATGAACCTGAGGTATCAGGATCTTTATGACTTAAACTCGCTTACGAGGTGACTCTTGGACCTGAGGTATCAGGATCTTCATGAATCTCTGGTACTGTGAGAGAGAGAGACAATCATGAATATGAGATATCTGGATCTTTATGAACCTCGAGCACACTTTTGAGGTGACTCGTGAACCTGAGGTGTCAGGATATCCACGAACCTTTGGTAATATGAGAGAGATAAGTAGTCATGAACCTAAGGTATCAGGATGTTCATGAACCTCGAGCATGCTTATGAGGTGACTCGTGAACCTTAGGTGTCATGATCTTCATGAACCTCTGGTACTGTGAGAGAGAGAGAGAGGTAGTCATGAACCTGAGGTATCAAGATCTTCATGAACCTCGAGTACACTTATGAGGTGAATCGTAAACCTGAGGTGTCAGGATCTTCCGAACCCCTAGTACTGTAAGAGATAGAGAATCATGAACCTGAGGTATCAGGATCTTCATAAACCTCGAGCATACTTATGAGGTGACTCGTGAACCTGAGGTATTAGGATCTTCATGAACCTCTGGTACTGTGAGAGAGAGAGAGGCAGTCATACACCTGAGGTATAAGGATCTTCATGAACCTCAAGCACGCTTATGAGGTGACTCGTGAACTTGAGGTGTTAAATTCTTCACGAACCTCTGGTATTATAAGAGAGAGAGGCAATCATGAACCTGAGATATCAGGATCATAATGAACCTCGAGCAAGTTTATGAAGTGACTCGTGAACTTGAGATGCCAGGATCTTCATGAACCTCTGGTACTATGAGAGAGAGAGGCATTCATGAACTTGAGGTATCAGGATCTTCATGATCCTCGAGCATGCTTATGAGGTTACTCATGAACCTGAGGTGTCAGGATCTTCACCAACCTCTGGTATTATGAGAAAGAGAGACAGTTATGAACCTGAGGTATCATGATCTTCATGAAAATCGAGCACACTTATGAGGTGACTCATGAACTTGAGGTGCTAGGATCTTCACTAACCTCTGCTACTATGTGAGAGGGAGAGGCACTCATGAACATGAGATATCAGGATCTTCATGAACCTCGAGCACGCTTATGAGGTGACTAATGAACCTGAGGTGCCAGGATCTTCACGAACCTCTGGTACTATGAGATAGAGAGGCATTCATGAACTTGAGGTATCAGGATCTTCATGAACCTCAAGCACGCTTATGAGGTGACTCGTGAACCTGAGGTGTCAAGATCTTCACCAACCTCTGGTACTGTGAGAAAGAGAGGCAATTATGAACCTGAGGTATCAGGATCTTCATGAACATCGAACTCACTTATGAGGTGACTCATGAAATTGAGGTGCCAGGATCTTTACTAACCTCTGGTACTATGAGAGGTTGTCTTGAACATGAGGTATCGGGATCTTCATGAACCTCAAGCACGCTTATGAGGTGACTCGTGAACCTGAGGTGTCAGGATCTTCACGAACATCTGGTACTATGAGAGAGAGAGAGAGGTAGTCATGAACTTGAGGTATCAAGATGTTCATGATCCTCGAGCATGCTTATGAGGTGACTTATAAACCTGAGGTGTCAGGATCTTTATGAACCTCTGGTACTATGAGAGAGAGAGGCAGTCATGAACCTGAGGTATTAAGATCTTCATGAACCTTGAGCACGGTTATGAGGTGACTCGTGAACCCGAGGTATCAGGATCTTCACGAACTTCTGGTATTATGTGTGAGAGAGAGAGGCAATCATGAACCGGAGATTCAGGATCTTCATGAACATCGAGAACGCTTATGAGGTGACTCGTGAACCTGAGATGTCAGGATCTTCACTAACCTCTAGTACTAGGAGAGAGAGAGGCCATCTTGAACCTGAGGTATCAAGATCTTCATCAACCTTAAGCACACTTACGAGGTGAGTCGTGAAGCTGAGGTGTCAGGATCTTCACGAACCTCTGGTACTATGAGAGAGAGAGGTAGTCATGAACCTGAGGTATTAGGATGTTCATGAACCTCGAGCATGCTTATGAGGTGACTCATAAACCTGAGGTGTCAGGCACTTCACGAACCTCCGGTACTATGAGTGAGAGAGAGAGAGAGAGAGGCAGTCATGAACCTGAGGTATTAAGATCTTCATGAACCTCGAGCACGCTTATGAGGTGACTCGTGTATCTGAGGTGTCAGGATCTTCACGTACCTCTGGTACTGTGAGAGAGAGAGGCAGTCATGGACCTGAGGTATCAGGATCTTCATAAACCTCGAACACATTTATGAGGTGACTCGTGAACCTGAGGTGTCAGGATCTTCACGAACCTCTGGTACTGTGTGTGAGAGGGAGGCAGTCATGAACCTGAGGTATCAGGGTCTTCATGACCTCAAGCACGCTTATGAGGTGACTCTTGAACCTGAGGTATCTGGATCTTCACGAACCTCTGGTACTGTGAGAGAGAGAGGCAATCATGAACATGAGATATCAGGATCTTTATGAACCTCTAGCACGCTTATGAGGTGACTCGTAAACCTGAGGTACCAGGATCTTCACGAACCTCTGGTACCGTGAGAGAGAGAGAGACATTCATGAACTTGAGGTATCAGGATCTTCATGAACCTCGAGCACACTTATAAGGTGACTCGTGAACTTGAGGTGTCTGGATCTTGACTAACCTCTGGTACTGTGAGAGAGACATGCAGTCATGAACTTGAGGTATCTAGATCTTCATGAACCTTGGGCACACTTATGAGGTGTCTCATGAACCTGAGGTTCCAGGATCTTTACTAAGCTCTAGTATTATGAGAGAGAGAGGCATTGTTGAACCTGAGGTATCAGGATCTTCATGAACCTTAAGCACGCTTATGAGGTGACTCGTGAACCTGAGGTGTCAGGATCTTCAAGAACCTCTGGTACTATGAGAGAGAGAGGTTGTCATGAACCTGAGGTATAAGGATCGTTATGAACTTCAAGCATGCTTATGAGGTGACTCGTGAACCTGAGGTATCAGGATCTTCACGAACCTCTGGTACTATGAGAGAGAGAGGCAGTCATGTACCTGAGGTATAAGGAGCTTCATGAACCTCGTGTCTAATAGTCTTCGCAAGCTTCAGAATTATTTGAAATCTAGCGTTTTCATTGTTGCAAGTAGAGCATATGTACTACCTCCCGAGTTCTTTGACATAAGTGTATCTTTGTATAAGAACTTAGTATGAGCTTCATTGAAGAACATATTAGTTGGAATATACAATCTACTTATAATTGAATAAACTAAAAAACAACTTCTGTAATACTTCGAAGAAGATATTGAATTGATAAAATAATCTCATCGGTGAAGTGCACACGCTCTACCCCCCGAGTATAGAAATCAACAAATAAATTGGAATAAAAACTGAACAACTATAATGAATAAGCTGCCTTTATTGAATCTAACCTGAATGAGGTCTACTTGTCGTGCATTTGTGAAGCTCTTATTGATAATACTTTTTGAGATGTTCAGCATTCCATGCCCTTGGAATGAGCTTCCCATCTAAATCCATTAAGTGGTACGTGCCTTCCCACTATATAGACTTGATTTGATATGGGCCTTCCTAATTTGCCCCAAACACACCATGGCTAGGTACCCTCATGTTGGGCATCATTCGCCTGAGAACCAAGTCGCCCACTTTGAGAGGTCTAGCACGAACCTTCTTATCATAGTACCTCCTAGTCCGCTGTTGATAAGCTATGAGCTTCATTCGTGAGGAAGCTCGAACCTCTTCTACCAGGTCCAGGGTTAAGCGGTAAGCAACCTCTTTATTCTCAGCTTCGAAGTTAGTTCTTCGATAGGACCCTGCCTCAATTTCTATAAGGACTATAACTTCACAACCATAAGTGAGGGTGAATGGAGATTCATCAGTAGTGGTTCGAGGTGTGGTATTGTAGGACCACAGAACCATGGAAAGCTCTTCAGGCCAACTGTTAGGAATTTATGTTGCTTTGATGATAACATTAAATCTTAGAATAATAGAATTATATTTTATTATAACTGATCAATTGATATGAAATTTATAAATATCGATTGATCAGGAAACCATTTATCAGTTGACATGTTTATGTTAATCAACTGATAATATGGATGGTAGCATAGGTGTACTTAGTCTATTTCAATTGATATGACTTTAGTCGATTGATAATTTTCTCATCAATTGATACTAGAGTCGATTGATATTGGTCATCAATTGAAGTATAACTTAGACTGTCAAATTGTAATTATTTGAAGACATGAAAATTGTACAAGTGAAGGATGATCAATTGATATGGAAGCATCAACGGATAAAGATCAATTGATAAAAAGTCAAGTCAAAGATTGAAGACCATCAACTGATATGAAGAACCATCAATTGATATATCGATGTATAACATCTATCAATCGATAAATCAACAGCTATTATCAATCGATTGATATGAAGATCAATCAAAGAAGAATATCAGTTGATGGATACAAGGAAGAAACAATTGATATGCTTAACAGTAAATTATCAATTGATAGAGACTGCACGACAATACATAAAACATACCTATGGAAAAGGCTCAGATTGAAGCTATCTTTCTAAGTCTGAAGACCTTTCTCAAAATAGAAAAAGGCAAAAGGAAAGATAGATCAGAAATAATCCCATTATAGATTAATTATTTTATACACTTTCTAGGAATTGTAAACACACTTGTGTTATATAAACAAATGTGGTAGCATTGTTAGAAAATAACAAGTAAGACAATATCTTAGAATCAACTGTTTAGTTTGTGAGCACTTTTGTAAGAACAGTTGATTCATTTTCTAACCTTTTAAACGTAACTGGGTTTTAATAGCCTAGATCATTTATGAAAAAATACACACTGATGGAAAAACCAATCCATCAGTAATTTTAAATATCTTGTATTTGTTTAAATACTTTTCCAAGCTTTAATTGTTCATAATTTAAACTCTCTCAAACATTATCAAAGAAACTCATAAAGTTTCAAAAGTTAAATATTTATATTCAACCCCCTTCTACAAATATTGACATTGTTCTAGGGAATAACAATTGGTATCAGAATCAGGTTTCAACATACAGAAAGTTTAAGATCAAGAACAAGTCAATATGGGCAAAAAAGATTCAGGTGTAAAGATTCCAGTATTGGAAAAAGATGAGTACTTTGTATGGAAAGTTAAAATGCACCTACATCTACTTTCTCTTGACCCTTCCTATGTTAACTGCATAGAAAAATGTCCTCATGTTCCCATGAAGTTAGTCACAGGTGTAAATCCTGATGGAACTCTTGCATTTGACAAACATGTTCCAAAACTCATCACCGAGTTCACAGAAGAGGATGAAAAGGAAGTGCTTAAGGAAAAAAAGGCCATGAATATTTTGTTCAATGGTCTAGATAAAGATATGTTTGAAAATGTAATAAATTGCACTTCATCAAAAGAGGTATGAGATACTCGTCAGACTCTTTGTGAAGGAACTGAGCAGGTCATGAAGAACAAAATGCAAATCCTGATTCAAAAATATGAATCTTTTCATTTCAAGAGTGGTGAAGCCATCAATGACACCTATAACATATTCCAAAAGTTAATAAATGGATTAAAACTATATGGTAGGGTTTATGCAACTGAAGATACAAATCTGAAATTTCTTAGATCTCTTTCAAAGGAATGGAAACATATGATTGCTCCTATTTGACAATCTCATGACTTCAAGGATTACAATCTTGAGAAACTTTATGGTATTCTCAAGACATATGAGTTAGAAATTCAACAAGATGACGAGATTGAGAAGAGTCAAAGAAAGGAAAAGACTATGGCTTTGATGGTTAAGAGAAATGAAGACAAAAAGGGAAATAGTAAAACTAGCTGTGTAGATGGATCTATCATGATGGTTGGTGATGCTGTTGAAGAGTCATCCAAGGAAAAGGGCAAATGTGAAGAAAGTGAAGCATGCTCTCAGGATGATTTAGATGAGATTATGAGCACCTTGCATTTCTGTCAAGGAAATTATCAAAGATAAAATTCAAGAGGAATCCAAATGCTCAAAGGCCTGGATCCCAGTTGAGAAATGACAACCAAAATAAGAATTTGGTTGACAGATCAAAGTTCAAATGTTTTAACTGTGGATTGGCTGGTCATTTCTCCAATGAGTGCAGAAATCCAAAGTAAGAGAAGAAGGTAAAATCATATGATGGGATTGACTATAAAAAGAAGTATTTTGACCTTCTCAAATAAAGAGAAAAGGCTTTTGTAACTGAGGAGAAATACTAGGCTGCTGAGGATGGTGATTCTGAAGAATTCATCAATCTAGCACTAATGGACAATCATGAAGATGAAGAGGCTAGTTCATCATCAAATCAGGTACTAGCTACTAACTTTTCTGAATTATCAAAAGATGAATGCAATAGTACTATAAATGAAATGTCTAATGAACTGTACAATTTGCATGTCACTTTGAAATCTCTACACAAAGAAATCTCAAGTTAAAGAACACCATTGATACCTTAACTGAGAGAAACACTTTTCTTGAAAATGAACTTATTTGTTTAGAAAGATACAAGCAGGAAAGTAAGGATGCTAGGGATGAACTAGTAAATAGTTTGAGAAGAGAAGAATTGTTAAAAGAACAATTGGCTGGAGAAATTGAAACCATTAATAAATAGAATAGGTCTGATAAAACTGCCAAACAAATTATTGATGTTCAGGGTTTAGATACTTTAGGAGAATCTCCTAAATCAATAGGCAAGCTATTGGTTAACACCTCAATGGATAAAGATCAATCAACTACTAATCCTCTATCGATCGATAAGGATTATCAATCGATTGATACTGAATCAATTGATAAGCATTCGTCGATAGGTAAACCATCAATGGCTAACAAGAAGAACAAATTTAGTACCCCTATAAAATTTGTTAAGGAAAAGTATCCCATAAATCAAGTTGAGACTAAGGTTGAAAAGATTAATATTGGTAACCTATCTAAGAAGCTATTAAAAGTCAAATTAGAAAAGATAGCACCTGTTGAAATTAATCACCCTAAGTTTGAGAAAAAGAAAAAGAATAGGATTGAAAAGGTAGGCATAAACAAGCACAATAATTACACTCCTGATATGTATGCAGCTAGAAAGGTTTGCGCTAAATGTGGTAGTGTAAATCATTTGTCTATGCATTGCAAGAAAGAAAAAATTTCTACACCTGTAAATGATTTGAATGCTCATACCATGTCTGCAAATGTCATGCTTTCCAATCTTATGCTCATGAATACCATGTCTTCTAATTTAGTTGCTCCACATACTCACATGTCATATGCTCAATTTCCATACATGTACAATCCATTCTTTGCATATGCAAATATGAACACGCCTGGAATACCATGGAACATGCCTAAAGTTGATAATGATATGCATAAAAATTCTGTCATGAGTTCTAAGATGTTTGAGTCCCAAAAGTCATCTCCCAAAATTAAGTGGATTTAAACCCACCAAAATAAAAGAAACCAAAGTTAGCAACCAAGGCTCATGCTGCAACTAATAAAAGAGGACCCAAGGCAGCTTGGGTATCAAAAACAACTTGATTGTTTTTAATTGTGTGTAGGGAAACAGGAGGAAAAATCTTTGGTATCTAGACAGCGGATGTTCTAGGCACATGACAGGAGATATGTCCCTTCTCACAAAGTTTGTAGAAAAGGCTGGCCCAGGAGTTATTTTTAGAGATAACAATAAAGGTTTTACTTTGGGATTTGGCTCTATTGCAAGTGAAAATGTTATCATTGAACCTGTAGCACTGGTTGATGGATTGAAGCACAATTTGCTGAGCATTAGTCAACTGTGTGATAATGGAAATGGTGTGTGGTTTTCAACTGGATCCTGCATCATAGCCAACAAAGAATCTAGTACAATTCTCTTAACTTGTTGGTCGCTGATATTGTAAAAAGGGGGTTGAATACAATATCTGATTTTAATCGCTGAATTTCGAATTTAAAAATATTACTTTAATTTCTCGCGAAATATTAATTTTAAAGAAATAATGTTCAAGTAGAAGATGTAGTTTTTAACTTGAAAAGTATTACAAAATTAATATGATGAAAATTGTATATAATTTATAAAGTGTTTTAGAACGATTTTGACATGAATTGTTCGGGTTTAACAATTATATTCCAAGCTTGCACAGAAATATGTGAATATTACAATGCATATAAATTTCTGAAATTTGAATGTTTTCTGATCTGATCAGCTATGAAATAATGAATCCAAAACCTCAGATTTATAGAGGTTAAAGCTAACAAAACTTTTGAATAAAACTTATTAAAAAAATCAGAAAGACTTTTTAAATAAGCCTGTAAGACAGTTTAAAATAGCTGGACAAGACTTTTTATGGTCGGTAAGACTTTTCGTTTTTCGGTAATACTTTTGAAAAGTCTTATTGAAAAACTCGGTAAGACTTTTTGATTAAAGTCTTAAGAGATTTTTCGGCAAGACTTTCTATAAAGTCTTAATGAGCTTCGGTAAGACTTTCTGAAAGGTCTTACTGATCAGACTCAGTAAGACTTTTTGAAAAGGTCTTACCAATTTAATTCGGTAAGACTTTTCAAATGTCTTACCGATTTAATTCGGTAAGACTTTCTAAATTATGCAGCAAGACGTTCTTTAAATATTAAATAAAATGCTCTTTTTAACTTAATTAATTCCACTAATTTTAATTAAATAATTTATAAATTAAATTAATTCAAGGTGAATTAATTTAAGTAGATAAATTAAATAATTAATTAACTTTTGATAGTAGAATTAATTTAGTTTCTTCACTGCACAACCGCTGTAGATTTGTCTTGAGTCTTCATGTCTTATGTCTTATGTCTGAAAATAACTTGAGCTAGGTGAAAAATATTTATCAATTTAGTTGACACACAATTGTACTGTCTGATTCATTTGTGCCATACTAAATAAACATTCTTCACCTTTTAACTTTAATAGTTGTGATCTTCTGTCTTGTTCTCGTTTCTAGCTTTGTCTTCAATATTTCTTTTCTTGGAATCTCTTTGTAGTAGGCACTTGAAATCTTCTGTATCTTCTGAACTCTTCTGAAATATTACTCCTTTATTTTACATCGACGCTTGAACATATTAATGAACTTCTTCCGGTGTAGAGTAGCAACTTCATTGGAATACTTCTGATTTTAGGATTCTTTGTGTCTAGTTGACTTTCTTCATCTTGATTTCTTCCTCAGTATTTATTACATACTTCACTTTCTTATCTTAGTTGAGTTGTCATCTACTTATTATAAATAGGACTAGTCATATGACTTTCAATCTCCCCATATTTGTTGTTAAACATTTAACACACAAATTCCTACGAAAAATAATAGGACATTTAAGAACTATAAATAATAAATTATTTTCTGGATCATATAATACATTTCCAGATTTCTTGAATGAACTAGAAATAAAAGATGAAAGATAAATCTTCAAGATAAATCATCTTCATTTCTCATACTCATCACTACTCCCCTTTAGGATGATAGGGATGAAGTCTTGTTCTCTTCTTACCACTTGTCCTATGTTTTTCCAACTTCTGTCTTTACTTCTCACCCAAGGTAGATTCATTTTTCCCTTTCGTGAATTATCTAACTTTTCTTGTTCAACAATTGAGTAATCCTTTTCTGGCAAAAGTCTTTGTTCAACAATTCTCCTATTTGGATCTTGTTCAACACTCAATACTTCTTCCTTTTGGATCTTGTCCAAAACTTCGAATAATACTTCTCCCCCTTAGTTGAGTAATCCTCTTCAGAAGAAATTTCATCCCCCTTAGTTGAGTAACATTAGAAATCTTGTAACAGGGAATTGGGAATGGGATTTGGTAATTGTGCTAGTGTGTGATTTTACTTTGTGTCTCTCACAAGTGTTTCGCTCATATACTTTCTAAGTGTTTCACTCATAGAATATATATTTTCACTCTTTCTCACTTGTGTTTTACTCTTTTCTCACAATACTATTTCTCTCTTAGTACGGATAACACAGTCTTTTGTACTTGCAAGAAATATCATCATAGCCCCTTCAAGATAGGTCACTGGTGTTGCAATGGGGTTTTGTAAATCCACATCCTCAATTAAATCTATTAAAATATTTGACTTTGAAAACTGAATTGCTTCAGAAATAGATTCAATGAGTTGCTGATCATCTAAGATGATCTATTCCGTTAGGAATCCAGATATGTTCCATCTGGGGAGGGAGACAAGGATCTATATTGTAGCAAATAATCCAAGTTTCCTCCTGGCGCCTGTGAAGGCATGTTGATTTAGTTAGAATCAATAATCATTCTTCCTTCCTTGAAATGGAAGTTTAGAATAATTGCTACCATCAATTCATCCTTTCCGTGACATTTCAATTGCTCCCTTTTGGTCCCAAGTTGGTCCCTAAAAATAAAACAAAATTTGTGGTTTCTTGAAAATGTCAGATGGAATTAACTCTTCATTAGTACCCTTGGCTGACAGGTTGAATTCAATAGACTCACTCTATTGAGAGAATGAACCTAGTAACAGTTTTGCCTTTTCCAAGTCTGTATCTTTTTGAGAGAACACAGATGAGCTAACAGTTGTCTCATTTTATATATTTGAATCACCTTTCTGGAGATAGAGCTGTTGGTTCACTCACATCACCAACCTTATCAAATGCACTCAAGGCATTGACTCCCTCATTCTTAACGATTAAGCATTCTGTTTAATAGTTAGAGAGATGGATGTGATACTGTTTGTGTGTTTGATTCTAAGATCTTGGATAGAGATTGATGCCAAAGACTAGGATCTCACTATTAGAAACTATTGGATGATCAAGCTCATAGATCTTTCCTACTTCTCAAAACTGACTTAAAATAATCAACACATTTTTATATATGTATAGAGATTCAAAAATAAAAGTAAAAATAAAATTAATAAAAATAAAGATGCCAACTTATATTTAAAAATAAAACTATACACACACACACACACACATATATATATATATATATAACTAATGATACCAAAAGTTGACAACAACAAATAATATATACCAATTGTTGGAAAACAAAAATAACATAAAATATATTTACAATAGAAATGCCAAATAAATAAAACTGTATAAGAATAAGAAAAATCTTTTTGACTTTTCTTTTTCATTTTATTTATTTGTTTTTGATATCTTTTAAGGAATATATGCAGTATATTTACAAGGATTGTTTAAAATTAAATATGTAATTTAAAATATCATGCAATAATCAGTTCATGTGTAACATCCCTAACTCACTAACCAACTTAGAGAAAGTGGATTCATCAAGTGGTTTCGTGAAGATGTCAGTAATTTGATCTTCTGTGGGTACAAAATGTAACACCACAGTTCCATTCATTGCATGCTCTCGGATGAAATGATACCTTATGTCTATGTGCTTGGTTCTTGAATATTGTACAGGATTATTGGAAATTGCTATGATACTTGTATTATCGCAAAGTATTGGAATTTTAGATAGCATAAGTCCATAATAATTCAGCTGATTCCTTATCCACAAGATCTGTGCACAACAACTACCTGCCGCAATGTATTCTGCTTCGACTGTCGAGGTAGATACTGAGTGCAGTTTCTTGGTGTACCAGGAGATCAACCATTGTCCTAGAAACTGACAGCTTCCAGAAGTACTTTTCCTGTCCATCCCGCATCCTGCATAATCTGAATCTGTATAGCCTATTAGTTCAAAACCTGTATCTTTAGGGTACTAAATTCTGAGATTTGGTGTGCCCGTCAGATATCTAAAAATTCTTTTAACAACTATAAGATAAGATTCCGTAGGATCAGATTGAAACCTTGCACATAAGCATGTTACATATATTATATCGGGTCTACTAGCAGTTAGATATAATAATAAGCCTATCATACCTCTGTGGCTTGTGATGTCAACTTTCTTACCAGTTTCATCTTTGTCAAGCTTTGTGGTTGTTGGCATAGGAGTTTTTGCCGGTGAATAATCTTCTAGATTATATTTCCTTAGAAGATCCCTTACATACTTTGATTGACAAATAAAAATCTCCACTTCCTTCTGCTTTACTTGCAATCCAAGGAAGAATAACAGCTCACCCATCATGCTCATCTCATACCTACTCTGCATCAACTTAGTAAATCCCTTGCACAAGTTTTCGTTAGTAGAACCAAATATGGGGCCTGTTTGGCAAAACAGACCTTATGGAAATAAGGGCTTATTTCTAGAAAAAAGTAGGGATGTATGTACTTTCCAGAAATAAGCCCTTATTTTCGGAAATAATTAAGTTCATATTTGGTTTTAAAATTCTAAAACAAATATTTATCTTTAAAAAAAATATGAAAATATGTATAAAAAAAATAAGCTACTTATTTTAAGTTTATGGAACCCCAAATACCCTCATAATATCGTGAACATAAACTTGGACAAATATCACATCTTTATCATGTAATTTATAAAAGAGAGTTTTATCTATGTCACCTCTAATAAAACCATTTTCAAGTAAAAACTGGGAGAGAGTATCATACCATGTCCTCGGTGCTTGTTTGAGTCCATAGAGGGCTTTGAATAAAAAATATACAAAATCAGTAAACTCTGGATTTTCAAAACCAGGGAGCTGCTCCACATATACTTTCTCTTCTAACTCTCCATTCAGAAATGCACTCTTCACATCCATTTGATAAACTTTAAAATTGGAATGTGCTGCGAATGCCAGAAATATCCTGATGGCTTCAAGTCTTGCAACTAGTGAATAGGTCTCATCATAATCAATTCCTTCTTCCTAGGAGTAACCCCTTGCAACCAGTCTGGACTTGTTCCTTGTAACAATGCCATCACCATCTAACTTGTTCCTGTATACCCATTTGGTGACAATTACGGATCTGTCTTTTGGCCTGGGTACTAGTGTCCACATTTCTTGTCTTTCAAACTGATTGAGCTATTCTTGCATGGCAAAACCCCAATCTAGATCAGTTAGTTCATCTTCAATTTTCTTTGGTTCTTCTTGAGATAGAAAAACTTAAAATAGACATTCATTTGAAGTTGCACTTCTGGTTCTAACCCCAACATCTGGATCACCTATGATCAATTTAAAAGGATGATCTCTGCTCCATAACCTTTCCCTTGGAAGGTTTGATCTTGATGATTCGCCTCGACATTCATTGTGATGTTATGTTCTACCAGTAGATCCATCATCTCCTCCTGAGTTGCTGCCAGGATGACTTGTTGATCCACCACTGGTATTCGTAGTATCTCTAGTGTTACCATTGTTTCCACTACTATTACCTGGATCATTATCATCATTGTTGTCATCATCATTTCTTGCTATAACTTTAGGTTCTTCTTCACTATCCGAATCTGAGTCTGGATGATTATCAAATTTCAATGACTCAGAAGAATCTTCGGTTTGGATACTTGGGAGTTTAGTGTCATCAAATGTAACATTGACACTTTCTTTCACTTGGTGCTGATCAATTATGTACACCCTATATGCTCTTTCTGAATAATCGACAAAAATTACTTCTTGTGCTTTGGCTTCGAATTTGCCACGATGTTCATCTCCATCTTTCAGCACATAACATTTGGCTCCAAATACATGAAAGTACTTAAGTGTTGGTTTCTTGCCAGCCATTAATTCAAAGGGAGTCTTTATATGATCTTTATTGATTAGAGTTCGATTCTGGGTATAACAAGCTTTATTTACTGCTTTAGCCCAAAAGTAGATAGGCAACCTTGATTCACTTAACATTGTTCTTACAGCTTCAATCAGGGTTCAATTTTTTCTTTCTACAACTCCATTCTGTTACAGAGTTCTTGGAGCTGAGTATTGTCTTGTTATCCCCTTGTCTGAGCAAAAGCTATTCAGAATTTCATTCTTGAATTCTGTTCCATTATCTGATCTTATTGCTCAGACTGGTAGTTTTGAATCTAACTCAATCAGCTTTACATGATCAATCACCAATTATGGAGCGTCATCCTTCGTGTTCAAGAATAAAACCCACGTATACTTTGTGAAGTCATCTACAATCACTAAGGCATATCTTTTCCTTGACATAGACATAATATTAACTGGACCAAATAAATCCATGTGTAGGAGTTGAAGTGGTTCAGTAATATTTGTAGTGTCTGTGCCTTTATGACTTGCTTTCTTTGACTTCCCTTTCTCACATGCCTCACATAACCCATTTTGTGTAAACTCCATATGAGGCAGTCCTTTAACCAAATCCCTCTTGACTAGAGAGTTCATTGTTTTGAAGTTTAGGTGTGAGAGTTTCTTGTGCCTTAGCCAGCTTTCTTCTGATGAAGCCTTTGAGTAGAAACAGTTTGCTTCATCCTCAGTTCCTGAGTTGAGATTGGCTACGTACAAGTTTCCTTTCCTTACTCCACGTAAGACCAGTTTGTCATCTTTAGAATGAGCTATTAAACACTTTTCCTTGATAAATTTACTTTGTAACCTTTATCACAGAACTGACTGACACTTAGAAGATTGTGTTTAAGTCCTTCCACTAAAGAGACATTTTCAATGATAACATTTCTAGTATTTAACTTGCCATATCCCGTAGTCATTCCTTTGCTGTTATCTCCAAAGGTGACGATTGGGCCAGCTCTTTCAACCACGTCTGATAGCAGGGCTCTATCTTCGGTGATATGCCTTGAAGATCCGCTGTCCAGGATCCATACAACCTGGTTTACCTGTTTAACTCCCTGTAAATATCAAACAGATTAAATCATCTTCGGAGCCCAAAATTGATTAGGCCCAATATACTTAAAGAATTGACCTTTGTCAGCTTTGACAACAGATCCTTTTCAAACAACAGCAGCATCCACCATGAATGTACTTACCTTCCTATAAACAGTCTTAACAATTTTCTGTTTAGACATAGGAATATATGTTTCCTTCTTGACAAGTGAAGGAATCGTAGTCTTGGATTTTGCAAATTTATTATTGATGTGTTGTCTATGTGTCATATTTTTTTTATTAGCAATCATGCGTTTGAAATAAGCATTTATAGCATTAAAAACACATAACATACAATTTAAAACACCACAAGGTTTATGGCATACATCAATAACAGGCATGTTATTCAAAGTAGTAGGTGTCTTAACAGTTTCTACTTCAACTTTTTCAACAGTCTTAAAGTTCTCAGTAGAATGACATCTGTTGTTACTATCTCTACTTTTAACAAACTTATTATTAGGTCTGTTTAAATTATTCTTTAAGTTTTTAGCACCTATACCAGGTTTGGGGAAATCAGAAGTTCCCATAACTTTCACTGGTGTCTTGGGTGCAATTCTCTCTTCTTGAACATTAACTCCTTTTATGTCCCTAGCTTGTTCCTCTCTTTTCTTCTCTTCCTCGAGATCTTCTAAATTCATTTCATAGGCAATTAATATAGAGCTCTCAAGGATTGGTTCTGTTACAGGTGTTATGAAAAGAGGTTTACATGCGTCCTTAATAACATGAGGAATACCCCTTTCTTCAGCACTTTGCCTGAATGGGGTGATGTTGCTTGCTTTTCCTACAGATTCATTGTACTCAAAGCCTATTCCAACTTTACAGTTTATCTCCTGTTGGTCAACTAGTTTTTTACAATGTATGATGCCTTTTTATAGGCTAGACACTTTTTCTTTTCTTCCTCTATCTGGTTTCTGAGATAGGTTTCAACTTTAACATAACAACTGACTCTATTGACTTGAAAAGCTAAGTCCATAGTCAACTTGTCATTTTTTCGTTTTAACAATTTTAAAACATCATTCTCATCAGTTAGAACTTTGTTTTTGAGTTTTAGTTGCTTAACTTTATCTCTTTCACCATCTAGTTCTCTACCTAGGAATGCAAACATTTTAGGGCAAGAGGGATTTACATCTATTCCTCCTTGACGAGTGGGAGACAGTGATTCTTGGGATGAAGCCATAAGAGTAAGATTTCTCAGCTCTTCCTCATCACCATTGTATGAGTCGTCCTAGCTTTTTCCCTTTGCTAGATAAGACTTTCTGCTAGATATAATTGCTAATGTCAGTGTTTAAGCAAACAGGTACTGATCAGAGTTTACCAAGAAAGCTACTGTCAAGCAAAGCTATCCGCCAAAGATACTGTCATGCATGCAAGGTTACTGTCAAGAAAGTTGCTGTCAGGAACTTTTTGCTATCAAAGTTTACTGTCAGACAACTTACTGTCAAAGAAGTTACTGTCAAGAAAGTTGTTGTCAGGAACGTTTTGGTATTTGAGTTTATCTTCAGAGTTAGTGAAGCCAGAATTTACAAGGTGATCATAATCTATACAGTTGAAGTTATATTGGGAAGATGATGATCACAAGAATGGAAAGTCTTCGAAGATCAAGACAAATATATTAAAGATATATATACTGAAGCGAAGATGCGGAGCTAAACAAGGAAAGAGATAAAGCAGCAATCTATAATTGATATGTATAATAGCTGATTTATAGCATATTGATATAGATTGATTGAAACTGTGTACTATATAAACACAGATAGGTTTACCCTAGAAGGGTGATCGCTTGCTACATTCGAAGGTGTAACCTAGCAGCTGTCAAAGATATTCGTTCATCTTTGATAGAGAACATGTAAACGTTGATTCAAGTTAATAAAAAGTACTTCTTTATTTACGTATAACAGTTCATTGTTCGTGTATAAACGGCCTAACACTTTCCTTGATACTTTTTCACAAGTGCATCATACTTTTCCTTGAGCTCTTCATAAGACTCTCTCTTTTTCCCTTGCTTTGGCTTTTTGTATTCAGTTGCAAAATGGCTTAGCTCATTGCAGTTGAAGCAACAAAACTTTCTTCTATCAACTAAGCCGGTCTTGTAGCCGCTTCTTGATTCAGCTGTTGAAGACGCTCCTCTTTAGTAACTTCCAAAATTAGGTTTTACTTTGTAGGAAGAGTTCCTTCGAAATCTCATGTTGCCAAATCTCCTGGCAACCATAGCTAGAGACTCATTTTCTAGCTGATTCAGTTCTTCCAGAGAGTAGAATTCACCATCTTCTTGTTTATCTGAAGTATGTCCAATTTCTGGAACCACATACTCCGTTGATTTATTTGAAGGTACAACAGCCTTCACTTCCTTCTTCTCTGGTGTTTCCACTATTAGTGCTTTGGAGGAACTCAGAACCTTGCCTCTGCCATATGTTTCTCTTGTCTGGATCTGTTCCAATTTATAGGTTTTTAGTACTCCGTAGAGTCTGTCTAATATAAGTTCTTTCATGTTCCTAGACTCTCGGATAGCTGCGATCCTATGTTCTAGATGCTCTGACAAGGTTAGCAAAAACTTCCTATTGACCTCCTGGTTTAGATAATATTTTCCATTGAGGTTGAGCTCGTTTTTTAATTTATTCAATCTCTGAAATACCTCAGAGATACCCTCACCAGGGTTGGATCTAAACTGCTCGTACTGGGAGGTCAAGATCTCCAATCTATTCTCTCTGACTTCTTCAGTCCCTTCGTTGATTATCCCTATTGTATCCCAGATCTGTTTGGCATTTTTACAATTGACCACGTGATTGTACATGACGTAATCTAGGGATTCTATCAATATAAGTTTGAGATTGTTGTACAGGGACACAACTTCCTTTTCTTCATCTGTGTAGACAGCTAGACTTTTTGGAATCTGTCTATGAGGAATTACGACCCCATCTACCTCGTGCTCGAGAATAATTGTTATTAGGGGTTCAACATCGTTGGCCAAAATTAATGCATACTTGGAATTGACAATCCCAATGAATAGTATCATTTTATGCTTCCACAAATTGTAGTGATCTTTATTAAACTGTGAAATTTTAATGCTCGACACTTTTTGTGTACTCATCTTTAAATAAGATTAAAGAATTAAGTGTTTCAAAAAATATTTTTTGACTTCAAATAATTTCTGATCAAAAATAATTTTTGGGTAAAAATTATTTCGAATAAAAAATAATTTTTGAAATCTGTATGAGTTACGGAATTTTTGGTTTGGATTTGATATTAAAAATATCAACCTGGTCTGATACCAATTATTGGTCCCTGATATTGTAGAAAGGGGGTTGAATACAATATCTGATTTTAATCACTGAATTTCGGATTTAAAAATATTACTTTAATTTCTCACGAAATATTAATTTTAATGAAATATTTTTCAAGTAGAAAATATAGTTTTTAACTTGAAAAGTATTATAAAATTAATATGATGAAAACTGTATATAATTGATAAAGTGTTCTAGAATGATTTTGACATGAATTGTTCAGGTTTAACAATTATATTCCAAGCTTGCGCAGAAATCTGTGAATATTACAATGCATACAAATTTCTAAAATTTGAATGTTTTCTGATCTGATCAGCTATGAAATAATGAATCCAAAACCTCATATTTATAGAGGTTAAAGCTAGCAAAACTACTTTTGAATAAAACTTATTTAAAAAATCAGAAAGACTTTTTAAATAAGCCTGTAAGACATTTTAAAATAGCTGGGCAAGATTTTTTCTGGTTGGTAAGACTTTTCATTTTTCGGTAAGACTTTTGAAGAGTCTTATTGAAAAACTCGGTAAGACTTTTTGATTAAAGTCTTAATATATTTTTCGGTAAGACTTTCTGTAAAGTCTTAATGAGCTTCGGTAAGACTTTTGAAAAGTCTTACTGATTATATTTGGTGAGACTTTTTGAAAAGTCTTACTGATCAGACTCGGTGAGACTTTTCAAATGTCTTACCGATTTAATTCGGTAAGACTTTCTAAATTATGCAGCAAGACTTTTTTTAAATATTAAATAAAATGCTCTTTTTAACTTAATTAATTCCACCAATTTTTAATTAAATAATTTATAAATTAAATTAATTCAAGGTGAATTAATTTAAGTAGATAAATTAAATAATTAATTAACTTTTGATAGTAGAATTAATTTAATTTCTTCACTGCACAACCGTTGTAGATTTGTCTTGAGTCTTCCTGTCTTCTGTCTGAAAATCACTTGAGCTAGGTGAAAAATATTTATCAATTTAGTTGACACACAAATGTTGTGTCTGGTTCATTTGTTCCATACTAAATAAACATTCTTCACCTTTTAACTTTAATAGCTGTGATCTTCTGTCTTGTTCTCGCTTCTAGCTTTGCCTTCAATATTTCTTTTCTTGGAATATCTTTGTAGTAGGCACTTGGAATCTTATGTATCTTCTGAACTCGTCTGAAATATTACTCCTTTATTTTACACTGACGCTTGAACATATTAATGAACTTCTTCTAGTGTAGAGTATCAGCTTCATTGGAATACTTCTAATTTTAGAATTCTTTGTGTCTAATTGACTTTCTTCGTCTTGATTCCTTCCTCAGTATTTATTACTTACTTCACTTTCTTATCTTAGTTGAGTTGTCATCTACTTATTACAAAGAGGACTAGTCATATAATTTTCATAACTGGAGGAAGAAAAGGAAATGTCTATGTGGCTGATTTCAATTCTATGAAGACAAATTCAATGACATGTTTATTAAGCAAAACCAACACAGATGAAAGTTGGATTTGGCACAAGAAGCTGGCCCATCTAAATTTCAAAGCCATGAATCAATTGGTTAGAAAGAATTTGGTTTGAGGCATTTCACAGATGAAATTCACCAAGGATGGTTTGTGTGATAATTGTCAAAAAGGAAAACAAAGGAAGGCATCATTCAAGTCAAAGTCAGAATCATCAATTGATAAGCCTTTGTAGTTATTGCACATGGATTTATTTGGTCTTGTCAACATCATGTCTATTGCCAAAAATAAATATGCCTTAGTAATTGTGGATGACTTCACAAGATACACATGGGTATATTTCTTACATTCCAAGGATGAGGGAAGCAAATTTATTATCAATCATATGAAGAATGTTAATAATGGTACTGAATGGAAGGTCAAGAAGATAAGGAGTAATAATGGTACTGAATTTAAGAATGCAACAATGACAGAATTAATTGAAGGAAAAGGTATCACTCATCACTTCTCTGCTCCTAGAACTCGCTAACAAAATGGAGTTGTTGAAAGGAAAAATAGAACCTTAATTGAAGTTGCTAGAACTATGTTAGAAGAAGAAAAACTTCCTACATATTTCTGGGCAGAAGCAATCAATACTGCTTGTTACATTCAGAATATTTCCATGGTCAATCAATCACAAGGCAAAACTCTATATTAATTGATGAAGAAAGACAAGAAGCCAACAATAAATTTTCTTCATGTCTTTTGCTGCAAATGTTTTGTCCTAAGAAATCAGGGAGAAAATTTGGGAAAATTTGAAGCCAAGGCTGATGAGGCAATATTTGTTGGATATGGAATAACAACTAAGGCTTACAGAGTCTAAAATCTTAGATTACACATTGTTATGGAATCTATGCATGTCGTCTTTGATGACAAGAAAATTCAAGGGTTGTTTGATGAAAGATACCATGACTCTTTGCATTTTGAGAATGAATCAACTCATAATGGTGAAGAAAGTGATGATGATGTGGAAATTTCAAGAAATCAAGTACCCAGAAATTCCCCATCAATTGATGTCAATACACCAACAGATAAAATATTAGTTGATGATCATCAATCGACTGATAATACATCAATTGATAGTCTATCGATGAATAATAATTCTGCTCAACAATCCTCAAGTAGAGTGTCCATCTCAGGGGAAGGGTTCCCAACCACTCAATCACATCACAATGATCATAACAATGCTAATGATCATGAAGTATCTTCCTCAAGGACAAATTTTCCACCACAAAGGAAATGGACCAAAAATCATCCTTTTGAGTTGATTATTGGAAATGCAAATGATGGTGTCAAAACTAGAAGTGCAACTTAAAACGAATGCTTGTATAGTAGCTTCTTGTCTCAAGAAGAACAAAAAAGGATTGAAGAAGCATTGAATGATCCTGATTGGGTAATAGCTATGCAAGAAGAGTTGAATCAGTTTGAAAGAAACAAGGTATGGAAGCTGGTGCCCAAACCAAAGAACAAATCTGTTATTGGTACAAAATGGGTATTCAGGAATAAAATGGATGAATCTGGTATAGTGACAAGGAATAAAGCAAGATTTGTAGCAAAGGGTTACTCACAAGAAGAAGGCATAGATTTTGATGGGACATTTGCACCTGTTGCAAGGTTGGAAGAAATCAAAATCTTTCTAGCTTATGCTGCTCATGCTAATTTCAAAGTCTACCAGATGGATGTAAAAAGTGTTTTGCTCAATGGAGAATTAGAGGAAGAAGTATATGTGGAACAATCTCCTGGTTTTATGGATCCTGTTCATCCTGGATTTATGTACTATCTTCTTAAAGCATTGTATGGTTTGAAACAAACACCTAGAGCCTGGTATGACACACTGTCTAAATTCTTGATTGAGAATCACTTTACAAGAGGTACTGTTGATAAAACTCTCTTTCATAAGAATGTCAATGGTTCTATTATTCTTGTTCAAATCTATGTAGATGACATTATTTTTGGCTCAACTAATGAAAAACTGTCAAAAGTTTGCTAAGTTTATGCAGAGTAAATATGAAATGAGTATGATGAGAGAACTTACTTATTTTCTTGGTTTGCAAGTCAAACAAGTTAAAGATGGTATTTTCATAAATCAAATATATCTCTGATTTATTAAGAAAATTTGATTTAAATGAATGTTCTTCTGTAAAAACTCCCATGACCACTGCAACTAAACTTGAATTGAATACCAAGGAAGCTAAAGTGGACATTTCAAGTTATAGAGGCATGGTTGGCTCATTACTATATTTAACTACAAGTAGGCTAAATATAATGTTTGCTACATGCCTTTGTGTTAGGTTTTAAGCCAATCCTAGAGAGTCTAATTTGATTGCAATAAAAAGAATATTCAGGTATCTCAAAGGAACACCAAATCTTGGAATTTGGTATCCTAAAGATTCTGGATTTGATCTAATTGGCTATTTAGATACAGACTATACAGGTTTCAAAATTGACAGGAAAAGTACAACAGACACTTGCCAATTTCTAGGAAACAAGCTTGTCTCATGGTTTAGCAAAAAGCAAAATTCAGTGTCTACATCCACAACAGAGGCTAAATACATTACTGCTGGAAGCTGTTGTGCACATTGACATAAAGTATCACTTCATTAGGGAACATGTAATGAATGATACTGTTGAATTATATTTTGTCCCTAGTGAAAGATAACTTACAGACATTTTTACCAAACCATTAGATAAATCTACGTGCAATAGATTGGTCTATGATTTAGGTATGCTTAATTATGATTAATCTTTTAAATGTCTGATAAGTTATTTTCTTTAATGATATTTAAGCTGTAGCCATTGACTATGTTAATCTGTTGATTTTTCCATAATCAATTGATAAACATTTTACATATCAATGGGTATTTTTGAAGCTATCGACATATAAACATATTAATTGATGATATATTTGTTTATCAATGGATATTTGAAGCTATCGACAGATAAATATATCAATTGATGATATATTTGTTTATCGATGGATATTTGAAGCTATCGATAGATAAATATATCAATTGATGATATATTTATTCATCGATGGATATTTAAAGATATCGATAGATAAATATATCAATTGATGATATATTTATTTATCTATGGATAATAGTACCTGTCGATAGATAAGTTAATTATCAATCGATGACCTGGAATTTTTAGAGTCCATGTCATCAATCAACCTGTACAATATCTAGCCATGATTACTTATTTTATCAATTGATTAATACATACATCCCTGTATGTATAACAGTCGATTGCCAAAATTGGTAATTTCTATTTTTCATTTTTTTAATCCAACGGTCAATTGAGTTCTATTTTGAGAAAGTAATCGATTGAGACATCAATTTTTCTTCAAAAATATAAATAGTGAGATTAAAATATCTTTTAATTCTTACTTACATTTTCTAACTGATTCTCTTTATCTCTTTCTCTTTGTACTCAATTTTCTCTCATTCTCTCAGTATTCTATCTTCATTACTTTCTTTCTTAATCTCTTCAAAGATTCTGTGCTCTTTATCTTCTATTCAAAGCAATGGCAACTTCATCCAAGAAAGTCCCACAAGCCGGTTTCATCTACGAGTTGAATAATTTTCTAGCCTGCACTGTGGTGAAGAGGCTCCAAGGGAATTTCATCCATTGATACAGTTCCTGGGAAATTGCAAGGTTCAAAAGGCTTTGAAAGAGGCACCAACAATCATCTGCAATTTGGTGGAAGAATTCTGGACCTCTACAGAATTTGCTAATGATTACTCAAACATCAAATTCAACTGTAAGGGACAAGAGTACATTCTTACTACTTTAGTTTTAAATGATTGCTTAGAATTGCCTGTTAATAATGTTAATAATGCACCCATTGAATCAGACATTAGAAATATATTTAGGGCTGTTAGTTATGCAAATCCAGACATTAATTTAGTACATGTAGTTAGAAAACATCTTAGGAGAGAGTGGTCTTATTTCTTTGACACTATTATAAAATGTTTTAGTGGTAAAATTAGTAATTTTGATGCCATAACTTCCAGCATGCAACAGATATCATATAGTGTTTTGCTTGATAAATATCATGATTTGTCATCTATATTGCTACATGAAATTGCTGCTAAGTTAGGTAAGAAGCATGATAGATCTAATCATATATACTATGCTAGGATTATCATGATTTTTATTAACCATTTTGTCAAGGAAATTGAGATATGCAGGGAAACTAAAATTCTTGAGTGTTGGACTCAAAATAAAAGAGTTTTCAAGGACCTGGTGAGAATTAACCTCCATAATGAGGCGGAGTTAATCTATCCAGAGTTTGTTCAGGTAAATATCTCTACTCTTACTTCTTCCGATTCTCAAACTTCTTTGCCTTCTGTGGCTATGGAGGGTGTTAGTAATGACCACAACCCTCCTACCCAAGCCACATCATAAATTTCCAAACCCAAGTCTAAGAAACCAACCTCAACAGGTTGCCAAAAACCTGTTGTTATAAAAATGAAGAAAATAAAGACACTTGTTTTGTTAGATAGATTAGAGGAGGATGTAGCTGGTGACGGAACTGAGGAACATCAAAGAACCCAGAAGGATAAGGTGAGTGAGGGTGAGACAACCCATCCTAGCCACTCCACAGTCTCCCAACAGACTATGGCGGTTGAAAAGGATTCAAACACACCTCTATTAACATCCTCTCAAAAGGATGACAATATTGAAAAGATCCCTCAACTAGGAGTATTGAACAAGGGATGAGACACTCAAACCACCAACACCCCAATGACCTATACAAGGAGAAGTAAGAAGCCAAGGTTTGCACTTAGGGATGCACACACTGCAAAGCCACATGAAACTGTGGTGGAGCCTTCTGTCTCTCAGTTTGATGCATCTCCAGTAAATGTGGAGATGCAACCCCATTCTCTTTCTATCCCTATTCCTTCTTCACCCCATCCTCAAATTTCTTCAAAAAATATTTTGATAGACAATCAAGCATTTTTAAATTCTCATTCCTTATTTTTCAAGGAGAAGCCAACACTCTCTCTTGAGTCTCCTTCCCATGATTCTTAAGACACTATTTCAAACACTATTTCAAACATTCTTTCAAATCTAAACACTGAAATTCCTTCAACTTCATTTGTTTCAATCTCATCAATTGATGTACTCTCGTTAATTAATAATCAGCCATCGACTGATAAGCCATCGATCGATACTCAACATCAATCAATGGGTATGCATCAATCGATGGATATGCCAACATCATCAACTGTTAACACTTTCACATCAATTGATACTCAATAAATTGATGTTGCACACACTCTTTTAGGACTGAGTGAGTTGAGTGAAAGGTAGACTTGCAGCCTGGCAAAAGGAGAGGGAGTAAGTGAGGTCATTCCTATTTCTTCCAAGAATGAGAGTGAAACACTTGAGGGCCCCACCTTAGAAGCTGCACAGGGTATGGGTGAGGGATATATGAGAATCCAGGATGAGATCCTGAAGAAAAATAGAGAGATGAGTGAGAGTGATTTCAAGATTCTTCAGTATGTACAGGAATTGGAAAATGAACTGATGTCTGAGGATGAAGGAGTGCAGGAGATAGGGGGAGTGCAGGAAATATGGGGAGTCCAAGAAATTTTGTGCGCCTTAATCCAAGGTATCAAGGATTGGCAACTTCAACCAACAGGGATGCTGAATCAATTCTAGGGTTAGAGCACACTGAACAGAGGACAAGAAATTTGAAGGAGAGAATAGTCAATATTGAAGATGCGTGTCACCTAGCTCCCGGTGATATTGACAATGACAGTGATGAAGAACCTTGGATGAGCACAGTTGAAGGTAGCCTGACAGATGCAAAGGAAGAACTTCTCTCTCAATATAGGAGGACTATGATGGAGGTGGAGTTTGCTGATTCTACTAGTAGAAGAATTGCTCAATGCTTGAGGGATCAGTTAAAGGTTCAAAAGATGACAGTCATTAGAGTTAGACATGAATTGGCTTCAATAAAGGACTCTATTTTATCTACCAAGGATGTGTTGAAGAGAAGATTGGATGAAAAACTGCCCCATGACGCTCTTCATCATATTCAATAGAAGTTTCTCAAGGATGCTTCAATGACTTGGAGAAAAGGGTCTCTTCTATTGAATCTAAAATGGATGACATCATTAAGGGACAGGCCCTCTATGCCTAAATTCTATAGAAGTTTCTTGACAGAATGCCACCACCTCCCTCTTGTAATGATAATAAAAAGGGGGAGAACACTGATAAGCGAGATAAAGACAAGGATGAAAATGGTGGTGAAGTTGGAGCTGCTGGGAGTAGCAGGTTATTTATAGGAGCTAGTAGGAGCAACAATGAGTCAGGAGGAAGCATGAGTAAATCATTAAATTATTCCAAGGATGATTCAGAAAAGAAAAGAAGCAATGCACAATAATTTGATGCTGACTTGGAAGCTAGGAGGATTTTTAGGGAACAAGAAACCAAGTAGCTAATTGAAAGAGAAATTAGAAAGTTTGAGCAATTGAAGTAGATCACAGAGTTAATGAAGAAGGCTGCTCAAACATACAACTTGGATGATTTCATTGCACAGTCCGAGGCAATAAATGAAAATGCAACTGAAGCTGCAAATGAAGTAAATGTTCATGCAGAAAAGTTTCTTCAACTAGAAGAAAAGAAAAAGGGGAAAGCCATTATGGTTGAAGAGAAAAAGAAGAAGAGTAGGTTTTCAGGAGAGAAATTACTATAAGGAGCCATTTCTTCAGGAGTTACAGATGTTGCTAGGAGAGAAAAGGAGGATGCAGAGTTAGCAATGCAAATACAACTAAAATGGAATCAAATGGATGTAGCTGAAGATCAGGATCATTCTTCTAAGCCAAAGAGGCAAATCAAAATGGCAAGGAAGAAAACTATGAAGCCCCAAGAATCTACTCAACAAGAACAATCTTCAATAAAGGAGATACAAGGAGACTCAAAAGAAATTGTTCTTGAAGGATATGAATTGAAAGAAGTGCCAAGAATCAGTGAAAAAGGATTGATAGGTTACAAAACTTATCCAGCAACTTCAAATCATAAGGAGTGCATGAGTTTAGAATATGAAGATTGACACAAGGAAACTTATCCAATGAGGCTGGTCATAAAGCAGGGTTATAACACTTTGAAGAAAATTCTGCCTCTGCTCAACAAAAGATTCAAGTTAAATATCACAGTTGCTCAGGAGTTACAACATCAAATCACAAAGCTAAGGAGATTGCCTACCGAAGCTGATTTAGACCTTCCTTTAAAGCTTTGGGAGTCTCAAGTGAAGACTGTGGTGCTGGAACCAGTTTATGCCATGATATTCATAGATATTGAAGGAAATAAAAAGTACTTTGACATTTGTAAATATCTTGACAAAATCACATATCAGGAAATTATTTATCTAATGAGGTAGCTTGGAGACTCAGACATGGATGAGCAGATATTGAGAGGTTCATTCATGAGGTAACTGAAGGAGAATGCTGAGAAAAGGAAGAAAATGAAGAAATAAGTAGAACCCTGGGAAGGCTGAAGCAGCCTACAAAATTCATAACATTAGTACTTCTAAATTTTAGTGCTATTTAATTTCTTGATTCTATATGAATGTAATTGTATTAGGGGTTTTGTTATCATCAAATAGATTTATGCTTGTTTTTGTCACAAACATAAAGAAGGGAAGATTGTTAGAAATCTATGTAGCTTTGATGATAAAATTAAACCTTATAATCATAGAATTATGTTTTATTGTAACTCATCAATTGATATGAAATTTATAAATATCGATTGATCAGGAAACCATTTATCAGTTGACATGTTTATGTTAATCAACTGATAATATGAATGGTAATAGGTGTACTTAGTCTATTTCAATTGATATGGCTTTAGTCGATTGATAATTTTCTCATCAATTGATACCAGAGTCGATTGATATTGGTCATCAATTGATGTATAACTTAGACTGTCAAATTATAATTATTTGAAGACAGAAAAATTATATAAGTGAAGGATGATCAATTGATATGGAGGCATCAATGGATAGAAGATCAATTGATAAAAAATCAAGTCAAAGATTGAAGACCATCAACTGATATGAAGAACCATCGATTGATATATTGATTGATAACATCTATCAATCGATAAGTCAACAGCTATTATCAATCGATGGATATCAAGATCAATCGAAGAAGAATATCAGTTGATGGATACAAGGAAGAATCAATTGATATGCATAACATCAAATTATCAATTGATAGGGACGACATGAGAAGACATAAAGCATACATATGGAAGACAGTCTATACTGACTGTGAAGACTCAGATTGAAGCTGTCTTTGCAAGTCTGAAGACCTTTCTCAAAATAGAAAAAGGTAAAAGAAAAGATATATCAGAAATAATCCCAGAATAGATTAATTATTTTATACTCTTTCTAGGAATCGTAAACACACTTTTGTTATATAAACAAGTGTGGTAGCATTGTTAGAAAATAACAAGTAAGACAATATCTTAGAATCAACTTTTTAGTTTGATAGTACTTTTGTAAGAATAGTTGATTCATTTTCTAACCTTGTAAACACAGTTGGGTTTTAATAACCTAGATCATTTGAGAAAAAATACACACTGATGGATAAACCAATCCATTAGTAATTTTAAACATCTTGTGTTTGTTCAAATACTTTTCCAAGCTTTAATTGTTCATAATTTAAACTCTCTCAAACATTATCAAGGAAACTCATAAAGTTTTAAAAGTTAAATATTTGTATTCAACCCCCCTTCTACAAATATTGACATTGTTCTAGGGAATAACATTAACATCATTTGCTTTCCTCGAGCTTAGCTTTAAGTGTGTGTTTGATGATCTAATTGACAGCTTCAGTCTGACCGTTGCTTTAAGGGTGGCAAACTACTGAGAAGCTCTTTTTGATTCCTAGGTTCTCACATAGACCTTCCATTTCCTTGCTATCAAATTGTTTGCCATTATCTGAAATGAGTTTATACGGAACCCTGTACCTGCAGACAATAGCTCTGTAGACAAACTCTTTTAACTTGCTTGTGGTGATAGAAGCTAGAGGTTTCACTTAAGTCCATTTAGTGAAGTAATCCACAGCTACAACATCGTATTTGACTCCACATTTTCCCTTAGGAAGGTCTCCAATCAAGTCAATCCCCTAGATAACAAAGGGCCAAGGACTGGACCGAGGTTTGAAGTTCACAGCTGGGTTGCTGTTAAAATTGGCAAACATCTAGCATTGATCACATGCCTTGGAGAACTCTTGACAGTCTGATCTCAAGGTTGGCCAGTAGTACTCCTGGCGGAGTATCTTGTGGGCTAGGGAACCTCCTCCAGAGTGGTTCTCACATATCCCTTCATGAAACTCGCGCATGATGTATTGACATTCATCCCCAGCAATGCATTTAGTAGGGCTGATTAAAACCCCTTTTATAAAGTACACCATCATAGATCGCGTACCTTGCAGCTTTGTATTTTAGTTTTCGAGCTTCATGTTTGTCCTCTTAGAGAGTTCCTTTCTCGATGTACTCTTGAATTGGGGAGATTCGTAGGTTCTCTAATGAAGCTGTAACCTCCAAAACTCCCCTAATGACCTGCACCTTATTTCCTTTTTATCAGTTTTGTATCTGGATCAAGGTTCATGACAAGCAATGAACCTATTTATTTTCTTCCAGCATTTGCTCGATGCTCGATTGGGCCTGAAGCTCTAGTGGGATAACACCCAGCAGATTTGCCATTTTATTAGAGCCAAACTTGGCCAAGGCATCAACATTAGCATTCTTTTCTCTTGGAATATGCTTGAGCTTCACGTTCTTGAACCTCGACATGAGATCCTGGACATACTTGAGGTACAACTCTGTGCACTCACCTCTAGCCTGATAACTTCCACGAACATGCCAAACAACCAACATTGAATCACTGAAAACATGAATATTTTTTACCTTCATCTCTTTTGCAAGCTTCAGGCCTGCTATTAGAGCTTCATATTCGGCATCATTATTGGTAGGGTTAAAGGAAAAGTGGATTGAGCTTTGAAGGTGATGCCCCTCTAGGCTTATTAACTCAATCTCTACGCCTGCTCTATTCCCATTAACTGCCCCATCTACATATAAGCTCCACCATGGAGCATAACTTTCTTCATGAACCTCTTCCTTTGGAAGATCTGACACTTTATTAGACGAATCTTGTCCCATACAAGGAGGGAATTCTAGCAGGAAATTAACTAAGGCATGCCCTTTGATTGCAGTCCTTGGTTTAAAATCAATTTCAAACTATCCAAGCTCGACAACCCACTTTATCATTCTACTTGAAGCTTCAGGTTTATGCATAACCTGTTTGAGAGGATATGAGGTTCGTACCTCGACCTTTTGAGCTTGGAAGTACGGTCTGAGCTTCCGAGATGCCAGGATTAGAGAATATGCGAGCTTCTCCATATTAGTATATTGAGTATCTGCATCGAGTAACCTCTTGCTCACATAATAAACAGGATACTAAACCTGTTCTTCCTCCCTAACAAGGACAACACTGATTGAGTATTCAAAAACAGCCAAATAGACTATTAGAGTTTCTCCATCGATAGGTTTAGAAAGGAATGGTGGGCTTCCCAAGTGTTCCTTGAGTTTCTAGAAGGCAACCTCACATTCCGAGGTCCAATTGAAATCTTTCTCCTTTATTGCCTTGAAGAACTCTCGACATTTATCTGAGGAACGAGACACGAACCTATTCAAGGCATCTAATTTTCCAGTTAAGCATTGAACCTACCTCACAGTTCGAGGGGACCTTATTTCAACAAGAGCTTTGATCTTTATGGGATTAGCTTCGATTCCTCTCTGGTTCACGATGAAACCCAAAAACTTTCCAGATTTAACCCCAAAGACACATTTTTTAGGACTGTGCTTCATGCGGAACCTCTTTAAGATGTCAAACATCTCTGACAGGTGAGCAACATGATCAGTATCTCTCTTTGACTTAACCAACATATCGTCAACGTAAACTTACATTGTCATAGCTATCTAATCTTTGAATATGAGGTTCACTAGTCTTTGATAAGTTGCTCCAGCATTTAACAACCCAAATGTCATTTCAATATAACAGTATAATCCTCTATTACTAATAAAAGAAGTATGTTCCTGATCAGGTTCATACATAGGGATTTGATAGCACTTGGAATAAGCATCCATGAAACTCAGCAGTCATGTCCAACAGTTGAATCCACCAACTAATCAATCTGTGGTAAGGGGAAGCTATCCTTCGGGCAAGCTTTGTTTAGACCAGTGAAGTCCACACAGGTTCGCCACTTCCCATTAGGCTTCTTGACTAAAACTGGATTTGCTAGCCACTGAGGGTAAAAAGAGTCAACTACCAGGCCAGCTTCAGTAACCTGTCAACCTCTTCCTTGAGCGTAGAAGCTCTCTCCCCACTGATAGCTCAGAGTTTCTTCCTTATGGCCCTCTTCTCTGGATCGATATTTAGTTTATGGCTCATAACCTTTGAGTCTATGCCAATCGTATCAGAATGACCCCATGCGAATACATCCAGGCTGGCTTTCAAAAAAGTAATGAGAGATTCCTTGATCTTGGGGTTTAATTGCTTCCTAATTTTGAGGTTCTTTGTTGGGTCAGTTTCATCTACCAGTATTGTTATAGTGTCCTCAGCAGCCCCAGCCTTTTCCTTAGTTTCTGACATTCGTGGATCCAAGTCGATTTTAACTCATATAATTACTTCTCATTATCAAAATATAAAAAATAAAAACAAAACTCATTCATCATTGAGAAAATACATCGTATTGATGATATTTGGAACCAAAATTTATGAGAATCGATATTGACATTCAAAATATTTACTACTTGTGTGGGAATGATATATACATACAAGTTTGTATGTATATATACCTATGAATAGGTAGGGAAAAATATAGATTAAGAGATAGTGGTTTGATGGCAGGAGGAAATGTTGAATAAACGTGGATGGGCGGTGATGTTAATTCTCCGGATGGTGAAGAAGATATAAGGTCTGACTTGGGGAAAGTATGAGAGAGGATAAAAAACATTTAATGATAAAAAATATGCATGGCTAGGATTAATTCAATATAAAAAAATGAGTGTGTTATAATAGTTTCTAGTTTCTATCATAAAATTGGTTTTCATTTGATCAATTGTCTATATATATATATATATATATATATATATAATTATTGTGAATTATTAATTTATGATATTATTGGGACCATATATTTATAAAGGAATTTTCAAAAATTTATTATCTTATTATCTTATCAAAATTGCTCATTTTTTGAATTAGCCCAAGCCGGGAGATATATATTATTTTAGAGAGATTATTAATTTAAATAGTATTAATTTATAGAAGTTTTACGGTAGATTTTATATATAATAGCTATAATTAGGTGTCACCAACTTTTGAGCTGATAGGAGGTGATGATCGGAGATGAGCGATATAAGGAACCAATTAGATTGCGTTAAAGTCTTATCTGGTCATTTGATTGCAAAAAGACAGACTGTAACACCCCAGTCCCACATCGAGTAGATTGGGATAATTTGTTCAGTATATAAGTAAAAGTACTACTACTAAGTGCACCAACAAATCATTGATTTTTTGGGGGCCTGTGGTGGGCTTGTGGATTACTCAAGTTGTTGTATTTGGGTCAGTTTACTTTGGCTTATTTCAGATTCGGGAGTCGGGACTTGACCCGATTTTCGAAAAGAGACTCGGGATTTGACCCGGGTTGTCACATATGGTATCAGAGCCAACTCTCGAAAGCTTGATTCGTCAAGTTGCCGGAGGTGGGGACACGAAGGCTGGTGGTATTATCCCACAATGGACAGAGGTCCGGAGGTGGGGACACGAAACTAGCCGGTATTATCCCACAATGGCTAGAGAGGTACGATCTGGACCTATGGGCTATATGTTCCGCCTGACGAGGACGTCAGGAATTTAAGTGGGGGAGTTTGTAACACCCCAGTCCCACATCGAGTAGATTGGGATAATTTGTTCAGTATATAAGTAAAAGTACTACTACTAAGTGCACCAACAAATCATTGATCTTTTGGGGGCCTGTGGTGGGCTTGTGGATTACCCAAGTTGTTGTATTTGGGTCAGTTTACTTTGGCTTATTTCAAATTCGGGAGTCGGGACTTGACCCGATTTTCGAAAAGAGACTCGGGATTTGACCCGGGTTGTCACACAGACATAAAGGTATCATACATTTTGAGGACTGAGGTTGAGGAAAGCTGCTTGTTCTAGACAGTAAACAATGGATGTATTGTTTGATCGTTTGTTGAGAGAAGTGAATAGGCTGCTGCTTCAATATCCTCGTTGGTCTGCTATTGATAGATGTCAGATTTTGTTTTATTATGAAAAGCTCAAATTCTTTTCTGAAGCATTTCAAAGCTATAAAATCACAGATAAGGATTGTGGATCCAGGTTGTTAAGTGATCCAAGATTACCAAGACAAAATGTTCTTGTTGATAGGATACTTAAGTATAAGAATGAAGGAATGGAACTTGAGAATCCGACGACAGAATTCTTCCCGTCCTTAGGAATCGAACCTTGGTTGCAAGCGTCAATAATCAATGATCTCCCTAACTCAACTACACACCAGGAGGCCAAGTATGAGTTGTTTGATCTCACCCTTGTTGGAGACCGACTAGCGTATGAAGTGGCTGCCATCTATATAGCCTCCACGCAAGATTCTGGGAAGGCAGTTGAAGAATCTGATTCCCAAGGCTTTGCTTCACAGTTTTATTTTGATATAAACAATTTTCAAGAACCGGAGGCGGGAGGGATTTTATCTCGCAACTTAGATCCCAATGTTGATCTCTTTCCTGTTCTGGATGAGGAACAGGAGGAAGTTTTCGTTGGATTCCAAGAGGAGGCAAGTAATTTACTCCAACAGCTTGCTTGTATCGCAAAGAAGCAGCTTGAAGTCATCTCCATTGTAGGTATGGCTGGACTTGGTAAGATTACCTTAGCTAAAAGACTTTACAATGATCCTTATGTTGTATCATACTTTTATGTTCGAGCATGGGTCACTTGTTCTTAGATTTACCAAAAGAGGAATATATTGCTTGTCATTTTAAAGTCTATCATTAAGATTAGTGATGAAGTTTGGAGGATGAATGATAGTATGTTAGCCCATGAATTGTATCGTGCTTTAAAGGGTCGTAGATACCTTATTCTAATTGATGATATATGGAGTATCAATGCATGGGATGATTTGAAAAGATGTTTTCCAGATGACAACAATGGGAGTAAAATAATGCTGACAACCCGGCTCAAAGGCGTTGCTTTGCATGCACAATCTGATGGGAATCCGCTTTGTTTGCGTTTCCTAACAGAAGAGGAAAGCTTTGATTTGTTCAGAAGGAAAACATTCATACCGGAGAATATCTTTGATGGTTTCAATTTAATTGGAAAGTGTATTACAACAGAATGTCGTGGTTTGCCTCTTGCGATTGTTGTAATTGCTGGACTACTAAAAAACAATAGGAAAATAGATTGGTGGTTACAGGTTGCGCAAAGTGTAAGTTCTTACATCTTGGTTGATGAATATCAATACATGGATACTCTAGCTTTAAGTTATTATCACATGCCTCAACACTTGAGACCTTGTTTTCTCTCTTTGGGAGCATTCCCAGAAGATCATGACATCCCAGTACGTAAGTTGATTTCGTTATGGATAGCAGAGGAATTCATCCAGTTAGATGGCACGAGAAGCTTAGAGGATATTGCTAAAAATTACTTGAACGATCTTACAGGGAGAAGTCTAGTTGTTGTAGGTAAGAGAGGCTCTAATGGTGCAATCAAAACATGCCGTATTCATGACATCTTGCGTGATTTAAGCTTAATAAAAGCTGAGGAAGAGAACTTTTCACCAAATATTTTTAGGTTTAATAAACATTCTTATTCATGTTCACATTCTTTAAAAAATATTTATGGGAAGTCCCAACTTTTGCTCAACAGTAATGTCCTTACCAGTCCATCAAAGTGTTCCTGCTATTCTTTGGAAGTTTCCAAGTCATTTTTTAAGGATGTATCACTTATCTGGGATATCTCCTACCTTATGAGGGCTTTGGATATATCATACATAGAATTGTTTGTATTTCCAAATGAATTGTTGCAACTAGTACATTTGAGATACTTGGAACTTCGTTTTAGGTCAGGTAACCCTCCAGACGCAATATCCCGCCTCCGAGAACTCCAAACACTAATCATGTCTTCAAGGATGAATATGGTTGTTCCAAAGAATATGTGGAAAATTATGAACTTGAAGCATCTTTACATTAAATCAGGGGGAAATCTTGTGAACTTCTCTAATTTTGAAGAAGAACCTCGCTTATTGGAAAACATGCAGACCATGTCACTAGTGAGCCCTACTAGGCCATGTCAAGATATCTTGTCAAGAGCTTGTAATTTGCAGAAACTAGGTCTTTGTGGACCTTTGATAACCAAGAGTGGGGATTTGAAATGTCCTGATGTTGGCCATTTAATGCATCTCGAAACATTAAAGTTGTTGAATACAAAATCTTCGTGCATTGCAGTAAGACTAAGCACTTCGATTATATTTCCTGAAAGTCTTAAATATCTTACTATGTCAAATACATATTTGCATTGGAGGGAAGCTTGGGTCTTTCAATTGATACCTAACCTTGAAGTTCTCAAGCTAAAACTACATGCCTTTATTGGTAATGACTGGGAAACAACTCTGGAAGCATTTCCTCGTTTCAAATTTCTAAAACTTGACGAGTTGGATGTTGCGACTTGGAGAGCCTCTCGCAATCACTTTCCAGTGCTTCAGCGCTTACAAGTGTACCAAAGCCCATATCTGATGGAAATTCCAGAAGACTTTGGTAATATATGCACGCTTGAGTGGATTGAGTTAAGAGGTTGTAATGATGCTGCAAACAATTCTGCAGGGGATATCCAGAAAGAGCAAGTGAGCAATGGTAACGATTGGCCTAAGATCCTTGTCAACCCGGGACTAACTAGACTGATGCACAAAAGGACAGGCAGGTCAGGTTACTGAATATTTCCAATGACTTTTAGCAGGGTATCATTGAGGTTTTTCTTTCCAGTGATTGTTTAGGGTTTTCTACATGCTTTTTTTAATCATATGGATGACCATGCAACTGAAGGGTGCTTGTCAAATGAATTAATAAGTTCTAGAACTGCTGGTTTACTTGTCGTCCTCTTCTAAACTTGACAAAAACAAGTTCTTTCAATCTAATTTCAGGTCCATAGGGGAACCTCATGAAGTTCGATTTTCTTTACCAGAATTTGGAGGCCTCTAGCTTAATGTGCTTATAAACTTGCTGTGGTAACTCTTAATGGTCTTCTATCTGTGTTTTCTAGTTTACAACAGAGCAAAGTTAGAAAGTATGAATTTTACTTCATAAATATATATTAAGATGGAGAAATATAACAAATTTATCTTAAGAAAATAACAAAGCTATATTTGTTTTATTGTTTCATAGTCATAGAACTAATAATTTATGAACTTCTAGTTTATATTTTCCAACTTTCTATTAGTAAGTGATCTGATTGAGTATACTTTAATTAACTTTTACTCCATGTTCACAGAACTGATCAAGCTATTTCCATGATTTGAACCTGTGACGTGATAGATAAAAACCAAACACTTACCATTGCAGCTAGAGCATTGAGTTCTCCAAATTAAACAGCTATTGGAAAATTTTGAGGGGTTATTGTCTATTTGCATTAATTTACAAGTCGCTAATGTTGTCCCCAGATATGCTAGCTACGTATGTACTTTGTACAAGCCAACCACGGGACATATTGCAGCAAAAACCTTGAACTTCCACAGAACACTGCCAGCTTTTACATAATTGAAACTGGAACTATTCATATCAACTTAATTTCACTAGCTTGCTCAAGAAGCCACAGGATATCATCAGAGGCCTGCACCTGGAAATGTCACCAGTTTTTAACACCCCCACCCCACCCCACCCCGATAGTGTATCATCCTCTGGAGGCACTATTTAGAGGATATATAAACCTGAATAACAATGACAACGGACCCGCCCCTGACTTCTAAGGATTTAGCAGAACAGCCCCTACAATCCAAGGGAAGATCAGTTGAGCTAAAAACCTCAATCCTAAGGTTAGCCTACCAGACTTCACTCATGAAAGAGTACTTCGATTAAGCTTATCTACCTGGCCTGATGCAGTGATGTATCAGCTGATAGTTCCGTACTACCACCCAATCTCTCTCAGCTGACAGAACAGCATCCGAATGACCAGAAAATACTCATCTAACTTACAATACCAGCAATTGATGAGGAAAATGAACGCACAAGCTCTAACACATTATCTTAGTCTGCTATTAGCTGCACATTACAAAAACTATCTTTTAAACTTCATTATCCATGTTTTAACTTAATTAAACGATTGTAGGTAGGGAAGCTGCTTTAAGGTAATGTGGGGATACTCAGGTTGGCAATACTACAAGTTTTACTTGAGAAAGGTCGCCAGAATGTTACAAAGATAAAGCTTTAGAAGTTGACAGATTTAGAGGGAATTCACAGACAAATCTTTGAAAACCAGGTAAACCTTGCGCTACTGGATGCAGTAGCGAGCAGAAATATTTGCAAGACAGGCATCACTAATCTCATTTTCTCTTCTAGTGTAATCGATAGCTCTAGAACGTAATTGAATTTTATTGCCTTTTTTTATTTTTAATTTTGGAGTAATAAAATGTAATTGATAATTATTACAATGTCCAAGTTTGTGCTTTATCAATGTCCAAGTCATCCACTCGTTCAGGTTCATAGTCGTCTGAATACGATAATTATTACCTATACTTTTTTTCAAGAGAAAGTAGATAATATACTATACGAGTGTACGAGGTATGAGGAAAACAAATGCGAAACATTTTGTAGATAATTAAAATACATATTCCGCGGAACATGTACATAACTTAATTTGTTCTAGATTTATATTGTACTTGGTATTTATTATTTTGTAGCTCAATTATATGGGATTAATAGTAATTAGGAAAATGATATATTTAAATGATTTCCAAAAAGATTCATTTAATAATAGCTTATATTAGAATTTAATAAATGAATACAACAAAATAATGTAAATTTTTAAACAGTAGATACTCTAATTCTAGTAAAAGAGCCCAAGTTAGCTTGGCTCTGGAAAATCATTCACTCTTTCAACAAGACAAAATACCTTATCCCAAAAACCAGAGGATAATAAATTATGTGGTTCTGTTACCTTGCAATTTCAAATAGAATAGAAGAAAAGAAGCAAAGTATGCAGGTAAACATAAGATATAGAAATAAAGTTGGACATTAGAGGGTGTGCATTATATTAGCCATGGCAGCAACCTCCTTAAACATGGCTTCGACAAAATTCTCGATGCTAGGTTGGACACCGGTGAAACAAAGGCTGAGAAACAGAACTTGGTTGTCGGTGTCAGGCCAGCAAGAAGCTCAAGTGGAGGAAGAAGTGGAAGAGGAAAAGGTTGTTAAGCCAATGACCAAACCAAGACCAGTTGAACCTCAAAGAAATGTGGAGAGCAAGAACATGGGGAGGGAATATGGAGGGCAGTGGCTCAGTAGTGTCACTCGACACGTCCGAATTTATGCAGCGTATATTGATCCGGAAACATGGGCATTTGATCAAACTCAGATGGATAAACTTACCTTGCTGTTAGATCCAACAGATGAGTTTTTGTGGACAGAAGACACTTGTTACAAGGTTTACTCAATGTTTCAAGAGCTTGTTGATCACTATGAGGTAATATATTCTTTTCGTAATGACTTTATATGCTCTAATTCTAAAATTCTACTGCATTAGTACATTTTCAGTATGTCTGAAACAAAAAATCAGGAGTTGTTGATAAAACATATTTCAGTATATTGAAAAGATGAGACTCTTACGAATACTCAAATTAAAAATGTGTTGTACATATTTTCGATAGAGCACTTTCAGTTGAATAACAATAATCTAAAAAAGGAATTGAGAACAATAGTTAAAAAATCAAATCCATAATACACAAATTTCAAATTTAAAGTTTCGTAACATCACAAAAAAAATCAGAAACTGAGAGCAAAATTGCAAAAAAAAACAAGTTCATAACAACCCTGTCAAGTACGATATTTTATACTTCCAGTCGAGAAACTAACCTGATATGTGGAATCAGGGAGCACCATTGACAGAATACACTCTTCGTTTAATCGGCTCCGATTTAGAGCACTACATACGAAAGCTGCTTTACGATGGGGAAATACAATACAACATGAATGCAAGGGTACTCAACTTCAGCATGGGTAAACCTCGAGTCGGGTTTAACTACAAGGGTGATGGACAACTTTAAAATGTAAATTAGTATGTTCTGGCCAAATACTGAACTCTGTATAGATAGTAACTTACAAATGGAAGTGGAGTCTCATATTTATAGCATGCTGTTTTAAGATCCAAAGTTTCATTGTGAATTGCATGTGAGATCATACACAAAAGTTAAAGTTTGTTTGTAGAAGTTTTTTCCAAAGTATAGTGTCCTTAAGAGACCAGAAGGATGTTAGAAGCTGTTAAATGTATCCGGTTAAATCTTCAAGTGATCAACAATCAACATACAGTTCATGTAATCAACCTTGTTTCAATGCCCATATATTCTGTCTTCTTAAATATAGCGGAATAAATTTTTTAGTTGTATGAAGGTTGTTTGTGAAGATTCAAGAATTTGTTGAAATAGCTTCAACTAAATTTTTTTGAAGATTTTTTGTCTGTTTTTTTAATAACTATTTGTTTTGATCGAAATAAATAAATATAAATATAATAGTTAAAATGTAAATTAAATAAAAAATCATAAAATTAATTAAAATGAATCAAATATAAATTTTAGTGAGGCATTTTACTCTATTTTATATGGGAAGACAAAAATTAAACTGTGTGAGTAATATGTTACTTCATGACCTAGTGCGTGCGCAGCAATGGTAAGTTTTTGAGCGAATTTCTTAGTTTTGCAAAACTTCCGCTTCTCTGTATTTGGATCATGATATGAGTACAGCAAAATTTTATTGGTTTAATTATCAAAGGTATCATTAAACAAATTGAAATGTATGAAAATTACCATTAAAATAAAATACGTCTCACTTGGGTAACCAAACATATTAAATGTATCAAAGTCATCACTATATTAAAATACATGTCACACAAATTAAAATAGAAGAATTGTAGGTTGACAAACCTTCTCAAATAGTTTGCATCCCGTAGTAGAGAAGATAAGATACAAGGTAAGGAAAAAAAATATATGCAAGAAATAAGAGGACCAAGTGTCCACATAAACCATAATAGGCGAAACAACACAATTAAGGTGCTGAAAATGTAGATCATGATATTAAAAAGGATGATACAACATAAATAAGGCTAGAAATGAATTCAAGTCGGAGCTCGGAGACAATGAACATGCGAAAGAAATTACCAATTGAAAGAGAAATATGTTAGTGGTGACTTTGATATATTTAGGGGGCGTTTGGTTTAAATGGGGGGAAAAGAATGAAGTTTAGAAAGTGAATTAAAGAGAAATAAAAAAAAATGACCTTGAATTATTTTCTTTATTTGGTTTTGATCCGGAAATGAAATAAATATTTATTTTTTAATACATTATTTTGAGTAAATTATTATTTTTAGGATTGATATAAGATATAATTATGTAGAGGTTGAAAGTGGGTGGATGTATGAGAGAGAGAAAAAGATAAGAGAAATGGAAAAGAAATATCATGAGAGAAGTAGAGAATGGTAGTGGAAGAATTTTGGGTAAACCCAAAACTTAAAAAGGGTCAAAAGTAATCATTGTTTTTATAAAACAAACAACAACAAAGGAAATGAGTGTAGTTGTTTCTCTTTCCCTTTACTCATTATCTTTGACCAAACAGCCCTTTCATGTATTTGGTGACTTGAATGAGACGTGTTTTATTTTAGTGGTGATTTTGATACATTTAATTTTATGTAGCAGTAATTTTGATAAACCAAATTTTATTAATTTATTATTTTTCACTAAATTTGAGCTCAATTAACCGACTTATATACTATATTATTATAACCAAATAAGATAATTTTTTTCATCTCGGTTACCCCAGGTGAACCATAGAAAAAATCATAACCGTCCAATTTTAGGTAAATCATAGAAAAGATCCTTACTATCCAATTTTAATAAAATCTAATTTTATAAAAGATATATCATACATACAACTCTATCACCGACAGTCCTCCTTTCATACAATTGCTCACGGATAATATTATATTATATCTAAATTATATTTTATATTTTCTATTTTAAGAATCTTAATTATCCTATAATTTTAATTTAATGTAGTTATACTCACATTCAACTCAATTTCATACCATTCAAACTCTTTTATTTATTTAAAATTATAACTTATAATTAAATTTTATGAATATTAATATATAAACAACATTGTATAGAAAAATGTAGAAAGAAATTAATAATAAATTAAATTATCATATTAAATTAAATATTTAAATTATATAAAATAAATAATATATAATTTATTAATATCATCCGTACTTTCCACGAGTTATAAGCTAGTACTCCCTCCGTTTCATATTAATAGTCCACTTTCAAAAAAAAAATATTTCAAAATAATCGTAAACTTCAACTTTAAATATAAAATATAATCTAATTTATATTTTCAAAATTAACTCTATTCCACATATCTTATTATATTTTCAAAATCAACTCTATTCCACATATTTTCAATTTATATTTCCAAGATCAATTTCATACCATATACTAGTCTAATAAGTCTTGCTTCGCAGCGGCGTTATAATATATTTTGAAATTAAAAATATTTAAAAAATAAACAATTATAATATATTACATTCCATAAATTAGTTAAAAAAATATTTATGATTCTAAATCAAATAATAATTTCAAAAATATAAATATGTATTATAATTCATAACTTATTAATTTGTTAAGATATATCAATATAGGTCAAGTATCACATAATATCTAAACAACCATTAATAAAATTATGTAAAAATTAGAGCATATATTTTAAATTTTAGCATATGTAAATTTATAATATTTGTTTTACCAAAATCGGGTCTCAGTTCAAATTATGTATAATATTTGTTTTACCAAAATCGGATCAGATTGTTTTGGATTCAGTTACATTTCGGATTATTAAATTTGGATACAAAATTGGGTTTCAGTTCCCTACATTCTGATTTGATTCTTCGGATTCATACCTATTTTATCAGGTCTATATAAAATACACGTGTCAATCGTTATATCTAGATTAAGAACCTGAGTATTAATAATAAGATAAATTCTTAGTTCACCTTCTTAATCAATACAAAAGATATATACACAAAATATACTAATATCATTATATACACAAAAGATATATACACAAAACAATACTAGTATTATAATGTTCTATATACACAAAATATATTAGTATTATTATATCGTCAAGACTAATTTCAAATAATACTACGGTTATTATACCATGATTTGCCAATTCCGCCTAAACAGTAAACCTTACTTATATTATATAAGAAAGTAACAATCTAATATTATGTATCCCATTTAATACTAAATTGCTTATAATACATAATATATTTTTTTGCCAATAAAATAATATATAATATTAAACAAATGTAAATATTTAAATGATTCTCGATAAAAATATTCAAAAATAACCATATATACTAAACAAGTAGTTAAGTGTACTCTAACAAGTTGGTCTTTTTCTAAAAATTTATAAAATTTTTAAAAATTAATACATCATCCAAAATGTATTGTGATTATGGTATGCATTCGGTTAACCAAAATCGAATTCCATTAACCGACACTGAAATTCATTATATTAATTTAGTTATAAATTGAACGAATATATATTTTTGGTTATTAACCGAAAACCGATATAAAAATTGAAATTAATACTCGTATATTATTATTATTATTATTATTATTATTATTTTTTATAATATTATTACAATTTTTATTTCAATTTTACGATTAACCGCCATTAATAATGGAAATCAAATTAGTAAAATACTTTCATCGAAAACCGAACTAAAAATATAATTCGGTTAACTGAACCTAAATTATTTCAATTATTCAGTCCGGTTTTCAGCTAATCAGACCGGATACACATCCCCAATTGTAATTATATAATATAACATATAAATAAAATATATTAAAAAAAATTAACTGAAACCTACCAAAATTAAAATTTTCGGTAAACCAAAGTACCAAATCTCAAATTCTTCCATGTTAAACTCGGTTACAATAATATAATAAAAATATCCTAAATAATTGATTTTAATTTAAGATATTGACATGTTTGGCAACTATTTTTTTATGTACTTTTTCTGAAAATAAGTAATTTATTTTTTATTTTGAAAATAATATTTGATTTTAAAATTCTAAAATAAATATTTATTTTTTTTAAAAAAAATGAAAATATAATAAAATAAATAATTTATTTTAAGTTTAAGTAACCCGAGACGACCACCTTACCAAGAGAAAAAAAATGAACTTAATATTAGTAAACGAAATAGTACATAATTAGGAATTTAGGCACGTGCACTCTCATCAACTTGCCCGGTCTCCTGTTGCAAGTGCCAATTCATTGTGAAAAAGATACGAGAAAAAACAACAAACGGGCCCCACAAAACCATCATTCCTTCAAAGCGATCTCTGTAGATACATGAACACATCTTGCCACTGTGCCATTTCATAATTCGTAGTCGTCGATTGCGGCTGCGTGACTTGTTGCTGGCCACCGAACATGAAAGTTGCATTGTTGTTATCACCAGTGGCATTCATGTAATTTTGTTGATAGTCGAGGGTAGTGTTGTCCCACTCTAGCTTTGGTTGGCTTTGGACCTCACGTAACTCTGTTGATACTACTTGTTCAGAGCAGCTTGAATCGGTGTGAAGCTTTGGCACGGAGTCCGATGTGTCGAGATAGGCCATGTCGGTGGTTGATGATAGGAATTTCGGTTGGTTTGGTGGTTCGGTTGGTTTGGTGGTGTGCTTCTCTAAGCTGCCTTTTTTGTTGTAGATTCGACAGAGAACCCATTCGTCCAACTGCACACAAAATATCGTAGTTAGAAACCGAATCGAAAACTCAAAACCAATATTAATACGAAAAAATTTCATTAATAAATCAAAGATCAGCATGTTTTTTTGAAATTTATTTATGACTATTGCAAGTCGAACTCACCCAATTTAAGAAAGTTAAAAAAACAAAAAAAACTTCGGGCCTGTTTAATTTATCTTATATTATATATAACTTATAAGATAAACCAAACAGTCCCGTGATCCCGAGGCCTAGTAGTTAATATTTTTACCCTAGAGCTGCGATTTTTGTTTCGAGCCGATCGATCGACATCAGCAAGCCTGTACTCATGCATGATCCAGTTAGTCTTCTGGCCTCTAGGTGCTTTCCCCGCATAAAAAACCAGTGCCTTCTTAATCCCCACCGTCTTCGGTCTTCCAATTGCCTTGTCAGCCCCCGTAGCCTTCCAGTACCCTGTCCCTGCTGCCCGATTCGGTCTCGAACCGTTCGGGTACTTCCGCTCTCGTGGGGAGAAGAAATACCATTCCTTCTCTCCATACAAAGCCAAATCTACACAAATATAACAAACTTCAATTAACAAAATAACAAATCAACAAAAAACTGACACGTTTACAAACACGAACACGATCCAGAACCCGAAACTTACCAGGAAGATCCCAAGGATCGTATTTGTAGAGATCAAGTTCTTTGATAATAGAAACATTAATTGGCTGAGAAGTACATTTCCTACACAAATAGTGCATCACAAGCTCATCATCAGTAGGATGAAACCTAAATCCAGGCGGCAGTTGTAAATCCACTGCCATTTCACACACCTATATACCTAATATATATCTCTTTATGACCAGAATGATGAGCTACAAAGATATATATATATATATATCAAGTATTAATGAGTGGGTCTGAAACTTAAGTCGAAAAATAACGGGTGGAATATATAGGATGATGCGGGACACGTGGCGAGTTAATGAGAGAAGAGAGAGAAAGACACGTGGCGAGATAACAAGTGAGGCGCCCACAACGTGAGAGTGTGATTTTGTCACTGCTTACGTTTTTGAGTTTGGATCTTGATAATTTATTATTATTTTTGGTTGTGAAGGTGACACGTCGACAGTCTACGCTTTCTTACGTGGACATACACTTTGAAGCCGCCTTCCTCCGATCGACCTCCTACTTTTCATTTTTTTATCTCCTTGAATTTATTTTTTTAAAATATTAATATTAGTTATTAAATTTTATTTTCAATTCAAGTATATCAAAGAAATTATTTTAAATTTTTTATATAACACACCTCATTCTGAAACAGATGACAGTGTGATTACGAATTAAAGTTTATAATTTTTTATTTTCTATATTTATTTAATTATATTCTATTCCATCTATAATTCATGTGAGATAATGTAATAATCATTTTTATGTTAAATTGGGAAGTACATTTCCGAGTTCTTTTCCTACATGTGTGATCGGATTAACTTCGTTAAGTTTACAGGAAACTTAATAAGTAGAATATATTTTCGAATTTGAAGTTTGATATCATTTTTATCGAATCTATAGATTATTACTCCCTTATTCTTTCTCAATTTTTTATATTTTATTTTGGGTAGGGAGTTTAAAATATGAGAAGGAAACTGATTAAAAAGTAGATAAAATTGTGAAATTAATTAATAAAATTTAATTTATTAAAAATTTAGTGAAAGTTAGTGAGTCTTTTTTACTTTTAAATTTTAAAAAATTTTAAAAACATAATGAATTGAAAACAAAATCTCAAAATAGAAAATGTAAAGAATTGAAAAGACGGAAAAAATAATGATTGCATTCAGTTCAAGATTAAGCCCAAACTCAAGTGGGTACTTGAATGGAGAATCAAGAATTGAGAGGGATTGGGCTCATTGTGAGAGCCCAAATTGATTATGGATCCGATGGCTATTGCCTGTATACCTATGCTTCATTCTCGTTTTTTACCAAGAATGAAAAGTATAGGCTTTCAAAAAATTTACTACTTGCAAGTTGCAAGGTATATTAATTTTATTCGCTCTAATTTATCTGCTTAATTTTTTTTGAAAGGAAATTAATTTAATAATGAAAAGACATACATCATTTATAAAAACAATCGAGTCGAATAAACATAAAACAATCATATCGCTGATTAATCCAGACTTTTTTGAGATACAATCAAACGATTTGTTCAAGTTGATATATATACATGTACTCGCTTCGCCACAACCAATTTGAACTATCGACCATAAATGCAATTCCGTAAAAAAACTTATCACTAAATCAAAACTTTCAAAATCTCGCAGATCTAATATCCCGAACATTAAATCACATCAAAAAAATACACTAAACTCTCATAAGAAGAGGCTAAACAAACCCAAATAAATTGGGAACAACTCTCACCAAGAAGAAATTTAATTAACAAAACAAACAATGTAAAAAGACATAAATCCTTATTCACGGAGGATGATTATTTAAAAACAAGAGCAAGACAAGGAAAAAAAGAGATTTAAAACTTTTCACCAGTGAAACGTTGGAAACCAATTTAACTATTTTTTTGGTTATAATGAATGTCGGACCACCTCGACTAATTCAATTAATAGCCCATAATCAGCAACCTTTTCAATTTTCTAATCCCTCACTTGTTGCATTTACATGTAAGTAAACATCAACAGATTTCAAAGTCCGATTGAATTGCCTAAATGATAATGAGTTTATTCAGTGTCGTTCCTGGTCATGGACAGTTAATCTCTTGAATTTGCCCTTTGGAGCATGAAGCTCATAAAAGATTAGAACTTTTTAGTAAATCTTATAACCTCATCCACACGGACCACACATGACATACAAAAACATATTGTAGTACATTTACACGTAATTAATAAGGCCACCCTTTTTCCTCATTTAAAGTTTTTTTTTAATTCAATATTTTATAGTTAAAATCACATCTATACTATATTATTAAAACCGAAACATTAAAAGTTTGGTAGTTAATCACTATTTAGGCCGAATAGTTATTATTGGACCTAAATTTTACAAATTAATTTCCTAAGTAAAAAAATCACAAATTAGTCTCTTAACTAATACACATCTCTAAATAAAACACACAAATATTTTCTTATTTAATATTAATTTTTCAACTAAAACACATCTCAAATTAATCTCCTAACTAATACTACATCCGTCCCACCCAATTGTTATCATTTTGGAGAGAAGGTCCGGCACGCATTTTAAGGTGCATATACAGTATAGTTCCATATTTTTTTTTCTTCTGAATAAGTTATGGAACTATACTTTATATGCACCTTAAAATGCGTGTCGAACCTTCTCTCCGAAATGACAATAATTGGGTGGGACGGAGGGAGTACATATCTTTAAACAAAATACACAAATATTATCATATTGAATATTAATCTTCTAACTAAAACATATCTCATATTAATCTTTTAACTAAAATACATCTTTAAATAAAATACAAAAAAATTATCTTATTAAAATTCAAATATAAATACAAAAATATATGAAACATTTTGTAAAACTATATACATATTGTTAGTGTTGGTGTCCTAGAGACAATACTTTATGATAAACAATTAAGGATTATGTTTATTTGATTATTTAAATTATATTTATTATGTCTTTATTTACTGCGTTATAAATTGAGAGCATAATATATGTCCTTGAAATATTAATGCGAATTATATATCTTTAAGTATGTGACTTAAAAATGAGATTATATGAACAGTATTATATTCCTAAAGGTCCCTAGTCAAGTATTATTACTTAAGGACAATAATAATGCAATAAGACTAGCGTGTTTGTTGACTGATGACCACATCTCATTGATCAGAGGTATGGTGATACTAAAGTCAAGAACATAAGTGCATGTATCAATGCATGGCACTGGACAGACCCGCTGTGAGAATCTACATGTTAATAAGTGTCATAAGAATTTCCCACTGTGATAATGATGTAATGATCCTTTGACTTGAAATCATTATATTTTTTATACGAGAATTAATATACTTTGATTACACTCAAAGTTATCTTTAACTGGGTAATAATAAAGGTGGACATTGAGTATGCTATGAATCGTATGAGAAATATGAATGATAGATATAGGATTTAACCATCCTATTTTAGGAGTGATATTATTGGCCTCTTGATTGCGTGAGACTATAAAATGCATGACCATGCTCAAATGTTGATTTGATTAATAGTCTACTCATTGATCAAGGAAACCCGGATTAAACGTTGATAAGGATGACACAAAACATGCCTCGAGTTTAATCTATAATATAAGGTTAAAGAGATTATATTACATTGTATATTATTCACGAAAGGTTTAATTGAATCACCAATTATTATTATTACTTGGGTAGCAATGATGTATTACTATATGCCGCTCATTGTTTATAATTTTATTATTGAAAAATAAAATTATTGTCAACGTAATAATAACCTAAAGGGTCACACACAAAGAACGTTTAAACGGAGTGTTATTTAAATTATGAATTTAAATAATGTTATTATTATTAATTCAAATTTATTTATTTAATTAATTAAGTGAGACTTGATTAATTATATACATATTAGAATTCGAATTTAATAATAATATAAATCCGAAATTTGAATGGGTTTTTAAGAGGTCCAATCAGATTAGGGTTTTGGCCCAAGTCCCTCTCTCCCCTATATATACATAAAGATGTATAGTTTAGGGTTATCAGTTTTATATTTTCATTTTTATAAAAACCTAGCAACTCTACGTTTTGAGAGGCTAGAGAAAGAGAGAGACAGAAATTGGCTAGTACCATCTCCGCTGATCGTTAGACAAATCGACGTTCGTGTGGATACCATTAGAGAGTAGTTCTTGAAGAAGGGGCTGCTGTGATTCATAGCTTCTGGACCTCTGTAATCATCCCAAGGAAAGCTTTAATAAGGTACACATCATCTTCTCCATAATCATCAGTCAATTATACACGAATCCTGCGTTTGAGATTCACGATTTTTTTTCTGTATTTACCATTATTCCGCTGCGTTTTCATGCCTGAATCCCAACATATATAATATTAAATAAAGTTTAAATTATTATTATAAAAATTTAAATTCAAATTATATATACTCCCTCTAGTCCATTATACAGGGTGTTTGACTTTTTACACATAATTTTATGAGCTTTCATTACATAGTTAGAATTAATATTTTTTTAATTTTCTTGTTTTGAATAAAAATAAAAATAATATAATTTTATTCAAAACAAAAAAATTAAAAAAAATTTAATTCTAACTATGTAATCAAAATTCCTAAAATTACGTATAAAAAAGTTAAACGCACTATATAATGGACCAGAGAGAATATATTTGTTTTCTCCAACCTTTTTTCCTGTTAGCAAAATTTTTATCTAACAAGTTAAATATCATCTATATTTAGCCAATATTAAAAAATTATACATAACCTCTAAAAATTATGGTTTATATTGTGACACATCATCAATCTCATGTAACTTTATATATATTTATTAATCAAAATAATAATAAAATATTATTTTTAAATATAGTTAAAGATTATAGCTAACGTCATTGGTGTACAAGTTCTTACAGCTTCAAAAAATTTTAACTAATCATTATTTTACCTACCGAAGATGCTCTTACAGCTTCAGAAAATTTTAGCTATAATTGTTACCTATATCTTAAAAGTAATATTCTATTATTATTTATAAGATGTAAGTTATGAGATGATAAGATAATAAGTCTAAAATATTAATAAATTTTGGAGGGAAATGAGGTGTTCCTTTGACTTTTTGCACGTACTAAATTTAAATATTAAATTTTTAATTAGAAAAAGAAAATTCAAAAACTAATTTGTTAAACTATATTTTTTATGCACGTTAAAGTACGTGTAAAAAATTAAAGGAACACCTAATTAAGAACGGAGGGAGTATTGACTAGCAAATATAGACAATGCTGATTGAGAATTGTAAAAATTTATTCAAGGGCTTATATGTATGTTTGGAGTTAAAAAAATTTCTACAATTTTTTAAATTTTGATTGCCACATCATTTTTAGCCGGGGGTTGCGATTGGACTTGCTTAAGCTATCAGTGGGCTCATTTGTTCTTTTTATTGTTTTCTTTATTTTTTGCGTATATTTAGTTGATGCTAATGAGAAGATAATATTTTGTGGATTTGTGTGCTGCTGAATGTTTATAGACATTAGTTTTTTCTGTTATTTATGCTCTATACAACTATGATGTATTAAATGTTTTTGTCATTTTAGCCTTTTACACTTTTACTTTTTACTTTGATAACCTTAATTTCCATTTCTAAATTCGAAATAAATCAAAATATATCAACTAAAATACAACAATTTCGGTAATTCATAAGCCTCCAGAAAATTATTTGTTAATATGCCTAGTAATAATTCTCAAACTTATATACTGAACTAAAATTTCTACATATTTCGATATGGAATGGGGTTGTTACATTTACCTAGCTTAAAGTATCAATACAATTTTTCAGTAGAAAATGATGCATGATTCTTGTTCACAATTTACATCATCTCTACTCTTGAACTTAAAAATGAGTGATTTTTATCACATAAATTAACACCGAAACATAATATAAAATACATCCATCATCTTTTTACACGGAAAGGTAACAATGATGTGTTTTTCTTCAAACCTCTTTAAGTATAAAATGTTGTTATTTTCCCTTAAGTACACGAAGTTTGTAGAAGGGGGATTGAATACAAATTTAAGAATTATTTCAGATTCTTGCGGATTTAAGTTTGTTCAATAATAGTATTTGAGTGTTTGGACAGATTAAACAAAAAGAGAAAACTAGAAGAATTAAAAGAAACTTGAAAACAAATCTTTTAAAATTACTAGTGGATTGGTTTTTCCACTAGTGTATTTTTGCTTTCAATTAATCTTGGTAAAGATATCAAACTGCTTACAAAATGTGATTTTGGACTAAGAAAAGCACTACAAATATTTTATATTCTTCTATTGTGTCTTTCTTGAGTTCTTGATATTTTTCATACGCTTTGCTACAATGGACTACTACTGCATATAGTAGTTCACATTCTACTTCTATTTTCTATTCGTCGATTGATAACATTGTGAATTACAAATTATAGTTTACAATGTATTCACTAAAATAGATTGTAGCTTCTTTTCACAGTCTCCTTTGCATTTGTCTTGTTCTGGAAAAATCTTTGTCTTGATCTTTTCTTTGAAGATTGTGTTGCCTTGAAAGTCTTCACAGTCCTGACATTACTGTCTTCCATTGATTCAGTTTCTGTAAAGATCCCATTCCTTTTGTTTTTAACCAATTTAGGACACCTTGATCAACTGATAATTATTGTCAAGCTTATCAGTCGATCCTCATTTGCTCATCCATCGATGGATATGTTATCCATCGATCAATTGATGTATTGATGGATAGTTAGACTATCCATCGACTCCTTATCCATTGATGGTCCTTTATCCATTGATAGCCTTTATCCATCGACTCCAATATCTGTTAATCACTTCATTTGTGAGAATTCTGACTTAGAATATTTATAATTGATCAGCCATTCTTCACATCTGTTGAGAAGCTATAAATTGAAGTCAATAACATCAGTCGACTACTTCACCGCATCCATCGAGACAATACAATCAATTGATAATGAAACATAAATCAAATGTTACAATCCAATTTATCAGTTGATTAACAAGCTTCAACTGATAACTGGTTTCCTAGTCAATGGATATTTATAAGTCATATATCCATCGACTAGTTACAATAAAATTTAAATCCCTATTGTAATTCTAAGTAATTTGTTATCATCAAATCTCATAATTCCTAACAATCTCCCCATATTTATGAATATGTGAAATATGCACAAATTTTCTGTTGATGATAACCAAACTCCTAAACATTTTCATAATTCCTAACAATCTCCCCCTATTTAGGAATTACAATATTGACAAAAGTAATTTTGAGACAGAGTGATCAAATACTAATGGTAGATAAATTCTGATAACTTTGATGTTGAGTCTGAATCTTCTACCTTCTTCTTCTTCCCCTTGACTCATTCATCTTATCTTCATTTTCCTTTATCTTTCTGTAAAGGGATCCCTTCAAAATCTTCTCATCATCAACCCTGTAGTCTAGTTGGCTTGTAAGATAATTCAATTCCAGATTGGGCAGTTTGTCTATCTCCTGGCAAATATCAATGCATTTTTCCCTGCCTTCCCTGTCCTTGTAAATCATCATGTAGAATGGTTCATGAAGTACCTTCCTTCCTTCAGGGTTCCAAATCTTGATTATGTCATCCCTTTCTACTTGGATAGGTGCCTCCCTTATCTTCTTCATCTTCTCAAGGATGGCTTTACCTAGCTCTTCAGTTAGATAATACTTCATGTTAAGCATGGTGTAAATTTTCCTTAAGGTGTCATAGCCTTGTTCCATGACTTGATTAAATGTGAAAGTTAAATGTGATCCATCTTCATAATAAATGTGAAGTAGATCAATATCCCTCTTCCTTTGACCTATTACTGCAGTCATTCCTTCAATTTTGATTGGCATAAAATTCTCAGGTTTGGATTTGAACACTTCTATTTCCTTGGATTGACCACTCCCAGATGCTTGACTCTCAAGTTTCAACTCCTTTGGTTTCTCCTCTATGGCTATCTTTTCATCAACAACAAGTTTCCTTTTGACTCCAGAAGTTTTAGGTTTGTCTACAGGCTTGTTTGCTCTTTGTTTCATTCTTGGCCTCTTTTTACCTTCTTTTCTCCTGACTTCTCTAATTAACCTATCCTCCTCATAAATTTCCTTTACAGTTGAATGGCTAGTTCTTCTTGTGACTTCTCTTGTTGCTCCCTTTCTTTCATACCAACAACTATTTCTTTGCTCAATAGTTTCTCACCTCCACTCATGGCAGAATTCTTCTTCTTTCCTTCTTCTACTAAAATGCCCTTCCCCTTTTTGTCACCAGTTTGTGAGCTACCTTCATTTACCCTTATTTCTCCTTTCTTTACTGCCTTCAGAATTTCTGACATTAAGGCAATTGGCTCTTGTGTACCAATCTCCTTGTTTTTGCTGGCAATTGAATCAAATTTCCTTACAATCTGTTGAGCCAATGCCTTCTTTGGATCTGTCTTTTGAATAGCATTCTCTGTAGTCTTGATCACAGCTTCAATCTCCCTTCTCCTTGACTCCTCATCCTTCTCCCCCTTTTTGTTATCAGCAACAGGTTCTTGTTCCAAGGAATGAGAAATAAGAGGGGTTTCCAAGAGTCTGTTCAGAAGTTTGATTTGAGTGACTTGATTCTTCAAAATTTGTTCCATGCTAACTTCCATGGCAGTCACTCTTTTCTCCAATGCCACAACTTTGTCCTTGGCTGTAGACTCAGTATCAAGCCTTTGCTTGAATCTTTGTAACATGGTGAGGCTGAGTCTAGAATCAATAGTGGAGTCAAAATGTGTCCTTGCACTATAAATTTCTTCCCTGATATTCTTGAGTTCATACTTGGAACCTGTTACATGCATATTTTGGATTTTCAAGTTATCTCTGTAGAAGTTGAGAATTCTTCTATGTACAAGATTCTCTACATTTACTTCAGCCATAGATCTCCTGTAGCGTGAAACTATGGCCCTTTCAGTGTCAGCCAAACTAGTTTCATCACTAGCCATTGCAGGCTCCAGTAGCTCATCATCAGAATTATCTTGAAAATCTTCAGGATTCATGTGAGACACATCATCAGGCTGTCTTGCCAAACTCTTCTTGCCACTCCTAAATTGTTCTTCTGTTTGCACTAATCCCAACATTTTTTCACCCTCTTGATTAGTGGTTGCTACCAATTCTTGGTAGTGTGGATCTTCATGTTGAAATGTTGTAGCATCAAGATTAAATTCAATCTCATCATCCACCTCCACGTGGGCATCTGCAACTCCTGCATGAACTCCATATTCTCCATTTCCTCTATCTCCCCCTAACTCCAACCCCAACTCCTGGGTGAGTTCAACTACAAACTGCTCAGTTTTAGAAGTTGATGCTTCATGAGATGGTGAACATGGTTTCTCTCTATTCTTTTCTCTCTCACTCTCTTCTCTCTGTTTTTGCATCAGGATCTCATTCTGGATTCTCACATCTCCCTTACTATTCTCTCTTTTTGCATCACCTACTAAGGTAGAACTCTCTTTGCTCACACCCTCTCATTTTGCCACCTCAGAAGAAATTGAGGGCCTATCATTCATACACTCTCCTTTTGCCAAGGTATGCAAACCTTGCCCCTCACACACCTCACCCACTCCACTCAATCCTAGTAGAGTATTGGCCACTTGAATGGTTTCAATGGATGATTCATGAATTGAAAGTGAAGTGTCAATTGATGGATGAAGAATATCCATCGAGTGATGAATATCCAGTGATTGGAGCTCATCGATGGATGTAAGGATATCCATCGATGGAAGTGATCTAGTCAATGGATGTTGAAAATTATCAGTTGATTGAGTAATATCCATTAACTTGTGAGAATTATCAGTATTTTCTTGATCAACCAAGGTGTTAACCTTATTTGGTGATATATGTGAGAGTGTTGGCTTCACCCTGAGTTGTAAAGAGGGTGAATTTGAAACATTGAAGTTGTCAATCAACAAAGTTTCTGAATAAATAGATCTTAAAGGAGATTTAAGAGATGAAATAGATAGTGAATGGGGCTGTGCCTCAGGAAAATTTTGAGACACATCAAAAGACGAAACTGAAGGCTCCACCAAATTTTCATTTAGCTTTGCAAGTGTGTGTGTTCCCTGTGCAATGTTACTGTCCTTCTTTCTCCTTTTGTATGGTTGAATTATTTTATGTCCCTCACCCCCATCAATTGGTCCTGGTTGAGACCTCTTTTCAATAGCTTCACCTTGTTGAGAAGGTGCAACTAGGGATGTGCTAATATCCTTTAACACAACCTCAATCTTTTGAAAGATTGGGCTGGTGGCTGGCTGGTTACTCTCATTCTCTCAGTCCTTATTCTTCTGGCATTCTTGATGTTGGCCAGTTCCATCACCCTTATCAACCACCTTCACAGTCCCCTCAGTTATTTTTCTTTTCTTGGTTTTTACAATAGTAGTCTTTTGAGAAACTACTGAGGTGGTTTATTTAGATTTGGTTTTAGAAGGTTGTGCAACTTGGGTAGGAGGGATGGGGGCATTTCCAACTCCCTCCATTGTTGCAGAACACAAAGAAATTGGGATGCCAAAGGAAGTAAAAGAGACATTAAATTTCTTGAGATATACCTGAACAAAATGAGGATATATGAGGCACAACTTAGGGTGTAAGTTGATTCTCACCAATTCCTTGAAGACCCTTTTGTTCTGTGTCCAGGGCTCCATTGTCTCCATGGTATCTGTCACTTCAAAATCTCCAATTGCATTTCGAATAAATAGCATAATGAATCTAGCAAAGTAAATATTCTCTTTTCTAGATGCTTTATTTCCTAATTTAGCAATTAACTCATTTAGGAGAAGGGTGCTAAGATCAAAGTATTTATCAAACAGGATACTATAAGCAATTTGTTGCATACTTGTAGTAATAGCATCAAAATTACTCATTTTTCCAGAAAATACCTTAATAATAGTATCAAAGAAATAGCTCCATTCTTTTCTCAAATTATTTCTAACTGCCTCTCTTAGACTGTATTCAGATTCAGCATAATTAACTGCAGCAAACATATTCCTAATTTCCTCATCACTAGGCATGGCATCATACTTGTTACTTAGAATTTCTAAGCATTCAGAAACAATAGTGCTAGTAAGAGTATATGTCTTACCTCTACAAGTGTAAGAGATTACCTTCCCATCATTGGATATATCTGCAGACTTTCAGAATTCTTCTACAAGTTCACACACAACAGCAGGTGCCTCTCTTAAAGCCTTTAACAACTTGCATTGACTCAGGAATTTCATCATTGGATGAAAGTCTGCAAGGGCATCCTCCACAGTCATACATGCTATGAAATTATTCTGCTCGTAGATGAAACCAGTAGAGGAAGTAATCTTCTTTTGAGGTGCCATTGTTATTCTTAGAGAGATTAGAAGATGAACTTAAAGAAAAGTTAGAGAAATTGGGTTAGGGTTCTTAGAGAGCAAAGAGTGATACAGAGTTTAGAGAAGTGAGAGTAAAATAGCAAGTAAGATTGGAATGAGAAATAAAATTGCTATTTATACTTTTGAGATTAAAATGAATTGAATGACCAGTTTAATTAAGAATATAACCGTTGATAGATAAAAAGAATTAAAGTAAATTACTCTAAATGGCAATTGATGGATATATTCATCTGTTGACAAATAAAGTAAAGAATCAATGGTTATAATTTGATCAATGGATGTGTAGAACTGTAGAAATTCTATTACCATCGATGGGTAATTACATCCATAAAAAAAATATCGATCGATAAACAATTACCAGGGCAATTATCTGTCGATAGATAAATATCCATCGATATGAATATATTTTATCAATTGATCAAATATATCCATCGATGGCTGTAAATTATCCATTGACAATTAACACAGTTATCAATTGATCACTTTGCTTCAACAGATAATTATGAACAATGGTTATAAAAAAAAACTTAGCATACATTTAAGATTGAGCAAAATTAAGCATACCTAATTCACAGACTAATCTATTAAAAGTAAATTCATTTAGAGGTTTGATAAAAATGTCTGGAAGTTGTTGTTCACTAGGGACAAAATGTAATTCAACTGTACCATTCATTACATGTTCCCTAAAGAAATGATACCTTATGTCAATGTGTTTGGTTCTGGAATGTTGTACATGATTTTCTGTTATTGCAATGGCACTTGTGTTATCACAGAAAATATGAATCTTGTTCATGTTGAACTCATAGTCAAATAATTGATTCCTCATCCATAATATTTGTGCACAGCAACTTCCAGCAATAATGTACTTAGCTTCTGCAGTTGAAGTTGATACTGAGTGTTGCTTTTTACTAAACCATGACACAAGTTTGTTTCCTAGAAATTGACAGGTGCCTGTTGTACTTTTCCTGTCTAGTTTGCAACATGCATAATCTACATCTGAGTAGCCTATTAGATTAAAACCAGAATCTCTAGGATACCAAATACCTAAATTTGATGTACCCTTGAAATATCTAAAAATCCTCTTAATAGCCACTAAATGAGATTTTCTAGGATCAGCCTGAAACCTAGCAAACAGACATGTAGAAAACATTATATCTGGCCTACTAGCAGTTAAATATAAAAGTGAGCCTACCATGCCTCTATAACTTGAAATGTCCACTTTAGCTTCCTTAGTGTTCAATTCAAGTTTGGTGGCAGTGGCCATGAGAGTTTTTGCAGAAGAACATTCACTTAAGTTAAATTTCTTTAACAAGTCATGAATGTACTTTGTTTGATTTATAAAAATACCATCATTAACTTGTTTGACTTGCAGACCAAGAAAGTGCGTAAGTTCTCCCATCATGCTCATTTCATATTTACTCTGCATTAATTTGTCAAACTTTTTACAGAGTCCCTCATTAGTTGAGCCAAAAATAATGTCATCCACATATATTTGGACAAGAATGATAGAGCCATTAACATTTCTACTAAATAGAGTTTTATCAACAGTACCTCTTGTGAAGTGATTCTCAATGAGGAACTGAGATAAAGTATCATACCAAGCCCTTGGTGCTTGTTTCAAGCCATAGAGTGCTTTGAGTAGGTAGTAGACAAAGTCAGGGAAATTTGGATCTTTAAAGCCAGGAGGTTTTTCCACATAGATTTCCTCTTCTAACACTCCATTCAAAAATGCACTCTTCACATCCATCTAGTAGACCTTGAAATTAGCATGTGTAGCAGAAACTAGAAAGATTATGATTGCTTCCAGCCTTGCAACTGGTGCAAATGTTTCATCAAAATCAATTCCTTCTTGTTGTGAGTACATCTTTGCCACAAGCCTTGCTTTGTTTCTAGTCACAGTACCAGTTTCATCCATTTTGTTTTTGAATACCCATTTTGTACCAATTACTGATTTATCTTTTGGTTTGGGCACCAGCTTCCACACTTTATTTCTTTCAAATTGATTGAGTTCCTCTTGCATAGCTAAAACCCAATCAGGATCCTTGAGAGCATCTTCAACTTTTTTAGGTTCTTCTTGAAATAGGAAGCTGCTATACAGACACTCATTTTGAGTAACACTTCTTGTCTTGACACCATCTTCTGCATTTCCAATGATTAGTTCAAATGGATGGCTTTTTGTCCATTTTTTTTAGAAGGCAAATTTTGCCTTGATGATGAAGCTTCATGATCATTAGTATTGTACTCAAATTGATTTAAATTTTTGATTTGATTCTGAAACTCTCCCCCTGAATTGGATATCCTAGATGTAGAGTGTTGATTATCCATTGAAGAATTATCAGTTGATGCATTATCAGTCGTTGGATGTCTATCAACTGATAAATTATCCATTGATGGTGTAACATCAACTGATATTGGGTTTCTGAGTACTTGTGTATTTATAATTTCTGCTTCTTCATCATCATCTACATCATTTGATTCATTTTCAAAATGCAGTGTGTCATGATTTCCTTCATCAAACAAGCCTTGAATATTTTTATCATCAAATACTACATGTACAGATTTCATAATAATGTGTAGTCTCAGATTATAGACTCTATAGGCTATGCTTGATAGTGCATACCCTACAAATATAGCTTCATCAGCCTTGGCTTCAAATTTTCCTAGGTTATCACCTTGATTCCTTAGTACATATCATTTGCAGCCAAAGACATGAAGAAACCCCACTTTTGGCCTTTTGTCTTTCTTAATCAATTGATAAGGTGTCTTTCCTTGAGTTTGATTCACTATGGAGATGTGTTGAGTATAACAAGTTGTATTAATGGCCTCAGCCCAGAAGTATGTTGGTAATTTAGAATCTTCCAACATAGTTCTAGCTGCTTCAATCAATGTCCTATTTTTCCTTTCAACTACCCCATTTTATCGAGGTGTCCTTGGTGCAGAGAAGGTGTGTATGATTCCTTTAGATTCACAGAACTCCTTCATTGTAGAATTTTTAAATTCTGTTCCATTGTCACTCCTTATTTTCTTTACATCCAATTCAAGATTTTTCTCAACTTCTCTTATGTGCTTGATGATTAGATCACTAGCTTCATCTTTTGAATGCAGAAAATAAGTCCATGAGAATCTTGAAAAGTCATCCACAATGACTAGAGCATACTTCTTCTTTGTAATGGACATGATATTCATAGGACCAAACAAATCCATGTGTAATAACTCAAGTGGCTTCTCAATTGATGATTCCAATTTTGACTTGAATGATGTCTTCCTTTGTTTTCCTTTCTGACAGGAATCACATAGTCCATCCTTGACAAATTCCATTTGTGGTAAACCTCTCATTTGATTTTTCTTGACCAACTAATTCATGGCTTTGAAATTTAAGTGAGCTAATTTCTTATGCCATAGCCAACTTTCATTTGTACTTGCCTTAGAGAGAAGACATGTCATTGAGTCAACACTTGTTGAGTTGAAGTCAGCTATGTACACATTTCCTTTTGTATTCCCAGTCATAACTAGGCTTCCATCTTTCTTGTTGGAAATTATGCATGCTTCAGTTGTGAAGCAAACTTTATTTCCATTTTCACATAGTTGACTTATGCTTAACAAATTGTGTCTTAAGCCATCAACTAATGCAACAGGTTCAATGATGACATTCTCTTTTGAAATCAAGCCATATCTCATGGTGTACCCTTTACTGTCATCTCCAAAAGTTACTCCAGGGCCATCTTTCTCCTCAAACTTTGTGAGTAGGGATTTATCTCCAGTCATATGTCTTGAACACCCACTGTCCAAGTACCAAAGATTTCTTCTCTTTCCCTGCACACAACAAAAAATAATCAAGTTGATTTTGGTACCCAAGTTGCCTTGGGTCCTTTCTTATTAGTTGCTACCTTTGGTTTGGTTTCCAATTTTTGTACCTTTGGTTTAGGTGGTTTTACTTCCACTTCAACCTTAGGTGTTAGTTTCCTCACCTCATGATTCTCAGTTCTAATATTTGGAATATTCATGCTTGTAGAATTAGAGAAATTTGGAGCATGAAAATTGTTGTGCATATTCCAGGGCATAACAGACATATTCATGTTGGCAAATGCAAGATATGGATTAAACATATAAGGCATTGATGCATATTGAACATGAATAGCATGACGATCAACTAAATGAGGATAAATAGAATTAGAATGCATGTTAGGTATAACAGGCACATTGGTTGTTGCAGGCATATTGGACTTGCATTGCACAGATAAGTGATTCTTACTACCACACTTAACACATATCTTTCTAGGAGCATACTTGTTAGGTGTGTAGTTATTGTGCTTGTTTATGCCTACTTTACCATTTCTGTTCTTTTTCTTCTTTTCATTTGGCTTAATATTAGGCTCTATCTTTTCTAAATTTTCCTTCAATTGGTCTTTATATAAGAAACCTATATTTGCCTTTACAAGTATGACTTAAGATTTAGAGGAGCTACCTTCTTTTACAAATTTAACAGGTCTGTTAAGCTTGGTTTTTAAAACAGATTGTTTAGCAGTTGATGATACCTCAATCGATGGATAATTATCCGTTGGGATAACATTATCAATCGATGGATAATCCTTATCAGTTGATTCAGGATTAGCAATCGATTCCTTCTTTTCTAAAGATTTATTTTCATCAATGGCTAATTTCTCAAGAGTCTCAGACAACATGGTGAAAGAATTTGTTCCATGAATGTCATTCATCTTCTTACTAGCTTTACTTGACATGTTCTATTTGTCAATGGTTCTTAGTTCTTCTTCCAATTTTTCTTTCAAATTTTCTATTTCCTTTTTACACTCAACTAGTTCTTTTCTAGCATCTCTATTTTCTACCTTGAGTCTGTCCATTTGCACTAGCTCACTCTCTAGATAAATGTTTCTTTCAGTAAGAGATTCTAAGGTGCTTTTGAGCCTAGTGTTCTCTTTGTTTAAGGACTTGAGAGTGACATGCAAATTATACAATTCATTTGACATTTCAGTAATGGTAATATTGCATTCATCTTTGGATAACTCAGATAGATTTGTAGAAATTACTTGATTACTAGAAGAACTAGCTTCCTGGTCATCATGATTGGCCATTATTGCAAGGTTGATGTATTCTTCTTCTTCAGAATCATCCTCAATAGCCCAGTCCTTTTCTTCTTTTACAAAAGCCTTTTCTTTTTGTTTGAGCAAATCAAAGCATTTCTTTTTATAGACAATACCATCACTAAACTTTGATTTCTTCTCCATTTTTGGCTTTCTGCATTCATTATAAAAATGACCAGCCAATTCACAGTTGAAGCATTTGAATTGAGTCCTGTCCACAAGATTTTTGCCTTGTTGATTGTCTCTCCTAAACTGAGATCCAGGCCTTTGCATGGGATTCCTCTTGAATTTGAGTTTTGAAAATTTCCTTGATAGAAAAGCCAAATGCTCATCTATTTCATCCATTTCATCCTTGGTGTATGACTCATCATCCTCAACTATTTCTTTTCTTTTGCTAGTTGAAGATTCATCATATCTAACACCACTTGCACTATTGCCATGACTTTCCTTCGTCCCTTCTTTGACAGCAACATCTTCACAAGATTCTGCAACTTGCTTATCCTTGACCACCAAGGCAACAATCTTTTCTTTCTTCTGAATTTTCTTAATCTCCTCATCTTGCTGTAGTTCCAACTCTTAGGTTTTCAAGATTCCATACAGCTTCTCAAGAGTGTATTCCTTAAAGTCAGGAGATTGTCTTATAGAAACAGTCATTGGTTTCCATTCCTTGGATAAGGACCTCAAGAATTTGAGGTTGGTATCTTCAACAGCATATACTCTTCCATATAGTTTTATCTCATTCAACAGCTTTTGAAACCTACTATATGTGTCATTGATTGTTTCACCACTCTTGAAGTGAAAGGCCTCATATTTCTGAATCAAGAGTTGCATCTTGTTCTTTCTTACTTGCTCAGTGCCTTCACATAGAGTTTGAAGAGTATCCCAGACTTCCTTGGAGGTTGTACAGTTGATAACACTATCAAACATATCCTTGTCAAGACCATTAAACAAAATGTTCATAGCCTTTTTATCCTTGTGTACTTCCTTTTCATCTTTATCTGTGTATTCACTCACAGGTTTTGGAATAAGTTTGTCTAGTGCCTGAGTGCCATCTGCATTCACACTTATAACTATCTTCATAGGCACACGTGGACCTTTCTCTATGCAGTTGACATAGGAAGGATCAATGGATAACAGATGCAAGTGCATTTTGACTTTCCAGGGAAAATACTCATCTTTCTCTAGAACTGGAATCTTTACTCCTGTGTCTTTTGACCCATACTTGATGTACTTTAGATCTTAACTTTCTGTATGTTGAAAGCTAGGCTCTGATACCAATTGTTCTTTTCCCTTAAGTACACGAAGTTTGTAGAAGGGGGGGGGGTTGAATACAAACTTAATAATTATTTCAGATTCTTGCGGATTTAAGATTGTTCAATAATAGTATTTGAGTGTTTGGACAGATTAAACAAAAAGAGAAAACTAGAAAAATTAAAAGAAACTTGAAAACAAATCTTTTAAAATTACTAGTGGATTGGTTTTTCCACTAGTGTATTTTTGCTTTAATTTAATCTTGGTAAAGATACCAAGCTGCTTACAAAATGTGATTTTGAACTAAAAAAAATATTACAAATATTTTCTATCCTTCTATTGTGCCTTTCTTGAGTTCTTGATATTTTTCACACGTTTTGCTACAATGGACTACTACTGCGTATATAGTAGTTCACATTCTACTTCTATTTTCTATTCTTCGATTGATAACATTGTGAATTACAAATTACAGTTTATAATGTATTCACTAAAATAGATTGTAGCATCTTTTCACATTCTCCTTTGCATTTGTCTTGTTCTGGAAAAACTTTGTCTTGATCTTTTCCTTAAAGACTGGGTTGCCTTGAAAGTCTTCACAGTCCTGACCGGACTGTCTTCCATTGATTCAGTTTTTGCAAAGATCCCATTCCTTTTGTCTTTAACCAATTCGGGAAACTTTGATCAACTGATAATTGTTGTCAAGCTTATCAGTCGATCCTCATTTGCTCATCCATCGATGGATAGGTTATCCATCGATCAATTGATGTATCGATGGATAGTTAGATTATCCATCGACTCCTTATTCATTGATGGTCCTTTATCCGTTGATAGCTTTTATCCATCGACTCCAATATCTGTTGATCACTTCATTTGTGATAATTCTGACTTAGAATATTTACAATTGATCATTCATTCTTCACATCTGTTGAGAAGCTATAGATTGAAGTCAATAACATCAATCGACTACTTCACAGCATCCATCGAGACAATACAATCAATTGATAATGAAACATAAATCAAATGTTATAATCCAATTTATCAGTTGATTAACAAGCTTAAACTGATAACTGGTTTCCTAGTTAATGGATATTTATAAGTCATATATCCATCGACTAGTTACAATAAAATTTAAATCCCTATTGTAATTCTAAGTAATTTGTTATCATCAAATCTCATAATTCCTAACAAATGTGATGATGAGGTCTTATTACTCTAAGACCACATCGATGCAAAGTGTAAATTAGTCTAAATTTAAACAAAAACTTAGAACAATAAGACCTCCTCATCACATTTTAAATATTAAATACCAATATTACCCCCGTAGTAAATGAACTTAATATGAAAATTATAGAAATAAGTTTAAGGGGTGTAAAGTGTGACAGATTTAAAAATTATAGGATGCAAAGTATTGATTTGATAACTATGAAACCTAAAGTGCAATTTTCCAAAACTATAGGAATGTAAAGTGTAAATTAGTCTTAAATTTACAACAACAAAACCAATTTATAATGAGCTATATGCTGCAAGGAAATGAAATGGTCGTTGGGAAGTGTTTGTACCAAAAAAATCACAACTACAAAATTGAACTGATGACTGGAAAATGAACTGACGACTAACTTAGACGTTGACAATACGACTGATGGGTGAAAAATACACTGACGACTAGATAATGATCAGAATTGGACGACTAGATAATGTTGGTCCCTGATATTGTAGAAGGGGGGTTGAATACAATATCTGAAAATTAATCGCGGAATAATTTGAATTAAAAATATTATTTTAATTATTCGCGAAATATTAATTATAATGAAATACTGTTCAAGTGAAAGATATAATTTTAACTTGATTAGTATTACACAATTAATATGAAGATTAGACTTTATAACTGATATATTAATCTAGAACGAATTCGACATGAAGTGTTCGAGTTTAATCAATTATATTCAAACTTGCACAGAAATCTGTGAATATTAGAATGCAGACAAATTTCTGAATTTGAACTGATTTTCTAACTCTTGATAAGTTGAACAACTGAAAAAGTGAAGAGATCATCTCATATTTATAGAGATTTGAAATGGCTGCTATGACCTTTATGAGTATGACTTTATTTCAAGAAAATAAGTCTGTATGACTTATTTTAACACTTGTATGACTTATAAAAGACTGGGCATGACTTATTACTGGTCGGTATGACCTTTTAGAATTCGGTATGACTTATTGAAAGTCATACTCGGATTTTATCTAATTAAAAAAAATCGGTATGACTTATTTTAATTAAATAAAAACTGGTTCAGCATGACCTTTATCAATTCTGCTCGGTATGACTTATTGAGATGCTTCGGTATGACTTATCAATAAGCTCGGTATTACTTATTCATATTCAAGCTCGGTATGACTTATTTATATATATATATATATAAGACATTCGGTATGACTTATAAATAAGTCATACTAGCTGTTTATATATATATATATATATATATAAGTCATATTGATCCATTTCTTTTATAGTAAATTAATTCTACTTAATTTAATTAGTTAATTTATATATTTAAATTAAATTCAACTTGAATTAATTTAATTAGATAAATTAAATAATTAATTAACAATTGATAGTAGAATTAAAATACTATCTTTAGTCGCAGCCGTGCTGGTAGTCTTGAAATCTTCCCGTCTTTTCTTCGTCTTCCGATCTTGAAACCTCTTGAATTAAATGAAGAATAAATATTATATTAGTTGACACACAAATGTACTGTCTGGTTCATTTGTGTCATCCCAATAAATATTCTCCATTTAAATAACATTTAACTAGAGGCCTTCTGTCATATTCTCTGCTTCACTGTTTTCATTCTTCTTCTGGAATCTACTTGTAGTAACCACTTGAAAACTTCCATATTTTCTGTCTTCTATAGAAGTACTACCACAATATTATTTTCACTGACGCTTGAACATATAAAATGAACTTCTTCCAGTGTTGAGTAGCAATCCCACAAAATACTTCTGATACTTGGATCCTCTGTGATTAGTTGACTGTCTTTGTCTTGATTCCTGTTTAGTGTTTAGTATTTACTTCTCTTTATCAGTTAGAGTTGAGTTGCCATCTAATTATTACAAATAGGCCTAGTCATATGCCTTTCAATCTCCCCCTATTTGTTGTTAAACATTTTAACACACAAATTCCTAGAGGATAACTCAACTAACAACTAAGAAAGTAGTACGACATTTAATGACTTGTAAATAATAAACAAAAGTTCTGGTTTTATATTTAACAATTTTCCAGATTCATACATAAAAGATAAATACAAGATAGATGTTCCTCTAGCACTGAACAATTATTATAAAGTTTCTATCTTGTTCTATCTAAGTCTTCAGTCTTCTGTTGTATCAACTTCACCTTCTTCTAGGATTGAACTTTTATGAATTGGTGTCCTCGGTACTTCTTCAGATACTGATTGTTCTGTTGTAGTGGATTCCCCATACAACTTTCTTTGTTCAGCTCTTGCTAACTGCCACATCACTTCCTGTTCAACAGGATCTACTATCTCTTTTTCTACATCAGATGGTTGTGTTGAATCTATCTTTGGTATTTGCCTGATGTATGAATGAATTCTTTTCGACAGACAGTAGTTTTTTATCTTCTCTGCAGCATCCATTTTAGCTTGGGATTTGAAACCTTTTGACCTTAGCATCTTTTCAACTTGAATCATGTACTTAACTGTGTAGCCCTTAAAAGATTCCTCATTTAACTGCATGATTTGATACAACTTGTTTGAGAAAAATCTTACCTCGTGAGGATCAAATAAGATCTGAGGACTAACAGCTGTGGCAAAGACTCTAAGTCTATCCCTGAGAAGTTCATTTTCTTCTGAGCTCCTCTTTATTCTGTTCAAAAACGTCCATATTACTGATAAACTTCTTTGCCTGAAAAACTATAAGGAAATTCTGAATGTTCCATTCCTGTGTGTGTAGACTAGTATCTGTCAGTCTTCAAGAATGTGATCCACTAGGATAGTGATGTAGTCCACTTCCTCTTTCAGAGCTTTCATGAAGTTGTCAATGTTGTCATTTGACTTTTCTAGACGCTCAATTATTGATTTCAGATGCTTGTCTTCAAATGGACCCTTCTGTTGTTTGTCCATTATTTCTCTTGCAGTATCCCATTTCTTTCCAATCTTGAGCTGTACATCTCTCTTCTTTTCTCTGACTGCTATGGCCCAGAGATTTTGCTTTTCTTGGCTTTCTTCTTTTTCAGCCTTTGTTCTTTCCATGACTAGAGCTTTCAGATTTTCAGTTTTTGCATGACTTGCCTTGATGTCTTCTTTTAGTTTCTTCATTGCCTCTTCATAGGCTGGATCAACTTCTTTTTCTTCTGGAAACAAAAAATCTTCATCAAATGCAATCTCTTCCTCAGCTCTGCAGTAGTCAGGAAAGTTTGATTCATCATGAGCACTGTCATCAATGAATTTCTCTTGATCATAAAACTGTTTTTCTGGTTCTGGATCATACGATTGAAATTGATCTTCAGAATACAGTTTATCTTTCCCTTTGCCTTGAGTAGAAGCCCCTTCATCTCCAGCTACTTTCTCTTTTGATTTCTCCCCCTTAGTTGAGGGATCCTCTTGGATTTTAGAAGCTTCAAAAGATGTCAACATTTTCTGCATAGTCAGATAGACTTGCTTCAATCCTTCATTCAAATGTGTCATTCCATCATCCAGTTTGCTGAATCTTTGTGTAGAGATCTTTTCATTTTCAATGATTGTTAATGTCAAGCTTTTCTCAACCTCGTCAATCTTTTCATGTAATTTGCTGACTTCTTTCATGTCTTCAGCAATAAGATTCTGTACACTCTGGATGTCTTGAGTTTTTAGAAGAATGGAGGTTTTGACATCATCAACATCTTTTCGTACTATTGTCAGCTGCTGTGTTACAGAGGCAGATGTAGATTTTTCTTCTGCTTGTGCTTTTACTTTTACCAACTCAGCCTGAACAATTTGCATTTCTTTCTGGAGAGCTTCCATTTTAGATAATAGTTCACTGTGTGTGTGTGTACTCAGCTCACTTGCACTCCTGTTTATCTCACTATCACTCTGTGCATGTGTTTCACTATGTGTTTGCCTCATATCACTCGTGTTTAGCTCCTTTCCAGATCCTGAAGTTGTACCTGCATATATAACAATAGCTTTTGAAGAGTCAAAATGCTCTTCTGATGCCTGTGAAGGCGCGTCCTCAACAAGATTAACTTGAAGTGGCTCCGCTACTGACGTAGCTACTCCGTGAATGGAGTCCCATCTCCCTCTATGGAGTGGTTGCCTCTCAAATCCACCAGTGGATTCGAGACCTTCTCGAAAGAGAACTGGATGAAAGAAATCCAGGGGAGTCACCACATTAGACAATGTAATGACAGGCTCTTGAGAGTCTGTGGTGCTCCTTAGTACCTCAGAGAGTATCTGATGCTGCACTGCATCGAAAATGTCATGGTCCACAACATAGGTGGCATCCGACGAGTTTTCATTAAAAACATTTTCTTCAACAAATGTGCCCTCATGTGTTGGTATTTCTTCAAGTGAAGGTTCTGCTAGAGTGATTGCTAGCAGTGTGTTTTCCTCACTATTTGATGCTGTGGCCGAGCAACGAATTAGATCACCTGGTTGAGCAAGTGTATCTAGAGAATCTTGGATGGCCATGTTAAAATCCATATCCCATTGACTAGAATAGGTAGAGGCTGCAGTTGTCTCAGGGTCAACTCTAGAAATTTTTGAAGGAGGAGACAGAGCTGCGGGTTCACTCACATCAGCACCAAGACCTCTAACTATTCTGACATGTTTCTTCCTTTTTCTGACTTTTAATGAAGAGGAGGATGAAGGAGAAACTGTTTGAGGCTCTAATTCAGCTGGGGACGGAACCTGTGTGTTTTCAGGTTCGTAGCTGATATCCTGAAGTGTAAGACCATAATTATAGTCCGCCACAGATAAATCTAACAGAGCAGTGGATATATCTATAGGTATTGAACTAGAAGATTGTGAGTGAGATATTACCTGTTGATCTTGTGCCACTTGATCGACTTGCTGAGCAGCTTCAAGTAGAAGGTGCACAGGATGATCCATTTGCATTGGCACTTGCTCTGACTCTTGTTCCTGCACAGGATTAGCAATGTGATCTAATATCTCAGCCATGTAATCTGTCCTTACCACTGGCACATCTTCGAACTTGGGGTTGTTGTGGAGCCTTGCAAATAAGTTATTCTGAGAAGTAGGAGATTCTTCTACAGGACTATTCTGAAATAAGGCTTTGTCTTCATCCATCAACAAATCATTCATGAACAGCATCAGGAACCTCGGATAGTAAACTTGAATGTCCTGTTCCCTGCTTTCTGGTTTCCCCATTTTCCTGATTATTTCCTTTAGAATCAACTTCCCAAAATTTATCCTCCTGTTGTGGGCCACAGAAAACCCTATTATTTGCAGTAGTGAAGATATATTGTTGAAGTTGTTCTTTGTAGTGGGTGCAAAAACTTTGGCTAACGTCCCAAAGAAGTAGTCCCATTCACTTACCAATCTGGACTTCGTCAATCTTACCAAATTGATCTCACCCTGATATCTAATAGAATAGAAAAATTCTAGAATTTCTGGTACAGAGGGTGGATCCATGAAGTTGTCAGTTGGAAAGCCTAAAATCCTGTTCACGTCCTCTTCAGTCACCATATATTCATGATTTCCTATGCTGAAAGAGAATTGAACTCTACCTGCAGTACTCCTATTCCTCGCAGTGGAATACAGAGCCCTAAGTGCTAACACTTGCAACGGGGCATCCAGAGTAATTGCAGTTCTTACGAGTGAATGTTCATTCATAAATACGATCCACGGTCGAAACCTCTCGACTGAACAATTCACCGGATTGAAAAATCCTACAAAATTAGTTTTTACTAATTCGCAAAAACCAGCCATTTTTTTTTTGTTTAAGCTATTACAAATAATAAGATTACAATGTGCGATTACAAATTAAAAATAAAAATTACAATACAAAATCCGAAAATTACACTTGAAAATTGAAAACCTAATTTCTAATAAACAAATCAGCTTTAATTCGTAAAACACTACACAACAGTCCTCTAGTTCACAAAAATCACTTGAATGCTTCGATTATTCCAAAAACAAGAACATGAACAGTAGTTTGATTTTTGAGGAAAATTGGGCAGAGTTTCCTTTAATTTATATGATTTTCACAAACTAGCAAGCACAGTCTATCTGTAAGAATCAATCGACTGATAAATATCGATCGATAAGTCATCAACTGATAATAAGCCATCGACTGATAAAGCCAATCGAGAAGTCATCGATCGAGAAGTCATCAACTGATATTTATCAATCGAGAACTCAAGTCATCAACTGATATTTATCAATCGAGAACTCAAGTCATCAACTGATATTTATCAATCGAGAACTCAAGTCATCAACTGATATTTATCAATCGAGAACTCAGGTCATCAACTGATATTTATCAATCGAGAACTCAAGTCATCAACTGATATTTATCAATCGAGAACTCAGGTCATCAACTGATATTTATCAATCGAGAACTCAACAACGGATATATACTCATCAACGGATATATACTCATCAACGGATATTTCCTGATCGAGAATTCATCAACGGATATTTACTCCAGCAATCTATAATAGACTCCAAGATTCCATCTAATATTTTGATTCTTTGTATTTGCCGTATATTCTATCTTATCGATTCCTGTACTTGTGCTCTGCAATTCATTGCTTGATTAAGCTGTAGATACTGACATTTTATACAATTAATATAAAGAAACTATTTTAAGAAAAATAACAATAATTTTCATACTAATAAATATTTACATTATTAATTGTTTTAAATAATTTAAGAATTAAATTAACTCATGTTTGAATTAATTTAATAAGTAAATTAAATGAATAATTAATAACATAATTATTTATATTAATGTACAATAAAAGAAAATATGCATTAATTTACATACATGCTTAATTTAAACAAAATTACTTATGCTTTAATTGAAATAATTATCTTTTAAGAATATTGATTTAAACTTAAGATAATTTTCCAAAAATTCATAAGTCCTAGGATTTTATTAATTCAAGTCTTATAAACTCTTTAAATATTAACATTTAATATTTATGAGCTTAAGTTAATTCCTAGCAACCAAAAATTTAGCCATAGTTTAACATCCCTAATTCACTAACCAACTTTGAGAAAGTGGATTCATCAAGTGGTTTTGTGAAGATGTCGGCTATTTGATCTTCTGTGGGTACAAAATGTAGCACCACAGTTTCGTTCATGACATGCTCTCTGATAAAGTGATACCTTATGTCAATGTGCTTGGTTCGTGAATGTTGTACAGGATTGTTGGAAATAGCTATAGCACTTGTGTTGTCGCAGAAAATTGGAATTTTATTCAACGCAAGTCCATAGTCATTTAGCTGATTCCTGATCCACAAGATCTGTGCACAACAGCTACCTGCCGCAATGTATTCTGCTTCGGCTGTCGAGGTAGATACTGAATGCTGTTTCTTGTTGTACCAGGAGATCAACTGTCGTCCTAGAAACTGACAGCTTCCAGAAGTACTTTTCCTGTCCATCCTGCACCCTGCATAGTCTGAATCTGTATAGCCAATTAGGTCAATACCTGTATCCTTAGGGTACCAAATTCCAAGATCTGGTGTACCCTTTAGATATCTAAAAATTCGTTTAACGGCTATAAGATGAGATTCCCTAGGGTCAGATTGAAACCTTGCACATAAGCATGTTGCAAACATTATATCGGGTCTACTAGCAGTTAGATATAATAATGAACCTATCATACCTCTATAACTTGTGATGTCAACTTTCTTACCAGTTTCATCTTTGTCAAGCTTCGTGGCTGTTGGCATTGGGGTTTTTACCGGTGAAGAATCTTCTAGACTGAATTTTCTGAGAAGATCTCTTACATACTTTGATTGGCAAATAAAAATCCCATCTTCCTTTTGCTTTACTTGCAATCCAAGGAAGAATGACAGCTCACCCATCATGCTCATCTCATATCTACTCTGCATTAACTTAGCAAATCTCTTGCACAAGTTTTCGTTAGTAGAACCAAATATAATATCGTCAACATAAACTTGGACAAATATCATATCTTTATTATGTAATTTGTAAAAGAGAGTTTTATCTATGACACCTCTAGTGAAACCATTTTCAAGTAAAAACTCAGAGAGAGTGTCATACCATGTCCTCGGTGCTTGCTTGAGTCCATAGAGAGCTTTGAAAAGAAAGTACACAAAATCAGCAAACTCTGGATTTTCAAAGCCAGGGGGCTGTTCCACATATACTTCCTCTTCTAGCTTTCCGTTCAGAAATGCACTCTTCACATCCATTTGATAGACTTTAAAATTGGAATGTGCTACGAATGCCAGAAATATCCTGATGGCTTCAAGTCTTGCAACTGGTGCGTAGGTCTCGTCATAATCAATTCCCTCTTCCTGGGAGTAACCCTTTGCAACCAGTCTGGCTTTGTTCCTTGTAACAATGCCATCACCGTCTAACTTGTTCCTGTATACCCATTTCGTGCCAATAACAGATCTATCTTTAGGCCTGGGTACCAGTGTCCAGACTTCTTGTCTTTCGAACTGATTGAGTTCTTCTTGCATGGCAAGAACCCAATCTGGATCAATTAGTGCCTCTTCAATCTTCTTTGGTTCTTCTTGAGATAGAAAAACTGAAAATAAACATTCATTTGAAGTTGCACTTCTGGTTCTTACTCCAACATCTGGATCACCTATGATCAATTCAAAGGGATGATTTTTACTCCATATCCTTTCCCTTGGAAGATTTGATCTTGATGATTCGCCTTGAAATTCATTGTGATGTTGTGTTGTGCCAGTTGATCCTTCATCTCCCCCTGAGTTGCTACCAGGTTGACTTGTTGATCCACCACTGGTATTAGCAGTATCTCCAGTGTTGCCATTGTTTCCACCACTATTACCTGGATCATTATCATCATTGTTGTCATTATTTCCTGCTGCAACCTCAGGTTCTTCTTCGTCATCAGAATGTGAGTCTGGATAATTATCAAATTTTAATGACTCAGAAGAATCTTCAGTTTGGATACTTGGGATTTTAGTGTCATCAAAAGTTACATTGACACTTTCCTTCACTTGATGCTGATCAATTATGTATACCCTATATGCTCTTCTTGAGTAACCGACAAAAATAGCTTCATGTGCCTTGGCCTCAAATTTGCCACGATGTTCATCTTCATCCTTTAGCACAAAGCATTTGGCTCCAAATACATGAAAGTACTTGAGAGTAGGTTTCTTGCCAGCCATTAATTCATAGGGAGTTTTCATATGATCTTTGTTGATCAGAGTTCGATTCTGAGTATAACAAGCTGTATTAACTGCTTCAGCCCAGAAGTAGATAGGTAACCTTGATTCATTTAGCATAGTCCTTGCAGCTTCAATCAGGGTTCGATTTTTCCTTTCTACAACTCCATTTTGTTGCGGAATTCTTGGTGCTGAGTATTGCCTTGTTATTCCCTTGTCTGAGCAGAAGTTATTCAGAATTTCATTTTTGAATTCCGTTCCATTATCTGATCTGATTGCCCGGACAGGTAACTTTGAATCTAACTCAATCAGCTTTATATGATCAATCACCAAATGTGGAGTTTCATCCTTAGAGTTCAAGAATAAAACCCATGTATATTTTGTGAAGTCATCCATAATCACTAAGGCGTATTTCTTCCTTGACATAGACAAAATATTTACTGGACCAAATAAATCCATATGAAGAAGTTGAAGTGGTTCAGTGATGTTTGTAGTGTCTGTGCCTCTGTGAGTTGCTTTCTTTGACTTCCCTTTCTGACATGCCTCACACAATCCTTCTTGTGTAAATTCCATCGGAGGCAGTCCTCTCACCAAATCCCTTTTGACTAGAGAGTTCATTGTTTTGAAATTCAGGTGTGAGAGCTTCTTGTGCCATAGCCAGCTTTCTTCTGATGAAGCCTTTGAGTAGAAACAGTTTGCTTCATCTTCAGTTCCCGTGTTGAAATCAGCTACGTACAAGTTTCCTTTCCTTACTCCACGCAAGGCTAGTCTGTCTTCTTTAGAATGAGCTATTAAGCACTTCTCCTTGATAAAGTTTACTTTGTAACCTCTATCACAGAATTGACTGACGCTGAGTAGATTGTGCTTAAGTCCTTCCACCAAAGAGACATTTTCAATGATAACATTTCCTGTATTTAACTTGCCATATGCCGTAGTCATTCCTTTGCTGTTATCTCCAAAGGTGACGACTGGGCCAGCTCTCTCAACCACGTCTGATAGCAGGGCTCTATCTCCGGTCATATGCCTTGACGATCCGCTGTCCAGGATCCATATAACTCGGTTTACCTGTTTAACTCCCTGCAATTATCAAACGGATTAATTCGTCTTCGGAGCCCAAAATTGATTGGGCCCGGCATACTTAAAGAATTGACCTTTTTCTGCTTTGACAACAGATCCTTTTCGAATAACATCATTTTCTTCCTTGACTGTTCCTACCTTCCTATAAATAGTCTTAACAACTTTCTGTTTAGACTTAGGAATATATGATTCCTTCTTCTCAGGTGAAGGAGTTGCAGTCTTGGATTTAGCAAATTTACTATTGATGTGCTGTCTAGGTGTCATGTTATCTTTCTTAGCTATCATGCGTTTAAAGTAAGCAGTCATAGCATTAAAAGCACATAACATGCAATTCATTATACCACATGGTCTATGGAAAGCATCAATAGTAGGCATGTTATTCAATACAGTAGGAGGCTTAACAGATTCTACTTCAATTTTCTCATTATCTTTGAAGTTTTCACTAGAATGAAATTTATTGTTACTGTTCCTACTGTTCACAAATGTGTTGGGTCTGTTCATTTTATTCTTTAAGTCTTTTGCACCTACACCAGGTCCGGGGGAATCAGAAGTTCCCACATCTTTCACTGGGGTCTCTGGTGCACGCCTCTCTTTCTGGACATTAACTCCTTTTATGTCCTTAACCTATTCTCCTCTCTTCTTCTCTTCCTCAAGATCTTCCAACTGCATTTCATATGCAATCAGTACGGAGCTCTCAAGGATAGGTTCAGCTATCGATGTTATGAAGAGAGGTTTTGGTGTGTCTTTAACAACATGTGGGATACCCCTTTCCACAGCACTTTTTCTAAAGGGGGTTATGTTGCTTGGCTTTCCTACAGATTTATTGTACTCGAAGCCTATCCCAACTTTACGACTTATTTCTTGTTGGTCAACTAGGTTCTTTACAATATATGAGGAATTCTTATATGCAAGACACTTCTTCTTTTCTTCTTCTATCTGGTTTCTGAGATTGACTTCTGTTACAACATGACAACTGACTTTACTGACTTGAACAGCTAAGTCTTCAGTCAACTTAACAGTCAACTTGTCATGATTTCTTTTTAACTGTTTAAAAACTTCAGTCTCATCAACTAACTCTTTGACTTTGAGTCTGAGTTTCTTAACCTTATCTCTTTCACCATCTAGTTCTTTACCTAGCAAAGCAAACATCTTAGGACAAGAAGGATTTACCTCTATTCCTCTGTCACGGGTGGGAGACAGTGATTCCTCTGATGAAGTCATAAGAGCAAGATTTCCTAGCTCTTCCTCATCATCGTTATCTGAATCATCCCAGCTTTTGCCTGCTGCTAGATAAGACTTTCCTTGATGCTTTTTCACGAGCGCATCATACTTTTCCTTGAGCTCTTCGTAAGACTCTCTCTTCTTCCCTTGCTTAGGCTTCTTGCACTCAGTTGCAAAGTGGCCTAGCTCATTACAGTTGAAGCAACGAAACTTGCTTCTATCAACTAAGTCGGTCTTGTAGCCGCTTTTCGATATTGCTGTCGAAGAACCTCCTTTTTGGAATCTTCCAAAATTAGGCTTACTTCTGAATGAGGAGTTTCTTCGGAATCTCATGTTGCCAAACTTCCTGGCAACCATAGCTAGAGATTCATCTTCTAGCTGATCTAGTTCTTCCAGTGAGTAGAAATCACCATCTTCTTGTTTGTCAGCAGTATGTCCAAGTTCTGGAACCACATACTCTGTTGAACTGTTAGAAGGTGCAACAGCCTTCACTTCTTCTTTCTCTTGTGCTTCTACCATTAATGCCTTGGAGGAACTCAGTACTTTACCTCTTCCGTACATCTCTCTGGTTTGGATTTGTTCCAGCTCATAAGTTTTTAAAACTCCGTAGAGTCTTTCTAGGGTTACCTCTTTCATATCCCTAGATTCCCGAATAGCTGCAATCCTGTGTTCCAGGTGCTCTGGTAAGGTCAGCAAAATCTTCCTGTTCACCTCTTGGTTCTGATAAAACTTTCCATTCATGTTGAGCTCGTTTATCAATTTGTTTAGTCTCTGAAACACCTCAGAGATACCCTCACCAGGGTTGGATCTAAACTGCTCATATTGGGTGGTTAGGATCTCCAGTCTATTCTATTTAACTTCTTCAGTTCCCTCATTGATAATTTCAATTGTTTCCCAGATCTGTTTTGCATTCTTGCAATTTACTACTTGGTTGTACATGATGTAGTCTAGGGATTCAATTAATATGAGCTTCAGGTTATTATCAAGGGACACAGCTTCTGTTTCCTCATCTGTATAGTCTGCCAGACTTTTTGGAAACTGTCTGTGGGGAATTACAACCTCATCAACCGTGTGTTCGAGAATAACTGATATAGGGGGTTCAACACCTTTGGCCATGACTAATGCATACTTGGGATTTGCAATCCCGATAAACAGTAGCATTTTGTGTTTCCACAAGTTGTAGTGTTCTCTGTCAAATTGTGGAATTTTGATGCTAGTGACTTTCTGGGTACTCATCTTTAATAAGATTAAAAATTAAGTGTTTCAAAAAAATATTTTAATTTTTGACTTAAAACAATTTTTGATCAAAAATATTTTTTCAGAAAAAAAATTATTCCGAATAAAAAATTATTTCGAATTTAAAATAATTTTTGAGATCTGAATGAGTTCGCGGAATTTGATTTGGATCTGATATTAACTATATCAACCAGCTCTGATACCAATTGTTGGTCCCTGATATTGTAGAAGGGGGGTTGAATACAATATCTGAAAATTAATCGCGGAATAATTTGAATTAAAAATATTATTTTAATTATTCGCGAAATATTAATTATAATGAAATACTGTTCAAGTGAAAGATATAATTTTAACTTGATTAGTATTACACAATTAATATGAAGATTAGACTTTATAACTGATATATTAATCTAGAACGAATTCGACATGAAGTGTTCGAGTTTAATCAATTATATTCAAACTTGCACAGAAATCTGTGAATATTACAATGCAGACAAATTTCTGAATTTGAACTGATTTTCTAACTCTTGATAAGTTGAACAACTGAAAAAGTGAAGAGATCATCTCATATTTATAGAGATTTGAAATGGCTGCTATGACCTTTATGAGTATGACTTTATTTCAAGAAAATAAGTCTGTATGACTTATTTTAACACTTGTATGACTTATAAAAGACTGGGCATGACTTATTCCTGGTCGGTATGACCTTTTAGAATTCGGTATGACTTATTGAAAGTCATACCCGGATTTTATCTAATTAAAAAAAATCGGTATGACTTATTTTAATTAAATAAAAACTGGTTCAGCATGACCTTTATCAATTCTGCTCGGTATGACTTATTGAGATGCTTCGGTATGACTTATCAATAAGCTCGGTATGACTTATTCATATTCAAGCTCGGTATGACTTATTTATATATATATATATAAGACATTCGGTATGACTTATAAATAAGTCATACTAGCTGTTTATATATATATATAAGTCATATTGATCCATTTCTTTTATAGTAAATTAATTCTACTTAATTTAATTAGTTAATTTATAAATTTAAATTAAATTCAACTTGAATTAATTTAATTAGATAAATTAAATAATTAATTAACAATTGATAGTAGAATTAAAATACTATCTTTAGTCGCAGCCGTGCTGATAGTCTTGAAATCTTCCCGTCTTTTCTTCGTCTTCCGATCTTGAAACCTCTTGAATTAAATGAAGAATAAATATTATATTAGTTGACACGCAAATGTACTGTCTGGTTCATTTGTGTCATCCCAATAAATATTCTCCATTTAAATAACATTTAACTAGAGGCCTTCTGTCATATTCTCTGCTTCACTGTTTTCATTCTTCTTCTGGAATCTACTTGTAGTAACCACTTGAAAACTTCCATATTTTCTGTCTTCTATAGAAGTACTACCACAATATTATTTTCACTGACGCTTGAACATATAAAATGAACTTCTTCCAGTGTTGAGTAGCAATCCCACAAAATACTTCTGATACTTGGATCCTCTGTGATTAGTTGACTGTCTTTGTCTTGATTCCTGTTTAGTGTTTAGTATTTACTTCTCTTTATCAGTTAGAGTTGAGTTGCCATCTAATTATTACAAATAGGCCTAGTCATATGCCTTTCAGATAATGGTCAGAATTGGACGACGTCGATGTGTGGATATATACAAGTAGATTGTTAGGAATGAGTTGTGCAGAAACTATACAGATGGGGGGTGAATTTATTGCTTAAATCTTTTTGCTTGTTCTTTGATTCTTGTTTGTTTTGAACTTATAACAAATATTGTAGTTTTACTAACTTTAGCAGTATTTACTTAAGAGATGGAGAATTTAAAATGAAGACTCAAAGTTAACTTTCAATCTAATTGTATATTAGAATGAATTGCTACAATATGAGATTCTATGTATGAATCTCAGCTTCTTGTTCTTGAAAGAAATCAAGGAAAATGTAAACAATTTTTCACACTTTTACTAGTGAAGCTGTGCTCTATACTATATAGACAACATGTCTCATTTGCACATGCTCTCACTAGACAGTTATGCTAAAACTAGAAACAGACAAGAAAAACTTTATATTTGACTGCTATCTATTTCTAGCTAACATAATTCTTTGACATTCTTTTCCAGTCTGCTTTCTTCCTTCTGTCTTTGTCTTCTTTTCTTTTCAAGCTTCATTGTAGACTTGTCATTATCTTCACAGGTTTGACTGACCTGAGAATGACAATGCTTCAAATTACTTATCTTATTCTTCTACAAATCTCCTTGAAAATAGCGGTTTGAAACATTCAGATACTCAACTTCATTGCACTTTGAGAAGTCATGTTATGGACTACTCGATCGAGTACTTGTTAGACTTTTCGATTGGTTTTTAACTTGATACATCTCGAATGTCTAGACTTCTCGATTGCATACTTCTTTTGATAACTTCTCGATCAGGCTAGACTTCTCGATTGACTTGATTTCATAGACTTCTCGATTGACTCATTTCACAGACTTCTCGATTGACACATTTCATAAACTTCTTGATTGCTTCCTTAGCTAACTTCTCGATTTGTTTAACTAGACTTCTCGATTGATCATTTCTTCACACTTCTCAAATGACTCCATATTCTTAACTTCTCGACTGAGTCATTTGAGACTTCTTTACCAGTTTGCACTTGTGACTTCTCTATCAATGTGACTTCTCAATTGATCATTTACCTTAGAAAAAATTTCTTCTGTAAACTCTTTTCTCATGATGCATGATTCATATAATCTTTTACCAGTACAATTATTCTTGATATCACTCATTTACATTTGGAGATATAGTAGAAACATGCTTGTAACTGCAAGTACATAATTAAAGAAACTAAGTCATTATTTAATACAATAAGTACTAGAGTGTTCCAATATGATAAGTAAATACAATATAGTAGGCTTGATTTGGTCCAAAAATCTTCCCCAATTTGGGAAAAACAATTTCACCAATTAATACCAGATATCAAGCCTACCTTTATTGTTGTTGTTGTTGCATGAATTGATCATATCTTGCTTTCTTTTCTTTTTCCTCCCTGGAGTTGATCTCTTCAATAGCCTGGAAAATTTCTTGTCTGGCCATTACTTCTTCAATTAGAAGTGCATCTTTCAGCATGTCAACAACAATTTTGAGAGTTTACAAGGGATAATCATTGACAAACATGAGTCTAATTTTAGTTGTTTCTCCATTCCTCAGTTTGAACTCAACTCTATCAGGATCTTTGAATACTCTACATTTTCCCTGTCTCCTCAGCTCTTCAGACAATCTCTCTATCTCTTCATCTTGTTTCATCTTCTTTTTCACTATCTCTTCCAAGTACTTGACTTTTTCAATTTTCTTTTGGTACTTCCTAGCCAAGTACTCAGTCACTTCAACCATTTTTAATTTATCTATCATGCATTTCTTGTCAAAAAGACTGATCACTCTTTTGATATCATGAGTGTTTGAAGTTGAGTTGTCATGGTAGGAAGGTTTTTCTTCTCCATAAACAGTGGTCACAAACATTATATTTTTCCCTTATCACAACCTTTTGAATTCTGTCTACCTTCCATTGTTTGATCTTTACTTTATCAACTTCCACAACCTCTTGGATAGACTTAACTGATAGACCTTTGTCAGGACAATGAGCTGTTTTCTCCATTTAGGACATCTAACTAGTAATGAATAGTAGATTTCTTGAATTTTGTTCTTGTTGCAGTGTTAACCTTGACCTATTGACATGACTTCAAATTCTTTAGTTGACATTCTTTTATTTTCTTCTTTATCACTCCATTGGCAGTCACCTTGACAAGATGTCTTTTTGGTGATTTGAATTTAGAAATTCTAGCAGTTTCAAGAATTGTTGGAGTTATACTAGTGTCCTAAATTTGGGTAGGTACACTAGTATGAGTACTAGCAACTTGCTACTTGGATGACTTCTTCCTTTCATATTTCTTCTCCTTGTTTAACTCATTTCTCTTTTTCTTCTCATCTCCATCTTTCTTTTCCTTATCCTCCTTCCTTCCACCCTTATCACTCCTAGGTACAGAGTTTTTTTCTTTTTTCCCTGACTTTTATCTTTATCATCATTCTTCTTCTTCTTCAATTCTTCATTGGCAAAGTTTTACACTTGATCATTTATGAATTTCTTCAATTTCTCCAAAATCACTTTGTCTTCTTCCTATTTACCAGGCTTGTTTTCAAGTAGATCAATTAGACCCATGAATTGGTTTCTGTTTCCTTGATTCAAGTGTTTAGAGAGCATGAAGTGTGCCAGCTTGTTTGCTTTGGTCACATACAACACCCCATCTGGATTGCAGTAGGCCTCAGGAAGTAAGATAGGCAGGAGAGGGCCTATGACTGAATTCATTAATTCCTCATCTTCCTAGGTCACTGTTTCAATTACCTTATGCATGCACTCCAATTCAGTATATGGGAGTTGATGAAATGTCCCAATAGATAGCTTGAAGAAGCCAAACTCTATCTGCACTACTGGTTCTTTGCACAGTTTGACATTCCTCTCATATTTCACTCCCCTTATAGCTATAATGGCATTCTCCAAAATATTCTTGTAATCCCAGTGATGACCCTTGACATGTGCTTTGAGGTTTTTCAATACAAGTAAGAATTCTTTATCTGCACAGGGATTCAACACCTCCTTTCTGAGAATTGCCATTACTGCCTTTCGCCTTTCTGCCTCAATCTCCTCCCTTTTTTCCTTCTCCCCCTTAGGGTTGATATCTTGTTGTTGTTGTAGAAAGAAAGAGTGAGTTGGCCTAATGTGAGAAGAGACTTGCACTTGAGGTGCTTGGCTTGAAGCATGCATAGTGGAGAGAAGAGTCTGAATGTTAGCCAGTTGGTTTGAGACTTGTTGAAGAGTGATGCCTTGGGCAGACATTGAGGAATTGACTTCCTTTTGGAGTGAGCTCACACTAGCAACAACTTCATTCACATTAGTGGAGATGGTTTGTTGATCTGCAGTCACTTACTCCACTTTCTCAGTTAATTTGGCAACTGTAGAGGCTTGAGTCTGCTCATCCTTTGCCTTTGATTGATAATACAGATCCACCTGAAAAGGAGTCGTTTAATGCAACTTGATATCCTTTGGCAGCATATCAGCATGCCTGTTCTTGTAGAGAACTTCCACCATGTTATTTGTCCTTGATTTATTATGTTGAAGAGTGACATTACTTTCAACCATTTCTTTGAAGGCTTTTTCCATCTTCTCCATCTTATCATTCATCTCTTTCATGTGAAGCCTTGCCAAGGATGACTCAGATCTGGGAGCATGCATACTACAAAGCGTGAACTTTTCATCAATTGAGTTTATTCTGCTCTCCATCTTACTTCTGTGATCTTCAATTTCAGACTGGAGGTCCCTTGCTAGGTAGTGATTGGCTTGCAGTTGCACCTTAGAAGCCTCATGGATAACATCATAGATTGTAGAGGGAGTGAATGTCCTTTCACATGATCCAAAAGAAGTCAAATATTTCTCCATCATCCACTGTAACATCTCCTCCATGCTCACAGTTTGCCTTTTGTCCAACCAAGCATCAGCCATTTGCTCATTTTTATCCTTAATCTCCTCCTGATCCTTTGCATATTCTAATAGAATAACATCATAATCTTTATTTGGCAGGTGTGCAGTCAGGAATTGTTGAGCAATTTTATAGTAGCCATCCATCTGATCTCCATAGAGCTCCTTTAATTTTTCCTCAGAAAGTAACCCATCAGTAGATGGTCCTGAAGGACTGCCATGTTGCACAGGCTTCAGCCATTGTGACATGAAGTGAGAGCTAGGGCCACTTATTATAGTGGTCCCCTCAGTATCAATTTCCTCATCCAATTTCTCAGATGATTCCAATGATCCTGGATGGATAGGTGATTTCTCCCTAGGAGACAGCCTTTGAATGATTAGGGATTGTCTAGGGGATGTCGTTTACATGGAGTGAAGGTCCCCAAATTACCTAATGTCTGTGAAGACATGGTTTCCAATGGCTCATTAATGAGACCAATGGATGATGTTACTCTAGCCCCCATAGAGTCTAAAGTAAAAACTTTTGGAACCTCTATGGTTTTGATGGTGTCATAAGGATATACCCCATCATGTATTCCCTCACCATCTTGATGTATGTCCTGGGTGGTGAGCAAGGTGTCATGCACCAAGTCACTTGAAACTGGCTCACCTGGAGGATTAAATTCCTGGTTATCAATAACCTTTTGTGTTTGGCTAGACATAATTGGTTGAGAAGAAATTTGAGAATATTAAGAAATGTTTTCAGAAGAAATGAGTGTGGGCAACTCCCCCTGAGAAAATGGGGAAGTTTCAATAGACATTCCTATGTGCTCCTGTGTCTCCTTTTCAACTACACTTCTATCATCAACAGGAGTTAGTTCCTGTGATGGTGCGGACATTTTACAAAGTGGAGTGGGCTGGCTCCCAATTTTAATAGATGCACTTTGTTGAGAAAGTGCACCTAGTAGCAGATGTAGTCCCTTTGTAACCTCTACACCCTGTTGGGAGAATGTAGAGTGGTCTAGTGTGGCCTCCTTACTTTTCTTTCTCCTCTTGAGAGGTTCCACATGTGACTAATCTAAGTGGGATTCTTCAACACTTTCTATAACTACTTCTAATTTTTCTTTGGAGCAGGTTTATTCCTTTTCTTCTTTTCAACCACACCCTGTTGAGAGGATGTGGAGGTTGGCTCACTAATATCTAGGGGATTTGAAAGAATTGGCTCAATTGGGTAAAAAGTTCCTGTGTTAGGTGCATTAGGTACTTTTGCAGCCATGGAACCCTCTACTGGAAGCAAATAACCATATGTAGGTTGTACTAGTGGATAACCTTCAAATACACTCCTCATATGAGGTATTATTTGAATAGGTACATTCACTGTGCTTCTCCTAACTAATGTAGCAAAAATGATTTTTGACATGGATTTGGAGTAGCCAATTCTATTTTTATTCATCTCAGGTAGTTCAATCAAACTGGCATTTTTATAATTGAGAATTGAATGAATAAAACGAGGAAAAAAAATCTTATTACCTCTTTTGGGAATCCTGGTTATGAGTTCCTCAAGAATGATCCTACCTACATTGAGCTTCTGGTTGTAAGCCAATGAGTAGCCAGCTGCAAGGCAACCAAGCTTATTTGATCAAATCCTGTCTTCCTGCAGGTGAAGACTCTCAGTAGAGTGTCAGAGAGGAATGACCACTCCTTTCGAACAGACTTCTTGTTGAGCTTCCCGGCTTGATCTCATCATAGTACCTGATAAACTCCATGAAGTCCTCTAGCTCAGCTTCTGTTGGCACCCTGTCATGGTTCTCCGTTGGGAGAGACAAGCTTGCGTTCACATCATTTTCATCAGAAGTGATGTTCTCCTTTTAGATTTTGCAAGTTACTAGAATTTTGGAGCTCTCATTCTCCAATGCAATATCCTCCCAATTGGCAGTATTCCAGAGCTACTCTAGTATGTCTAAGCATAACGGTGGGTTGGTCAACAGTGCCTCCTTCAAGTATGAGTCGATGGGAAATTTGATGAAGCACTTGTACTGAGGCTTGGCATCTGCGTCTATGATATTAGCTAGAAATTTGGTTTCTGGAATGACATACACATCAGCTGCAGGGTTGGAACTAGAAGATGCCATTTGAGTAGTGTGTAGAACAAGAGAAGTGAAGAAATGAAGGTTTTAGAGAAAAGAAGTGAGGGAGTTCGAATGTAACTGTTGAGAGCAAAGGGTTCTTTGAGTTTGCGATTAAGTATAGAAATGAAATGTTAGGTCTACTTTACTATTTATATGACTTAGACAACTCGACTAGAATTATAATCGATTTTGAACGATCGAGAACTCAGAAAATGAATAGAGTTACTTTAGTAGAGAACTCTCAGAATTTGATCGAGAACTCATGTTTGTAAGTATATTCGAGAAGTGTAACAATCGAGAACTCAATATTATGTATTTGAAAAAATAAACCATTCGAGAACTAAACCATTCGAGAACTCAGTTTGAAATTGACCGAGAACTTTAGTGATCGGGAACTCAAATACTAAATTGATCAAGAACTCACTAAAGAATGATTCGAGAACTCTATTTGAGACTAACCGAGAACTCAGGAATTGTACCTAGTTGAGAAGTCAGAAAAGAATGACAACTTAATCACAAACTCCAGTTTTGAAAGTTTACTCTATTTCCACTTGGAAAATAAAATAAAAAATTTATCAAACACACATTTTTCAGACCAAATTCAAATCAAATTAATTTAATCTGGGATTAAAAATGCATTTGTTAAATATTCCTGCAGAATTGAATATCACACTTGTTATTTAGAGATGCACAAGTATAATAATTCTTTTCAGGTTTACTTAGAACATGAAAATAGTTCCAAGCTACAACTTTGATTTTTCAAAAATAATGTACAATAATATGACTGATATATTTATAAATATACATCAGTTTACTTCACTTAGATAAATCATTGAGAATTCATGTCTGTGGAGTAATTGTTGTAACAGTTGGTTAGATATATTTATGTAGCCACTAGCCAGAAGAATTTAGCATTCCAATCTCACTAACCAACCTGTTAAAGGTGCCTTCATCTTATGAAATGATACCTTACATCAATGTGTTTTGTCTTAGAATGATTCACTAGATTTGTAACAATGGATATAACACTAGTGTTGTCACACATGATAGGAATTCTCTCCAAAACTAGTCCATAATCCCTTAACTGATTTCTTATCCAAAGCACTTGAGCACAACAACTTCTAGCAGCTATATATTCAGCTTCAGCTATGGAAGTTGAAACTGATTGTTGCTTCTTGCTATACCATGACACCAATCTCTGTCCAAGGAATTGACAGCTTCCAGAGGTGTTCTTTCTATCAACTCTGCACCCAGCAAAATTAGCATCAGAATATTCAACTAGGTTGAATCATGTTTCTTTTGGGTATCATAATGCCATCTGAGTTGTTCCTTTGAGATATGTCAGAATTCTCTTGACAGCAATGAGATGAGATTCCTTTGTATTGACCTGAAACCTTGCACACAAACATGTAGAGAACATAATGTCTAGCCTACTAGCTGTTAAATATAGTAGAGATCCAATCATTCCTCTATAGGTCTTCATGTCTACACTCTTTTCTTTATTATCTTTATCAAGTTTGATAGCTGTAGACATTGAAGTTTTTGTAGGTGAACAATCTTGCATGTCAAACCTTTTGAGCAAGTCATTAATGTACTTGGTTTGACTTATAAAGATACCATCTATTCTTTGACTTATTTGGAGCCCTAGAAAGTAATTGAGCTCTCCCATCATGCTCATTTCATATTCACTTTGCATGAGCTTTGAGAATCTTTGACACATCTTTTCATTTGTAGAGACAAAAATGATATCATCAACATAGATTTGAACTAAGATGATGTCCTCACCATGCTTCTTGTAAAAAAGAGTTTTGTCAATTATTCCTCTAGTAAATTGATTTTCTAGTGGAAACTTTGACAATGTGTCATACCATGCTCTTGGGGCTTGTTTGAGTCCATATAATGCCTTGAGAAGTCTGTAGACAAAATTAGGAAATTTAGAATCTTCAAAGCCAGGTGGTTGTTGTACATAAACCTCTTCTTTCAATTCACCATTTAGAAATACACTTTTGACATCCATTTGATAGATTTTGAAATTTGAATGTGCTACAAATGCTAGAAAAATTCTTATTGCCTCTAGTCTTGTAACTGGAACAAAAGTCTCATCATAATCAATGCCCTTTTCTTGTGAATATCCTTTTGCCACCAATCTTGCCTTGTTTCTTATGACAATTCCATGTTTGTCCATTTTGTTACTATAGACCCATTTAGTGCCAATAATTGATCTTCCTTTTGGAGGTGACACTAATTCCCAAACATTATTTCTCTCAAATTGATTTCATTCTTCCTACATAGTAACAATCCAGTCTGGATCTAACAATGCTTCTTCAATCTTTTTAGGTTCATTTTGAGAATGAAAACAAGCATACAAGCATTCATTTATGGTTGCCCTTCTTGTTCTCACACCTTAATAAGGATTTCTAATGATTTGATCTACAATGTGAGCTCTATTCCATTTTGTTTCATGAGCCACACCTCTTGCATTTGAACTAGTTTCCTCCTGCAAGTTGTTTGCATTTGTTGATCCTTGAGAAGCTCCCCCTGAATGCATGCTAGGGTTGTGAGGAGAATTCTCAAGTTGAATGTGACTGAAATCCTCAGTAATTCTCTCTGCATTTCCACTATGTGAAATTTCCACATGTGAGCTTTCATGTGCATTTTCATCCTTTTCATTTTCAGATGCCTCCATTTTCATTTTCAAATCTCAAGGTGTCACAGTTTTCTCTTTCAAGACTTATGGTTGGAAACTTGAAGTCATCAAAAGTCACATTTATGATTTCCATCACTTTTTGTTGATCAATCACATATACTCTATAGACAATCTTGTCCAATGAGTATCCTACAAAAATTCCTTCATATGCTTTTGCTTCAAACTTTCCTAGATGATCAACATCATCTTTGAGGACAAATCACTTTGCTCTAAAGACATGCATATACTTGACTTATGGTCTTCTGTTTGTCATGATATGATAAGGAGTCTTTCCAATTGGTTTTGTGATGAGTGTCCTATTTTGAGTGTAACATGCAGTCATGACAGCTTCAGTCCAAAAACTAGTTGGTAGACTTGCTTCTGCTAACATATTTCTTGCAGCTTCAATTAAGGTCCTATTTTTCCTCTCAACAACTCCATTTTGTTGTGGAGTTCTTGGAGCTGAGAATTGGTGAGTAATTCTATTTTCTTTGCAGAATTCACTTAATGTAGCATTATTGAATTATGTTCCATTATCACTCCTTATAGCCACAATAGGTGCTGAGCCTTTATCCAATCTCCTTATATTTTCAATGATAAGCTCAAGAGCTTCATCGTTTGAGTGCAAGAATTCCACCCATGTGTATTTGGAGAAGTCATCAACCATGACAAATGCATATCTCTTCTTGGACATTGACATAACATTTACTGGTCCAAACAAATCCATGTGAATTAATTGTAGAGGCTTTGTGATTGAGGTGAACTCTTTACTTTTGTGACTAGACCTCTTCATCTTTCCTTTTTGATATGCCTCACACAATCCTTCTATACAAAATTCAAGTTAGGGCAAGTCCTTTACTAATTCTCTTTTGACTAGAGAATTGAGATTCTTGAAGTTCAAGTGAGACATCCTCTTGTGCCAAAGCCAACTTTCACTTTCAGAGGCTTTGGTGTAGAAATAACATATTTTATCCTTGTTTGCAGATTCCAAGTCAGATAGAGAAATTTCTTTGGTTTTTCTGTGAGATATGAGGCACATTTCTTTATCAAACTCCACCTTCAAGTCTTTGTTGCAGAATTGAGTGTTGCTCAACAAATTGTGCTTCAAAAAATTTACCAAAGCTACATCTTCAATGACAACATTTCCATGAATCAATTTTCCATATCCCATAGTGAAGTCAATGATGTTGTCTCCAAAGGTCACCATTGGGTCAGCCTCTTCCTTGAATTGTGACATCAGGGCTTTATCACCAGTCATGTGCCTTGAGCATCCACTATCCAAGATCCACATAACCTTCTTTTTCTTACCTGTACCCTGCAATCAAAATAATATCAAGTTTTATTTGGTACCCAAACTAGGTTGGATCCTTTTTGCTTAGTTACATAACTGCTATTCTCCTTCTTAACAGTCCTAGTCATCTTGTCATGCACAATTTCCTTTTTCTGATGTTCAGTTCTAGTTTGGTTGGTGCTACCTAAACTAGATGCATTTCTAGGTGACATGGAATGTTTTCTTCCTTTAATTGGACTAGTAGATTTGGGTCTAGCAATTTTGTTATTTTCATTTTGACTGATGCATCCTTCAACAAGTTGTTTCCTTAATCTAAAGCAGGTATTCATAACATTCAGGTTGCATGACATACAATCAAATTTGTCACAGAATTTATGATCATCATGCATCAAAGGTTTAACATAACCACAAGCAAATTCACCATTATCAACAACAGGTTTCTTACATACATGAGTAAGATGATTTGTTGAACCATAGTTTTTACAAATCTTTCTAGGGGTATTGTGAACAGGTGCATAATTGTGGTGTTTATTAATGCCTATTTTTCCATTTCTATTTGCCTTTTTCTTCTTAGCATGCATGGTGTCATTTTTCTAGACATTTTTCTTAGTATCATTTTTCTGAACATTTTCCTTTCTTTCATTTTTTTGGACATTTTCCTTGGTATCATTTTTCTGTTCATTTTCCTTTCTTTTAAGCTTAACAAAGATGGACTTGGCCTTGACTGTTTGCTCTTCTACTTCAACACAAGGCACATCATTCTTAGCCTCTAGTTCATCCTTATCATTCAACTGTTGTTTGATGATCAGACTTGCTTCATCAAACTCAGCAGTTGCCTTTCTAAAAATTGGAGCTTCAACATTTTTCAAAATGTGAGGATTGCCAGTGAATTCAGTTTTATTGCCTTTTATTGACATAGACTTTTTCTTTTTAATAGTGTCATAGTCAAACCCAACTCCAAACTTAGAATTTTCCTGGTGTTTTTCATGAAACTCTTGTAAAACTACAGAAGAGTTTTGATAAGATTTTATTTTCAGTTTATTCTCAGAGATTTGATCTCTTAAGAACTTCTCAATTTGTTCTAAGCAAGTAATTTTATTCTTCAAGTACTCATTCTCTTGTTTCATATATTGCATATTAACCAATGATAGTTCTTAAGAGAGAGTTCATCATTAGCTTTTAACAGTCTATCAATTTCTTCATAAGCAACATTCATACTGGTATGAATATCAAACATCTCAACACTTAATTCTTCCACAATTTTCTTATATTGAGATTTTGACATGTCAATAGAAGTTATGATTGGTACTTGACTTGTTGAGGTTGATGCTCCTTCATCTGATTTGGCCATGAATGCCAAATTCCCATATTCTTCTTCTTCATCCTCATCAGTATCATCCCAGCATTTGTCTTCAGCAATGTATGTTCTACTAGTCTGCTTCTTTAACAAAGCTTCATACTTGGCTTACAATTCCAAAAACTCTTTGTTCTTTCTGGCTTCTTTTGGCTTCCTACACTCAGTGACAAAGTGTCCCAACTGATCACAGTTATAACACCTTAATTTTTTACCTTTCAACAGATCCAGTCTTGTAACCTCCTTTGAAGTTGCTCTTGGGAGCTTTGACTTTGCTTGAAGAGCCAAAGTTTGGTTTTGGCTTGAAGCTTTTGTTTTTCTTAAACCTCAAATTTCCAAACTTTCTAGCCATGAAGGCCATAGATTTGTTGTCCATGCTCTCAAGCTCCTCAATAGTGTAGAACTCATCTTCATCAGATTCACCTTTGACATGTTCTTCTTCTTCATTGTCTTTTTCAACATTTTCCTCACTCTTCATTCTTTAGCTTGTACCAACTCTTTCCATCTTTCCTGGTTCTTTGACAATTAGGGCACTAGAGACATTTGCTATCTTACCTCTATTTCCTAAAATATACTTCTTTTGAAAGTACTCTAGTTCATATGTCTTCAGTATTCTATATAGAGTTTCCAATGGAAGTTTTGTTAAATCCTTTCCTTATCTAATAGCAGCAATTTTGTGTTCCAAATACTCTGGAAGAGTTAACAAGAACTTCAAGTTCTTTTCTTTTGTCTCATAGGCCTTTCCATGTAACTGCAGTTCATTAATTAGTTTGTTAAACCTCTCAAAGACCTCAGTTATGCCTTCATTTAGTTTTGACATAAATGCTTCATATTGTGAGACCAATAATTGTCTTTATTTTTCTCTTACTTCTACTGTGCCTTTACATAGTAGCTCTATGGTTTTCCAAATGTGCTTGGAAGTGGTGCAGTTGACAACATTGTTATACATGACCATATCTAGAGAGTCAGTCAGGATGAGCATGAGGCTGTTGTCAAGAGCCACTTTCTCTCTTTTAGTGTCAGTGTACTGAGATGGATCTTTTGGTACCCATGTGGCTGGTATCACCTCTGAGCCACTAGTTGTTTCAAGAACCAGTGTCACAAGCATGAAGGGGCCATTCTTCAGGATCTCAGGATACATGTAGTTTACAGTCTTGATGAATGTGAGCATTTTCTTTTTCCATATAATATAGTGTTCTCTGTCTAATGGAGGAATCTTGATGTTGTTAAGTTTCTGAGAACTCATTTTGATCTTTGTACTATTTGTATGTCAACAGCCTGAGCTCTGATACCACTTGTTAGGAATGAGTTGTGCAGAAACTATACAGAAGGGGGGTGAATGTATAGCTTAAATCTTTTTGTTTGTTCTTTGATTCTTATTTATTTTGAACTGATAACAAATATTGTAGCTTTGCTAACTTTAGCAGCGTTTACATAGGAGATGCGGAATTTAAAATGAACACTTAAAGTTAACTTTCAATCTAAATGTATATTAGAATGAATTGCTACAATCTGAGATTCTATGTATGAATCTCAGCTTCTTGTTCTTGAAAGAAAACAAGGAAAATGTAAACAATTTTTCACACTTTTACTAGTGAAGCTGTGTTTTATGCTACATAGACAACATGTCTCATTTACACATGCCCTCACTAGACAGTTATGCTAAAACTAGAAACAAACAAGAAACACTTTACATTTGATTTCTATCTATTTCTAGCTAACATAATTCTTTGACAGTCTTTTCCAGTCTGCTTTCTTCCTTTTATCTTCGTCTTCTTTTCTTTTCAAGATTCATTGTAGACTTGTCATTATCTTTACAGGTTTGACTGACTTGATCATGACAATGTTTCAAATTACTTGCCTTATTCTTCTGCAAATCTCCTTGAAAATAGTTGTTTAAAATACTCGGATACTCAGCTTCATTACACTTCGAGAAGTCATATTGTGGACTACTCGATCGAGTACTTGTGAGACTTCTCGATTAGTCTTTGACTTGATACTTCTCGAATGTCTAGACTTCTCGATTGCATATTTCTTTTGATGACTTCTCGATCAAGCTAGACTTCTCGATTGACTTGATTTCACGGACTTCTCGATTGACTCATTTCATAGACTTATCGATTAACTCATTTCACAGACTTTTTGATTGCTTCCTTAGCTAACTTCTCGATTTGTTTAATTGGACTTCTCGATTGAACATTTCTTTACACTTCTCGTATGACTCCATATTCTTGACTTCTCGATTGAGTCATTTGAGACTTCTCTACCAGTTTGCACTTGTGACTTCTCTATCAATGTGACTTCTCAATTGATCATTTACCTTAGAAACAATTTCTTCTGTAAACTCTTTATTTGATGTGACGTTCATTCTCCTGATGCATGATTCATAGAATCTTCTACCAGTACAAATATTCTTGATATCACTTATTTACATTTGGAAATACAGTAGAAACATGTTTCTAACTGCAAGTACATAATTAAAGAAACTAAGTCTCTATTTAATACAATAAATACTAGAGTGTTACAATATGACAAGTAAATACAATATATTAGGCTTGATTTGGTCCAACATAGATATAAGTTGAGATTGCAGCAAGTATTGAGAGATATTGATAAGTATCAGTTTTAATACAAGAAAGGAAGGATATTGATGAACATAAGTTTCTCTATCAATAAGGAAGACATTGATGAGTATCAGTTTCACAACCAATAAGGAAAGACAATCAATTCTCATCAATATGACAGTTACACAATTCAAATATAAATAAGAGGAACGGGGATAAAGCAAGAGGGACACACAATCTCTACCATACATATATACAACTTCAATCAGCCACCATACATACATCCCCATTATCATCACACAATATATATATATATATATATATATATATATATATATATATATATATATATATATATAGACACAGCCGACGAGTAGGCATAGAAAATGGACGAGTAGGTTGTTCTTGAGTTTTCTTGTATTCAAATCACTTGTAACCGATCTTGATCATCATTATAGTGGAATAGTTGGCTCGGGAGAGTCTCACCTGCGATTTTTAACCTCATTCGAAGGGTTTTACGCGTCATCAAAATTGCTTGTGTTCTTGTCTCTTATTTACTTTTTATTTTTGTTCTTCGTTACTTTTGTTGAATTCATCCCAAAACAATCATATAGTCTTAGCTATTAACCCTACAAAATTTGACCAAAACAGGAAGCAAGGAATGAAATTCAACCAGGGTAATGTTGGTGACAATGTTGTTGTCGAGCTAGATGCTGGAAGTGACACTTATGAAACTTGGTTATGCGACGGGGGAGGCGGAGAAGAGTTCATAGGAGGGCTGCACAAATAATTGAGGGGCCGAGAGAATAAGATTGATGGACAACAACTACAGTTCTGTTACTGGGAAGACCGAGACCGGTTCACATTATCCAGAGGACATGGGTGATGATTTCCCCAAGAAACATAATGGGAACATGCCCAAGAAGATTCGGGTTTGGCAGAAGAAACCTTAAAGATGCACTATGTCTAATGTTCACTCGAGTACAGTTTCTTAAGCAGTGTGTATTGTATTGATCTTTACTTTTCTTCTGAGCAGGCAATCAAACTATCTTCGGAGAATAGACGTAATATGTGAATTGTGATTTTAACAAAATAAAATAAAAAATTTGGTTTAAGACTCGTTAATACAGAACTCTGTAAACTAGAGATATGATTCCTTAATTGTATTGGAACAAATGATTGTTTAAGGGATACTTTTTTTTCCCTTTACATTTGAGAAACCCATAAGTTGTATCAGGTATGCTGGTATGGAGTGAGGCTATGATAAAATGCCCAAACGAATATGAATCTTTATCACAATGATTTTTGTTTGCATTTCAAAATGTCCACTCTTTAAATACACAACACAAGTCCTCTAGAAATACATGTCTAATCCATTTAGAGAAATGCTATTATTTCCCAAATGGATTTCAAATTCTTACTAGTTACTGCTTACATAAACAATTGTGATTAGTTATATCTAAACGAATACCGAAAGGGCCTCGACGAACCATAGCATTTTAACCAATCAAAATCTGCCTCCTAAGAATTAAATTTGCTTGATCAATTTGGGATACAATTTAGAAAATCTACCATTTTTTATCAGATACTTTCTTCGACTGGCAACCAGAGTTCACAGATAGCTAGAATACATTTTGCTCGATCAAGTTCAATTGCACACAGTATTTGTCCAACCCTAGACTCCTAAGCCTTCTTACAACCACACCAACTATAATTCAAGTCCAGTCTATCCAAATATATAGTATCATAAAAAAGTTAGAAGGAAAGGGAAAAACAAAGAGCCACGACTCTGAACAGAGACATAGGGTTTACCATTAATATCAAAGCAGAGTAGTTACCTAACGGTTAAGAAATGACTTAAGAACACGAGACGAACAACCAGAAACTGACAGCAACTTAAACCGTTTATATAGCCAAAAGGGCCGAAAGGCCCAGTACATGAAACAACAACTATCACCTGAGTCACTAAACTCATGCGAAAAATTAGAAAATATGTTCCTAGATCAAACTAATTTAGTAAGTAATCCAAAACTTCTAAAGTAATCCACATTGCACATATTCCCGTATTATCAGTACCCCCTACTTATTATCTACTAGGACTATAGTACTATACTACAAACCACAAGACTCGATTCTAATTTTAAGACATAATTTGTAAATTCCTCTGAGCAAGGCAAGTCAACTTTTATTTTAAGTTACATCACTACAAAAGTACGTAATTTGCATCTCAGAGGTTTAGGTCAGTAGCAACTTATGTATCACTAAGAAGTAACTTAGTAAAAACTCTGAAGGAAAAGCTAATATATTACTATTCAGGTATTACTGCTAACGTAAGTGACTTGCCCAAGGTTTACTTTCCATTTATAAAACTCATAGAGAGTTTGAGACAAACAAAAAGTCTACACCCCGAATGGCTTACTATTTAATATGCATTCATTGACTCCGAGAGTATCTTTGCTCAAGTGCTGCAATGATAGAATCCAATTACCTCCTGCTGAGAACGTGGCTAACCAACATATTAAGATTTTAATTATAGAATGAGGTTGTATTTAACGTATCAGTCACACTGTAAGAATCGAGCTCAATTGTAAAATTTAGCATCCACTGACACCCCAACAGTCTACTAGAAGTGGATATCATCTAACTTCCACTTGTTCTTCCCAAAACTAATGTAACCCTGACACTCAAAGATCCGTATTTAAAATACAGTACTACTAGTTCTCCAAATTAGCAATACAATATTTACAAGATTCCAAACATAACACAAAACATTAGGCCATCACACTTGACATTATACAACAACCGATAATAACCAAATAATACAAATCTAAAGATTCATTTTGAAAACATCTCAATAAGAATTCCCAAAATGCATTTCAATATCGAGTACCCCAACAATGTCTCATACATTAAACTTCATCTTTACAAACATAATCAAGAAACCCCATAAACAAAAAAAACTCGAGTACGACAAATACGATATCATAAATACCAAACACAAGACCAACAAACATAACAAAACAAACAAAACCCATTCTTGCATTGTAGAAAAACGGGGGGAAATACCGTAAATCGAAGAACATGGGAATGAAAAATGTAAAAATAATCAGGCGAGTTGAGAAGTAGCAGGCTCGTGATTAAGATCAATAATCTTAGGGGGTGGGTTAAGAGGAGCTCGAATTGAGTGATTAGTGTTGGTATCAACATGATCATCAGGATCATAATTAGGATTGAGAGTACGATCAATGGCTTGACGACCCTGTTCAAGACATGGTTTACAAGCAATCTCAATTGTGATCCAACCCACTATTATTCCTGCTATTGCTATTATCGCTGCGGTCACCCCACCCATCGTAATTGATATTTGTTGACCCCCTGATCCAAGCTCAGTCTACGTAAGTAACGAATATACTCATTTTCGATGTTAGACATTGTTTGGGTTAATTTATACTCTAATATATTATTTATAATTTAAAATATTTTTTACTTACTTTAAATTAAGGATTTCTTTAGTTTTTTTAAAAAAAGAAGGGTTTCTTTGAAAAATATCAATTTTTTTATTTTTCTTGACGAAAATATATTTTTTGTTTAATATTTTGCAAAATTAAGATATTTAATTTATCTATAAAAATACGATTTTGCAATCAACACAACGTGATTCAACTAAAATCAATATCAAATAAAGGACGAGAAACTTCAATTTTCTCAAAAAAAAAAGAGTTGGCATTCAGTTAAATTTGGTTATTTTTACTTGCAAACCTTATTTTTACAAAAAAAATTAAAAGATAATAAAATCATAATTTTTTTTAAAAAGTAGTATTTTTGATAAATACTAAATTTAAAAATGAAAATTTTATTTTAAATTTGATGTATTTATTTGATTAATTTTATTTTAAATGAATTTAGTGTTTTGTTAATTTTGAACTTGATTAAATTTTAATTAAAAATATTTATATTATCTGAACATAAATAAAGTATAAATTACAAATTTAAGTTAAAAATAATTTTTAAATATTGTATTTATTAAAGTGAATCCAACGAGAAAAGTTTAATAGGACAAAAAAATCTGAAAATTACTTTAAAATTTTATATTAAAACTTATTTTAAACCTAAAAATATAATTTATTCGAACAACATGAAACCAATTTAAAGAGGAACAGACACCATATTTCAGCGTGCCAAAGATACTCCAGGATACATATTTTTCATTCTAGTATAATAAATAATATTTTTCGAAAATATTTGTTTTTTCAAATAAAACTAAAAGCATTAGTATAGTATGATACACATGTAATGGAAATATATAAGTAATATTTGGAAATAATGAAAATAAAAATAAATAAAATGTAATAAAATTAAATTCGAATAAAATTTTATATTAATTAAATAAAATAAATATTTTGGAAAGGAGGTAATTATTTATGCATCATAAATCTTATTTCTATAAATTAATTGTGCCTCCACCGAAAAAAATTTCAGAATCCGCCATTGACTGCAAATAAATTTCTGTTCTTTACATCTTCAAGTAGGCGAGGCACTTTAGATGTGTATGCTCCTTCCATCTTGAAGTAGGCGAGCTACTTCCAAGTGTCTTCGCCCCTTCATTTTCCAATTCTTCAAAATTCCCCTTTCCGGTTGCAATATATATATAAGCTTGTATATATATACCAGCTGCACTTGTCATCATGAGATATGTCTTGTCACACCTCGATTTAAGTATCCACGCATCACTTGTCGCCCTTCTAACCGCTGTCCTTTTTCTCTCTTCACCACTATATAAACCCCCCTTACTCCTCTCTTTCTTATCTCATTTTGCTCTTATCCTCACGAAGTGTTGTAAAAATAATTTCAAGCTCCAAATCGAAAAGATCCCGACCATTTTCTGATCTTCCTCTCTAGCAAAACTTCATCGAGTAAGGTATATTAATCTTCATTTCTTCATTTCTTCATTCCTGAGTGCATATAGCATGATTGTATGTATCCTTCTGTGTATATATCAGCAAATTATTTGAACAACCTTGCCTATTCATAGAACTACGTAACCCAGACTACTTCTAGGCTTGATGCACATATGAGAGTCGTCGCCTACTTTCAAATGGCGAGGACTCTTGAATCATACTCCTGTGACTTGGAGATCTTCGTTAAACTCGAGTTATCCTTTTCTAAACATTTCTTGCTTCATTAATTAGGGCAAACAATCCATTAAGATGACATTACCTAGAACACTTTTAGGGCACACACTAATCATACACCAACTTTTTAGATGTCAGGCGACGCCGTTTCTGGTTCAAGTTCCTGCAGAAAGAATGGTTCAAAACCCATATCCCTAAGTCTTCTCGTAATGTTCAATCTTCAATCCCAAGAGAATCAATCCCCCTTTCCAGCATTTCCGTCATGGACGACCTGTGAAACATGTACTATGCTAAAGAACATGACGAGGTTGAAGAGGAAGCTTTACTAACCTGAGAGGCTTTTCGAATGACCCTGAAGTAGATGGTAAGGCGATACCCTTCAAGAATGGCCTTGGCAAAGGAAATGACCTCCAATTCTGTAGTCAAGAAGTACAACAGGCTGCGAGAGAGCAAGGCATAGTCATTGAAGGCGAATAATATACTCCACACCAGCCAGAAGGCGAGGTCTCAGAAGAGGGCGAGGCGGATTATGACTCAGAAACAACTCTCTCTGTGGCAGAAGATGAGTACGAGCTCGAATAAATGTCAAAAGGCGAGGGCTATAAACAAGAAGTCTTTGATCTTGAAATAGCTTTGAAATATTCAAATGATATACCAGAGGCGAAGAAGGCCGAACTAAAGAAGTGTAGAATTGTATGATGTGTAGATCTCGCCTCTGAAATCTCCTCGGAAGAAATCATGTGGATCATGTAATACTATAATCTCAATGGCATATTCATGCATCCTCGCCACATGAGGATGCACTGGTTTAACATTTCAGGCCTTCCTATTCCAAGAATGGTAATTGTAAATAAACTGGCCGATCGAGTTAGGCTTTCGATCGCCTATTCATCCTTTCATGGAAGCGATCTATGAATATTACAATGTCGCCCAAATTTACATATCTCCCAATAGTTATGGTCTTGCAATCGCCATATATATTTCGTATGTTCCCTTCGATAGAATAGTTGGGATACTTCCTCGGTCTTCAAAAACCTAGAGGCGATCTTCACTTCTACTCTACCTCACCATATGGGGATCTCATGGAAGAAGAGACTTCTCAACTAGGAACCCCAGATCCATAAAATAATGGAAGACGAATTATTTCTACATGTACGACGTCCTCTGGGTGAAAACATAAATCAATCTCCAAGCAAGTGAGTATCTTCGCCCCGTAGATATTTTCGTACGATCCCCTTTCTTGCATTTACCTTGACTACTTTTACTTTCCTTGGTTCTTCTTTGTTTATCTTGGAAGACAAACCTCATCAGACTGAATTAGAAGACGAGGCTCTTCAGAGGGATGAACATATTATCAACCTTCCCCGGGTAGAAAAAGACCTTGAAAAACTTATAACTCCAACTATCCTTCATTTGAATGGATTTTATAATGATGGTTATGACAAAGTACCGTTCATCAAATTCTCAAAGAAGATGACATCCAAATGGCAGCATAGAAAGCAAGTAGCTGACCTAGAGGATAAAGGTCAAGGGGCCTCACCCGCTGTACTTCTTAGAGTGTCGCCTTTTGGACTACTTGTTACATGCATTCATATTATTTATCTTTTCTTCAGCATCGCCTTCTTTTATTCGCTCGCCTAATTACCCCACAACCAAGCTCGTCCAACCGCTATAATAGTTACAAATCCAACAGTTACGCCACCTCCTCTCCCTAAAGCTAAGAACCAGAAGAAAAGGTCGTGTACCCAGAATCTAGAACAAACCGAATTTGCCAAGAAGGCAAAGCCTGTTAAAGAATCATCATCATCTCACCATGTTGCTTCGCTTTTTGGTGACATAGCAACAGAGAATTTTAATGCAGGCGACGTCAAGCATTGGTGCGGCATATTAAAAATTGCGGCGGACTTTATCTTCCGCCTAGCCATAGGCGAGACATATTTCTATGGCTTATCTCGCTTCTCAACAAAAGAAGCTAGAATCAAAGAATTAGAAGAGGCTCTAGCAGAGGTTGAATCCTAACACAAGCAAGATGTGGCGATCATCCAGAAAAAGGCTAAGATTGATCTATCTGCCAAGATAAACCAATCTGACAAAATTTTATGTTTTTAATTAGTACTCTATTTAAACTTACACCATTATATATATAAATAAAAGTTCAATGAAATATACTCTAAAATGGAGTATTAATTTGAGCAATATATCTTCTCTAATATTATAAAAGTTCAATTAAATACACTTGAATGGAGTATTACTTTTAACACAAAAGTTCTATGGAAAATTTTATATGGAGTATTAAATAGAGAACATATATGTCCTACATTATATTCTGCTTATTATATATTGCTGAATATAATGCAGGATATATATATATTCTTCATTTAGTATTCCATATAAGGTTTTTCATTGAATTAAACTCTTAATTTCAATATTTCAATAATATAGGTTCTCGAATATTATCGTTCTTACGGTATATTATAAAACATGTTAGAGAACAATAGTTCATAAAGTACTCTTAAATGAAATATTAATTTGAGTACTATATGTACTCCAATATATTTTTTATAATATATTACGCGCAAAATATGTTGGAGAACACTGGAAGGCATATAGTACTAGATCAGGAAGATCGTGTACTTTCGTGTTTCGTGTACTTGATGGGTATAACTAGAAATGACACGAATAGAAGTCATGTACCTGATCTGCTGACACGAACATGATACAGTTTAAAAATGACCCGACACGAAATTTTTTCAATTAAACGAAAACGAAATGACATGAATTGGTACACGAAAACGAAAAAACATAAAACGTAGACGAAATAAATATGAACAGGTACACAAATTAGTACACGAAAATGAAAAAACACGAAATGTACACGAAATAAATATGAACTGGTACACGAAATATCAAAGTTTACATTCCTTGTTCAAATTCTGGTTTAAACATAAGCCAAAGTACACAAAATTTGAATATGGAATATATATAATATTATATATATAATATTTATTATGTAATATTATGTATATAATATTTATTATATATATATATAATATTTATTTATTTATTTCGTGTACCTCGTGCCGTGTCGTGTACCTAAGGGGTAAACACAAAATCGACACTAAATTTCGGTCATGAATTTTCGTGTCGTGTATTCAAAATTGAAAAACAAACACTAAATTTTTGTGTCGTTTTCGTGTCGCGTTTTTGTGTCTTATCAAAAATTGCCAGGTCTATATAGTACTCGAATTAGTAATTCATTTGAGGGTACTCTAGTAAATATAACATCCACACAAACACATATACATGCTAAATCATTAAAAAAGTAATTTGATATATTATTCTACAGAATATTTTTTAAAAATAATGGAACTAAGAGAGGATCTTACTAATTACCATATTGAATGTGATTGAGAAAAAAATGATACTAGAATTGAATTCAAAGGTTATAAATATAATACATTACTAATCAACTAAATAAATATTCTTATGTATTTAAATTAATATACACATATTAGCTTATATTTCGTGTGATACATGAGTTTCCATAATTTTATTTTTATATTTAATATATTACTTTTATAATTTATATTTTATTTTAATATTTCAACAATAATTTTAATTTTATTAAATATCATGTTTAAAAATATTTTTATACAATTTGTCTTCCGTTATATTTGTGTTTGTGTTCAAGGGTATACAATTGTTGTATGTTATTTAGAGATGTGTTTTAATTAAAAAATGAATGTTTAAAATTTAGCCCAAAAATATTTTTTAATATCATGTGTGGAATACATATTTTATATAATTTCTCATTTATTATATTTGTGTTTGTATTAAAATGATATAAGGTTTTTGTTTTCTATTTATATATGTGTTTTAATTAAAATACTAATATTTAAAACTTAGGCCCATAAATTGATAAAGTACTCAACTCAATTTCTCATCAACCAACCGACTACCAAAATTTTAATATTTTGATTTTAATAATACTAGCTTATATCCCGTGCGATGCATGAATCGGATTTTTTTTAATATTGTAATATCTTTATTTTATTTTTTTTCTATAGAATTTGTATTTATTTTTATTCTTATAGTAATAATTTAAAATTTATTTAATATTATATGTATATATTTTTATATAATTTTTCATATTGCATTATTTATGTATATAATTAGCAATAATAAATTAAATAAAATAGTTAGTTTAATGATAATTAAAAGATAATTATAATAATTAGATTACTATTTAATATAAATAATTGCATACAATTTTGGTTCATATAAGAAAGCAGAGGTCTATATTAAAGCCTATAACAGGCTGAGAGGGATTCAGTGCGTCAAGAACTTGAGGGGAAACTAAAAGATATGCTCCGGGAACATGAACTTTTGAACCAGATGCTCCTAAAAAAATGGACCCAGTTCGAAGCTAAGAAAGTAGAGGTCTATATTAAAGCCTATAACAAGGGTCGAGTCGACAACTCGGACGCCATGGCTGGTAAATCCCTGGACTTGGAATTTTCAAATATCGGATACAATGCTGGGAAGGTGGTCAAGGAGTTCAAGGCCATGAGAGATGCAAAGGAGGTTGAGGTGCTGACGGAAAAGGCTGCAGGGACGGGGACCGGTGAGGTCAAGAACGAGGAGTAGTTTTTTAAATCACTATTTAAGTTTTTGACGTTTTTTCATAAATATTATTATTATTATGTTTTGATCGTCGCAATGCTCCGTGCAAGTTGTTAGATGAAATTTCTCTTTCAAACACCAAGTTTTTCATTATCGCATTACATTTCCCTTTTACCTCGGTCTGCCCCTTTTCATATTTTCTGTGAATTTGTGATAGTTTTTTGCGAGTTGCAACTTCCACAACATGTATATATCTGCTCATACATAGTGGTGTGTATGGTTGGATTATTCTCGATTTTAGCTTATAATCATAACTATATATAGCCCCGTAAATATGGGTTGTAGGAGGAGTCTAGCTATTATACCAAGCCTCTTAAATTTAGACTTGATTGCACTTTGATGACCTCATCAACTATTATTTTTTTAGCATAGCTAGAGGTCTTCCTACTCAACGTTGATGTGGATGTTCGTCCATTCTGTTGAATCTATGGAGCATTCATCGAATCGATAGATCATATTTTATTTTTCTTCCCCTTTGCTCAACGTTGTTGGGAGATAAGGGCTCCATTGCATTTCTAGGACAGCTGCTCTGTTGGTTTGCAAAAATGGGACACTTGAGTTCAGGGTTGCAAAAATAGGACATTTAACAGCTTAAAATGGCGGTCATCGAAAGCTAGCAGGCGTATCATTTTCAATGAAGACTGCCAAGTAGCATGGCGGTTATTAAACAAATGAACATGTGATGACCGCCATAGAGAATGGCGGTTAGTAAATAAAAGAAATATGTGATGACCGCCGTTTGGTGTGGCGGTCATAACATAATTTATTGCAGTGCCCACATATTTTAAAAAATTATTATATATTTTCCGTTTAGAAATAAAATTATGTTATGCATTCTTATCTGTTATCTTATCTAGAAATCTGAATATATGCTTTTATCTTATCTGAAAATCTACTTTTACTTAAATATATATATATATATATTTTGTTGGTATATTTACCTTCAGTTTACATAAGTCTGTCTATGCACACTCTTCTTCCGCGTTTCCCATTGAATCTGCTGCTCTCCTCTGCTAGGGCTTTTTCGAGCTGCCTTGCTGCTGCTTCGTGTAGGTGCTTCTTTGAGGTGATTCTTCGTATTACTCAATTGTTTCATTGCTTCCTTTATAGATTTCGTTACATCTACTTACAATTGTAAAAATAATATGTTGCGCTTATATGTCAATTTATATTATATATTCAAGCATGTTAGTTTAGAATTAATGTTATGTAAAACTATGTTAACGCAATTTTGATTCTGATAAATTTAAGATATGTTGCGCTTATATGTTAGTTTATATTATATATTCAAGCATGTTAATTTAGAATTAATTTATGTAAAAATATTTTAACGCAATTTTACTTATGATAAATTTTTAATATGTTGCGCTTATATGTTAGTTTATATTATATATTCAAGCAAAGTGGTTTAGAAATAATGTAATGTAAAAATATGTTAACGCAATTTTGATTATGATAAATTTATAATATGTTGTGCTTATATGTTAGTTTATATTATATATTCAAGCATGTTAGTTTAGAATTAATAAATAAAGATTTTTGTCATAATTATGAAAATCAATATGAAATTATGTTTTTATCATAATAAATAATATTATATTAATAAATATAATATTATGTTTTGATACATATGTTAGTTAAAATTTGTATGTGTTATTATTAATTAACGCTTGTGAAATTATGAAAATATGTATTTTTGTTGTTGAAAATAGGAAAAATGGAAGATTACGTTAACGTGAATTTCTTTTGGGGTGGAGAAATTATCAGACGAGATGATGATATAAGATATAGTACTAGAGACCCTAAAAGAATGCAATATATTAAATGGGGAACTTCTTATGAAGAGTTGAAGGAAGTGGTGTATGGATTAATGAATATTAACAGTTCATCTTGGAATTTGAAGATGAGTTTTAAATATCCCCAGTTAGGCATAGGTAATTTTGTTTCGGGATACTATATAGCTGATATGACATGTGATGATGATGTACGGAAGATGCTCAGTGTGCCTAGGCAGATGCAGATGGGAATGTGTGATGTTTCTTTGTATGTAGAGGCTGAGAAGATTATTCCGGATGAGGTTCATATGTTTGACGAGGGTTAGTACTCACAACCGACGCATGCCACATGTGAAACAACGTATGGGTCGAGCCAATTTCCTGATTATGGTTCGAGACAGTTTCCTCAGTATGGCACTCCTGGTTGGTCGGACTACTATTTTGGTGGTGGAGGTAACACCGAAACGTATGTTGGTGGTTTAAGCAGCCAAGTAAATGCCGGTGGTTCCACAAGTAGGGGCTTCGAGAATCGATTCCCCCGTGAAAATGTTGATGCTTATGTGTCTCCCCCACGTGATACAACTACACTCAGTGCTGGCAGAGACTTGGCCCTCATCCATGAAAATGAAGATTTTGATGCACCTTCTTCAAGCAGTGAGGATTGGGATGAGTACGAGGATGACAGTGATAACTCTATGGATGATGGGGATGAATTAGAAGAAGTCCCGACGCCTATACATCAAGCCCACCATGTAGCTGGTGCACCTTGGTTTGAAAATGAAGAGTATAATCCTATTGTGGTGCGAGATGAATATGGCATGTCTAGTGGTTTTGATCCACAACATTCTGAATTATCAGTTGGTTGTATGTTTCGTGATAAGGAAACCCTTATAGCAGCGGTAAGGGGGGTTCATATAAAGAGTGACCGGAACTACCAAGTGTTAAAGAGTAATCCAACTCAGTTCATTGCAAAGTGTGTTTACGGTTACTGTCCATGGAGATTAAGAGCTGCTAAAAAGGTGAAACACGGTATCTTTGAAATCACAAAGATGAGAGGTAGTCACACCTGTTTGAATAATGAGCCCATGCAGGATCACAGGAAGATATCTGCAAAATTAATTGCTAGGCTTATTAAACCTCATGTAAGTTGAATAGAATTGTTAAATTAATTTATTGCTGATTGATTTAGTATTTTTGTTGATGTAAATATTTTTGAATTGTGTAACAGGTGATGGAGAGGCCTAATATACCCATCATGACTGTTATTACAATGGTGAATGATGAATATAATTATCGTGTGAATTATATGAGAGCATGGAGAGGTAAGCAGTCTGCAGTGGCGGATGTATATGGAAAATGGAGTACAACTTATGATGATCTACCAATGTTTTTTACGGCAATGGTACATACCAATCCTGGTAGTGTTGCTGTGATTGATGCTGTTAGTCATGAAACCCAATCCGACTCCTCGGTATGCAAGCGTATTTTCTGGTGTTTGAAAGCAATGATGGATGGTTGGGAGCATGCTCGTCCTGTACTTTCAATTGATGGTATGTTCTTGAAGGGAAGGTATAATGGCAAGTTGCTTATTGCTATGGGTGTGGATTCAAACAACCACCAATATCCTGTATGTTATGCGTTGGTAGATGAGGAGTCAACCGAGAACTAGTCATGGTTTTTAACACTTTTGCGCAAACACGTATGTAGGGGAAGGCATGGTGTTTGCATAATTTCGGACCGGGCATCGGGTATTCTTGCAGCGATGAGGGACTCAAGGAATGGATTTACACCACCTCTGGGTGTGCATAGATTTTGTTTGTTTCATGTGCGAAGTAATTTTTCGTCACACTACCCTGGGGGAGAGCTAAAACATTTGATGTGGTTAGCTGGTGTAACCACTCAGGTAAGGAAATACAAAGCCTACATGAAACAAATTGGTGAGATCTCACCTGCTGCCTTACAATACCTACGCAACATTCCACCACAATTGTGGACCATGTCGCATGACACCGGTGGCGCTCGTTTCGGCCAAGCTACAACAAATATTATGGAAGGTTTTAATGGAAATATTAGAATGGCCCGATTTCTATCGGTAACGGCGATGATGGAATACCTCTTCTACAAAACTGTCAAGATAGTGAACACTCGGCGGAACAATGTTGAAGATAGCATGCAAAGAGGTGAGGAGTTATGTGCTAGGAGTAATGCCATATTGGTGAAAATTGAGAAGAAGGCAACTGCACATAAGGTGGACACCTTTAGTCGACAGAGTGGCATATTTTCTGTGATGACACACCGATATCGGTTGAAATCAATGTGGAAGGGTGGTCACAGACAGAATGTTGATATACGTACATTTACTTGCACTTGTGGAAAATGGGAGTGCCACCACATGCCTTGTTCACATGCCGTGGCTGGATGTATGCAACAGAATATTAACTGGAGGCAATGGATAGAGCCTTACCATTATACTATGAAGTTGCAAAAGTTATGGGAACCTTTGATATTGCCTCTACAACCAATTGAGTATTGGAATTATTTATTACCGAGGCGTTGGCAGCAGTATGGTACCTTAGTACCCGATGAGAGGCTAATGAAAGTTAAGAAAAAACGCGGTGATAAGGGGGAATCAGTTCGAATCTGAACAGAGATGGATGCGCCTAAGACTGGGAACAAGTGTAGTCGGTGTGGTCAAGAAGGACATACAAGGCGCAGTTTAAGATGTCCACAACATGTTGATTAGTGTGTGATGTTCACAATAATATTTGTATTGTATGCCTAATTTTGTTTTTTTATTATATGTATGACTGTCATGAGTTTTGGATTATTCCAAAATGGATTTGTGAATTGTTTTTTAGTTTGCAACTTTAACATCTAGTTAAAACATGTTGTTATAGTTCATCATTTAATTATTAGTAATCTTCAGAATATGTTGTATATTTCTTTGAAAGTAATGTTATGTAACTCTAATTAATATGATCTTAATTATGATTATGTTGAGTTTATTCTTTAACTTCCATGATAAAAAACAAATAATTCAAACACGTCATTTCATTAAAACAAACATCAATTTAACAGTACATAGAAATAACAACTCTCATAAAACAAAGCCTAAGTACTAGGCCCATTTGCTCCATTGGGGTTCGAAGTTTGAGTTATCATCAGTGCATCGATTTTCCTATTTGCTTTTATAAGCTTGATCTTGAGTTTTTCCAATCGAGTTTCGTAGTCAAACTGCATGCACTTCATACGATCATAAAGATCATTTATGAAAATTGTCGCACACTCTTCAAGTCGATCCTCGATCCAGTGTTTATAACCACATCCATTCCATCCGTCAGGGCACCCGACATATCTTCTACCAGCATCTGGGCCATACTTTGCATACTCTTCAATAAGCAGTTTATCGCAAAAGAAACGTTCTAAAGCTCCACCGTCAATTATATAACTCTTTGATAAAATTTAATTGTGGTTGGTGATTTATTTATAGCCAAAGTAAAAGTAAAATGATTCTGCAAACATATGAAAATTAATAGTTAAATTAAAGCTGCTAGAGTTAAAGTAATAGTAAAGTGAAATTAAAGGTGTTAAAAGTTAAAGTTATTTTAAAGCTGTTAAAAGTTAAATGTTTTTTTAAGCTGTTGAAAGTGAAATAAAGTTCTCCCCGGTTAAATTCAATACAGTTGAAAGTTAAAGTATGTTTAAAGTTCTGCAAAGTTATATTTAAGCTGTTGAAAGTGAAAGTAAAATTAAAGTTCTGCAGAGTTAAATAAAATTTCAGCGAAGTTAAATGCAGTAGTCAAGTTAAAAAAGCTGTGCAAAGTAAAAGTAAAAGTAAAAGTAAAAATACAAGATGTGCAAAGTAAAACTTAAAGTTCTGTAAAGTATAAGTAAAAGTGAATGATATGTAAAATCAGACCAACCAAAGTTAAAAGTAAGGTCATCAATATTGATAGTTGTTTCCCTATAAATGTGCATTCTTTTAACGATTTCCTTACCCAAATATTTATTATAAGTTGTTGTAGGTAAGTTGCATCAAATGGATCGGGGGAAGAAACCAATGAATCCTGAAGATGTGCGTGAAAGGGTTGCTCCAAAGAAGGGGAAGAAAGTAGGTTTCTGCGATCCAAGTCCTGATCCCCATGTTGATGACCATGAAAAGAATTTAGATATTTTATTGAATGTAGTGGAGCGGGAAGAGAAGTTGGAGTTTGAAAGAATGGAACGAGGAAAGTATTGGTTGATAAACGTTGTGGAAGATTTGAAGAAGAAGGGGCATCCCATAATGGAAGAGGTACATTACGAAAAATAAAAATACCCAACTTGGAAGAGTTTTCTAGCAGGGATTGATAAAAAGAAGTACAACAAAATGGAAATGATCCAACTACAGTTGTCTTATAAAAAAAGGTATTATTACCAATGTTATTGTGCTGGAGAAATCTCTAAGGATGAAATGAAGACTGCTTGGGCCAAACTCGATGCTTCATTTGAGCATGTAATGAAGAGGGCTGATGACAAGGCATTCGGTAAAGGGGAGAAAATGAAAATTGTTGAGACTGAAAATGAAGATGATGATGGATATGATGATTTGACACAGGCCGTTGATCTTAGTCTGCCATAAAAGTGGATTGTAAGATGTTATTTTAGTTTGTTATGCTTCTTATGTAATGTTTGTATGTTTGTTTATGTGTGTTTCTTCATTATGTAATATTAAAGTTAAATTATTGATTGGAAATTGTTGGACTTGTAAAATCTACCTATAAGGTAGCTTACTTGACTAATATTTACAAAATCAAAATGTAATAAAAAGGATTTAAAACACACATTTACTTTTATTAAGATCCATAGAACATAATACAGGAAAACAGTGCAATTATAAAATAAGCTACCAATAAAGAGAAAGAAAAGAAACATCCATACAACCGACAAATAATTTTAATCATCATCATCAGACATCATCATGTCAGATTCGTAGTCTGAACTTACGCTGAGATTGTGATACTGCCTGGCTTGTATTTTGTCACCATCTTTAACGTAATTTCTAGCCGCTTCAAGTAAATCATTGCGTAGTACACGTAATCGCATGCGATTCTCCTCTTCTCTAGCACGGAATAACGCTGTTTCTAGTTGCTGAGGTGTGTCGCGCAACATGTTTTTACCACGTTGTTTTGGGATTCATAATCCATGCTTGTTATATTGCTCTATACAACTTCTGCAACATTCTGACCTCCATTCCCACTCATTTTGCATTTTGATTATTGCATGAGTCGAGTAACGCAAATTTGGATCAAGTGAGTAGTCAAAATCATCGTCACACCACCATTTCCTACCCATAGCTTTGAAGATATCTCCTGGAGTATAACTCATTCTTACTATGTGTATATTTAGAGAGAACAAGATGTATTAATTGATGCACCTAATGCTATCTATTTATATGACATCTTCTAACATAGCAAATGACGAATCAATTAATGTTAGTATACAATGTCAAAAATAGACATAAAGCTACAAGGCTGGAAAAAATGAATCTCTGCACAGCTATAGTTACAGTAGTTTTGTCATATCATACATCTACAAAATTATATTAACAATTACAATGTTTACATGTTAGGTTGCAAGCAATGGATAAGGGAAAAAGTGTTGCGGATCTTGACCCTTCCGAAGTATATCAACTTAATTTCCCAAAATGTGGTGGCAAATTACCCATGAAGAAGAAAGTGGAGGGAAATTCTGTATACTCACAATCCCTAGACGTATATTGCAAGAAAATGAAGGAGATCCATAAACGATACAAGGCAGGGAATATCTCATACTCGTTGATGAAAAGTGAGGAGCAGAAAGCACTCAATAAAATTGAAATTGCACAATCAAAAGTGAAGGATCTCGACCAACAAATGAAAGATGAATGGGAGAAGATGGAAGAACTTGCTAAACCTTATGAATTTAATGAAGATGCAGATGAAAGTTCTTATGAAGATTTAACAAAAGCCGTTGACCTTAGTGCTTTTTAAGAAGTTGTTTCCTTATTTTTATGTAACTTTAATTATTATGATCTTAATTATGATTATGTAAAGTTTATGTTGAGTTTATTCTTTAACTTCCATGATAAAAAGCACATAATTCAGACACGTCATTTCATTAAAACAAACATCAATTTAACAATACATAGAAATAACAACTCTCATAAAATTACCATTTAGGTAAATTAAACAATATTCAACAACATTAAACAATAAAATATCACATAAATTAAGATGTTATAAAATAGAACTTATTCTTCATCTTCTGAATCATATTCTGTTTCTGTTTCTGTCTCAGACACGTAATCATCAGATGTATAATATGGATTTTGTAGAAGACAATGTTCCTGCTCTACTGTGAGCTCTCTCCCACTTGCACGAACTAAATCTCGAGCTAACTGCAACATATAGTAACGACTTCTACGCAACAACATTAGGTTGTTTTCCTCTCTTATTTGTGACACAGCTAAGACCAACCTTTGTTTAAATGCAACCCAACTAAGACCAATCATGTGGTCTGGATACATGTCTATTGATTCACGAGTAGGCGCCCTAGCACCAACATTGACTAGATCCCGAACCAAACGGTTTGATTCCAAACGGCGATGTGCCCATTCCCGACGAACGCCTGCAAAATATTCAACTGGATCAATTTCTCTAAGATTCTGATAATCGTCATCCCTTTCTACAATCAACCATTTACCAGCTCTAGATGAATTCATTTTATGTGTATTGATCGAGAAGAAAGTTGTAATGAATTTATAGGGGTTATAAAAGGTACCTTTAAAAATATTATACTTTCAACAAGCAACCATATAAAAGCTCTATCAGCAAACATAAAATAATGTTTTGCAATGTTAACTGTGTAAAGTTAAAGTTACGTCCTACAATGTTGTAAAAGTAAAAGTATAAGTAAAGTTCTGCAAAGTTTAAAAACTCGATAGGTCTTGTCAATTATCCACAACAAGGACTAACAGTGCAAAATAATTCATGTTTAATCACATGCCAACCAAAGTTAAAATTATAGCTAAATTAAATGGATAGGGGGAAGAAACTAATAAGTCAGTTGAAAAACTCGATATGTCTTGTCATTTAGCTGCAAAGTAAAAGTAAAGTTCTGCAAAGTTGAAAAAATTGACATGTCTTGTCAATTACTAACAGTGCAAAGTAATTCATGTATGTTATCACATGCAAACCGAAGTTATGTTTCTTATTTCTCTATAAATAATCATATCTGAAATCATGTAAATGTACTTTTATAATTATAGCAAAATGAAATGGATAGGGGGAAGAAACCAATGAATCCTGAAGATCTGAGTCAAGGTAAGAAGGGAGTAAAAGGATAAGTGAGCTAATGGTACCCTATACTAATCATTTTGAGAGTTTCAGAGTTTGAATATACTTGTACACTTTCTTACTAATCATTTTCATAATATATTGTAGGTAAGATGCATCAAATGGATAAGGGAAAGAAACCGATGAATCCGGGAGATGTGAGTGAAAAAGGGGGTGATAAAGCTATGCTCAAGAAATTTCTGAGTCTAACTGGGGTTACAAGCCTGAAAAGTATTGTGTTGTCGGTTGGGAGGATCTCTGAAGCTGAAAGGGAGAGAAGAATGCAGGACTATCAAACGAGGAGTTTGGAAAAGAAAAAGGCCCGAGTCATGAAGGCACGACGAGAAAGGATGGGTAAAGACTGGGTACCAACCCAGTTAGAATATTGGCACTTCCCTGCTGACGCGGGTCCTATAATGGATGAGAGTCTTAATGCAAAGTGGAAGGTGAATGTTGATAGAGATGCGAATCGCATCAGCGAAACTGAAAGAAGAGCAGCGCTGGACAAAATCCATCAAGACTATCGCGTCAAATATAAGGAAATTGAGGAACGCGAGTTTGTTGACTGGTGGGCATCTCATCCACATGGTGAAGATGAAGATGACAGTTCTGACTAATGATTTACGAAGATGCAAAAAATATCCTGACTTTTTCATTTTAATTTAATTTCTGTTTTGTTTATGTTGATTGTCTTCTGTAGCTTTCATGTATTCTATGTACCTTTCATGAATTTCCAATGTTTATGTTTATGTAACTTTTCAAGCATTAATCAGTAAGTCACTTTTCAAATTTTTTAGGTCAAAGTTGCAATGACTAATCCATAAAAAATGGGGAAAATAACAACTTTTTCATATTTTTCGTGTTTTTAAAGCCCTTTTTAGGGGGTTTAAAAGTGGTTGTCAACAATTCTAACTATAAACTTTCTCGTTGTTACTAATATTTTGAAATGCCTACTTTAGTAACATGTTATGAAATGGAAAAGATAAAGTCCACAAGTTTTAATTATTAGTCCTGTTAGGAATCTACATGAGATTTGATGATAACATTAATCTTAGAATCATAGAAATTTTATTTGTTGTAACTGATCAATTGATATGAAAGTTATAAATATCAATTGATCAGGAAACCATTTATCAGTTGAAGTGTTTATTTGAATCAACTGATAATTTGGATTGTAGCATAGGTGTACTTAGTCTATTTCAATCGATAAGGTGTAAATCAATTGATATTTTGTTCATCAATTGATGTTAGAGTCGATTGATATGGATCATCAATTGATGTGTAAATTAAACTGTTAAATTGTAATTATGTGAAGACAGGAAATTGCACAAGTGAAGGATGATTAATTGATATTGAAGCATCGATGGATGAAGGATCAATCGAAGAAGCCAAGTCAAGCATTGAAGACCATCAACTGATGTGAAGACCCATCGATTGATATATCGATTGATAACATCTATCAATCGATAAGACATCTTTTATTAGTCGATGGATATAAAGATCAATCGAAGTAGTACATCAGTTGATGGATTAAAGAATGGATCAATTGATATGCTTAACAGCAAATTATCAATTGAGTGTGACAACATAGGAAGAATATCTGTTGAAGATCCAGAGAACAAAAAGCACACCTATGGAAGACAGTCTAGAGTGATTGTGAAGACTCAATCAGAAGCTGTCTTTCAAACCTTTTTGTAAAATAGAAAAAGGTAAAAGGAAGGCAGGTAGAAACAATCCTAGGATAGGAATTGTAAAAGAACACTTGTGGTATATAAACAAGTGCAGTAGCATTATTAGAAAACATACAAGTTAGACATATTTCTTAATCAACTGTTCAAGCTTGAGAGCACTTGTGTAAGAACAGTTGATTTGTTTTCTAATCTTGTAAAAACGAAGCTAGGTTTCTTTTAACCTAGGAGCATTGAGCAAAAATATATATTGATGGAAAAACCAATCCATCAATAATTTTAAATCTCTTTGTTCAGTTTTATTTTTCAGCATTAATTTGTTCGAACTTATTATCTTATTCTTTCAATCATCAAGAACAAATATTAGAACACACAAAAAGTTTTAATATTTGTATTCAACCCCCCCTTCTACAAATATTGACATTGTTCTAAGGAATAACAATTGGTATCAGAGCAGGCTTTCAACATACAGAAAGTTTAAAGATCAAGAACAGTCAATATGGGTCAAAAAGATTCAGGTGTGAAAATTCCAGTTTTAGAGAAAGATGAATATTTTCCATGGAAGGTCAAAATGCATCTGCATCTTCTTTTTCTCGACCCTTCTTATGTTAACTGCATATAAAAAGGTCCTCATGTTCCCATGAAGCTAGTCACAGGTGTAAACCCTGATGGAACTCCTGCACTTGACAGACATGTTCCAAAACTTATTTCTGAGTTCACAGAAGAGGATGAAAAAGAAGTACTCAAAGACAAGAAGGCCATGAACATTCTGTTTAATGGTCTAGATAAAGATATGTTTGACAATGTAATAAACTGTACTTCATCAAAAGAAGTATGGGATACACTTCAAACTCTGTGTGAAGGAACTGAACAAGTAAGGAAAAACAAGATGCAACTCTTGATTCAAAAATATGAATCATTCCATTTCAAGAGTGGAGAATCTATCAATGACACCTATAGCAGATTTCAGAAGTTGTTAAATGGATTGAAGCTATATGGTAGGGTTTATGCAACTGAGGATACCAATCTAAAATTTCTTAGATCTCTTCCAAAAGAATGGAAACCAATGACTGTTTCCATTAGACAATCTCAGGACTTCAAGGATTTTACACTGGAGAAACTTTATGGTATTCTCAAGACATATGAGTTGGAAATCTAACAAGATGAAGAGATTGAGAAGAATCAAAGAAAAGAGAAAACTGTGGCTTTAGTAGTCAAGGGAAATGAAGAGAAGAAGGAAAATGGGTATGAAGAAGAGTCAGTCATGATGGCTGGTGATGCTGTTGAAGAATCATTCAAGAGAAAAGGAAAGAGCAAGTGTGAAGAAGATGAAACATGCTCTCAGGATGATTTGGAAACAACAATCAAAATAAAAATCTGGTTGACTGATCTAAATTCAAATGCTTTAACTGTGGATTGGCTGGTCATTTCTCAAGTGAGTGCAGGAAGCCAAAACAAGAAAAGGCAAAGTCATATGAGGGTATTGATTATAAAAAGAAATACTTTGACCTTTTAAAACAAAAAGAAAAGGCTTTTGTAACTGAGGAGAAGGACTGGGCTGCTGAGGATAGTGATTCTGAAGAATATGTCAATCTTGCATTAATGGCCAATCATGAAGATGAAGATGCTAGTTCAGCATCTAATCAGGTACTAGCTACCAACTTTTTCGAGCTTACATCTAAGGAATGCAATAGTACTATTAATGAAATGTCTAATGAACTGTACAATTTGCATGTCACTCTAAAATCTCTAAACAAAGAAAATCTCAAGTTAAAGAACACCATTGATGCCTTAACTGAGAGAAATATTTTTCTTGAAAATGAACTTGTTTGTTTAGAAAGATTTAAGCAGGAAAGACAGGATTCTAGGAATGAACTAGTAAACAGTTTGAAAAGAGAAGAATTGTTGAAAGAACAATTAGCTGAAGAAATTGAAACCATTAGCAAATGGAATAGGTCTGCTAAAACTGCCAAACAAATTATTGATGTTCAGGGTGTAGATACTCTAGGAGATCTCCCCAAATCAATAGGCAAGTCATTGGCTGATACTTCAATGGATAGATCAATCGACTGCTAATCCTTTATCAACTGATAAGGATTATCAATCGATTGATGCTGAATCAATCGATAAGCATCCATCGACAAGTAAATCATCAATGGCTAATAAAAAAAACAAATTTAGCACTCCTATTAAGTTTGTTAAGGAAACCAAGAATCAAGTTGAGACTGAGACTGAGAAGATCAACGTAGGTAGCTTATCTAAGAAACAATTAAAAGAAAAATTAGAAAAGATAGCACCTGTGGAAATTACTCTATCTAAGTCTGAGAAAAAGAAAAAGAATAGGAATGGTAAAGTAGGCATAAATAAGCACAATAATTACACTCCTGATATGTATGCACCTAGAAAGGTATGTGTTAAATGTGGTAGTGTAAATCATTTGTCCATGCAATGCAAAAGTGAAAAGAATTCTATATCTGCAAATGATTTAAATATACATGCCATGACTGCAAATGCCATGTTTACCAATCCTATGCTCATGAATGCCATGTCTTCTAATTTGATTGCACCTAATGTTCATATGCCTTATGCACAAGTTCCATACATGTATAATCCCTTCTTTGCATATCCTAATATGAACATGCCTGGTATGCCATGGAACATGCCTAATGTAAATGATGAAATCCATGGAAATTATGCCATGAGTTCTAAGGTGTCAAATCCCCAAAAGTCAACTCCCAAAGATAAAGTGGATTTAAACCCACCAAAACAAAAGGAACCTAAGTTGACAACAGGGGCTCAAGCTGCAGCTAATAAAAGAGGACCCAAGGCAACTTGGGTACCAAAAGCAACTTGATTGTTTTATGTGTGTGCAGGGAAACAGGAAGAAAAATCTATGGTATTTGGATAGTGGATGTTCAAGGCACATGACTGGAGATTTGTCCCTGCTCACAAAGTTTGTGGAAAAGGCTGGCCCAGGAGTTACTTTTGGAGATAACAGCAAAGGTTTTACTCTGGGATATGGCTCAATTGCAAAAGAAAATGTTATCATTGAACCTGTAGCACTAGTTGATGGATTGAAGCATAATTTGCTCAGTATTAGTCAACTGTGTGATAATGGTAATGGTGTGTGGTTTACAACTGAATCATGCATCATAGCCAACAAAGAATCTGGTGAAATTCTCTTAACTGGAGAAAGAAAAGGAAATGTCTATGTGGCTGATTTTCTCTCTATAAAAGCAAATTCAATGACATGTCTACTTAGCAAAGTCAATACATATGAAAGTTGGATTTGGCACAAGAAACTAGCCCACTTGAATTTCAAAGCCATGAATTTATTGGTTAGAAAGAATCTGGTTAGAGGCATTCCACAGATGGAATTCACCAAGGATGAACTATGTGATGCATGTCAAAAGGGAAAACAAAGAAAAGCATCATTCAAGTCAAAGTCTGAATCATCAATTGATAAGCCTCTGGAATTATTGCACATGGACTTATTTGGTCCAATCAACATCATGTCAATTGCCAAAAAGAAATATGCCTTAGTAATTGTGGATGACTTCACAAGATTTTCATGGGTATATTTCTTACATTCTAAGGATGAAACAAGCAAATTAATTATCAATCATGTGAAGAATGTTGACAATGGCACTGAATGGAAGGTCAAGAAATTTAGAAGTGACAATGGTACTGAATTCAAGAATTCAACCATGAGAGAATTCTGTGATGAAAAGGTATCACTCATCATATCTCTGCTCCAAGAACTCCACAGCAAAATGGAGTAGTTGAAAGGAAAAATAGGACCTTGATTGAAGCTGCTAGAACTATGTTAGAAGAAGCAAAACTTCCTACATACTTCTGGGCAGAAGCAATAAATACTGCTTGTTACATTCAAAATATTTCCATGATCAATAAACTTCAAGGCAAAACTCCATATCAATTGATAAAGAAAGACAAGAAGCCAACAGTTAACTTTCTTCATGTCTTTGGCTGCAAATGCTTTGTACTGAGAAATCAAGGTGAAAATCTAGGAAAATTTGAAGCCAAAGCTGATGAAGCTATATTTGTTGGATATGGAATAACAACCAAAGCATACAGAGTCTACAATCTTAGATTACACATTGTTATGGAATCTATGCATGTAGTTTTTGATGACAAGAAAATTCAAGGGTTGTTTGATGAAGGATTTCATAATCTATTGCAGTTTGAAAATGAATCCACAAGTAATATTGAAGATAGTGATGATGATGTGGAAATCACAAGAGTTCAAGTACCTAGAATCCTCCCATCAATTGATGTCAATGCATCAACAGATAACTTATCAGTTGACAATCATCAATCAACTGATAATACATCAATTGATAATCATTCGATGGATATCAACTCTGCTCAACAATCTTCAAGTAGAGTGTCCATCTCAGGGGGAGGGTTCTCAAATAGTCAATCACATCACAATGATCATAACACTTCCAATGATCATGAAGCATCATCTTCAAGGACAAATTTACCATCACAAAGGAAATGGACAAAAAGCCATCCCTTTGAATTAATAATTGGAGATGCAAATGATGGTGTCAAAACTAGAAGTGCAACTCAAAATGAATGCTTGTATAGTAGCTTCCTGTCTCAAGAAGAACCAAAAAGGATTGAAGAAGCCTTGAATGATCCTGATTGGATAATTGCTATGCAAGAAGAGTTGAATCAATTTGAAAGAAACAAGGTATGGAAGCTGGTGCCCAAACCAAAGAACAAGTCTATCATTGGTACAAAATGGGTGTTCAGAAACAAAATGGATGAATCTGGTACAGTGACAAGAAATAAAGCAAGATTAGTGGCAAAGGGCTATTCACAAGAAGAAGGCATAGATTTTGATGAAACTTTTGCACCAGTTGCAAGATTGGAAGCAATCAGAATCTTTCTAGCATATGCTGCTCATGCTAATTTCAAGGTGTATCAGATGGATGTGAAAAGTGTTTTTCTCAATGGAGAGCTAGAAGAAGAAGTATATGTAGAACAACCTCCTGGCTTTATTGATCCTGTTCATCCTGGATTTGTATACTATCTTCTCAAGGCACTTTATGGATGGAAGCAAGCACCTAGAGCCTGGTTGCAGAATTGACAGAAAAAGCACTACAGGCTCCTGTCAATTTCTAGGAAATAAGCTTGTTTCATGGTTTAGCAAAAAGCAGAATTCAGTGTCTACATCTACTGTAGAGGCTGAATACATTGCAGCTGGAAGTTGCTGTGCACAAATATTATGGATGAGGAATCAACTACTTGACTATGGGTTCAACTTGAACAAGATTCCTATTTTCTGTGATAATACAAGTGCCATTGCTATAACAGAAAATCCTGTACAACATTCCAGAACCAAGCACATTGACATAAGGTATCACTTCATTAGGGAACATGTAATGAATGGTACAGTTGAATTACATTTTGTCCCTAGTGAAAGACAACTTGCAGACATTTTTACCAAACCATTAGATGAATCTACCTTCAATAGATTGGTCTGTGATTTAGGTATGCTTAATTATATCTAATCCTTTAAATGTCTGACAAGTTATGTATTTATATTACATATAGCCATTGACTATGTTAAATTATTGATTCTTCAATAATCATCTGATAAATATTTTACATATCAATGGATATTATTGGAGTTGTCGACAGATAAATATATCAATTGATGATATATTTGTTTATCGATGGATAGGGGTAACTATCGACAGATAAATATATCAATCAATGATATATTTGTCTATCGATGGATAATTGTACCTGTCGATGGATAAGCAATTTATCAATCGATGACCTAGAATTTAAAGGGGTCCATGTCATCAATCGACCTGTACAAAAATCTAGCCGTTGATTACTTATTTTATCAATTGATTAAAACGTACATTCCTGTATGTATAACAATCGATTGCCAAAATTGGTAACTTTTAATTATCAATACTCTTCCAACGGTCGATTTAGTTCTATTTTGAGTAAGAAATTGGTTGGGAAATCAGTAAATATAAATAGTGAGATTAAAACTTCTTTTAATTCTTACTTGCATTTTTACTATCGATTTTTCTATCTCTTTCTCTTTCTCAATCTTCGAACTTACTCTGTATCTATCTCTTGCTAAGAACCCTAATCTACTACTGTCTATTTATTATTTCTGTTATAATTACTAACAAGTTTACCAGTTAATTCAATTATAAATCTTCAAACTCTATAATGGCATCTTCAAAGAAAGTCTCACAATCTGGATTCTACTATGAGCTCAACAACTTCGTTGCTTGCACTATGGTGGAGGAAGCCCCAACAGAATTTCATCCCCTAATGGAATTTCTAAGGAGTACGAAAATTGCAAAGGCCCTCTCAGAAGCACCAAAAATAGTGTGCAATCTAGTTGAAGAATTCTGGACAACAACAGAAGTAGCAGATGATTTTTCTACAATCTCCTTTGAATGCAAAGGACAAAGGTATATTCTAACCACTGTGGTCTTGGGTGAGTGTTTAAATATTCCTACAAATAATACTGAAAATGCACCCACTGACACAGATATTAGAAACATGCTTAGGGAAATCAACTATACTGCTCCTGATGCTAGTCTAGGTAGTATTGTTAGAAAGAATCTAAGAAAAGAATGGTCATATTTCTTTGATGCTTTAATAAAGTGTTTTTCTGGTAAGGTTAGTAATTTTGATGCAATAACAACAAGTATGCAACAAGTAGGGTATAGCATTTTATATGATAGATATCATAATTTAGGAAGCTTGTTACTCAATGAAATATCTGCCAAATTGGGGAATAAAATAAATAGATCTAATCATATTTATTATGCAAGATTTATTATGATTATTATTAACCACTTTGTCAAGGATATTGAGATTGACAGGAATACAGAAATTTTGGATTGCTGGACTCAAAACAAAAGGGTCTTTAAAGATTTGGTTAGGATCAATCTTCACAGCAATGTGGAATTGATCTATCCCCCTTTTGTTCAGGTATTTATCTCTACTTTAAACTCTTCTAAACCTAATTCTTCTTTGCCTTCTGTGACTATGGAGGGTGGTAGTAATGACCCCAACCCTCCTACCCAGGCCACACAACCAATCTCTAAATCCAAATCTAAGAAACCAACCTCAACAGGTTCTCAAAAACCTGCTGTTGTAAAAACCAAGAAAAGAAAAGCATCTAGTGTGGTAGATAGATTAGAGGAGAATGTAGGTGGTGAGGGAACTGGGGAACATCAAAGAACCCAGAAGGATAAGGAGAGTGAGGGTGTGCAACCTCAACCTAGCCACTCCATAGTCTCTCAAAAGACTGTGGATGTTAACATGGAAAATACCACATCCCTATTGTCATTCTCTCAAAAGGATGACAATATTGAAAATAGCCCACAACCAGGGGCACAGAATCAAATTGGGGACACAAAAGCCAAAACACTAACACCATACAAAAGAAGAGAAAAGAAAGTCACCTTTGCACTTGGGGAATCACACACTGCAAAACCACAGGAAACTGTGGAGGAGCCTTCACAAAGTCTGCTTGATGCATCTCATATAAATGATGAGATGCAGCCCCATTCTCTTTCAATTCCTATCTCTTCTATTCTTCTATCCCCATCTCAAACTTCTTCAGAAAATGTTTTGATAAATTATCGAACATTTTCAGATTCACCTTCTTTGTTTTTCAAGGAGAAGCCAACACTCTCTCCTGAATCTTCTTCTCAAAATTTTCAGGATTCTATTTCCAATATCATCTCAAACATAACTTCACAAATTATCTCAACTGTTTCTTCTCCATCAATTGATGTTCCTTCATCAATTGATATTCAGCCAACGACTGATAAGCCATCGATCGATACTCAAGATCAATCGATGGGTATGCATCAATCGATGGATATCCCAAACACCACTTCAACTGATAATGTCAATACATCAATTGATGCTCAATCAATTGATGTTGCACAAACACTCTTAGGATTGAGTGAGTTGAGTGAGAGGCAGGATTGTAACCTGGCAAAAGGAGAGGAAGTGAGTAAAAACATTCCTATTTCTTTCAGGAATGAGAGTGAAACACTTGAGGGCCCCACCTTAGTAGGTGCAAAAGAAATGAGTGAGGGAGAGGTGAGATTCCAGGATGAGATCCTGATGCAAAATAGAGAGATGAGTGAAAGTGATAAAAACATTCTACTTTTTGCACAGGAATTGGAAATTGAAATGATGGCAGAAGAAGGAGTAAAGGAGATAGGGGGAGCAAATAATGCTGAAGCTAGTGGGAGTGGAATTGCTAAAGACTTTGAAGAGGAAATAGATGCTGGTGAATTGGATCCAAAGAATTTCATTCATCCTGATCCACAATATCAAGGGTTGGCTACTTCAAGTAACAGGAATGCAGAACAACTCTTGGGCATTGATCATACAGATCAAAGGACCAGGAATCTGAAGGAAAGCATTGCCAATACAACAGACACTTGTTATATGGCACCTGAAGAGTTGGAGAGTGATTCTGATGAAGAGCCATGGATGAGCACTATTGATGGTTCCTTAGAAGCTGCTGAGACTGAAATTCTCTCTCAATATAGAAGAACAATGGTGGAAGGAGAAATTGAAGATCCTACTCAAAGGAGAATTGCTCACTATATGAGAGAATCAATGAAAATTCAAAAGATGACAGTAACAGGAGTAAGGAGGGAACTGGAGAGGATTAAGGACTCTATCTCATCTAACAAGGATGCAATGGACAGGAGATTGGATGAAAAGTTACCATTCAACACCATGAATAGCATCAAAGACAAGCTTTTCAAAGAATCCAAAAATTTTACATCTTTGGAGACACGAGTAGGTTCTCTAGAAAAGAAGATGGATGATATTATTAGAGGTCAAAATCTTCATGCTTCCATTCTTCAAAGGTTTCTTGACAGACTTCCACCCCTCCCTCCAATTGATGATAACAAAAAGGGGGAGAATACAAAGAAGAAGGATGATGATGGTGGCGATGGCAAAGGCAGTGGAAGTGGTGGAATAGGTGGTTCTGGTATGAATAAGTCAAGTGGCATTGGTGGTTCTGCACCCAGAAGAGATAAAAGCAGAAGTAACATGGACAATCAATCTTCAAAGAAATCTAAGTCATCTAATTCTCCAAAAGATAATTTAGAACAGAAAAAGAAATATTACAAGAAGTTTGATGATGATCTTGAAGCTAGGAGAATTTCTAGGGAGAAAGAAACTCAATCAATGATTGAGAGAGAAAAGAAAAGAATTGAAGATCTAAGGAGAAGCACTGAGTTAGTAATAGAGGCAGTAGAAAAAGGAGACTTGGATGAGTTCATTGCTCAAACAAGAAAAATAAATGAAGATGCACAAAAGGCTGCCAAGGAAAGAAACTCAAATACAGAAGCTTTTCTTCAATTGGATATTGAAGCTCTTAAAGAAAAGAAGAAAGGGAAAGCAATAGTGATTGAAGAAGAGAAGAAGAAAGAGACTGAACCAGTAAGTCAAAAGCTACTTCAAGGAGCCATCACTACAGGAATCTCAGATGCCTCAAGGAGAGAAAGGGAGAATGAAGAGATTGCCATTTGGAAGAAGAGCTACAGGCAGAGCAACCTTTGAGAAAAAGGAGAAAAGTTTCTATGGCCAAGAAAAGGTCAAGTTCTACTCAAGAAATAGTGGTTCAGGAAAACCTCCAGGGTCAACAAGAAGAAATCAAGGAGGAGGTCACAATTGAAGGTTATGATTTGAAGGGAATACCAGTAATCAATGAAAAAGGATTAATTGGAGTAAGGACTCACCCTGCAACCTCTAACCATGAAGAATCAATGAGGTTGGAGTATGAAAATGGAGTGAAAACACTCTATTCATTGAAGGTGATAATGAAGCAAAGCTACAATGTTTTAAAGACTATTCTTCCTCTACTCAACAGAAAGTACAAACTCAACACAACAATTGCTCAGGAGATACAACAATAAATTTCAAGGTTAAGAAGATCCAAGGCAGAAGCTGAACCTGATTCACCTCTAAAGCTATGGAAGTCACAGGTCAAAAAGGTGGTGTTGGAGCCAAAGTATGCTATGATTTTTACAGATATAGAGGGCAACACAAAGTTCTTTGATATCTGCAAATATCTGGACAAAATCACAGATGAAGAAATACACTACCTTATGAGGCAACTTGGAGAAACTGACAGGGATGAAGCAATATTGAGAAGTTCTTTCATGAGGCAACTAAAGGAAAATGCTAAGAAAAGGAGGAAGAGGAACTAAATTAAATTATGAAGACATTGAAGCTGCTTGCAGGAGTTATCTATCAATCTGGTACTTCCAAAATTAATGTGCCAATTAAGTTTCTTGATTCTATCTAAATGTAAATTTTTTTTAAAGGGTTTTTGTTATCATCAAGTAGATTTATGCCTGTTAATAACACAGACACAAATAGGGGGAGATTGTTAGGAATCTACATGAGATTTGATGATAACATTAATCTTAGAATCATAGAAATTTTATTTGTTGTAACTGATCAATTGATATGAAAGTTATAAATATCAATTGATCAGGAAACCATTTATCAGTTTAAGTGTTTATTTGAATCAACTGATAATTTGGATTGTAGCATAGGTGTACTTAGTCTATTTCAATCAATAAGGTGTAAATCAATTGATATTTTGTTCATCAATTGATGTTAGAGTCGATTGATATGGATCATCAATTGATGTGTAAATTAAACTGTTAAATTGTAATTATGTGAAGACAGGAAATTGCACAAGTGAAGGATGATTAATTGATATTGAAGCATCGATGGATGAAGGATCAATCGAAAAAGCCAAGTCAAGCATTGAAGACCATCAACTGATGTGAAGACCCATCGACTGATATATCGATTGATAACATCTATCAATCGATAAGACATCTTTTATCAGTCGATGGATATAAAGATCAATCGAAGCAGTACATCAGTTGATGGATTAAAGAATGGATCAATTGATATGCTTAACAGCAAATTATCAATTGAGTGTGACAACACAGAAAGAATATATGTTGAAGATCCAGAGAACAAAAAGCACACCTATGGAAGACAGTCTAGAGTGACTGTGAAGAGTCAATCAGAAGCTATCTTTCAAACCTTTTTGTAAAATAGAAAAAGGTAAAAGGAAGGCAGGTAGAAACAATCCTAGGATAGGAATTGTAAAAGAACACTTGTGGTATATAAACAAGTGCAGTAGCATTATTAGAAAACATACAAGTTAGACATATTTCTTAATCAACTATTCAAGCTTGAGAGCACTTGTGTAAGAACAGTTGATTTGTTTTCTAATCTTGTAAAAACGAAGCTAGGTTTCTTCTAACCTAGGAGCATTGAGCAAAAATATATATTGATGGAAAAACCAATCCATCAATAATTTTAAATCTCTTTGTTCAGTTTTATTTTTCAGCATTAATTTGTTCGAACTTATTCTCTTATTCTTTCAATCATCATGAACAAATATTAGAACACACAAAAAGTTTTAATATTTGTATTCAACCCCCCCTTCTACAAATATTGACATTGTTCTAAGGAATAACAAGTCCCTAAAAACGGAAGAAAAACAACATTTGCTTCAAATACAATTTACTTAATCATCATTCAGTACACAACTAATGTTATAGGGACAACAAATATAACAGTAAATGGAACAATAATGCAAACCTACAATATATGACTGCTTGTAAAACATCTTCTACCTCGACCTTTAACACGTCTACCTGGTTGCTGTCTCTGTTGCACTTCATCATCATGTGTTCTTCTACCACCGGACACTGGAGATGAGAATGCATTACTCTGAGATGTAAAATCTGCAAAACCACGAACAGGCGTGTCGTACCCATGTGAAGAAGCAGGCTGTGGTACATGAGACTCTAACTGGCTACCACCAACATTCCATCCGCTACCACCCATCTGTGACTGAATAGGTGAACTGTAAGTACCTCCCTCCCCCTGAGACTGGACATGGTAAGGTATCTGTGAACCCCAACCCCCTAAACCACCAGAACTGTCCTGTATCCAAGAATCCCAATCACCTCCATCCATCTGAGTCTGCACAGGGTCACGTGTCTGTATGAAAACATCCCAACCTAAACCTGATGATGTGCCCTCTGTCGTATCTCTCCAACCGCCATCACCACTCATCTGTGACTGGTGATATGAAGGACCCCCTGTCCAATCTCCCCATCCACCTACTAAGTGCGAGGGCGATGCCTGTGGAGATCTAGGGGCATCTGAAGACCCGGGTCCTCTCAAGACATGATCATAATATGTCCCGGGCTCAGGATCAACATGGACATCCTTCGGTCTACCCCTAGGTCTACCGGTAGCAGTGTGGCGTCGGGTACCACGATGACCTCTATCCACTGCTGGCGCCTGTGGAGGCAGTGTGTGGAGGTATCTACCATAACCAGTAGATGTCATCCGCTCGCTCAAAATGTTACGTGCATCATCCACATGGGGATCACTAGGGTCAATGGCATGATAGGCTTGTGAAATCCCCTCAACCTATATAACATTTCACAAGTCAAAAACATTAAGGGAATAATATGTACACAGACAATAAAGAAGATACTATACTACAAACTATGAACAACTTACATAGTACTGCGAGTAATGATGTGAACCCTGAAATCCCTGCTGCCCGGACCAGTGCCTAGGATGTAATATGAATCGTCGGGTCACACTATCATACCAAGTTTGATAATCTGGTGTCACTCCAAGTACACCCTCCGTAATCGCACGGTAATGGCCGGGACTGAGTGACTGACTAAGTCGTGACTCCCAAAGCTGAATGTAATCACCACGGATGAATAACCAATCTACTCTCGCATTGACAGTGTTATGTAGTCTCTGATGGTTATCCTTTAGCGATATCCGGGGTATGGCCTGCTGGAACCCAAACTGCCTAGTCACCCTGTCCGTGTAACACCACTCCACAATCTCGTTGCATATCAGTAGACACCTTGATGACCACCGTCTCCGCTGAACAACAGATGGGAGAAGTCGAGAACTAATACCTCTATAGGGCCTCCACAATATATAGTCGTCTGTACCCATGCAATCCAGCTCATAACGAAAAATACACGCTTGTGAACGAGGTACGCTAATCATGCTCAACCGTACCTTCCACCTGAAATATATTTACACCACATATAAGACATTACATAAAAGACCGACTACAACAAAATTAGTTATTAACTGCATTAGGGTTAAATAATACCTCATGCTCAGGGGATAATCCATATATACATCATCCCGGGGTGAAGGGGCTAGGGATGGAAAACGCTCCCAAATCCATACCTAAATGCATGACACAATAATATAAGTGCATAAATACTGCAAACAAGGAAATATTCAAAAAGAAAGTTTATTCTAAGTACCTGCAACAATGTCATACACCCGCATATGTCTGATTTGTCGCCAATAGAAGCAGAACACATCCCCCTGTATAAATAGGCAAGTGCTGCACTGCCCCAACTATAAGTGTGAATTTGTGTATGATCCCGTACATAGTGAAGGAACTGGAACGGGATCCGGTTCCCTGATGAGTGCGGAAATACAGATCCGATAATGAGAAGCATGTGAGCCCGTGTGTGGAATAACAACTCCCTCTCATAATCATCGGAATCCATATCAAGTCGTTCCCAACTAGCAAAGTGATCAACCAACCATCTGATCTTCAAGCCGTTTCTATTCAATTCTTCTGCCGTGCGATACACACCCAATACCTCACCATACATGCGGCACTGCTCAGCTATACTATGCTCTACAAATGTGTGAATCACAGGAGCTCCACAAGTAGGAAGCCCTAAGATATGATAAACATCTTCAAGAGTAATGGTAGTCTCTCCAAAACGGAAATGAAAGGTATGAGTCTCAGGTCGCCATCTCTCCACAAAGGCTGTGATCAATCCCCTATCATGTGTAAATGCCCCTATCTGATATACTCCTTCAAAACCAGATGACGAAATAACTGCATGTATCTCTGGTGGCGGTGGGTACTCTCTAACGGTATCCCAATACTTATTAAAGTTCACCCGCAAACGCAAATCAACAAGATCCTGCCGTTAATATATATATATATATATATATATATATATATATATATATATATATATATATATATATAGAAATTAATATACATATACATATACATATATATATATATAAATTACCTGTCCATCCCAATGCAACTGTGATCGATGCTCGGACTGCTGGGTAAGTAAAGACTCGTCTATAGGACCAGGGTGATAATTAACTAAATCCATATTTTTTCTGCATTTAATTTAAATCAAATAATCATTAATATTAAAGCTACTAACTTATTAATAATTATTAACTCAATCTAAATCAAAAATTATATGTATATGTTATTAAATTTTCTATTATAATCCTCTTATAATAATAATATTCACTTTTCAAATTTAGAATTTCATAATAATAATTATTTTTTAGTATAATAATAAACTAATAATATATATATATATATATATATAACATGTTATAAATAAATATTATTCATTTATCCACTAATTATAATTATTAAGATATAATATTATATAAAATTAACATAATATTATAATAATTTATTTTATAATATTCTTTTAATCAAAATCATTTCCATTTTATATTATTATCAAAATCATTGCCATTTTTTATTATTGTCAAATTCATTGCAATAATATTATATTAAAATAATATATTTTATAATATAATACTCTTTAATATTAAGAGAGTTAATAATATTATATTTGTACCTAGAAATTTAATATTATTATCATAATTATAATATTATAATATTAATATTAAAATAATATATCTTATAATATAATCCTCTTTTAATAAAAATACTTGTCATTCTATTAAGAAATTTAATATTATTATCATAATTACATATATTACCTATATTAATATTATAATATATTATTCTCTATATTAGTAAATATTATCTATTTTTTAAAATAATATTATCCATTACAAATTCTAAGGCCTTAATTATCGATTAATATTAATTACAACATATATTATATATATTAATATTATAATATATTATTCTCTATATTAGTAAATATTATCTATTGTTTTAAATATAATTATCTATTAAAAATTGTAAAGATTTCGTTATCGATTAATATTAATTATAACTACCAATTACACACTAATTAACAACATTTTTATAATATATTTTCTCATGAACATTTTATCGAACACCATACATGCATTCCTAGATTATTCAAAAAAATTAACTTGAGATAATCAACTAATCAAGTAATAATCGGAATCGATATGAACACCAAATCAAGTATGACCGCCAAAATATATGGCGGTCTTCACCGTAGCAAGCACTAGCAGTAACAAGCAACCATTGTAGCAACAATTATAGCAACATATATATTTACTGCTAACACATATGAAAAGAAAAGAAAACGAAGTTACCTGCTGTCGAAAACAAACCGGAGCAACCAAGGAGTTCACGGCAAGCAAGCAGTTCGACCTTCAAATTCGAGCTCCTGTCTGTAAGAAGAACGACCAAGAACAGAATAACAGATAAGAATGTTGTTCTTTTATTTTAAAAACTAAACACAACGTCGTCGTACTAAAGAGAAACGACGTCGTTTTAACCTTTCCTGCATGAAACCGCCAAATGATGTGGCAGTCATTACTAACAAAACACAAAGCATGACCGCCATATAACATGGCGTTCATTACTAGCAAAACAAAAGTTTTCATCAGTCATGACCGCCGTATCAGTTAGCGGTCATTACTAGCAAAACATAATTTTTCATCAGTCATGACCGTCGTATCGCACTACGCCATAAACGGCCTAATGCAATACTTTTAGAATGCAACACTCATTTTCCGTTACATTAGCCTACTTTTTTTTAGCAACTGCAATACTACAAACAAAGCGTTGCATTATATTAGAAAGTTGTGTTGCAGTTCAATTGTAGTGTTGCACCTTGCAACACTAGGGGAAAAAGCGTTGCATTTGGTGAGCAATTAGGACAAAAAATGATGATGTGGCATGTGGGACCCACGTGTGGGACCCACGTGTGGGACCCACATTTACTGACGTGTCACTGCTGACGTGGCAGGTAGACCCACCTGTGCCGACGTGTCATGTATGGGGCCCACGTGTGGGACCTATATTTTGCTGACGTGGCACTGCTGATGTGGCACTAAAACGTTGCATTTGGTCCTTCAGTGTTGCATTTGCGCTTGGTGTTGCATTTGAGTTTTTGAGGGACCCACATTTTGCTGACGGGGCAGTGATGACGTCAGCATGTGGGACCCACTTCTGCTGACGTGTTATGTGTGGGGCCCACATTTTGCTGACGTGGCAAGAAAGCGTTGCATTTGGTCCTTCAGTGTTGCATTTGCACTTGGTGTTGCATTTGAGTTTTTGTGGGACCCACATTTTGCTGACAGGGTAGTGATGACGTCAGCATGTGAGACCCACTTCTGCTGACGTATTATGTGTGGGACCCACGTGTGGGGCCCATATTTGGGGCCCACATTTTGCTGACGTGGCAAGAAAGCGTTGCATTTGGTTCTTCAGTGTTGCATTTGCACTTGGTGTTGCATTTGAGTTATTAGTACAAGTCAAATTAATAGTTGACTACAAAATGTACCATCTAAAATAATTTTTTATTTTTTAAAATTTTGGGAATATCACTATATTAGATATATATTAACATCCGTACGGTTGGATCGTCGATAAGTATTTCTAAAAAAATAGAGACAACAATCTGGGATAAAGTACTAGTTAGTAGTACAAGTCAAATTAATAGTTGACTACAAAATGTACCATCTAAAATAATTTTTTATTTTTTAAAATTTTGGAAATATCACTATATTATATATATATTAACATCTGTACGGTTGGATCGTCGATAAGTATTTCTAAAAAAATAGAGACAACAATCTGGGATAAAGTACTAGTTAGTAGTACAAGTCAAATTAATAGTTGACTACAAAATGTACCATCTAAAATAATTTTTTATTTTTTAAAATTTTGGGAATATCACTATATTAGATATATATTAACATCCGTACGGTTGGATCGTCGATAAGTATTTCTAAAAAAATAGAGACAACAATCTGGGATAAAGTAATAGTACAAGTCAAATTAATAAAATAAAAGGCCACATAATCTAACGGCCCATTTAAAGGCCCAATAATCAGGCCTCGCCTGTACAAAACCCTAATCTGAAGCTTAAATAAACACACTCTCTTTGCTCTTGTTGCTCCCCTAGGGTTTCAAATTAGCTAGGTGACATGAGGATCCGAGTCAAAGGTGGAGGTCACACATCGCAAATCTACGCCATTCGTCAGAGTATTGCCAAGGCTTTAGTTGCGTATTACCAGAAATTTGTTGATGAGGAGTTGAAGAAGGTGATTAAGGATATTCTGGTTAGGTATGATAGGACTTTGCTTGTTGCTGATCCTAGAAGGTGTGAGCCTAAGAAGTTTGGTGGTCGTGGTGCTCGTGCTAGGTTCCAGAAGTCGTATCGTTGAGCGCTGCCTTTGGTTTGGTAGTATCCAAACTTTGTTTTCGATTTTTATCATGTTTCGTGTTTTTTTATTTGCGTTATGGACCTGATATGAAATGTTATTTCTAGAATGTGTTTTGGATGATTTGGATATTTAAGTTTATGAGAACTCTGTTTTTAATATTTGTTATGATTTTTTTTGTTTAGTTTGCGGTGATTGATAGTGCATTAGTTTGGCTCGTATATTTTGGTGAATCGTATGTTGTATATTGGTGTGTTGTTTTGTTAAGGTAATTAGTTAGATGCAAGAGATTATGTTATATTTTGGAGCAAGTACTACACATGGAGTAGAATCGTAAGGTAGTTTTGTTGTAGAGTAGAATTGAAATCAAAATATGATGTTAGGATAAAATCATATGAATACCTAATGTAAATGCCCTGGTATTTTCAGTGGATTAAAAAAAGTTTCCATAGTCAATACTAACAGACCAAAGCCTCTTGATGCCTTGGTTTGAGTGGACTTTGTTCCTCATTCGGAAAGGCATGAGAAATTTGGTGAATGTTGTGCAAGTGCTAGATTCCCGAAATCCTACGTAAGAGGCTTTGGTATGTTAGAATGGGCTATGAAAACTTCAATCAGAGTTATTATGTGTTTTGTATATATATATTGGTACTTTGTTCAGAAACTGGCAGAATTTCTTCATAGGACGCAGCCAAACGAGTACAAAGACGACAATCACAAGCCTGAGATGGTATTGGCTATAACAGATTTTGAGGCTTTGTGTGGATTTACTGATCTTGAGGTGAGTCATTTTTATAATTAAGCTGTTTACATGATACTAATATATTTTTTAAGTACTGTGAAAATATACTATTAATGTTTCTTATATTTTATTCACTATATTCTTGATGATGCATAAGAAATCAAGCAGAAACCAATCAGTTTATGGAATTGAAGTTGGGGTGAATTGGTATATTCCTAAATGCTTTTCAGAATTCACATGTCCTCTAAAGTCTCTGAATATAATAAATAGATCCACCTGATTCGATCGTCCTTCCATTTGAATAATGTAAAACATTATAGTTATTCTTCTTGTATTAAGTTTCATTGCATATGTTGTACTTCCTTGGAGAGTAGGATGATGGCATCTATCGAGTAATAATTGCTTTCTTTGACTGAGTAGTATGCTAAACCACTTATAGCTGCTTGAGTAAGATTAATTTTTTAAGACCCCATGTTCTTATATATGCATCTGCACAGACCACAGTGACTCTTAAAAAAAATCTAAACACCTGAGCCTTGTGGTTACTTTTTGTTTCGATTCAAAAGTATGTGGAGAACTTGCTTGTGGTGCTGGTGTAGTCTCATATATATTGCACAATCATTTGTTGTCATTATCTCAGGAGCTTCAGGTTATTCTTCGCAATTTTCCTGAAATTTCACAAGTGGTGGGCACTGCATACACCGATCAAGTGTTGAATTACACTGAGAAAGATGGGGCAGGGAATAAGAAAGCTAGTCTGCAAGCATTATTCACCCAACTTATGTCAACCAGTAAGGAGGTGACCTCCGACGTGTTATCCAAACTGATCAATCGCCTAAACTTGGAAAGCAAGGTAGACTGTGACTCGGTTCTTTTTGTTAAAATTGTATAATCTTCTGTTTACTCTTTGTTTTATTATTCTTATGAAAATTTGTTTTTCTCCAATTTCAAGCTTTGGACAATGATTTCTATTTTACTTTTAGTTTGCACGGTCAGCCTCATAACCTACATCCATTTTGTTGACCTAGTCAAACTATTTTATGGATTGGCAAATCAAGTTAGACTTCCCAAGTGTGTTCATAGGTGGTTATATCCTGTAATAAATTAAGGCATTGTATGTGAAACATAATATTCTAAGCGTAAATTGTTTTATTAATTATGCTCACATTAGCTTTTACCTCAACAAAATATCTCTCCAACAATTTAGTTTTCGGTTGTATCAGGCAAGGGATTTGACTATCAAAGAAGCACTAGTTTTGCGTCTGGAAAAGCAGTATCCGGGTGATGTTGGGGTCATAGCAGCCCTGCTCTTTAATTACATTAAGCTTAAGCCTGGAGAAGCTTTGTATCTAGGGGCAAACGAACCTCATGCATATATATTTGGTGAATGTATCGAGTGTATGGCTACCTCTGATAATGTTGTACGAGCAGGGCTTACTTCAAAGAAGCGTGATACTGAAATTCTTTGTTCTATGCTCACATATAAACAGGTTTGTAAGAAGCTTGGAGCCTCACCCCGGGGCTGCTTTACTTGTACAATAAGATGGTTGTGGATACTGGTCAGGAAGTGGTTGAAACCATTTCTTAAATACTCTATTCTTTATTTTATATGCTGGACTGAAATTTTCCCCTGGCACAAATCTAATCCCCGTTTTTGCAGGGTTCTCCTGAAATTTTGCGAGGGGTCAACATAAATCCAAATACAAAAAGATACACTCCCCCTCTTGATGAATTTGAGATTGATCATTGTGTTCTTGAGGATGAGAAATCTGTTATTTTCCCAGCAGTACCTGGCCCCTCAATCTTTTTGGTTACAGCGGGAAAGGGAACAATGAATTCAGAAGGCGAAGAAATAGTTTCTGACCAAAGCGAGGAGGATGAAAATGCCACTCCGTTGACCGGTGGGGCTACCTCTTAGCTTCTTGTTCAACGTACTATCTTTTGGTACTTTGTGGTTTCTTTTGGTAATATGTAAACTTGGTAATTTAGAATTGTGCTTTGATACATTTGGTGATGTACATTTCTGAATTGGTGTTGGGATTTTGAATGGTTTGTTAGCAGGTTCAATTTAATGGGAATAACATATTTACAAATATTATATTGTAATTTTTTTTTACTACTGTTACATTTGCTTCTAATATTAATGTTGCAAAATTCACACATTGTGTTGCATTATTCAAAAGGTCTACTGTTACATTATTAGATAAAAGTGTTACATTTGACTATAAAAAGTGTTACTTTAAAGAAAAAAGACAGTGTTGCAATAGAGGAAATAGTGTTACATTAGAGTCAAGTATTGTGTTGCATTTGATAGGTGGGCCCCACAAGTGGGGCTCATTGCTGACGTGGCAATTCTGATGTGTCACTGCTGAGTGGGGCCCACTGATGACGTGGCAGTGCTGATGTGGTACTGTTGACGTGCACTGCTGACATGGATGTTGGGGCCCAGTTGCTGACATGGCAGTTGTGGGTCCCACCTTTTGACCCCATTTAATCAGTTTTTTTGAAAACTAATGCAACGCAATCTACTGTTACATTTGGCCAATAAAGCGTTGTATTAGGGCCTTAATGCAACACTTTTCCTACTGTTACATTTGAAAACTAAAGCGTTGCATTAGATAGCAAATGCAGCGCTCGCAGATGCAATGGCAAAATCGCGTTGCATTAGGCCTAATGCAACGTAAAATGGGTCAAATGTAACAGAATGACAGTGTTGCATCAGGCCATCTATGGCGTAGTGTCGGTTGGCGGTCACAATCTCTTTTCAACGCCCACCTTCTAGCTTTTATGAACGCCATCAAAGGGAATTAGATGTCCCATTTTTGAAACTTACAACGCAGCTGTCCCATTTCTGAAACTTGAACGTAACCATGTCCTATAAATGAAAGGGAGCCGGAGATAAGCCACCTGAATATTATGTACTTCATACATATTCCCTTTACCCAAAGATTATCGGACTTGTTTAATTTTAGACCTTTAAATGAGCTAGAGTTATTTTATGCGATAGCTTGAAGTATTTCGTTGGATAGAAACTCAGTGGTATGTGTTGTATTTGACTTATTTTTCAAATAAAATAAATTGATTAAATACATAAAAAGTGTATTAAAAATTATAACTTATAGAATTTATTATGTGAATAATGTTTGTAAGTTACAAATATTAACATAATGACATTGATCATTTAATAAATGGGGCAGTTACATTTTGTGGGGTGGAGTATTGTGATAGAATGCCCATATATAGTGTTTGAGACCAAGAGAAAAAAGAATCATAGAAATTTGCTTCCTTACTCTTATCACAAGCCGAAACCCCCTTCACTAATCTCAAATCTTCTCTCTTTATATCATATATACTACATTGGTATCCGAGCTAGATTATTTTCTTATCATTCTGACTTCTATCGTTGTTGCGTTCTTCAATTGGGTTTGTTATGATGTTTCATTATATGAGTCCCGTGTATATCCATTTTTCCAGCAAGATTTTCTACTGCTTTTTGTGATGGCTTACCACCTCGACGTCACTCTAGCTTCTTTGGAATTTGTATCCACCAGGATTTCTTTTTTAAATACCTACAGTTATATACGTGTGTTAGTTTTTTTTTGTTTTTTTATATGGTATATTTTTTATTTGACAAGGTGTATGCTAGTCATTTAGTCCCGGTTTCTCATGAACCTAGTGCCTCATTTCATAGTGTAATGTTTTAAATCATACTTGTTACTTGTTTTCTTCAATTTTATTTATTTATTTTTCCAGTAGATCTTTGCATATAATTATTAAGTTTTATTTCTATATTGTCATTTTTGCATGTTTAGATCATGGTACCTTTTCTGTTTTCTTTTTCTTTTTTTAATAATTCATGCTTATTTTCTATATCAAGGGGTCATAATTTATTTTGAATTGTTCTTTAATTTTTTTGGTTTATTCGTTATTGTCTTTGTTGTCTGTAACATGTATTGTTTTGCTTATTTATTATGTCTTCACAACTCATTAGTTATATTTGTTACTCATACGTGTTTATTTTTTTGTCATGATATATATTATTTTTGAGAAATTTGTGAGAATTATTATTGGGAAAAATAACAATATATGAGGAGAAGTTCATAGTGATACTTTAAGAGAAGAGTATATAAATTTATATAAAATTTTGTTTGGCTGAATTGAACAGCTTGTTATAAATTTTTATTTTTGTTAAATTGATTGTGACAAGAATATTAATTACATGAAAATTGGTTGACACACATTATTATATGTGAAACCTGGAAATTAGAAATAAATTATCTTGTTATAATTTGAAAATTATCGTTGAAATAGATGGTATAGTACTAAAAGAATTTTTAGTGAGTCTCAGAAAAGAGAGCACGAAAATATATATAATAGTTTAAAATGGTGGACCAATTGATTGTGTTGGAATTGATAAAAATGAAAGGAATGATTGCATATTAAGATATTGATTATTTTAAGATGACGTAGAAATTGTCATTAAAATGCATGACGATGAACTATAATATTTTGAGACATGTGTTGAAGTAGATCGATCAATAATAATGAATCAGATCTGAATATTGGTAATGAACCATTTTATTGAATATAAAATATTTAAAAATCCAACTAAGTGGATGAATGAAGGTTAATATGAGATCTCATCTATGGTAAATTGCACAGAACAGTCGAGTGAAAACAAGTACATCCATTCATAGTAGGGTGAAAACAAGTACATATATTCAAATCATCTTCAAATCGCTTAGTTGCCTCTCCCGGAAGGAAAGATTCAACAACGATATCATTAAGCGTCTGTCCAATTTCGATTATATTTATAAATGCTTATGACTTTTGTTTAATGGATTGATTCTTTTTTTTCAAAAAAAACTATTATGTATATAATAATGAAATATATTGTTGAGGAGCGAGGAAATCAAAAGAATTTGAGTAATGGATGAAACTCATGAAAGATATAATTGAGTTCTTAGAATAAAATTGAATGTGAGTACCGTGTGATCCACCTGAATATTAGAAAATTCATTAGTTGTAAATGAATTTTATAAAGAAAAATGTGGTTATTGGTGTGTTTATAAATTTTGAGGTATGTCTAGTTGCAAAAATTGAGAATAATATATACAACTATATTTTAAAAAGTGGGAGTTTGTTTACAATATTAGCAATATATTTGGATAATATATTGCTTACGGAAATAATAAAGATATGTTGAACAAAACTAAGTTGTAATTTAGTAGGAATTTTGAGATTGAAGATATGGGTGATATCTTGTATATTATGGGAATCTGGATTAAAGGAAAATCATTTGAATATTGAGTTTGAATCAGAAAAAAGTATTTGAGTAAATTGTTTAATCATTTTAGGATGCAATAGTGCAGTCCGGCAGGAACCCCATGGAAAATAATGGGGAAACGATTAATGCAGAAAAGGAATCAGTTTTTATATCATATATGCAAGTAGTGGAAAGTTCGATGTTATGTTATCGGTTGACTTGACATATTAATTAGTTTTGTAAGTAGATGACAAAGAAATTCTAATTAAGCTTATTGAGAGGTTGTATAGTGAACATAATGAATTACTTGAAATGTATATTGCACCGTATATGACATATTAGGTAGATGTGCCGGGAATTATTAGTTGTTACGGTGCAAATGTCGTATGTGATATAGATATCGAGAATTTAACTTCGGGCATAAATGAAGTTGGGAAAATTGGAAGTATGAATGTATAAAAATGTGAAAGTGACAATATGACATACAATCCACATGTGATTGTAAAACACAAAGAATTTTTATGAATATATTTTTTAAAGAATGTGAGTTTAAAAAGGACTAAAAATATTTAAGTCATTGAATATGAAATTTTCACTATGACGAATAGTGGGAGCATATATCGACGTAATTTAAATAATTATAAATTTTTGATAAGTGGGAGTCATGAAAAGAATTTGACAAAAAAGTCAAGTGGGAGATGTTGTATTTGACTTATTTTGTCAAATAAAATAAATTGATTAAATGGGGCAATTACATTTTGTGGGGTGGAGTATTGTGATAGAATGCCCATATATAGTGGTTGCGACCAAGAGAAAAAAGGAATCATAGAAATTTGCTTCGTTGCTCTTATCACAAATCGGAACCCCCTTCACTAATCTCAAATCTCCTCTCAGTATATCATATATACTACAGTATGGTATCACACATTTCAGAGTTCTGATTTAATTGTGTATGGGGATAGCTTGACCTACTTTTTTCCGGTGGCAACAGACTCAAATTAAACATGGCAGGGTGTACACAAATCATAGTCGAGATGGGGTAGCTATGATGTTTAACAATTGGCTAAGCTCTTTTGGATGCATCTTAAGTGATGAAGGTGTTTTCTTGACAGGATGGGGTGTTAGTTTTGTGGGTATTGTCAATCCTAAAATAGAAGATGAATTAGCTTTTAGAGAATCATTATCTTTGTTTAAGAAAATGCGGATGGAGAATGTCTTTGTTGAACTTGTTTCTTTGAATGTTGCCGGCTTTTTATAGGAAAACGAAAGACTCTTACTACTACCAAAGTTTGAGAGATCGGAATCCTTCTAACTACAAAAATATATAATTATATCTTATTAAATCCTTCCAATTGTTAAAATATAATTATATCCAACTATAAGAAGAATCATATCAAATACTAAACGTTTAGAGATTGATTCTTAACAATGTTATAATATTATATAATTATTTATAAATAATAATTACTATCAAAATTTAATATTTATAATTTATTTAATGCAAATCGCAAATGAATAAAAAAACATCGGCTTAATCCTATCCTAATTATATATAAGACTCGAGATGACATATTACTATATGATTATGATTGCATACTATTGCTTAGTTGTATCCAAATACTACAAAATATGGAGAGATCGAATCCTTCCAACTACAAAATTATATAATTATATCTTATTAAATCCTTCCAATTGTTCAAATATAATTATATCTAACTATAAAAAGAATCCTATCAAATACTAAACGTTTAGAGATTGATTCTAAACAATGTTATAATATTATATAATTATTTATAAATAATAATTACTATCAAAATTTAATATTTATAATTTATTTAATGCAAATCGCAAACGAATAAAAAGCATCGGCTTAATCCTATCCTAATTATGATTATGATTGCATACTATTGCTTAGTTGTTTATAATATTTATATGATTTAAACTTAATAATTTAAAATATTAATTTAAATTTATGTTATGTTTTAGAATTAACATAAATTTAAAATAATATTTTAAAATATAATTAACATAATTTTAGAATATTTTTATCTATTTTAATAATTATATAATAATTTACTAGATTTTATAACATTATTTTATAGTTAAACTATACTATTAGAAACAGAGATTTAAAATAAAAGAAATTATAATAATACATGTTTGATGAGATTCGAACCTGTATATTTATTTATATATTTAAAATTAATAATAAAAATATTTATTTTAATATATTGCGCATGAGATTTAACCATAAACCTTTAGAAGTGGTTTAAGTATTAAAATATGAAATATTTATTATATTTTTTAACATTAGATCTAACATTTTTCATTTATTTATTTTAAGTTGTAACAGTCATTATTCTTTTTAAACAATCATGTTCATAACTTTTAGGAGTTTAAAATTTAACATAATCATATATTAATCATATGAACTTATAATCCATGTGATAGAATTGTTTATTTTAAATATTTTATAATTTTTATAATTATGTTTAATATTTTTAAATTATTCTTTTAATTGATGTTTTAATTATCGCATGAACTTATTTTGTATATTTTATAATTTTCTTATTTATTGCTAATACAATCGATGCATGAATATATAATTTAAACAACTTAAAAAACATATTATAATTATAATATACTAATATATTAAAACATTTTAAAATTAGAAAGATATTTGTAATTTTAAAATAGATAATTAAATTAGTAAGAAAAAAATAAATATTCGTGCATTTCTTAAGATATTTTTTAATTATTATTTTAATAGACGTTTTAATTTTCGCACGGGATTATTTTAAATATTTCATTATTTTTTATATATATTTAATCCAATTGGTGTATGAATATATAACCTAAATAAGTTAAAAATATTATAATTATATTATATTAATATATTAAATCTTCTTAAAATCATAAAAATGTTAATAATTTTAAAATAGATAATTAAGTTGATAAGAAAAATAAATAAATGTCCGTGCATTGCAAGAGTTAAAATCTAGTATAGATATAATCCGGTCAAGAAATGATGATTCATCTCAAAATTAGAATAAGACATATTCACAAATAATAAAAAAATTGTTCAAGTAGAGGAATCACAAATAAATCACTTCGATAATCACAAAGAAATCACTTCGATAATCACAAGGAAATGATGATTCATCACTCAAATGTATGAATAAGAGAATTTTTTTCCTTTTGATTGATCTCGAAAAGAAGATAGACATATAATAACATATGTGTCTAAAATGACATTTGTTGCCGAAGGGAGCTAGTAGAAGCAGGATCCGGGGGTCCAGCAGGGTACACGAACCCCCGATTTTCAACAAGCACCTTACATTACTACAATAAAAATAAATACTATCCAGCAGAGTTTTTTTTTTTGAACCAGAAAGATCTTAAATTAAATAATCAAAGCATCATACATGAGTTTCTCCGGCACTAAATGTGGAGGAGAAGAGAAATCATTTAAACAATTAGCCTCACAAGGTACCCTAGCTAACAAATGGGCTACCATATTGGCTTGCTTGTTTACAAACGAAACAGAAATATCCGGGCGTTCATCTAATAAAGCTCGACTCTCTTGAAGGTAGTTTCCAACTTCCAGATAATTTATCGTTCCTTTCTGAATGGCATTCACTGTGAGCAACGAATCACTTTCTATCACCACTTCTGTTATACCTGTTTCAAGTGTCCACCTTAACGCTTCCACCACCCCCCAAACTTCCGCTTCAAACGCTGTTACCTCACCTTCTTTACACATATTCCTTGCCTTGCAGAATCCTCCATTGTGGTCACGCAATATCATCCCTACAGTAACCTTTGAAGATCCTGGGAAAACAGATGCGTCTACATTGATTTTGAATTTACCTACCTCAGGAGCTCTCCATTTCTTCTCAATAATCAGATTAGCTTGCACTCTGCGACCTGTGTCAGCACCAGACTTATGTTGAAAAACCTGCATCTCCCTCCATTGAGTAACCTGTTGAATGCTCCATTGCATAGCCAACTCAGTAGTTACTACCTTTTGCTCCCAGACCTTCATATTTCTTGCTGACCAAATACCCCACAATATTGTTGCCATCTGAGTCAACCATTCCTTCCTTTCAGAAACTAGCCAGTTAAGCAACCATTCTGGACATGATTCCACTGCAGATGTATCAAACTCCATTTTCATAAACTTCCAACACTCTTTTGCATACTGACAGTCAAGAAAAACATGTAACAGATGTTCAACGTCCACTCCGCACATTGGACACATGATTGTGGTTTGAACTCCTCTCCACTTTAACAAATTACGCACAGGTATATTATTTTTACACAAACACCACAGAAAAATTCTTACTTTATGAGGAACCTCCAACTGCCATAATTTCGCCCATCCTTGAAGATATCTATGGGTTTGGTACTTGAAGATAAGGGGTAAACCCGTGAGTTGTGCATTTTTTCTCCAAGATTCCTCCTTCCTTCTCTTATCAACTCTTGTATATACATTTTTTTATCAAAATTTCTTATTCTTTCTCTTTGAACCCTTGCATAGGCATATTTTTATCAAAAAATTTCATTCTGTCTTTCTAGCAGTAACATTTCATGCCATATAACTAATTTCGAATTATAAAAATTAAATTATATTTGTTCTCGACCCCCTTCATTTTTATGTCCGACTCCGTCACTGGCTAGAAGGGAGCTTATTTTTCACATTGTAAGCACAATTTAATACTCAACACTCAGGTACACTATAATTGCACACAAATACCAACACACACTTCAATTACATACACACATCAATTATATACAGTACCCAGCAAAGTGGCAACTATTATCGCTCAATCTTATTGTATAAACTACGATTTTTGATAAAATGAGAGATACTATTAGTTCATATGTAAGTTTTATTTCAATTGTTCTATATTTGTAAACTAACTTCAATTTAGTGCTTGTCTCTAAATGGAGTCATGATACCACAAATATTGAGATGGAGAGCATGAGGATTCCTAAAGGTGTGAGACTACATAACCTGCAAATTTGATTTTGTTATTTTTTCGAATACTTTCCTTGTGTCATACTGCAATTATAGAGTTGAATGTAGTGACCGGTGATTTTGACTACGAAACAGAATCACCGGATGAAAGAGCTTTCTCCGCATTTGATACATGCGTACGTACATACCATATATTATTCACGTCATTCTATACTCGCATACCTTCGATGCGTACCCAATCTTGGATGTTATAAATAGGTTGACAAACACATTTATCTATTACGTGTACTCAGTTATTCATTTGTTGTCCTAAAATCTTTGATTCAATTCTCTTTTATATCAATATTTATTGAACAGATATTAACGAGTATTCTAAAAGATTAATAAAAAAAAGTGACATTGTACGGATTTGATTTTCTCTCCCATTTAGTTTTCTGTTTTAAAAAATTATAAAACAAACTAATATAATTAAAAATTTTGTTTTATAACAATATCCCTAAAATATATATGTACTTGTGGATGAATATATGAGCCACCTTTGAAATTACTCCAATTTTGGTAGTATAAAATATTGGAAAATGGTAGAAACTAGGCATCCAAAACATATGGTTGAATATTGTGGTGACATAATTATATAAAAACACTAAAAGGAAATAATGATAATTAAAAGATGAGTTTGATAAAATAAATAATAATTAAATTTAAATCTTGAAAATTAAGAAATAAATTATAAGAAATCTGTAAGTTAAAAGTTATATATAAATTTAATATTTAAATATTGGAAAATATATAAAAGTGCCTTATAAGTAATTTATAAGTATAATTCTGGAAAGTACAAAATTATATTATTTATTTTGACTTTTCTAACTTGCTATCATAAAAATAAATAATATCTTTTAATAGGTAATACTTTTTATTAATTTTTTTTATTTTAATAATTTTCTTAAATTATGATTTAGATATTACTAATAAATGTATATATATAGTAACTTTAAGTCAAAAATTATAATTTAAGTGATGAAGTTATTTTAAAATTAAAAATAATTACTTTAAACTAGACCTTATAAAGAAAAATCAATGTAAGAAAAATCAAGAAACATATATTTTTTACTCTGAGAGATAATTTCGAACTTGCCCTTTCACGATTCATAATTTCAAATATGAGTTATATTTCACCCTTTAATTAATTAGGAAAGAACAGTAATATATTTTTCCATTTTATAACTTTGGAGCATGCATGCATATGAGCTATACGTGATGCGTGTATACATATATATTTGGAGAAAATCATATGGTGTTTTCCTCACTTAAATAAATCGAGCATGCATGGAAAGTTATAAATATAAAGCCATAACAAGCAAAATATAATCTCGTGAAGGAAGAAAATCTAAACTTATCCATTTCAATTAATACACGTACACAAAACCAACTGTTGTACAAGAGATATATGGAGCAAGATTATTTTCCTGTTACGTTATTTTCAATAAATGGCAAAATATATGCAGTTATACACACAGTGCCTATAAATATAAAGATTTAAAACAGAGCCAAGCTAGAGAACACGAATAAAAGAGAGCCAAGTTGATCAACAGAAAATTCAAAAATGAAAATGGGGTGGTCACTAGTATATTGGGTTGGGTTGGTGGTAATGCTGGCGGCTGTTGACGGCGGAGGTAATGTTACCTACGACGGCAGGTCATTGATAATCAACGGAAAGAGAAGTATATTATTTTCTGGCTCTATTCACTACCCTCGAAGTACTCCCGATGTATGTATATTATTTTTTTTAATTTAATTATTTTAACCGACTCAAACGTTTGAAATACATAACTGAAAATTTGGACTATCAATTTTAAAATAAATGCTACGGAGTACAATTTTTGAAATATCTAACATTTTTAAAAAGTAAATATAATAATATCTGAACATATTTATTCTTCCACGTGTCTATTCAGTAATATAACTAAAGTATATAACTAAGTTTCATGACTTGGAAATTCATTTATAATATACAATCTTGACTGTTTAAATTATTTTATTAGTTTTCAAATCATTATATTCATATATATAATTTTATATGGGAGTAGTTTTTGTTATATATATATATATATATATATATATATATATATATATATATATATATATTGTCATGCACTACGTTCGGGGTTTTCACCGACACAGTCTCCTACTTTTTTCAAACAGGGACATGGTCGGCATATACTTAAGTTTTAAAAACTATAATTAGGGCTGAAAACGAATCCGAGCAATTCGGATTCGAACCCGGATTCGACTCGTTAAAAATGAATATAATTCGTATTCGTATAAAAAATGAGCGAATTCGAATCTTATTTTTTAATTCGAACGAATACCGAGTCGAATCTTACCTCTCTAATATTCGGGCATATTTATTTTGAGTGATTCAAATGATTTTAGAGTACTCTCTAACTAGAATGTTTTAGAGTACTCGAATTGAATTCGTAAGTTGCATATATAATTATATACAATATATCATATTTATATTAAAATAATACTCTATAAAATGACCTCATTTTAGTTTTTAGTGAATAATTATTTAAGTATTCTTAATTTTATAAAATTCTTATAGATAAATTTGAATTCAAATAGACTAAAACAAGTAGTTAACATCTATTTGAGTCGAGCCGAATCAAATACGAATAATGATATTCGAACTCGAGCCGAATCTGAATAAAATATTTTAATTTTAATTCGAATCCGGACCGAATCTAAACGAGTAATTATAAATTCGAGCCGAATATGGTCATACTGCTATCCACATTTATTCGACTCGTTTTCACCCCTAACTATAATATATATTTTATCAACATGAATTTATCATATATATTTAAGTCTTTTTATTATACGAATGCTAGTAAGATAAAAAATACATCAATAACTTTATAAATTGTTATAAATCTAATTAATTTTAAACTATAATTGCTTCTAGTTATCATTTTTTAGACTAAGTTGACATGAATTATTGTACAATTTCATTAATTTAGTGAGATGTATGTATTGTCTACTTGCAGATGTGGCCATCTTTAATTTCCAAAGCCAAAAAAGGAGGATTGCAAGTTATACAAACATATGTATTTTGGAACCTCCATGAACCTCAACCTGGCCAGGTGAGCTCCGCCGGGTCTTATTTTTATTTATTTATAACTTTGTCCATCCCATTTCAAAATTTTATAGATAAAATATTATATTTTGGTCAATAACATCAAAAAAATCAATAAAGTTTTATTATTTTTGAAATAAACTAACATTAATTTACTATGATAACCATTTTACCGTGATATTTTATAAAATTATAATAAAAAGAACTAGGTATTGAACACATGTAAGTCTTTAATAACCTATAGAGTAAAGTGCACATGGTCTGTGTGTCAGACCACTTAACATCAAAGTGTAAAAAAATTAGAATTAGAGTATAGTACGTGGTAGTTTATGATTCAATATCTATCACCGTTATATATGTTACACGCACCATATCAAAATGTATCTATGGCATGTTCAATACTTAAGCTTGAGTTAGAACAGGGTGGCCCTCATGCATGTATGTATTCTCCTTTTGGTGAATTTGCAGTATGATTTCAGTGGAAGGAATGATATAGTAGGCTTTATAAAACAAATTCAAGCACAGGGATTATATGTAAGCCTGCGAATCGGGCCTTTCATCGAGGCTGAATGGACATACGGGTAAATTAAAGCTATTGTTGTCTTTTTTCTAAAGGGTGCTGAAAAATGAACACTCTAAATTTATTTATGCACATCATGTTCGGGGACATTCAAGTCTAGAATACTCAACAGGGGTGTGCATAAATAAGTTTAGTGATGGGCATATATCGCACTCTTTTTAAACTAACATACCTCCTTTTAAGGTTAGAGCTTTACATATATACAAATGTTTTTCCTTTCGCAGAGGTCTACCATTTTGGTTGCATGATGTCCCCGGAATAATTTACAGATCCGACAATGAACCCTTTAAGGTAAAGACTACGTATAATGTTGTTATATAGCATTCGAGGAAAATCGACAATGATGTGGATTTAAATTTTGAAGCAACTATTATTACTGAAACTGAAAGCAGAACAAAACAGGACTAGAGATGTTATAAATGCAGATTACTTATATTTTCTTGTCGTATCTTATTCCCTTCACTGCAGCGTCTGATGCAGAACTTCACAACAAAGATAGTGAACATGATGAAGTCAGAGGGATTATATGCTTCGCAAGGAGGACCAATCATACTATCGCAGGTACAAACTGCATGTAAAGACTTATTTTATATAGTTCAATAAATTTCTATATAACTGATGAAACGAAAGTTCGTATAGATTGAAAATGAGTACAAAAATGTAGAAGGTGCATTTCATGAGAGAGGACCACCTTATGTTCGTTGGGCAGCTGAAATGGCCGTGGGACTCCAAACTGGTGTGCCATGGGTGATGTGTAAGCAAGACGATGCTCCTGATCCAGTGGTTAGTTTCTTATCATAAATCCACAGGCACCAAGTTAATCTGCAAATCCAAATTCGAAAATCTATACACTCTTGAATCCGAATCCAAATCCAAATCTGTAATCCAAGACTTATATGGCCCTGCAGCTAATTGATGCAGGCATTGAAGTTTTTTCTTTTTGTGACCTGCAGATAAATGCATGCAACGGTCTTAAATGTGGAGAAACATTTGTGGGTCCTAACTCACCAAATAAGCCTTCACTCTGGACGGAGAATTGGACATCAAAGTAAGCTCTATATATTAATTTAAACTATAAATTGTGCGAAAAGATAATTAACCTTCTTCTTAACTCTTGTGAAGCTTGCAAGCATATGGTGAAGAGGCACCTATAAGATCTCCTGAGGACATTGCATTTCATGTGGCACTATTCATAGTCACAAAGAAGGGAAGCTTCATAAATTATTATATGGTACAAACCAAGCAAATCTCTCTCAACTATCAAATAGATATCAAATTACTTGTTTCAATGCTTGCTAACATGCTTTACAGAGTATCATCCAAAAAATCCTCTGAGGTGCCATGATTCTCAATTTTTCCTTAAAAATGAACTAATTATTTACTTACATTTTTATAGGCTGAGGGGTAGAGTTATGTTACCAAGTCGTATTAAATGAGTTCTATACCTTATCAATGACACTGCCGTGATAAGAATCATGTACTCTAAATTTTCCTCTGTATACCATGTATGCATATGATTGCACTAACATTTGATACAAAAGTCACATGCTAATGAAATCCAAGAACTATTAGAGTCTGTTGATAATCTCCTTTAGCTTGATACATGTATACTTTTACTGTAGTATCATGGGGGCACCAATTTCGGAAGAACAGCAGCAGCCTATATCGTAACAAGTTATTACGATCTCGCTCCTCTTGATGAGTATGGTACGCTTGCAAATATTTGAATAGCATACCAGTGACATATATTCAGAAATACTAGCTGAACCATTGTTTTTGTGAAGGTTTCACTAGGCAGCCTAAATGGGGTCATCTAAAGAAACTACATGCAGCAGTAAACTTATGTTCCGATACAATACTTTCAGGAGCACAAACCAACTTATCTCTGGGCGAAAGACAACAAGTGAGACAGTTATAACTTAAGGGTCGTAGACAGATATACAATTCTCATTTCATATTTATATCTTAAACATTGATTGATTTTCGTAAATGTATTTGAACCAGGCTTACATGTACCGAGGAAAATCAGGAGAGTGTGCGGCTTTTCTTGTGAACACTGATACCACTCAAACAGTATCGGTGAAATTTCAAAATTCTTCATATCAACTGCCACCAAAATCAATAAGCATCTTGCCAGATTGCAAGACAGTGGCATTTAACACAGCACAGGCATGTTTGATCACTGAATAATATAAATGAAGACTTTATAAGAATGTACTTTACACGTAATTCTGCATTCACTTGTTGAACAGGTACAAACACAATTCAATACACGTTCAATGATACCAAGCTTGAGGTTTGACTCCGCTGAAAGATGGGAAATATTCAGTGAACCTGTTCCCCAATATGATCAAACCTCAATTAAAGCTAATATGTTGCTGGAGCATTCGAGTACTACAAAAGATGTGTCTGACTATCTTTGGTACACTTTCAGGTAATTGGGATTATGGTTTACACCATCAATAGATTAATGAATGAAATGGTCTTTTATTTATTCACTACGGTTCACTAGCTAGCGTGGCAGTTTCAAATAGTAACATCAAAAGGTTGCCACCTCGAATGTTAAATCTCTGTAGTAACAAGAGGAAAATGTTTCTCCTGACAGAAAACAGAGACATGGATTCTAGGCTCTTCTCCTTCTCTAAGTTACAACATTCTCATAACATGCTGTATTACAAAGTTTTGATTAACTGCTATGATCCTTTTAATGACAGCGTTCAGAAGAACTCTTCTGATTCTAAATCTACACTCAATGTGACCTCTCTTGGACATGTTGTACGCGCGTATGTGAATGGAGGATTTGTAGGTAAGCATCATTTCCAGACCTACCTTATACATTGATAATGTTATACTTAAACCTCTGATTATCTATGAAGATACTACAACCGAAAGAGTGGAAATGTCCCAAATGACCGCTGATCCACACTTAGCTGATAAATTTTAATAATAACTATATCCTAATATTACAATTAGGCCACATTACCACACATTAAGAAGTGAAACTATTTAAATATTTGAACATACAAAAAAATAATTCAAATGTGCTAATAAGTAGAGAAAGGCTACGTCAGATTTTCAGTAAGTAGAGATGCCTTCACTTGTGTATTGTATTAGAAATAAAAAGATGAAGTGAAAGAAGTCACCCAAATTTCCCCTGATCACTATGTATGTAGAATAGGTCCCGACAAACAATTCTGAACTAAAAAGTAGCGACATATAATTTAATCTTCATAGGAGCTTTGGGTTTAATAATCTAGATGTATGAAAATTAGAACCTCGGGATTTTATCAAGTCCTCAGCACTAAAGAACTAACTTAGTGCAATCTAACGTTATACAAGTTTGTAAAGGAGCAACGAACATTCAGAAATTTTATCATTTAACACATGTAATTCCAATGGCGGTCATTTATTTATGAAGAGATATAACTTATATGAAGTTAATGCTGACACGAACTGAAGTACTTGAGGTTTTCTATTTCCTGCTCAGTGATTAACAACTGACCTCTACTTTTCCTGATCTACAGGTTCTGCACATGGCTCTCGCTCAACAACTCCAGGTCTGCTGAGCCAAATTCAATTAAATAATGGTATAAACAACATAGCGTTGCTTAGTGTGATGGTTGGATTGAAGGTAAGTTAGTTTGGTATTTCGTTTCCTAAAATAATAACACAAATGACAAAATCTTAGTTCTTATACTACCTGGACAAATTATTAATTAGATTATAAAAAGTTAGTGTTCTGCAAGAAAATTATATTTATAATTGTTAGTGAAACAATGTTACTTCAATTTGTTGCATGAAGGATGCGGGGGCGTACTTAGAGCATGTGTATACTGGAATACGAAGTGTGAATATACAAGACAAACAACAAACTCTAAATTACACGAATTATCCTTGGGGCTATCAGGTTAGTATGCTTCCTTGTAATTACGAATCATCCTTGATGATTAACAAGTTTGTTTTCTGTTACATCCCTGATATTGATAATTCTTATCTGAACAAGTTTTTGATGATTAAAACAGAACTAATACGGTATCTTCATTTGGAAGAGCCAATTGAGCCGAATACCTCCCGATTTATTTTTATAATATTCAGTTATGAGTCTAATTTGGAAATATTATTTGGATTTTACTAATTTCAATTTGTCAAGAGCTCAAGTCGAGTAGAGTAGTCAGGAATTAGTGCTGCTAGGCAATATTTTGGTCGATTTCAACATAGTTGAAACAACAATATGAATATGAATGAATATGACAAGTTAATATACTAGATGATGCAACTCCTGCTTGACTTAATCTTCAACCCTAGTAATTAGCATGTATACATCTTAAAAGATTTTTCAAAAACTTCTAAAAATTGTGCCTCTTAGTGGAACTCTTCTTCTAAAATATGAGAAAATGACTAAACCTCGGTACTAAATGAATAAATTAATTGTGAAGGTCGGATTGCTTGGTGAGAAGCTTCAAGTGTACACAATCGAAGGATCAAGTAAGGTTCGGTGGAACAAGTACAGTCCTTCAAAGCTGCTCACATGGTATAAGGTAAGGGCTAATTTTTCTCTCTTCGTGATTATTAAGACAATAACATCTCATCAGGAGTCAATATATAACAACGATTTTACCAAAAAAAATTTATCAACAGTAATAACTAACATCTCATCGTTCAGTTTCCATTATTTATAGGCTGGGAAAAGATTTTATATGCTCAAACAAAGAAAGTCTTCAACAAGGCTTCAGCCTCAACTAATGCACCTTATCTTTTCCTTCATCAAATTGACAGACAATATTTGATGCACCTGGAGGGAGTGGACCGGTTGCACTAAACCTGGGTTCTATGGGAAAAGGCGAAGCTTGGGTCAATGGCCAAAGTATTGGACGATATTGGGTTTCATTTCATACCCCTGCCGGAAGGCCTTCTCAGGCATCGTAAGTGATACTGGTTTCCTCTACTTAAAAACTTAGTTGTTTTTCCCTAACTCTTTGCATATTGTTTACAAGTTTATATGTCAGCTTGTAGCAAGATATTTAACATCGCATAAAGTGTGAGAAGCCAACTTTTAAATTCTTGTAACTTTTTTCTTTATCTGTTTACAAGGTACCACGTGCCTAGGTCGTTCCTCAAACCTACAGGAAACTTATTAGTTTTATTGGATGAAGAATATGGCAATCCTCTTGATATTACGATAGACACTGTCTCAGTCACAAAAGTATGCACTCACCTCTCTGATTCAAGCCACCCATTAACATTGTTGAAGGGGAATAAGACGGTTGCAGAGAAGAATGAACAGGTCAAAGCTCATCTTCGTTGTCCCTCGAAAAAAAGTATTTCTAGGATTTTATTTGCAAGCTTTGGTACGCCATTGGGAAACTGTGAACGTTATTCAGTTGGAAGGTGTCATTCATCTAATTCTAAAGCAATTGTGGAAAAGGTAAGCATTTTTATACTTTCCTATTCTTCCTAAAATAATAGTCATAATCTGAATGTATCTAGCTGAAATTCTTGACACTAATTAGAATAGTTTAAGAAAATTCTATCAAGTAACAATTTTCTAAGTTTCTTTGCATACCTTTCTTACATTATAGGCTTTATGATTTTTGATTTTCTACCTAACGTAAGGGCAGTGGCCATATACTTGCATACTGACACATGCACACATAAATATGTTATCTTCATATCGATGGATTAAGTACTAATTTGAACTACATATCTCCAGGCTTGTGTAGGGAAAAGGGAGTGCACCGTTGCATTGTCCTACAAAAAGTTTAACGGTGACCCATGTCCAGGCACTCCAAAAGATCTTCTGATTGAAGCTCAATGTCATTCTGAGGAGGAGCTCTCTTGAAACTTGAAAGGAAGGGAAAGAAGTAACCTTCTTTTATAGGTATAGGAATTCTAGCTTGTAGAAGGAAAAAACTATTCATTCACAAGAATAAAATACATATAGTTCACCATGATCATGATAGACTGTTATTACACAACTTATATTTTGTCAAAATTTCCAAACACACAAGGTTTAAGTATAACGGAACGTAGAATGGGAAAGAGATCTTCAAAAACACAGAGTAAAACTCGAAACACTTACGACCCGGGCGATCTTAGTCAGCATCACACAATCAGATACTATGTCTCATGAAAGTTCAAAGCTTTCTGTAAACTCATACATAGTAAGCAGATACTACCATAAGTAATCAAAAAGAGCCTATAATGATCATATGGTTTAGCTTAGAGATACTTATGACCCAACTGATCGATCTTAGCCAACATCACATAAACCTTTAAAACTTTTCCAATGAGTATTTTATAACTTACTATAGAGCATAAGTGAATATGGACATTTAATTAGTGAGGCTATAAACTAATTGAATGTGAGAAATTATATTAGAAAAGTTAATAATAATAATTATTGATGAACAAAGACTTATTTATACTTGCGATATTTGTGAATTGATACTTGGATTTATACCGCATAATAGCAAGATCATTGCATAAAAATTGTGCTTAACTGTTATAATAAAATCTCCTAACAACTATCAGAAAATATTATTCAAGGTCCTAAAGTATAGTAATTATATATCTGAAATAAAGTCTTGATTGATTGAGACCTAGTTTCCACCATCATACCCTTGACTTTTTGACACAATTTTTTTGAAATTTTGATTATATAGTTAGAATTATTAATTTTATATTTTCTTTTTATGAATAAAAGTTTTAATTCACTATTTTTATTCACAAAAAAATTAAAATTAATAGTTTTAACTATAAGTAACTATAGATCATAATTCATTCAACTCCTATATTTTAAAATAAGTTTCAATAACAATATATCAATATAAATATAAACTTAATTCATACCGGTACTAGCTTCCAAAAATTAACAAAAGTGTCCCATCCGTTTCCTCAACTTCTCAAATTTTTGAATGATTTTGACCTAAATTTCATGGAAATACAAATCATTGTCATTATTACTTTGAATTTACTATGAATTAAGGTCCAATTTAAGCTCCCCCCCCACCCTTCTTTTTAAGTTATCTAGCTTTTCCTTTAACTTGGACTTTGATAAAAAAAACCTATGTTTATGTTTTTCTTAGCTTTCTTTTCCCTTGATTCATCTATTTTTTTGTCAACAGCAGGGGGATTATTGACAGATAAATTTGTGGTTCCTTTTTATAACTCAGTCTTAACTTCAGAAGTCACAAACTTAACAGGAGTAAATTAAGGTGTTGTTGTCCTTAGTCTTATTGACTTGGTTAGTTTTTATATTGTTATAATTTTCAACAATAGGTCTTTTGCTTTGACTCTTGTCATAGCCTAGACCAGTAGTTTGACACATATTTTGATTGTGAAGAATTTCCTGAACTTTTCTACCAGAGTCTGTCCACACTTTGAACTTAAGCCTTTCTTCTTCTAGTTCTTTTCTAACATAATCATAGGCTTTTAAAACTTCATTATAGTTGTTTTTATGCTTTTTAGAATCCTTTTTATAACTTTCCATAAGAACTAATTCAAACTCTAGATGGTTATTCCTACTTGTTAAGAATAAATTTTCTTCTTTCGGCCTTTCATTATCGTTTGTGAGTGATCTATAGTTAATCATTAACTTTTTAACTTCACTTTCAACAATTTTCATGCCATCAGAGTCTAAATTAAGTAAAATTTCAGTAGAGAAAATTGATACCTGAGATTTGGGAGATAAGGGTTCCTTGGGAGATTCTGTCTTTTACGAGAAGACAGCCATCAATGCTAGGTTTTCATAATTTATTTCATCCCCTGAGATTGAATCTGCCAAATCATTTCCGGTTGAGATGAGTGCCTTTCCTTTACCTCGATTTTTTGCTTTTCTATACTCACTAGAAAAATGCCCCAATATTCCACAGTTAAAGCATTTGACTTTTGCCTTGTCAAGCTTGATTATGGTGCTTCGATTTTTCTCAACCTTTTCATCCTCCTTTTTGAGTGTTGGTCTTTTGCTAAATTTTCCAGTTCTTTTGTTGAATTTCATTCTTTTGAAATTCTTAGCAAACATAGCCATCATTTGACTCATGTCTATCTCTTCAGCAGAATCAGAGTTTGTGTCAGTAGACTCTGTCTCAACAACAATTTTACCCTTTTTCCTTGAATTCTTGATTCTTGCTACCTTGGGTTCTTCCTGTTATTCTTTCTCAGACTCTATCAAGAGTGCCATGGATTTTTTTTCCAGATTTCTTATTCTTTCTCTATTGCATCTCTAAATCATATGTCTTGAGTCTTCCATACAATTTTTCTAGGGTTATTTCATCCAAATCTCTTGCTTCCCGTATAGCAGTTGTCTTATTATCCCACTCTTCTGGAAGGGCTCTTAGAAACTTGCTATTTGTTTCTTCAAAATCATATACTTTACCAAGAATAGTCATCTTATTCAGGAGTTTAGTAAACCTATCATACATCTCAGTGATGGTTTCTCCAATTTTTGTCTCAAAATACTCATACTCTTGAATTAATAGAGACCTTGTATTTTTCTTGACATCTCTGGTTCCTTCACAGTGCACTTCAAGTTTTGTCCACATCTCTTTAGCAGTTTTGCATGATATTACACAGTTTGTAAGAACAGAGACCAAACTGTTAAAGAGAATATTCTTCACTTTTGCCTCCTTGAGAACATTCTCCTTGTCCTCCTTTGACCACTCAGCCTTTGGTTTATACTTCATGATCATTAGAATTGACATGATCATTGTGATGTGATTGATTATTTGATAACCCTCCCCCTGAGATGGATACTCTACTTGAAGATTGTTGAGCAGAGTTGTTATCCATTGAATGGTTATCAATTGATGTATTATCAGTCGATTGATGATTATCAACTGATAAGTTATCTGTTGATGCATTGACATCAATTGATGGAGAATTTATGGGTACTTGATTTCTTGAAATTTTTACATTATCATCACTTTCTTCACCATTGCCAGTTGATTCATTTTCAAAATGCAATTGGTCATGGTATCCTTCATCAAACAACTCTTGAATCTTCTTATCATCAAAGACTTCATGCATAGATTCCATAACAATGTATAATATAAGATTGTAGACTTTGTAAGCTTTGATTATTATTCCATATCCAACAAATATAGCCTCATCAGCTTTGACTTCAAATTTTTCCAAATTTTCACCTTGATTCCTTAGGACAAAGCATTTGCAACCAAAGACATGAAGAAAATTAATTGTTGGCTTCTTGTCTTTCTTCATCAATTGATATGATGTTTTGCCTTGTAGTTGATTGACCATGGAAATATTTCGAATGTAACATGCAGTATTAATTATTTCTAGCCAGAAATATGTAGGAAGTTTTGCTTCTTCTAACATAGTTCTAGCAGCTTCAATCAAGGTCCTATTTTTCCTTTCAACAACTCCATTTTGTTGTGGAGTCTTTGGTGCAAAGACATGATGAGTGATACCTTTTTCTTCACATAATTATTTCATTGTTGCATTCTTGAATTCAGTACCATTATCACTTCTTATTTTCTTGACCTTCCATTCAATGCCATTGTCAATATTCTTTTTATGATTGATAATGAATTTACTTACCTCATCCTTAGAGTATAAGAAATGTACCCAAGTATATCTTGTAAAGTCATACATAATTATTAAGGCATATTTATTTTTGGTAATTGACATGATGTTGACCGGACCAAATAAGTCCATGTGAAATAATTCCAGAGGCTTATTAATTGATGATTCAGACTTTGACTTAAATGATGCTTTTTTTTTCTTTCCTTTTTGGCAGGCATCACATAGTTCATCCTTAGTGAATTCCATTTGTGGAATGCCTCTAACCAGATTCTTTCTAACCAATTGATTCATGGCTTTGAAATTCAAATGGGCTAGCTTCTTGTGCCAAATCTAACTTTCATCTGTATTGGCTTTTCTAAGTAGACATGTCATTGAGTTTGCCTTTACAGAGTTGAAATCAGCCACATAGACATTTCCTTTTCTTCCACCAGTTAGGAGAATTTCACCATATTCTTTATTGCCTATGATGCATGATCCAATTGAAAATCACACACCATTTCTATTATCACACAGTTGACTAATACTGAGCAAATTGTGCCTCAATCCATAAACTAGTGCTACAGGTTCAATGATAGCATTTTTTCTTGAAATTGAGCCATATCCCAGAGTAACACCTTTGTTGTTATCTCCAAAAGTAACTCATGGGCCAGCCTTTTCCACAAACTTTGTAAGCAGGGACAAATCTCCAGTCATGTGCCTAGAACATCCACTATCCAGATACCAGATATTTTTCTTCATGTTTCCCAGCACACACATAAAATAATCAAATTGCTTTTGGTACCCAAGTTGCCTTGGATCCTCTTTTATTAGTTACAGCCTAAGCCTTGGTTGCCAACTTTGATTCCTTTTGTTTTGGTGTTCACTTTAACTTTAGGAGTTGACTTTTGTGGCTGAAATACCTTGGAACTCATGGCAGACATATCATGCACATTCTCATATTTAACATTTTGAATAACATGATTGTTATCAGGTATATGCATCTTCCATGGTATTCTAGGCATGTTCATATTGGCACATGCAAGGAAATGATTATACATTTATGGAATTTGTGCATAAGGCATATGAACATTGGGTACAACCAAATTAGAAGACATGGCATTCATGAGCATAGGATTAGTAAGCATGGCATTTGCAGACATGGCATGTGCACTTAAATCGTTTGAAGGTATGAAGTTCTTTTCTTTCTTGCAATGCATTGATAAATGATTTACACTACCACATTTAGCACAAACCTTTCTAGGTGCATACATATCAGGAGTGTAATTGTTGTGCTTATTTATGCCTACTTTTCCATTCATATTCTTTTTCTCAGACTTAGGTTAGATAATTTCTACAGGTGTTATCACTTCAAATTTTGTTTTTAACTGTCTCTTGGATAAGCTATCTATGATGATCTTTTCAACCTTAGTCTCAACTTGATTCTTGGTTTCCTTAACAAACTTGATAAGGGTGCTAAAGTTGTTCTTCTTATTAGCCATTGATGATTTACTTATCGATGGATGCTTATCAATTGATTCAACATCAATCAATTGATAATCATTATCAGTTGATGAAGGATTAGCAGTCGATTGATATTTATCCATTAAAGTATCAACCAATGGCTTGACTACTTATTTAAGGGATTCTCCTAGAGTATCTAAACCATGAACATCAATAATTTATTTGGCAGTTTTAGCAGACATATTCCATTTGTTAATGGTTTCAATTTCTCCAGCTAATTATTCTTTTAACAATTCTTATCTTCTTAAAATATTCACTAGTTCATCTCTAGCATCCTTACTTTCCTACTTGAATCTATCTAAATAAACAAGTTCATTTTCAAGAAAAGCATTCCTCTCAGTTAAGGCATCAATGATGTTCTTTAACTTGAGGTTTTCTTTGTTTAGAGATTTTAGAGTGACATACAAATTGTACAATTCATTAGACATTTCATTGATGGTATTATTGGATTCATCTTTTGAAAGCTCAGAAAATTTAGTAGCTAGTACCTGATTTGATGATGAACAAGCTTCTTCATCTTCATGGTTGGCCATTAGAGCCAGATTGATGAATTCTTCAGAATCACTGTCATTCGCAGCTCAGTCTTTCTTTTCAGTAACAAAAGCATTTTCCTTTTATTTAAGAAGTTCAAAGTATTTCTTTTTATAGTCAATGCCATCATATGAATTTGCCTTCTTTTCTTGTTTTGGCTTTCTGCACTCATTTGACAAATGACCAGCCAATCCACAGTTAAAGCATTTAAATTTTGATCTATCAACCAAATTTTTGTTTTGATTGTCATTTCTAAACTGGGATCCAGACCTTTGAGCATTTAGATTCCTTTTGATTTTAGCTTTGAAAATTTTCTTGACAGAAATGCAAGGTGCTCATCAATCTCATCAAAATCATCCTAAGAACATGCTTCATTTTCTTCACACTTGCCCTTTCCTTTGAATGATTCTTCAATAGCATCACCAACCACCATGAAAGAACCTTATACATAGCCACTTTTACTATTCCCTTGTCTTCATTTCCTTTAACCATTAAAGCCACAATTTTATCTTTTCTTTGACTCTTCTCAATCTCTTCATCTTGTTGGATTTTCAACTCATATGTCTTGAGAATACTATAAAGTTTCTCAAGAGTTTAATCTTTAAAGTCCTCAGTTGCCTTCACAAAGAGTCTAATGGAGACAATCATTGCCTTCCATTGTTTTGGAAAAGATCTAAAAAAATTTAGATTTATATCCTCAGTTGCATAAACCCTGCCGTGTAGTTTCAATCCATTTAACAACTTATGGAATCTTCTGTAGGTGTCATTGATGGCTTCATCACTTTTGAAATGAAAAGATTCATACTTTTGAATTAGGAGTTTCATTTTATTCTTCCTGGTCTGCTCAGTTCCTTCACAAAGAGTTTGAAGTGTATCTCATACTTCTTTTGAAGTAGTACAATTAATTACATTGTCAAACATATCTTTGTCTAGACCATTGAATAGTATGTTAATGACCTTTTTATCCTTGAGCACCTCATTTTCATCTTCTTCAGTAAACTCAGTAGTGAGTTTTGGAATGTGTTTATCAAAAGCAGGAGTTCCATTTGGGTTCACACCTATGACTAGTTTCATAGGAACATGAGCACCTTTATCTATGCAGTTAAAATAGGAAGGGTCAAAAGAGAGTAGATGCAAGTGCATTTTTACTTTCCATGCAAAGTATTCATCTTTTTCTAATACTGGAATTTTCACACCTGAATCTTTTTGGCCCATATTGACTTGTTCTTGATCTTAAACTTTCTGTATATTGAAAGCCTACGTTCTGATACCAATTGTTATTTCCCAGAACAATGCCAATATAATTTGTAGAAGGGGGTTAAATACAAATTATCAAAACTTTTTATGTTTTAATAATTGTTCTTTGAGTTTATTTGTTTAAGAGAAGATATATGAAAAATGAAACTAAAACTAAATTGAACAAAGATATTTTAAAATTACTGATGGATTGGTTTTTCCATCAGTGTATATTTTGCTCAATTTTTCTAGGTTAATAAAACACAATTGCGTTGATAATGTTAGAAAATAAATGAACTGTTCTTACAAAGTGCTCTAAGGCTGAACAGTTGATTCAAGAATATTCTCTAACTTGTATACTTTCTAACAATGCTACTATATTTGTTTATATACTACAAATGTGTTTACAATACCTAAAAAGAATATAAATTAATTAATCTAAACTAGGATTATTTCTGATCTATCTTTCCTTTTGCCTTTTTTTTATTTTTGGAAAAGTACTTCAGACTTGGAAAGACAGCTTCAACTTGAGTCTTCACAGTCATCATAGACTATCTTCCATAATTGTGTTTTTGTCTGTCAATTTGTCAACTTATGTTGTCCCAATCAATTGATAATTTGCTGTTAGGCATATCAATTGATTCTTCCTTTTATCCATCAATTGATGTTCTTCTTCGATTGATCTTGATATTCATCGATCAATAAAGGGTATTGACTTATCGATTGATAAATGATATCAATCGATGGATCTTCATATCATTTGATGGTCTTTAATTCTTTGACTTGGCTTCTTCAATTAATCTTCTATCCATTGATGCTTCAATATCAACTGATCATCCTTCACTTGTATAATTTTCATGTCTTCAAATATTTATAATTTGTCAGTCTAAGTCACACATTAGTTGATGACCTATATCAATCGACTCTAACATCAATTGATGAGACTAATATCAATTGACTTACACCTTATCAATTGAAATAGACTAAGTATACCTATGTTATACTCCATATTATCAGTTGATTCAGATAAACATTTCAAATGATAAATGGTTTCCTGATCAATCGATATTTATAAACTCCATATCAATTGATTAGTTACATTAATTGGAATTCCTATGATTCTAAGATTAAAATTATCATCAAGTTACATGTAGATTCCTAACACTTTCATTTCTCAGTTGTATGTGGAAAAAATAATTAATGCTGATCACTATCTGTAAATGAGTATCGCATGAAAATCTACATAATTGCATAAAATATACATTTCTTAAATTTAACAGTGGCTTTAATATTGATATATATAGCACATTTAACTTCTATAGAAAAATGAAAGTGATTGAACTCAAAGAAACAGATTCAATATCTCTAGAACTTGTGTTACATTCTTACTTCTACAACACACCTCTCTAAGACTATATATTTGCAGCACTACTTTTAACAAACTTTTGTAATAGAATTATAACATGTAAACAGACCAAAATGCCCCTAGCTATTACACACTAAGTACTCTTATGTCCTTGACTCCATCTGCTATTACTCCCCCTCAAACATGGTGTGGGAAGAGCCAACTGAAACACCAAGTTTGTGCATAAGGTAACTGTACTGTTTCACAGTGAGTTGTTTGGTAAACATATCCACAATCTAAGCATAAGATGGAACATGATGAGTAACAATTTACCCAACAACAATTTTATCACGAATATAGTTTTAAAATCCTGAAGTTATTCACCCAAATAAATTTCTCCAAAAATGCAATAAAACATTTTAACTCCTCAATATCCAACTTACAATTTACAAATAAAAAAATTAGAACTAAACTCTCCAAATTCCGCATGTCACGCTCATCCTACAAAGTAGCCCACCTAACCTGTCGGGAGAAATCAAGAAACATAGATCTGTAGTGAGCGAAAGGCTCATATACGGATATAAAATAATACAAAAAGTACAAGGGTTAAAACGATGATAATATGAACAATTCAAAATATCTGAATAAAGAATGATGAAACAAATCGAAAGAGATAAAAGATATTTGTCATACTTAACTCACAATATAAATAAGTAACAAAAAAATCAAAAAGACACGATAGATATCTTACGATATCAATTTACATACTCTTAAATCATAAATAGTCTTACTCTTACACATACTCTTACCACTTACTGATAATAGTATCAAATAGATCAAAAGTGAACTTACTTACGGATATGGGAGACAATCATACACTTACAAGATGTCCTACATTTCGGTTCTCCAGAATATGTAGTCATCAAAACTTACAAGAACTTGCATAGAACAAATCAAATGTTACCCAAAATCTTACAGGGGTTTGCACAACACAAAGTACAATATTACCCAAATGACCAAAATACACATACACAATAATCATGACTCTACGTGTCCCATGACTCTACGGAGTCTTACAATTTCTCCCAAGTCATACATATATCACAAAAAGACCGAAAATATATTACTCAAAATATCATACACGCCAAATATCATAGACAATTACAAATAAAATTAGAGTTGACCTGTCCAAAAAAATAGCAATTTACTCTGTAAAAATGAACTCAAATGAAAAAGCACAAACACTAAACTTGTAGAGATTCAAATATCTTTCTAGAATGATAAATCTCGTCAAAAATGAAGAAGTAATGAATTCAGAAATTAAACAAATACGAGCTAGTAGAACAAAATCAACACCTCATTACAAAAGTATTTTGATGTTTAAGACATCAAAATTACATAATTTGAAAGCGGAATATAAAGACGAAACGTAGAACATGAAAATAATCTTTACATAATTATATTACTCACAAAAATCGAATACAATTTCAATTTAGTATGAATTTTTGAAGTTACAACATATAAACTTGAATTAACACATCAGATCACACAAACGGAAGATTGCAACATGCTTGTTAGCTGAATTTCAGACAACACAAAGAACGAAAGATGTAGATAATTAAAAGACATTTCCAAAGAGTCTAAAATCACAATAATCCGATAAGAAACGAATTAAATATGAATTTTATAAGAATTCAGAATTGATAGAGATCAAACATACAAACTCGGTGAGATGATAAAGAGAGAGAGAGTATAATGAAGATATTCATACATTAACCATAAAAGAACAAAATGAGAGTGTGTAGAAATATTTGTAACTTAAAATTCAAATATTATGATAATCCTCAATAAATCTAGATGTCCTCATCACATGAACCCTAGTTCAACACCATAAACCATCTTCTTAAGCCTTTTCTTCTTCTCCTCTTTCTCTTTATTATTCTTCATTATTCATCTCTCTCTCTCTTAAAAGTAACGTAACTTATTTTCTCAAAAACCTAATCCTTTTCCTTTTCTAATCCTTTTCTTTCTATTCTTTTAACTAAAAGATCCTATAATAATATCCTAATATAAAATAAATATAAATATATGCAACTAATTAATCAATCAAAACTCACTAATATTATTCCTAATATTTAAATAATATATCAAAATATATTCTAAAAATACGGGATGTTATAGTAGTGGCAGTTCATCTCCATGTGTTTTGTTCTTTCATGTAGAACCGGATTGGCTGGGATAGCCAATGCAGCTTGATTATCACAATTCAGCACTGTAGCAGGAAACTCATAGAGACCCATATCCTTGAGAAGTGTAATCAACCATGTAATTTCACAGCTAGCCAAGGCCATAGCCTTGTATTCAGCTTCTGCAATAGACCTGGCTACAATTGCTTGTTTCTTTGTTTTCCAGGAAATAGGCGAGTCACCAAGTAACAGTCAATAACCAGTTGTGGATCTCTTGGAAAAAGCACAGCTGGCCCAGTCTGAGTCTGAGTATGTAGTAAGTTGAGTAGCATATTTACTGGACAAAAGTATGCCTTGTCCAGGATCACCATCCAAATATCTCAATAACTTCTTGGCAGCCTGCATGTGTTCTGCTGTAGGGGCTTCCATATATTGTGTGAGGATATGAATAGAAAACACTATGGGCCCGTTTGGCTTAACTTAAAAAAAGTTACTTATGACTTAAAGTAAATAAGTGTGATATAAGTGATAAGTAATTATTACTTATAAGTTATTTAGGTGTTTGGATAATTTTTCTTATAAGTTAATGAAGTGTTTGGTAAATTTAACTTAGAAGTTGGTGATAAATTTGATTTTTTTGATTTTGTTATTATAGAATGTTTTAATAATTGTTTTTAATTAAATTATTTGTTTATGAGGTTTTTTTAATTAAATACAAAATTTAAAAATATAAATATTAACAAATGATAAATATTAACAAATGATAAATTTATGAAGTCCCCGCTGCTGCTGGGTTTGATGAGAAGTCGTCGATGACTGCTATTGCTAGGGTTCAGTGATGAGAAGAAAAGAGAAAGGTACAGAAATGGGTTAGAAGAGATATGTAAAAATGGTAAGGGGATCGTTACTTATCTCTTATCCAAGATAAGCTCCAGATAAGTTAGTTTGTCCACGGTTGCCAAACGGTATAAAATAAGCAATATGGGCTTATTTGATTTATAAGCCCATTAAAAGTCCAGCCAAACACCCACTATATCTGGTCTAGTGACAGTTAGGTAACTGAGTTTACCCAACAATCTTTGACAAGGTTGAGAATCTTGCAATGGTACTCATTTATCAGGACTGAGCTTCAATTTTGTTTGCATAAGAAGTTTACTTGGCTTGGTGCCCACCATATGATACTCTTTTAACAAATCTAGAACATATTTCCTCTGAGAGATGAAGAACCCCTCATCTGATCTTGATATTTCCAAACTAATAAAATAGTTAATGTTTCAAAGGTCCTTCATATGAAAGTTATTAGATAGCATGGTTTTAAGTTGATCAATATGTGTAGCTAAGTTTCCTGCAATTAGAAGATCAGCAACATAAACTAAGATCAAAGTAATAGTGTTATCCACAACCTTGGTGAACAGACTGTAATTTGCCTTAGATTACAGATACTTGTCTTCTTTCAAAGTAGTTGTAAGTTTACTGAGCCAGCACCTAGATGCCTGTCTCAGTCCATATAAACTCTTAAGCAATTTACACACAAGCTTGCTAGTAGTCACGTGATTGGAGTGAGAGATAGGAATATTATCTCCACCAATCCTGCTGCCTAGACCAGTGTACCCTTGAGGAAATACCATATAGACCTCTTCTTCTATGTCTCAATGAAGGAAAGCATTTGTTACATCCATATGGATGGTATGCCAGTTCTGAGTTGCTGCTACAGCCAGGAGAGTTCTCACAGTTGCCATTTTAGCAACAGGGGCAAAACTTTCCCCATAGTATATGCCTTGTTTTTGCTTGTAACCCAAAATCACCAATCTACTCTTAAACCTGTCAATAGCTCCATCAGATTTGTATTTGGTTTTGTATAACCATTTACATCCTAAGGCATATTTCCCAGATGGTAGAGTAATAATTTACCAAGTTCCATTTCTCTCCAAAGCATCCAATTCAGTGTTCATTGCAGTTATCCAATGAGAATGTTTGACTGATTGTTTGAAAGTTTCAGGATCACTAGTTGCAGTGAGTGATGTGAGAAAACAAGAGAACTTGGAAGGAATCTCTTGATCAACAGCAATTGGATTCCCAGTGTGAGCCAAATTGACAGTGTAATCTACAATTCAAGTTGGTATCTTCTTAAGTCTAAATGATTTTCTGATGTCCACTTGATCCTGACCTGAAGATTCAGATGTGTGATCTGAGGAATTAGTATGATCAACTTGCAAACTAGATCCTGGAATATCATACAAAGCCCAGTCATCCATAATGGTTGTAGTAGGAGTTGGTTTAGGCATGGTTAGAGGCAATGGTTATAAGTAGGTGGAACCAACACTGTTATTATTGAAAGGAAATATTGATTCCTGAAAGCAAACATCCCTAGATATAAAAGTTGATTTATCAGCAATTTTCAGCGGTCTATATCCCTTTTGATTGAGAGGATACCCTATGAAAACACAGGAAATTCCCCTATCTGCAAATTTGTCCTTGACTATTGGTGTAGAAGCAGCAAAACTCAAACATCCAAAAGCCTTCAGTTCATTATAATCTGGAGATCTATGGTATAGAACCTCATATAGAGATTTGTTTTGTAGAACAAATGAGGGCAATCTGTTCATGATGTAGACAGAAGTAAGAATACATTATCCCCAGAATTCTATAGGTAATCCTGATTGCAATTTCAAGGCCCTTCTCATCTCTGAAATGTACATGTGCCTCCTCTCTACTCTAGCATTCTGTTGAGGTTTGTAGGTACATGAGTTTTGATGCATAATACCATTAGTAAAGTAAAACTTGACACATTCATTATCTTGAAATTTCAATGCATTGTCAGTCCTTAATGTTTTGATCTTGAAGTGGGAAAAATGAGTTGCTACATAGTTTGCAAAACTCTTGATAGCAGACAAGAAATCTGACTTAAATTGTAACAGATAAACCCAAACCATCATGGTGCAGTCATCTACTAGTGTCAAGAAATGTTTGTATTTCCCTCTAGTGTAAAGTTTATATGGTCCCCAAGTGTCAACATGCAATAGATCAAAAACATGTGTAGCATGTGAAGAACTTAAAGACATTGGTAATTTGATAAACATGGCCATTGGGCATGTCAAGCATACTTTGTCAGGTGCATATTTGAGCTGTGATTGAATCACATGAATGAGTTTTAACTTTGCTGCAGGGGCATGCCCAAGTCTGTTGTGCTAGACATCATAATCTTCTTTTCTTCCATGTACTATAGCTTCATTTGGACAACCATGTACATCCACAGACTTGACTCCAACTGTGTTCTGAAAATAGTACAAACCATTTCTTATTATTCATGTGCCCACCACTTGTTTTGTCTGTGAGATTATAATCATGCACTTGTCTGGGAGAAACACCACCTGGCAATTGTTATCTTGTGCCAGTTTATGTATAGACAATAAGTTGTTATTGAACTTGGGCACATACAATACTCCAAACAACTTCAAGCCATTATTTAGTTCAAAATCTCCTATGTGAGTTATAACTGCAACATCACTAGTTGGAAGCTTTATAGTGTATTGAGATGGAGCTGTGGTGACATTAGACAACAATGACAAATTGGATGTCATATGGTCGGTGGCACCAGAGTCCACTATCCACTCACAAGAACTTGTTTGCACAGTACTGCACATTACCATTCCAGAGAATGGGTTGTCAAGCTCTTCAGCATCTCTTTCCTTTGCAGGAATCATTTTCAAAATCTGTTCCACCTGCTTTATTGTAATTGTAACATTCTCATTCCCAGGTTCACTACTCTGTTCAATACTCTATTCAACATTCACCATTTTTATGTTCTTATTTTGTTTCCAGTTCCCATATTTTTGAGTCACAATTCTTTTGTGTTTGTTGTGCTATCTTGGATACCTAACTATAGTCTAACAGGTTTCTCTATCATGACCTTTCCTTCCACATTCAGTACAAATCAAATTCTTGATACCATGTGAGCCACTAGTATCATTGACAATGTTATACACTACAACCAACTCATGTCCTTGAACCTTCAGAGTTTCTCTCTGTGATTTTTCCTGTTGAATCACAGAGCATGCCATCTCCACAGTAGGCAAAGGTTGCATCATGAGAATTTGACTTCTTTGTGGGGAAAACTATCATCGAGTCCATTCAAAAACTGAAACAAACGAGATTCTTGTTTCTGCATTTCTAATGCTTACAAGAATACAACAATTTCAGGCGTACTAGCGGTCATAGTAGGCAACACATTCATAGCATCGATTTCTTCCCAAATTACACTCAAGGTTGTGAATTACTTAACAAGTGATATTCCATTCTATTTTAGATTAAACAAATCTCTGTTTAATTTTTACTTTCTAGATCCATTCATTAATTGAAATAGTTGTTATAACTGTTTCCGCACATCAGATGCATAGTTCACAAACAGTATCGATTTCTTTATAGACTCAGAAATATTGTTATGTAACCAAGAGATTACCATATTATTGCATGTGTCCCATTGGACTGCTTCTGTAGCGTCCGTCATGCTTCGAGTCTCTATTCCATGAACAAACCCTAGCTTTCGCTTCGATGAGAGTTGTATCTCTATTAATCTTCTCCAACTGCGATAATCCTCCACACCTTAAAACTTTGAGACACTAATTGACATCAGTCCATCACTTGGATGTAGAAACAATGGATTTTGCATATCCGCAAATGAAAAACGACTTCCTGTTGCCATTGTTGAAGCTCAAAGTTGCAGAGATGAATTAATCATACAAAGATAATCTAATCACACCGATCAATCGTAGATACCTATAAAACACAAATACCGAATCAATTGCAACTATTGATCAATCGCAGATATCCGTTAAAGAAGCTTCAATCTCCTTGCAAAACTCCATTAGAATGCTCACTTTTATGTTCTATCTCCAAGATATGAACCTACTTAATCAAGTACCTTTAATCACTGGTTCTGATACCATATAGAAAAATGAAAGTGATTCAACTCAAAGAAACAGATTCAATATCTCTAGAACTTGTGCTACATTCTTGCTTCTACAGCACACCTCTCTCAGACTATATATTTGCAGCACCATTACTAAGAAACTGAGAAAATGCCCTATATGTCACAATTTGGGGAGAAAATGCCCTAAATGTTATAACCCGTAATAATGGCCCTAAATAGCACTCCAAAACGCTACACAGTGTGGCGTGCTGGAAAAGGGGTGAAAACGCTGCTTCGTGTAGCGTTCTGCACTTTTTAAATTTTTTTTTAATTTTTTTCGGAGAAAAACGCTACTTTATCTTGGGTTCTAGGCTCAAAACGCAACTTAAAGTAGCATTTTGGGGAGTTTTTTTTTTCAAAACGCTACACGATATAGTGTTTTGGAGTGTTATTTAGGGCCATTTTTTTGGGGTGTGCCATTTAGGGCATTTTCTCCCCAAATTGTAACATATAGGGCCAACACCCTAACAAACTTTTGTAACAAAATTATAACATGTGAACAGACTAAAATTCCCCTGGATATTACACACTAAGTACTCTTATGTCCTTGACTCTTAACTTCTTTCGAGAGGCACATTCATAGCCATTTCACACAAAAAAATTCATCTCAGCTTCGATTTACCTTGTTTTCCTCACCTTCGAAGATGGAACATAGCTTTCACTTTAGCGATTTAAACATAATCGAATCTTCAAATTTCGAAGTTGATAGGATAAATCGTGAGTTTAATGGTAAACGATTAATGTATTCATATTTTTCTTTGGAACTTGAAAAATTAACAATACAGATGCTTTTGTTAATGATTGGAAAGAAATATATTGCATTAATCTTCTTAGTTTTTTTTTGAATTTGAAAATTATAATATATTTGAAACTATTGTGTTGTTTTTATTAAGAATCATTACTTTTTATATAATTATTGATGAGTTTTTGTCAAATAAATGCATAACATTTTCTATAACTATTTTCTTATAGATCCATACTGATGCATATTTCTTCTTCTTCTTTGTGTAGAGCGCATGGAACAATTTATCTTTGAAGCCAACAACTTGCCTCTACGTAATTCAATTGGTTCAAAGTCTCTCCCAGCAAATTCATTTTTTCCGCTAGAGCCCGTCAATGCACCTCTGATGAAGACGGGGCGAAAGACTACAGGTTCGAGTTCTAAAAACAATACAGTTATTGTGAGCCAGAGGAGGAGTATTGATGAGGCCCTTGGTGATGCGGATCAAGTTGAGGATCTTGTCCATAGCACAAAAAAAGATCGAGGAAAGGAAAACACTAGCAAGGGAGATGCACCAAAGTTTTAGAGGATATCTTTGCTTGCCTTGCAGCTCAATGTCCTGAAAAAGCCCAAGAGCTGATTTCTAGATATGTCATACAAGCTGCCTTCCTTCAGACCCAGTTTTATAAGGTGAATCAAGAGGCAATCACCCAGAATATGGCTAGCAAGAAAAAGGTGGTTGAGCTCCAAGCAAGTCTTGTCAAGGACAAAGAGGCTGCATTGAATGTTGAAAAGATAAATACATAATAGCGTGTCTAAAAGAGCAGCTCAAGGAAGTCGAGGGCGAGTCTAAGATGATTGCAGTCATGAATGAAAAGGTCATTGCGGCACAGGCTGAAAGGGATTCAGTGCGCCAAGAACTTGAGGGGAAACTAAAAGATACGCTCCAAGAGCTCGAGCTCTTGAATCAGCTGCTCCTAAAAGAACGGACCCAATTCGAAGCTAAGAAAGCAGAGGTCTATATTAAAGCCTATAACAAGGGTCGACTCGAAAACTCAGACCCCATGGCTGGTAAATCCCTAGACTTTGACTTCTCGAATATCAGATACAATGTTGTGAAGGTGGTTAGGGTAGTTTTTTAAATCACTATTTAAGTTTTTAACGTTTTTTCATAAGTAGCACTATTATATTTTGATCGTCGCAATGCTCCTTGCAAGTTGTTAGAAGAAATTCTCTTTTAAACACCGAGTTTTTCATTCTCGTATTGCATTTTCCTTTTACCTCGGTCTGCCCCTTTTCATATATGCTGTCGAACTTTTTTTGCAAGTTGTAGCTTCCACAACATGTATATTTCTGTTCATAAATAGGATTCTGAAAGGTTGGATTTTTCTCGATTTTTGCTTATAATCATAACTATATACAGCCCCGTAGATAAGGCTGTGGGAGGAGTCCAGTTATTATACCACACCTCTAAAATTTAGACTTAATTGCACTTTGATTTTGAAGACACGTAGATCCAATCAGAAACATAGTAGGTCTACGTAGAAGCTCTGCAGGTCCCATCTTGTATTGCTTCAACTCTTCAATGCTGCATTTGGGGCTTGTGTAACGGCATATTCTTTGACAAATCTCTTTGTTAATTTTTTCACTGTCAGAATTTATTCAGGAGTAGTCTGCAAAATGCTTCTTCTAAAGTAACCTTCTTCTGTCTACTATCCTCTAGTTTAGATTTTAGAATCTGTCTTCTACGTAGTAGTGATTTCTGTCAAGTTTTGGATTTTCATAATCTTGAAGCTTTCTTACATTTGTTTGTGCATGTGCAGTTGCATGTCTCCTGTAGGATGATTGCATCAAACACATAGTTTCATAGACAATGCTAACTCTACTAAATCTGCACTCCATACAGAGCAGACAAGTCTTAGGAATTCAGTAGCTCATTTGATAGTATAGAATCATATTATTGTGTGACTTGTGTCTGCACATAAACAGGACCTTAATTCTGGGCCCATTATCCCTTGGAAAACACCGGTGATACTATTGATGCTGCATGATTGCAAGCTGAAAACGTAGTGTCAGCTTCTCCATTGATTCAAAGATTCAAATCTTGATAACTATCCTTTAATGTATATATCTCCACTCTCTGATTGCTTCCCTACTTTGTAGTCTTTTTGAGTGCATCTCTTGTGCTCATCTTCAATGATCTTTTTTTTAATTCCTTTATACTGAAACAAAAGAAGTTGCATAAGGTTGATTGAGTTGAGTGACCAAGTTTATTGTGCTGCATCATTTAAATAATCTTTTAAATTTTTTTCTTGGGTAGCCGTCCACAGAGCTTATCAAAACTTCATCCCACCATCAAATCCGGCTTTAAAAAATTTTGCAAGCTGCTTCATATATGCTCCTGTATTGCATATTGATACTTCGAGCACTATTTGCACGAGCTGCCATTGTCAATGAGAAGCTACAGGAATACTAGGTCTAGCAACAAATATTCATCATTGAAAAACAATCGGGACAGAATATAACTTGCTTATTCCGCTATAGCCTCTGTCAAACATCTTCAAGTTAACTGCAACTTGCTTTTGTATACAACTGTGCAATGGTATTCCAACAACTTCCAAGGGACTCTAGTTCGAGGATTAGGCTGTTCGAAGGTCTTCTCCTGCTCATTATCCTTAGGCACTGCTGTTGTAGTAGAATTCATTGAATCTCCATGTGCACTGCATCCTCTGCACCTCACTCTATTGTAAAGGACTTGAGGTCATATTCGGTTTATTATATTAGAAGGTCACTCTTTAGATAAATAAGCTAGTTCTTTATCTAATTGTAAGGAATATTGGTTATCTAAACCTTTCTTTCTCCTCATGTTTTAGCTCTTGATTTGCAATAAATTTACCTTTTGCTTTGTGTAAAATACGGGAAAAAAGACAGAAAAACAGAGGCATTTCCTCAGGCCCTCAGCCAATGGTTCTTGGAGTGATGGGAATTTGAGTGAGAAAGAAGTCAAGGTCGTTACTGAAAATTTGTTGCAGATGGTTGAGTTTATGCGAATAATATATATTGTCCTTAATTTTGTCATTTTGGTCTAGTCTCTAGCCCATAGCCCATCATATTCTATTTATAATTTAAAGTTTATCCAACACCAACACATGTGGGAATTTTGTGACGTTTACGTTATGGATTAAGGAAGTATATGTCATTTTTTATACGGTCAACTGGTGAAGACTTGGTATAAAATATCGGAAAAGGGCAGAAAATACGCATCCAAAATATTCTTATTTTTTCCCCTTGAAATGTTATATAAATATTTTAAAATACGTATAAAAAGCAGGTAATTTGAATGGAGAGATTAATTAGATAAACAAATTTAGTCCGCATATTACGAAACCCAATTTTTATGAATTATCCGAGACAAATTCAATTTGATCGATTTGAATGATCCAAACCTAAATTTTCAGTTTTTTAATGGTTTGATTTGATTTTGGTCTTGGAAATTAGGAAACTAAAAAATTTTGATTTGGATTCGGTTTTGATTTTCAAACCAATAGAAATAACCAAACCGAACTATTAATATATATATTTTTATTATTTAATTTAAATATTTTAAGTACGGACCATAGTTGTTTCTCCATTTGAAAATTATTCTCCACTTTTATCTTCATCCTTATTTATTATTACTAGTTAATAATTAATAGTTTTTTTTCTTTTTAATAAATAATTTCTTTTTTTTCCAAAAATTAAATAGTTATTTTTTTCATAACAACAAATAAGGTAACACCTAGAATTATTTATATTAGGGAATTATACAAATATATTCTTTAATTTTTATCTAAGTGTTTTATTAATAGGCAAATAAAGTTAACATCTAAATTTTTAATTTTAGTTTAGTTAAAAAAACATATTTTTTTAAATCTTAATTGCATTTTGGTGGCTTGAACTATAATATTTTTTGCAGAAAAATGGCTCAATTATAAAACTTACCAGTTTGATAACCAAATTATTTATTTTTTAACACTTGACTACATTCCGTTTATTGCACTTTCATGGTTTGAATTATATTTTTTTTGCATAAAAATGACTAAATTATAAAAATTATCAATTTGTTGGCTAAACTATTTAATTTTTATTAGTTAATTACATCCAATATTGTCCACTACCTGTCATTAATAATACGGAAAGTACTAGAGTAATTTTATATTCATTTAGAAAATAAATTTGATGAGTATGAACAATGTTTAATCAATAATTGATATTAGGAAAAAAATTAGGGAAAATAAATTCATTCGTCACTAAACTATTGGTGTTTTATTGTTTTAGTCCTTGAACTAAATATTCCAATATGAGAGTCCTTCAACTTTTGAATTTTTCTGATTGAAGTCCTTCCGTCCAAAAAAAACTAACAGACGTTAAAATCCTGATGACGTGTCACTGATGTGACATAAGAATTTCTGGTTTAGGTCCCTGAACTTTTCCATTTCCTGGTTTAGGTCCTTAAACATAACTATAAATACATGATTAGATTTTATTTCATAAAATATCACTCTTTTTTAGAAGTAAATTTTCTTTTCTAATTTTAGATAACTTACCGAATCAACCTCATAAATATTTTTATTTTATTAATTTATATTAATATGATTTAAGATTTTAAGAAAGGTAGTGGATGATATTTGATGCAATCAACTATTAAAAATTAAATAATTCGGCCAATAAATTGGTAACTTTTATAATTGATTCATTTTTCTGTAAAAAAAATTATAATTCTGGTCATCAAAGTGCAATTAGATACTATTTCACTAACGTCCGTTAGAAAAAAATTCACGGAATATAATCAAGTGTTAAAAAATAAATAGTTTGGCCATGACAAATTTTATAATTAAACTATTTTTCTGTAAAAACGTTATTTTCTGACCACCAAAGTGCAATTAAGTCTAAATAGTTATTATTAGTTAATAATTAATAGTTTTTTTTCTTTTTAATAAATCATTTCTTTCTTTTCTGAAAATTAAAAAGTTGTTTTTTTTCATAACAACAAATAAGGTGACACCTAGAATTATTTATATTAGGGAGTTATACGAATATCATCTTTATTTTTTATCTAAGTGTTTTATTAATAGACAAATAAAATTAACATGTAATTTTTTTATTTTAGATTATTAAAAAAACTTATTTTTTTTAAATATTTTGGTATTAAACCGAACCAATCTATTAAAAATCAGTTCAGTTTAGATCGATTTTTATAAGGGAAAATAAATTCATTCGTCACTAAACTATTGGTGTTTTATTGTTTTAGTCATTGAACTAAATATTACAATATGCGAGTCCTTCAATTTTTGAATTTTTCTGATTGAAGTCCTTCCGTCCAAAAAAACTAACGGACGTTAAAATCCTGATGACGTGTCACTGATGTGACATAAGAATTTCTGGTTTAAGTCCCTGAACTTTTCCATTTCCTGGTTTAGGTCCTTAAATATAAAATTTTGAAAATAATTGAATATTTATAAATTTTAACGATAATCATGTTTAATTTTAAAATGTTATTTTTAAAATAAAAATAAACGATAACATAAAAAAATTATGTTAAGATTTTTATGTTTAAAATTTAAAAATATTCAATTATTTTTAAATTTTTATTGTATGAACCTTTTCGGCTTGGCATGATTAGGGCTGTAAATTGATTCGGACTATTCGTCAACCTGGTTTGTATCCGGCTCGAACATATGATACACATATCAGATTTGTTTTATTCTTAGATGAAATAGTTATTTATATAGTTCAAAAAAATAATACTTAATGTTAGTGGATTATATTGGCTCGTATTCGATGAAACACAATATAAACACGATAAAAGTAAAATGATCTGATACATGAGTAAAGAGATATCCGTAAAATCTCAAAACTAGAGTTACACCGAGAAAAATCTTACTCCGGTACCTTTTGACATGCTAATTGTAATTGACATTAAAAGTGGCTTGATAACTGTAAATTTAGATGTTTAGAGTTGTGTATGGTTTTAAAATTTTATTTTTAAAATAAACGATACACATAAAAAAATTTATGTTCAGATTTTTATGTTTAAAATTTATAAATATTCAATTATTTTCAAAATTTTATGTTTAAGGACCTAAACCAGGAAATAGAAAAGTTCAGGGACCTAAACCAGAAATTCTTATGTCACATCATTGACACGTCATCAGGATTTTAACGCTCGTTAGTTTTTTTTGAACGGAAGGACTTCAATCAGAAAAATTCAAAAGTTGAAGGACTCGCATATTGGAATATTTAGTTCAAGGACTAAAACAATAAAACACCAATAGTTTAGTGACGAATGAATTTATTTTTCCATTTTTATAATTTCAACTTGGGTTCAGTTCCTAAATTTTCAAAGCCGAAAATTTTCATTTAACTTGATTTGACCGCCTAAACTAAACCGAACCAAAATCGAAACTCAAACCGAAACCATGCTGGTACCTGATCATCTTAACATCATTATCTCATTTTGTGTGAGCATGTTTTGGATATTTAAGCATTGCTTGAACGCAACCTTTTATGCTTATATTTTACTATATGTATTTATACGTGTATATACGAGTCCATAACAAATGATGACACAAAACTCCAACTGTTGTACAAGAGATGGAGCAAGATTACTTTCCTGTTACGTTATTTTCAAGATAATAAATCATAAATCGCACAATAATACAATATATGCAATTATACACATAGTGCCTATAAATATAAGTTAGTTCACAAATCACACCATGACATTGTTATCCTATCTTTTCGTTTTTGTTAGAAATAAAGATAGCTAGGTCTCTTGCTCTCTTAGAGCCAAGGTCAAGAGAAAATTTAAAGAAAAAATGAGATGGTCACTAGTGTATTGGGTTGGGTTGGTGTTAATGGTGGCGGCGACCGTGGTGGCTGACGGCGGAGGTAATGTGACATACGACGGCAGGTCATTGATAATCAACGGAAAAAGAAGTATATTGTTTTCCGGCTCCATTCACTATCCTCGAAGTACTCCTGATGTACGTATATTTTTTCAACTTATTCTCTTCAACACTTGTTTATTTCCTGCGTACTCAAATTTTACGATAATTTATCAAATATTCATTTATCGAATCGTTTACCGATAGCATGCAAGTAATTAGTAACGTAAACTCGTTGTAGGATACTTATCCGGGAAAGAAAATTAACCTATTGTAGAAAGAAATGTAACTTAGCTTAATTGGCGAGACATGGTATTGATATCATTATCATTCGATTCTCGTTTGCTGGGTAGGTAGGATGTTAATTTTAGTGTGTGTTCGTATAAACACGCACGTATAATTATAAAATAAATATGTACCCACATTAATAGATTATATACTGATTCACGTAGCTTGAAGATGATAAATCATCCGCATTGTAATTTACAATGAACTTGTAGGATTGTAAACACCGCACCCGTCACTACACTTGAATTTTGTTTTTTTTTCAGCTGGTGCTTATATGTAGGTAACAAAAAAAATTATCTAACGGACGGCTTTTTACAATAATTTGTTAAAAGAGTAATGCTAGGGAACTAAATAAATTTTTCATAAATATTTTTCAAAATGATGTGGCATGATTCATATGTTAAGATGTATAATTTTAATTGATACGGAGTATTATTGATTTGGGTACATGTATCCATCTCATTAATTATTTTCACAATCAATCAGAATGTGACATGTGACATTTGTTTGGTTAATCTTGATAAAATAAGTGAATATAATCTTCGATATCTTATTTCTTTTAAGATTTCATGTTCAATAAATGAAATCTATTATTCTATCAAATCTGTAAAAATGTTGATTCTTTTTTGAATATCACAAAAAAAATCATAGAACAGATAAAATTCTGGTTGACCCAAGTCCGTATATTAATTTGTTTGGAAAGAATTTATTTATATGGAACCAAGCCTTTTCTCAAAATATAATATATTTCCTATCCTTATTATTTTTGAAAAAAAAATCCAAAATTTTTTTTGTTCAATATTATTATGTCCGTAAAAGTGGAAGTTATGATTCAGTTCTCTTTGTTTTTTAGCAGATAAATTGAAAAATACATATAATTTTTAATTTATAAATTATTTATCAAATAAATTAAACGGGCCAAATTGAATATAAATATTTTTATTCTCAATTTTTAATATATGGAGGTTTCATTAACTTTATTATAAAAAAATATTGTTCATGTAAGAGGGGTTTGAATTATTTTATAACTATTTAAAAAATATGTTTTTCAATTTATGAGCAACCCCAAATGAAAAATATACAACTCGGTCGAGGGTTTTGCATATTTCTTTTTTGTTTGTAGTTTATTTGTGTGATTCTTGTTAAACTGAAATTTAGTGTTCTATCTTTTCATAACTTCTTTTTTGATGTCCCACTCAATTATTTATATTTCAAAACTTTCTAAAAATAATAAACTTTTATATTATAAAATTTACTCCACCACTTTACCCACTTTTTCTTTTCTTTCATCCATTTTTTCTTCTCTTCCATAATACTTTATATAATTTTCTTAACCTCCGTGTCCAACCCAAATGTAAACAATTGGATGGGACGGAGTATTTATTAGCGGGAATTAACTATTTTTAAAATAATATATTTTCTTAATTCGATTTGATTTAATTAATTATTAAAATTTAATAATATAGATTAGGGATTTTTTGAAAAATACCCAAGGATAAAAAATATTTTGCAAAAATACTGATTTTTTAAAATATTTTACAAAAATACGTTTTTTTTAATGCAAAAATACCAATTTTTTTTGAATTTATTTTGTAAAAATACGGTTTACAACTTTGCAACTATATTTGTAACTGTAATCAACCACAAATGCAATTTTAAAATTTAGTAAACATAATTATTATTTTTGTTGCATTTATAGTTATATTTTGAAAAACAAGTTGCATCCTTTGTTTTTTGTTGTAAACCGTATTTTTACAAGAAAATTCAGAAGATGGTAAAATTGAAAAAACAACTTTAAAAAGTTAGTTTTTTTGATAATTTCCCTATAGATTAGATATTTAATTAAATATGAATACATATTAATAATTTTATAAAAATATTGCAATACAGAATGGAAAGACATATTATGTTTAAAAATATATTGAAAAATAAATTGCAATATAATATTGAATATAATATAAACATATTTATATTATAAAAATATTAATTATTATAAGATTTGAGATAATATCTTGCTTCTAAGAATTTGTGTCTCTATCATCGGGCTTAACATTTCTTTAATTATTAAAGAGTTTGTACTTTTTAATCTAAGTAATTCATAATATTCTAACACAATTATGCGACCCAGACATTTTAATCCCTTTATATAGAAAATTATTTTTATCAAATGACACTCTTGAAATACAAACATGACAAAAAAAATTATTTTAATTTAAAGACTATAATATAAATATAAATATATAAAATATACAATAAAATATGAAACATAATAATAAATTATATCTGTGTCTCCATTGAAATGGACGGGTCTAAATTGTTCTTTCACGTGTCTATTGAGTAATAATCTAACTTAAATTATAAAATACATTTGGATTTTTAGAAACTATAATTATATCAACATGAATTCATCATATATTTAAATTTTCAAAATTTCAAAATATTAGAAGTTATTGCCATTTCTTAAAAGACCTATATTTAGAGTAGATGGTGAATATTTTTATCTATACAACTATATTACTCTATTTGCATAATATTTTAACATTTTTTCATAATTTTCTCAAGAGTCAAATTCTGTTTACACTTCCATTCTTTAATTTTCATTGAATAACTGATAAAAAAAATTATAAATCGTGATTTTTCCTTACATATTTATTATTAATTATTTTCCTATAAATTTTTATAATTAATGATAAATTTTTTATTATACGAGTTCTAGTAATAACTACATCAATACCTTTACAAATTATTAAAATTCTAATTAACTTTAAACGATATCCCAAATAATATCATTCCTGATTGCTTGTAGAATTCATTTTTTATAGACATGTTGAAACCCATTATTGTACAATTTCATTTAATAAATGTATTGTCTACTTGCAGATGTGGTCATCTTTGATTTCCAAAGCCAAAGAAGGAGGTTTGCAAGTTATACAAACATATGTGTTTTGGGACCTCCATGAACCTCAACCTGGCCAGGTGATCTCCGCTAGTCTTATCTTACTAATTAAAAGCATTATTATTTTTCAAACATAATAACATTAATTAATTTAGCATGATAACGATTTTGGAACAAATAAAATAGAAAAATAAGTTATTGGGGTGGGATGATGGAAATATATACTAAGAATTGATCTAGAAAAATATTTTAAGAGAGGAATAGATTATTTTTGAAAAAATATAATTTTAGTGGGAATAATTTTGTATTTTTATAAAATTATAATAAGGGAAATTTAGAAGAAAAAAAAATTAAATAAAACCATATGTTGGTTGGGCGTGCCACATATATAGGTATGGCAAAAATAAAAAATATATGAGCGATCCCCGATCTGTTTCTCATTGTCATTATTTATCCTTATGTATTGATACATAGGAGTATTATACATAAAGAGTTTATGGGTATCATTTTTTTTTGTTTCATTCTGCGAAACTGGACCAAAATCAATTACTACTAGAGTACTATCATATGTTAGCTGTTTTGAAATTCGGGAAAAATTCAAAATTAGATCATTTTTTAATATTGATTTTTCAAATCCAACCAGATTTGGATTGGGTTCGAGTTTAGTATAAATAATCGAGTTTGAATTCGAATATCTTAAAAATCCAATCTGATCCAACCGCCACTCCTACCCAGCGAACAAGGGATGAGGGGGCTGCTGCCCTAGGCGCTAGGGTGAAGGGAGCTCTGTTGTAAAAAAAAAAGGGTTCTCTGTTTGCTAGGGGCCAAGGTCACCTCTGGTTATAGTTTTGCTCAGCCCTAAAACACACACTGATAGTGTGATACACACCTGAATATTATGCACCACTGAATTTGAGTACTGAAGCAATTGATCAACTTCCCTGCACATGCACAAATATAGATTTCTTATGTGTGACAAAAAAAACATAATAAAAAGAACGATTGAACCAATGTAGGTCTTTAATAACCTACAAGAATTCGAAAACTAACAGCATTTTTTATATATATGGTGTTTACATGCAGCAAATTAAAATGTATGTATGCCATGTTTAATACTAGGCCCTGAGTTACTCAATATTCAATAACAGAGTGTGCAGAGTGTGCGCGCGGCGCTCATGCATGTATTCTCATTTTGGTGAATTTACAGTATGATTTCAGTGGGCGGCATGATATAGTAGGTTTTATTAAAGAAATTCAAGCACAGGGATTGTATGTAAGCCTGCGAATCGGGCCTTTCATTGAGGCTGAATGGACATACGGGTAAAAGCTATTGTTTTTCTTTAAAAAAAAAACTCACACACCTCGTTTTAACATTAGAGTTTACATAAATATACAAATGAACTGGTTTCCTTCTGCAGAGGTCTACCATTTTGGTTGCATGATGTCCCCGGGATTATTTACAGAACCGACAATGAACCCTTTAAGGTAAAGACTACCTATAATGTTGTTATATAGCATTCGAGGAAAATCAACAATGAGGTGGATTTTATTTTTAAGGAACTATCATTATTGAAACTGAAAGCAGAATAAACCAGGACTAGAGATGTTATAAATGCAGAGTACTTACATTTGCTTGTTGTATCTTGTTACATTCACTGCAGCATCTGATGCAGAACTTCACAGCAAAAGTAGTGAACATGATGAAGTCAGAGGGATTATATGCTTCACAAGGAGGGCCAATCATACTATCGCAGGTACAAACAGCATGCAAAGACTTCAATCTTTTACAAGGTTTATTAAATTTTTATTTAACTAATAAAAGAAAGCATGTATAGATTGAAAATGAGTACAAAAATGTAGAAGGTGCATTTCATGAGAAAGGACCAACTTATGTTCGTTGGGCAGCAGCAATGGCTGTGGGACTCCAGACTGGTGTGCCATGGATGATGTGTAAGCAAGACGATGCTCCTGATCCAGTGGTTAGTTTCATAACATAGATACCACAGGAACTGACAAGTTAATCTGCGAGTTCATATAAATGTGATTATTATATGTTTATGACCCTGCAGTATACAGCACATAGTTTTCACATGTTTTCATCACACTTGTATTATAAGTGCAAAGTTCAAATTTGATGCGAATTCAATTAGTTGCGTAGAAGTCACATTAGAAATCATTTAAAGAAAACCAAATAAAAGAAAAGATTTATTTTCAAAATACAGACAGTTAAAATATGCCACCTTAGCTTTGAGCCATCTTTGCTCCAGCAGCCCTGCAGCTAATTGATTCAGATACTGAGGTTTTTCTTTTTGTGACCTGCAGATAAATACATGCAATGGTATGAAATGTGGAGAAACATTTGTGGGACCTAATTCACCAAATAAGCCTTCACTCTGGACGGAGAATTGGACATCTTTGTAAGCTCTGTATATTAACTTAAATTATAAATTGTGTGAAAAGATAACTACTAATTAATCTTCCTCTTAACTCTTGTGAAGCTTACAAACATATGGCCAAGATGCACCTATAAGATCAGCCGAGGACATTGCATTTCATGTTGCACTATTCATAGTCACAAAGAATGGGAGCTTCATAAATTATTATATGGTACACGTCATGCAAACTATCTCAATCACCAAATAGATAGCAAATTACTTGCTTCAATGCTTTGCTAACATGTTTTACAGAGTACATTCCCTTGGCACAAATTATTTGAGTACACGTTTATTGATAAATTTGGTCATGTCAATAATTTTGTCATAATTGTCATATATTTCATTCTTCCAAAAAAATCCTATGAGGTGCCATAATTCCCAATTTTTTCTTAATATTGAACTAATCATCTATTTCCATTTTTATCGGCTGAGGCTTAGAGTTATGTTACCCAGGCTTATTAAATGATTTATATATCTTATCAATGACTCTACCGTGATAAGAATCATGTACTCTAAATTTTCATTTCCCCTGTATATAAACAAGTTGCATGCTAATGAAGTCCAACTCTGAGTTGATAATCTCATTTAGCTTGATACATGTATACTTTTACTGTAGTATCATGGCGGAACCAATTTTGGAAGAACTGGAGCAGCCTATATCATAACAAGTTATTACGATCAAGCTCCTCTTGATGAGTATGGTACGCTTTGCAAAGATTCGAATAGCATAGCAGTGGCATATATTCAAAACAGAAAGACTAACTGAATCAATTTCTATATTAAGGTTTGATCAGGCAACCTAAATGGGGCCATCTAAAGGAACTACATGCAGTAGTAAACTTATGTTCAGATACAATACTTTCAGGAGCACAAACCAACTTATCTCTGGGTGAAAGACAACAAGTGAGATAGTTATAACTTTATGAGTCAGAGACAGATCCACACTTTTAATTTCATATTTATGTCTTAAACATTGATTTTTTTCATGAATATATTTGGACCAGGCTTACATCTATCAAGGAAAATCAGGAGAGTGTGCAGCCTTTCTCGTGAATACTGATAAAAGTCAAACAATTTCAGTGAAATTTCAAAATTCTTCATATCAACTGCCACCAAAATCAATAAGCATCTTGCCTGATTGCAAGACAGTAGCATTTAACACAGCACAGGCATGTTTGATCACGAATAATATAAACAAAGACTTTATAAAAATTTACTTTACATATAATTCTGCATGCCCTTGTTGAACAGGTAAACACACAATTCAATACACGTTCAATGATACCAAGTTTGAGGTTTGGCTCTGCTGAAAGATGGGAAATATTCAGTGAACCTATTCCCCAATATGATCAGACCTCAATTAAAGCTAATATGTTGCTGGAGCAAACGAATACTACAAAAGATGTATCAGACTATCTTTGGTACACTTTCAGGTAATTGGGAGTAGGGTTAACGCCTTAGATTGATGAATGAAATAGTCTTTATTTAACTTTTGACTTACTTTCTAATCCTTTTAATCAATATGGGTCACAAGTATGGCGATTTCAAACAGTAATATCAGAGAAGGTTGTCACCTCGAATGCTAAACCTCTGTAGTAATAAGAGGAAAATGGTACTCCCGAACAGAAAACAAACAGAGACATGGATTCTAGCCTCTTCTCTATCTCTTAGTACACCTGCATCTTTAATTTGGGGGAAACATATAACAATCAATGGTTGACTAAAATACAAATTTTATTCATACCTAGCTGATAGTTTAATGTACTGTATAGACACTACTGCACAACAGAATGTCCATGTTACTAAAAAAAATTCTTATAATGTGCAGTATAACAAAAGTTTTGATTAACTGCTATGATCATTTTAATGACAGCTTTCAGAAGAACTCTTCTGATTCTGAATCTACCCTCAATGTGACCTCTCTTGGACATGTTTTACACGTGTATGTGAATGGAGGATTTGTAGGTAAGTATCACTTCCAGACCTACATTACGTTGATAGTGATATACTTAAACATCTGATCTATGAAGATATTACTACCCAAAAAAGTGGAAATGTCCCAAATGGACATGTTGACCCACACTTTGTTGATAAAGTTTAATAATAAATATTAACCTAATAATACAATTAGGCCCGATGAACACACATTAGGAAGGGGAAATATTTAAAAATTTGACCATACAAAAAATTAATTCAAATGTGCTAATACACTAACCAAGTGGAAAATTTAAAAGAGAAAGGCTGCATCAGATTTTCATCTAGTAGATGCTTTCACTTGGGCATTGTATTAGAAATAAAAAGAAAATCAGTCTGAAGAAGTCACCCAAATTTTCCCCTGATCAACGGTTCTGAACTAAGAAGTAGCAACATTTAATTTAATCTTTATAGGAGCTTTGAGTGTAATTATCCAGATGTATAAAAATTAGAACCTTGGTGGTTTATCAAGTCCTCAGCACGTACTAAAGAACTAACTTAGCGCAATCTAACGGTATACAAGTTTGTAAAAGCAACGAACATTCAGAAATATACGAGTACACACCCCTATGTCTCTCATCACTCAAATTTACTGTCACTTGGTTGAAGAAAACTAGGAACACGAACTTAAAACCATATAAAGAACTGCAAAGATTCTAAAAGCAAGAGTATTTTCACAAAAATAAATCACAATGTGTCAAGACTTCTTCATCATTGCATGTCCAACACACTCTGTATAAACACTGGTAAAATGCTCGAATTTGCCAACACACGACATTAGTAAACAATAAAATATTAAGATCATGTACTGGAAAGTTTGAAAGAATAGCAGTCCTCAATGGAGGTTCATTGCTTGTATTTTATTGCAAAACCACAGTCAAATTATTTAAAAAAAGAAAATCCAATATTTTTTCACCTCTTGAAAAGAAATCCAATAAAATTTGCTTCGTTAAAACTCAATACTTCATGTTTTCCATGACAAAACAAAATAAATATATTTCATTTTCTGTACATGGTCCGCTTCCTTTGCATACAATTCTCGAACCTGGGATTACAATTAAATTTAAAGCACTATAATTCTGTGCTTGTCGGACATGTTACTTGCTTCTTTATTCTCATTTGTCCAAAACTAGATCTCAAATGCTCCATAGTGTTATAAATGTTGGTTAAACATTACGTACTTCTTTGTACTATTTAAGTTCCCAGAAAATTAATACAAATACCTAGTCGCAAACCACTATATCACGACATTAGTGGTTCCCTTTTATCTTTAAGAATAAAGAAGTTTTCATGCCAATGGCTACTTCCTACTAAGTCGTTACATCTCAAAAAGTTGTAAAATTTTACTCCTTTTGTCCCATTTTAGTTGTTCACGGATAAATTTCCACATTTTATTCAATTACATTGACCAAACTAAAACTTACTAAATATGTGTATTATTTTTCATAAAACATCACAAAACTTACACTTAATTTACCATAGTTAGTGACTGTGAACAACATTTTTGAGACAAACAGATATGGAAATGAGGCAAAGAAAACTGGGATGGAGGGAGTATCATTTAACACACTTAATTAGGATGGTGATCATTTATTTATGAAGAGATATAACTTATATAAAGTACTTGAGTGGGAAAAGAATAAATGGGGATATCTTCTACATATCCTGAAGTTAATGCTGACACAAAATGAAGTACTTAAGGTTTTCTATTTCCTGCTCAGTGCTTACTCTCACGGGTCACCGGGATTTAGTAAGTTAAATTTTGATTTTCTTAAACCTGAATAGGCTTAAATACTGACCTATACTTTTCTTGATCTTCAGGTTCTGCACACGGCTCTCGCACAACAACTCCGAGTCTGCTGAGACAAATTCAACTAAATAATGGAATAAACAACATATCGTTGCTTAGTGTGATGGTTGGATTGAAGGTAAGTTAGTTTTGATATCTAGTTTCCTACAATAATAACACATGACAAAATCTTAGTTCTTATACTACATTGATAAATTATTAATTAAATCATGAGAAGTTAGTGTTCCGCAAAAAATTAAATTTATAATTGTTAGTGAAACAATGTTACTTCAATTTGTGGCATGAAGGATTCGGGGGCGTTCTTAGAGCATGTGTATACTGGAATACGAAGTGTGAGTATACAAGACAAACAACAAACTCTAAATTACACGAATCACCCTTGGGGCTATCAGGTTAGTATGTTTTCTTGTAATTACAAGTGCTCTCTTTATAAATTCTCATAGATGTGTCCTTCATATGTTTTATAAAGGTTTGATGATTAACAAGTTTGTTTTCTATTACATCTCTGATACTGATAATCCTTATGTGATCAAGTTTTTGATGATGAAAACAGAAATAATACGGTATCTTCATTTGGAAGAGCTAATTGAGCTGAATACCTCCTAAAGTTTTTTTTATGATCTTCAGTTATGACTCTAATTTGGATTTGATCAATTTCAATTTGTCAAGAGTTCAAGTCGAGTAGAGTAGTCAGGAATTAGTGCTACTAGCGAATATTTTGGTCGATTTCAACATAGTTAAGACAACAGTATGAACGTGCTGACAAGTTGAACCACATTTACTTAAAGAACATAAATCAAAGAGATATAATTGTTGTCAATCTTGTACGATATAGATATATAATTATCATAGTCATATTAGAAACAAATATGGATGAACACAATTCATGTATATAATAGTTCATCCATAAAACATGTGATTAGAGAATTAACTATAATGTAATGAAAAGGGTTTCAGGAAACAAACAGATATGATACTCTCAGCGAACTTGAACTGAGTTAAAAACTATCACCGGAATATTTTGAACTTTACAATTGAATAGATTAAAATTATAGAGAAGGCTATAATTTTCTCAACTTGATAAAACTAAAATTCTAAGACTCTATTTATAAGGAAAGACTTGAATGGGCTTATTTTTCTTTTTAATGTGGTACAAGGTATTTATAAGAAAAATCAAGGAATAGGTTTGTACTACTCTCGATGTGGTACACTTCTCAAATACCATTTTAAAGGGTGATACTTTGGAACATCAGTTCTCATTCACCCTTTATTTATTTTGAGCGTGTAAATATGCGTTGGAATTCACTCACAGAGTATAATACGATCCAACCTATACACAACACTAACATATAGTGTTAACCACTCAAATTGAGTCTCAAAATAGTTCACAACTTAGTCTAAAATACTAAGTTTTTCCAACAATAATATCTAGCCCTGTGTAATAGGAATTCAAACCTTTTACATCTTAATACTAGATGATGCAACTCCTGCTTGACTTAATCCTCAACCTATGATTACTGCTACCAAGAACTTTGACCCTAAATTAGCAAGACTACATCATAATGGATTTTCTAATAACTTCTAAAAACTTGTGCATTTCTCCCCTTAGCTTCAAGTATGGAAAATGACATGTTGCCTCAGTGGAACTCTTCCTTTACAATATGAGAAAATGACTAGCCCTCAGTACTAAATGAATAAATTAAATGTAAAAGGTCGGATTGCTGGGTGAAAAGCTTCAAGTTTACACAAGTGAAGGATCAAGTAAGGTGCAGTGGAACAAGTATAGTCCTTCAAAGCTGCTCACATGGTATAAGGTAAAAACTAATTTTTCTCTCTTCATGATTATTAAGACAATAACATCTCATCAGAAGTCAATATATAACTATGATTTTACCAAGAAAAGTTTATCAGCAGTAATAACACAATAGTGTCTCATCATTTAGTTTCCATTATTGATAGGCTGGTACACTATTTTATATGCTCAAACAAAGAAAGCCTTCAACAAGGCTTCAGCCTCAACTAATACACCTTATCTTTTCCTTGTTCCTAAATTGACAGACAATATTTGATGCACCTGGAGGGAATGAACCGGTTGCACTAAACCTGGGTTCCATGGGAAAAGGTGAAGCTTGGGTCAATGGCCAAAGTATTGGACGGTATTGGGTTTCATTTCATACCCCTGCAGGAAGGCCTTCTCAGGCATCGTATGTGATTACTATATAGAGTTACATACCTGCATCTTCTACTTAAAAACACAATTGTTTTTCCTTAACTCTTTCAATATGGTTTACAAGTTTATATGCCAGCTCATTGCATAAAGTGTGAGAAGCTAATTTTTAAATGCTTGTAACTTCTTTTCATCTATTTACAAGGTACCATGTGCCTAGGTCGTTCCTCAAACCTACAGGGAACTTATTAGTTTTATTGGATGAAGAATATGGCAATCCTCTTGATATCACGATAGACACTGTCTCAGTCACAAAAGTGTGCAGTCACGTCTCTAATTCAAGCCACCCAATAACATTGTTAAAGGGGAATAAGAAGGTTGCAGAGAAGCATGAACAGGTCAAAGCTCATCTTCGTTGTCCCTCAAAAAAAATTATTTCCAGGATCTTATTTGCAAGCTTTGGTACCCCATTGGGAAACTGTGAACATTACTCAGTTGGAAGGTGTCATTCATCTAATTCTAAAACAATTGTGGAAAGGGTAAGCATTTTTATATTTTTCTGTTCTTCCTAAAATAATAGGCATGATCTGAATGTATCTAGCTCAAGTTCTCGACATTAATTTAAGGAAAATCGTAGTCCTAGAAAAGGAAGTGAGAGATTCTCTTGTCTATCGAGTAACAATTTTCTAAGGTTCTTTGCATACATTTCTATCATGATAATCTTTATTACTAGTTTACTTAAGATACATTTATCGATATAACACCAACATATAATCCTACTGTTTGGATTTTCTACCTAACGTAAAGGCCGATTGGCCATATACTTGCAGAGTGACACATGTACACATATAGCTGATACATGCACACATATATACTGGTGCTTTAAACAAGTACTAATTTGATCTACATATCTCCAGGCTTGTGTAGGGAAAAGGGAGTGCACTGTTGCCTTGTCCTCCAAAAAGTTTCAGGGTGACCCATGTCCAGGCACTCCAAAAGATCTTCTGATTGAAGCTCAATGCCATTCTCATGAGGAGCTTTCTTTAAACTTGAAAGGAAAGGAACGAAGTAACCTTCTTTTATAAGCATAGGAATTGTAGCTTGTAGAAAGAAGAAAAAACTATTCATTCATTTAAAAGAATAAAATACATATAGTTTACCATCACGATAAACTGTCATTACACAATTTTTACTTCGTCAAAATTTCCAAACACACAAGGTTTTAGTAACCAGACATAGAATTCAAAGAGTAAATATACCTAAAGTACCTAATACATCAGAAGCACACACATGAAAAAATACTAGTGCCTTGTGTGTCCATCTCCCTTATTTTCTCTTATTCATCTGTCATCTGTGCACTATCCAGAATCAAAGTTTTATTATTAAGCAGCTCAACCAGTGGCTGAATAAGTGAAGAGCGGTTCGATAAAATCATCTTGCATTGTTGGACCTAAAATGTAATACGAGTACATAGCAAGTAAATACAAATAATGGGATACCACGAATCCCGGTGACGGACAATGGCGCACAATTCAACTACGAGGAATTCAAGGAATATTGCAATGATAATGACATCGATCTACGTTTCACTTCTGTTGCACATCCACAAGCGAATGGGCAGCTAATCGAATCATCTTGGATGGTCTCAAGAAAAGGATCGAGCGTTCTGCTAATACATGGGTGGATGAGCTTTTGTCAATACTCTGGGCTTGCAGAACCACTCATAGAGTCACTACTGATGCAACTCCATTCTTCCTGGCTTATGGAGCCGAGGCAGTAGTCCCAGTTGAAATATCACATGTATCCCCAAGAATCAAGGCCTTTGAAACCGAGGAAAACGAAGAAGGGATGAAGCTTGCATTGGACCTGATAGATGAAGTCAGGGACAAAGCTCATGCAAAAATCATTGAATATCGAAAGAAGTCGTCTTTCTACTACAACCTAAGGGTCAAAGAAAGGTTTTTCAGACAAGGGGACTTGGTCCTCAGAAAAGCTGAAGCTTCCGGAGTAGGTCCCAAAGGCAAGTTAGCCCCCAACTGGGAAGGGCCGTACAAGATAAAACGAGTAAAGGGAGGAGGATCATACATCCTTGAAACCCTAGAAGATGTCGAGGTGCCACGGACTTGGCATGCCTCAAACCTGAAGGTTTATTATGTTTAAAGAATTCAACTATGAGTTCTCATAATCAGTAGCAACTAAGTAGAAATAATGTTCGATGAAACCACTAGGAGCCTTTCGCTCTAGAAAAGGATTCTCATTTTGTAAGGGTCGTGCCCACTTAAGCCTCAAAGGCATTATTAATAAAATTCTCAGTTTTATGGCACCTTCGAAAACATGTGTGTTTAGCCTAGTTTGACAACTTTATTAATTCTTTTATGACAAAAGAATAAAATACCTGTTTTGGCACCTCAATGAATATTCTATTTTTCTATGCTCAATAAAGTATATTTTATCAAATATGCTAAGGCACGGAAAAGGAAAGGAAAAACAAAGGACTTGTTATAAATAAAAAGTCTTAAGGATTACATAATTTGCAAACTGAAAAAGGAAATACAAGAAATACAGAAAATAAAAGAAACTATGGGAGGTCTTCGATATCCTCATCCTCCCCTGTCTTCTCTTCTCCCTCTGCTCCCTTCCTAGCATTCTCATCGACTTCTGGAGAGGAGTCGAAGACTCGATAAAACTCGTCTAAGGCCTCGCCGCCCGACAAATCTCCTGAATGAACCTTAACTTTTATAAAGTATTGCACACTTTACAGAAGTTATGGGGCAAATGATATGGACTGAAAGTAAGCCCTAAAGACACAATTAATGTGGCAATAATTCATAGCCTGGTCCAAAAGGGAGTCCCAATTAATGAGGCTTGAAACTCTAATTAGTAAATAAATTCATAATTAATTTATTGGCTAAAGATACAGCTAATTAATAATATCCAACTACAAGGAAACTACTTCAAGGAGTAGCCCCCAAGACACCTCAATCAACAAAATAACATATTCCTACTTGGAAACTACTTCTATCATAAGAAGGATCCAGAGTCCTTCTAGGAGGTGGCTTGTCCACCAAGGTTCCTAAGCCTACTCTAATTCTTAGACTCTCTACGTCTATATAAAGGGCCTAACCCCTCATTCTTAGAACTACGTTTTGGCTTGATTCTCTAAATATGACAGAGATACGTAGGCATCTTGTGAGGGCAGTATTAAGCTACGAAACACAAGGTCAGCCATTAAAGCTCGATAAGATCCGACATTCATCGCATTAACTGCACCCTAGTTTTTAATCCATAACAGGATTGATGAAGTAATGGATGCAGACACTCCTGAAGAACTCTTAGATGAAAGTTTGGCTGATGAAGACATGGACATGGAAGAAGAGTTTAACGATGTGCATGATGTACAAGAAGTTCAGCAGGTGAATAATGTGATTACCAGTTATAATGTGACCAACGTTTTCATCAGTGTGAATTTTAATATGAATATGTCGGCTGATCCTGAAGTTATGGTCAACAATGTTAATCTAGCTCAGGGAGAAATAGAGCAATCTTTACAGGATACCAAAGGAAAAATGAAACTTTTTTCTAACTCTGTTTTTTCTGATAATGGCCTTCTTTGCCAAAAGGTGATTTCTTTGATTGATAACAAAAAGCTGGTGCATATCTTCAAGGAGTTCGAAAAAGATGTAATTGATTTAAAATTGCAAGTGGTCCCTGACATAACAACCACGGTCATTTTGGAGCAGGCTATAACTGATAATCTTGAGCCCATATTGGTAGTAATTGCAGCCTTCAAGAGTCAAGAAGAAGGCCACAAGAGGGTTTAAGAGATGGATTAGCAGGTTTTTGCATTCCCTAATAATCTTATGGATGTGGAAACAGTTCTGATGGAAATGGCTATGTTTGAAGAGCATCAAGCACAAAATTTAGGTTAATAAGTGCTAATATGTTGGAATGATATGGTATGTTATTTGTCTTCATTTTGGTTTAGATTGCTAGTCTGGCTATGGTTGTATTGCTCGACTCTGTAATGCTTTAAAGGTTCTAATGCAAAGTCTGCTTATAAAAAAAATGAAAGAAAAATTAAGAAATCTAAAAATGAACCCTAATATATAAAGACAAACAAAATTTCGGTCGCGTTTTACCTGTATAGTCAGATCCACAACTGGGCATTATGCCCCACCTTAGCACATATTTGACGTCCTCACAATTTTAATGTTAATAGTCATTTTTTAAAAAAAAATATACATTTTAAAATAGATTTTATATGACATAATTTTTATAATTTTATAATTATATAATAATTATAATTTTCAGTCAAATTTGATCAATTTGACTAAAAAAGTTGAACAAGACAAATAAATTAGGATCGAGGAAGTGTATCTAAAAATATGCAAATATCTCTGATAAAAAGTTAATCAGACTATACAACGGCAAATTATATACTAAGCTCTGAAAAGAAACGTAGAACACCGATGCGATACACTTGTGAGACTAGAAGATACTCGGTTGTCATTGTCTCTTGCTTTCTTATAAATATGATAAATTTAAAATACAAAATTGAATACATCAAACTTGTAACATATGCCTTCAGTTTACATACTGTTAAGTTATGGTGTACAGTTACTCCAACTAGAAGGGTAGAAATGTAAATAGATCTTATAGTTACTTTGACTATTTGTCAATATATAGATAGAACGATGTACATAGATCAAGTTAGTTAATACAATTTTTCATTTTACCACAAATTTCTCTTTTTACATGGTATCAGAGTAGAATGTTTCTCTCTCTATAACCAACTCGTCTTTCGCTCAAGTTTGTTACATTTCAATCCTCAATTAAAGCTTCGAAACGATGCTTCATATACTCACATATTCATCTTTTCTAGCTACTTGTCTCTGTATTTTCAACAATAAATCGATCTGATCTCTTGTATTTTTTCATATTTCTTGAGTTAAATCATTGAAATTGTTCAATTTTTTCATTTACTAAGATAAATCTATTCGAAACAATGGCTATTCTCGAATAAAATACGACGAATCAGACTCAAGATCATGAAAAAGATAAAGTTAATCTGGAGAATGATTATCACTCAATCTCTCTGGAAGCAAGTTGTGCTCAGTATCTATATCCATCTGATCATCCCGGTTTGATACTGGTAAGCACGATCTTTAATGGTGGTAATTTCAACGAATGTAGGCGATTTATGTCTCTTGCACTGTCTGCAAAGAACAACCTAGGGTTTGTTAATGGAAAATACAAAATTCCTGGTGAGTCCTCTACTTACTTTGATCATTGGAAAAGATGCAATGATACGATCATTACATGGATTCTCAATTCAATTGCACCTGAAATTAGGTCTAGTCTAGTGTTTATACCTCTAGCTGTTAGATGTGTGGAATGACATACATATGAGGTATACACAGGGCAATGGACCTAGAATTTAAGTTGAAAAAGGCTATTAGTGCACTTACTCAGGACACATTGTCTGTATCTGCTTACTATATAAAATTTAAGATACTTTGGGATGATTTCATAAATGTGTCGAATGTTCCTAAATGTTCTTGTTTGTGTACCTGCAAAGCTAAGTCACAAATAGAGCAATATGATGGAGTAATGAAAGTGACTCAGTTCTTGATGGGATTGAATGAACTGTACACTAATATCATATGTCAGTTACTTATGATGAGTCCAATGCCTAAGTTGACTCAAGTTTTAGCTCTGCTTCAACAGGAAGAGAGGCAAAGAATTCATGTCAATTTGGCCCAACCTACTATTGAATCTGTAGTGCTTATAAGTAAGTCCATTGGCAACAATTACAGAAATGCCAAATCTGGGAAAAATGATACTAAAAAACCAGACTTCAAGAAATTTGATAACAGAAAGGGTACCTTGGAATGCACTTACTGTCATGGTACAAATCATACTAGGGACATGTGCTATCATTTCATTGGTTTTTCACCTAGGAAATCAAACTTTAATGCATGAGGCACTGGCAAACTGTTGCTGCACAAATCTCTACAAATACTCAAGTGTTAGATAACAAGTCTGCTACCACAGATGGACATTCTCAAGCTCTAGAAGTGTCAATCAACAACTCTGAAAGGCATAGGTGTACTAACTTGTAACACTTAATTATTATGTAACTCAACTAAGTAAAAGATAAAACAACAGCAAAACAAGAGAAACGGAAGAAGCACATGGAATCAATCAACTGAAGAAATGGTAATGATACTTGGTAACTACAAGTAACTAATTTGGTTAATCAAGGATGCATAAGTGAGAAGAAGTTCAATCTGAGTATTGCTCATGCCCTAACTTATCTAATGGAGAATCAAATTAATGTCAAGGAAGTATCAAGAAGACCAAAGTGATTTCATGTAATGTATATCAACATCTGGATAATGTAAAGGTTAATCAACAAATGAGAACTGACATTCAGAAGCAAGAACCCCTACAAGACTAGTCACTTATGAACCAGACCATTGCATCAAGTGTCAGGACATTGGAGGCAAGTTCAGGTCAGTAATAGAAGATCTTATTTGAATTGAGTGAGGAAAAGAAATTGAGGAAGCTAAGGAAACTTGCTCATAAAGGTTAATCCTCAATTAGTCACTAAAGAAGGTCAACATTGGATGTGTGCATATTTGCTAAGGCAAATGTCGATCCACAGCAGATCAAGATGCGGGTCGAGATTTGCAAGTGAAGTAAAACACTGCAAAGGCAAATCTCGATCCGAGCGATAGATCGAGATCGAGATTTTCCCAGATCGAGATTGAGATCGAGATTCTCCCAGATCGAGATTGAGATCGAGATTCTCCCAGATCGAGATCGAGATTTTCACAGATCGAGATCGAGATGGGTCCAGGCGAAGATCGAGATGCGGGTAGAAATGTAACATTTAATGTTCAAGGGACAAGTGGCTTATTGTGAACGGTTGATCCAGAGTTGTTGTTAAAGTACTTTTTGTTGTCGAAATCCTGATTGGGCCACGTACACAAAAAGGACAAGATCAAGACTACATGACATTATAAAAGCAGCACTTTGTTATTTAGTAGATATAAGTATCTCTGTATTTTAAACGATATTTTTAAGAGAGAGCATTTACTGTAAAACAAAAAGTGAGAGAGATGATCAGTTGAATCTAGCTTTAATTGCTGTATTTATTGTTCAACTGATCATGATGCTTTTATGAATGTTGTAGCAAATCCATCAATGAATATAATGATATATTCTTGAAATTCGGTGTCATCATTTATTACCTGCGTATTGCTTATTCTCTCACAAATTTTAAACAGTTGTATTCACCCCCCCCCCCCCTCTACAACACTTTGGACCTAACAAACTCTCTTTCAATTTCTCAGTCTCCAACAATTTGTTCTACAGCTCAGATGACCACATGTCAAGTGTGGCACTCCAGATTGGGGCATACCCATGTACATATTCTCAAAGCCATTGATGACATTCCATTTCCTAGTAATACTAATAAACTGTTACCTTGTGAGGTCTGCCATTATGCAAAGCATAGTAGATCTTCTTTTCCAAATAGCACTAGCAAAACTGATGAGCCTTTTGAAGTAATTCACTGTAATTTGTGGGATCCCTATAGGCATAAGACATATTATACTTGTAACGCTTTTCTTACTATTATTGATGATTTTACAAGGTGTACTTGGACCTATCTTTTATCTCATAAATCTCAAGTCTATTCTTTATTTCAGAAATGTTTCATTTATATTGAAACTTAGTTTAAAACCAAGTTTAAAATAGTATGAAATGATAATGGTACTAAGTTCTTTAACAAGAATATGAAATCTCTGTTCGATGATCTTGGCATAGTTCATCAACACTCTTATGTAGAAACTACTCAACAGAATGGCAGAGCTGAAAGGAAACATAAGCAAGTACGGGGGAATATTTGATAAGATCTTCCACCGTTTTTTCTAAATTCCAAAAGTTCTTTCGATGCAGCATCTAAGAGATGAATGTACCTTATTAAATATCTCTCGTATCCTTATGGTGGTTGACCACGTCGAAAATCAGGAAGATGATATCTAGTCCCCTTGTACGGGCCAAGCTATCCTAATGTTTGAGGATATTCGGCATCTACTAAGTAGTATTTACCTGTAATTATTAATAGATACGTTAGTTTACATATATAAAGATACATACATATTTATATGATAAAACCTACCATGTGGTGAAGAAGGAAAATTTCAATTACCCGTGTTTTGATTTCACACTTTAGCTTATGTTTAATTCTCAAGCTAAATTTGTGATGTATTCTGCGAGCCATAACATTATTCATATAAGGTTAGACTCAAATGAAAACTAGTTCTCCGAAAAACTAGTATGTTATGTACTTCCATAACATGTGTTTAGTAAATAGTTTTTCACTATTTTTTCACCAAATACATAACTTAGTCTCCTAGTTGTGTTTTTACTTACAGAACACATGTGTTCGTAATGAAAAATGTGATATATTTAACGAAATGAGAAGTTTTTTTTTCCAAATACATAACTTAGTCTCCTAGTTGTGTTTTTACTTACAGAACACATGTGTTCTTGATGAAAAATATGATATATTTAACGAAATGAGAAGTGTAGTACTAGTGTGTTGTGTAAATCATATGTATGTGTTCTGCAAATATTTTTCATTATTTTTTAAGAATTCAAAAAAAATTCTCATATAATTGTTTTTGTATTTACAGAACACTTATATTTTAAACAAAAAGTATGATGATTTTTACAAAATAAGAAGTGTTCTCCAAAGTTTTCAAATGAAGTAATTGTTAGTCCCAAATATTGTAGAAGGGGGGTTGAATACGATATTGTCCAATTTATAAAATATTCGCGGAATGGTTCTTTATGGACTTTATACAGTTCGAACAGTTATATAATCAAACAGTTGGTGAGCAATAACATAACAACAGTTCGTTCGGGGAATATATCGTTTTATTAATATAAACCACGAAGGTGCTACACAAATCTAATCCGTAGATTAGCTTCAACTGATTCACTAGTACAGTTACAATACAACAATAACAATCAATACGAACAATAAATATGACATTAGCTTAAACAACGTTAATGGCTTCTCTGTGTTTCTCTTCTTTGCTCTGTATTTTTTCTATCTGTAACTGAATGAAATAATGAATGAATCACAAAGGCTTAGCTTTGCTGCTTTATTGTGTAGGCTTTTTCAATCTTCTACGTGGCCTTCTGAGAACCAAGTAAATAGATTGCTTCTCACTTCTTGATTTAACAACCGTCGAGACATTTAATTTATAACCATCGGTGAGTCTGTTGATAACCGTCGAGACTGAAATAATCACTTCAAACAATTCTTCTCAAGGATATCAATGATATGTGTCATGCTGTGGCTGGTTGTAGATTAAACAATCTTAAACCCTCAACTATCGAAGTGCCATAACTATCGAATGACTTAACCGTCGATGGAATAAATAATCTGGATATTTATTTGAGTCCCTTAACTATCGAGATGCTGTAACCGTCGAGTGAAATGGACGAAACAGTCAAACCCAACTATCAGTTATAACTATCGACTCAAATGAATTATTAAAACCATAACCATCGAGTGAAATGGAATTAATAATACATCCAAAATGGTAACCGTCGAGTGATTTGCTAACCGTCGGTAAATAAGACGAAATAGCCAAACAGGAGACCCAACCGTCGGTAAATAAGACAAAACAGTCAAACAGCTAAACGGTAGTTCACCTTAGCCATTTTTCCAACGATTCAAAGCTCTGCAATATTTTCTTTCACTGCAACCAAGTTAATAAAATTACCTTTACTACTTGAACTTGATTTTCTCTGAGCTTTAGCACACAACGATTATACAGCCAATTCTTTTCTAACATAGATGCGGTTCTCAATTCCTTTTGTGCTGACATTTAGTGCAACTGGTCTGGTTCACAAACGACTAACACGAACTTGATCTTCACATCTTCTTGACTATTCAATTGGCCCTATTTCTCTAGCTGTTAAGAAGTGCTTCTGTAATTCACTAGAATCCCTTGACTTCTCTGTTGTAAAACCTCTGACATCTTCTGAACCTCTGAAACACTATATCTTTATTCTTCACTGAGGCTTGAACATGTTAATGAACTTCTTTCAGTGATCTTCAATGTCTTCAAAGCTTCATCTAATGTTTTGGTCTTTTGTATTCAACTTGTAAACGATTCACAGTCGATTCTGTGCTTCATTTTAATATAAGTTACCGACCATCAGTGTTGAGTTAGTTTCCTCGGTTACATGTTACGTTACGTTACATTATGCTTTACAATCTCCCCCTATTTGATTGTTAGAGTTCGACAAGCAAATCCCTTAAGAGGATAACTCAACTAACTTACAAGAAAAAGTAAATAGAAGATGGTAAACTAATATTAAACAAATTCTGGATTACATAACACATTTCCAGATGTCAAAAACAATTACAATGTAGAATGAATGTTCCTCTAGCCTGAACTGATATACATTAAGTCATTCTCACTGTACAAGACTTGCAAGCTGGTCATTCACTAGATCCAGCGCTTCTTCTTCTAGCATATTACTTGGCTTGGGATCTGACAAAGCTTCCTGAAGTGTTTGCAAGATAGCTACTCTTCTGATCTGCTTAACTTGTTCGAATGTAAATTCAAGAACTTTCGTCTTTCCTTTAACACTCAACCTTTTTGGTACTGCTTTAACCCGATCAGTGTTGTAGTATGATTCTGCTCTCAACTTCTCCATGTAAAGCTTAGAGATCTCTGTCAATGCTGATTTGTCTTTGTAGTTCGTTGAAGTCTTGATTTGATCAAGTATAACACCCAGTTCCCTAGAAGTCATGTAAGACATCTTGTGGATATCAACTATTTCAGTTTTTCCTTTGGGGTTCTTATACCTGATTGCTGGAGGATCTTTTAGCACTATTGTCTCTGTCTCCCTGATTATATCAAAATCTGGAAAGACAATTGGAAAATCTGGCTTTTCTGCATATTCGAACACCTTCCCTGGATGGTTAAATCTGTATTCAGTCATTGCCTTGACTTTTTCAAAGTCCCAATTTCCTTCTTCTCTTGTATACACAGGCAATTTTGGTTGAGATCCATTTGAAGGATCTATTCTTCCGACCTTGGAAATATCTACAAATTGATTTGATAAGACATTAAGTCTATAAGCATAAATGCGCTCTGCAGCTTTCCATTTTTCTTCTGTTCTAAGTCCTTCACTCCTAAGAAGCCCTTCAACATATTTCAGACGCTTCAGAGGATATAGACTCAGTCTTTCATCACTCAAACACAGTGTCTGAACTAACTTGTCTTTGTAGAATATCACTGTATAAGGAGTTGTGTGAACTTCTGCTGCTGTTTTGCTCATCTGATCTTCAATCATATCAGTAAGAAGTTCATTCACATGAGATCTCTTGTCCGTCCTAATCTTTATGACATATAATTCTGTGAGAGACCTCAACTTGATAAAATTCGAAGAAATGGTCTTAGTGGTCGAATTGTTGAACTGAATCTGAATCTGCCATCCATTGATGTTGGTCGAGATGAATATCAATTTGATTGTTTGTTTCAATGCATGAAAGAACTGATTTATTGATGGATGACTCTTGTGAGCTTCTTGCAATGCTTCCAGAACTTTTTGATCTTCATTTTGAATCATTCCTAACTCTGGTTTTTGCAAAAGACTCCTAGCCTTATCCCATGCACTTCCTTCTCTTGATAACATCAACGGCCTTTGTCTCCTTTCAATGTAGTGGTTGAAGTGTTCTTTTCTGATTTTTTCCTGAGACATTCGAGCTATTTCACATGCCCTTATCATGGATTGATTTGCATCTAGCAAACTAAATGTTTCCACAAAATCCGTTTCGGTGAACTGATAAGCGGCATCATTTACAAATTCATCAAACACATCATCTTCCTGAGCTGTAGGAGCTGTATGAGAAGGTTCCCATATTTCTCCTTCTTCAAGTGTAAGCCTGACCTCCAGCGGTATTTCTTGCTCCCCCTGAGATGTGATGTTTGCTTCTTCCTCTACCAACTTTCCTTTACCTTTGTCTTTACTCCTCATTTCTGCACCAGATTCTTTTTCTTGTTCTCGCACTATCACCTCCCCCTTAGTTGTGTTATCCTCCGAAGCAGCGATTTGAGTAGATTGAGATTTATGCTTTTCAAACAAATCTGTAACAAACTTTTTCATATCCGTCTTGAAATTCTGCAAATCCTGCAACATGTTGTACTGAACAGATTTTATTTCCATGACATTGCTGTGAAATTCAGATTTCATTTCGGTGACAGTAGTCTCCAGGTTATAAACCCTTTGACTTAGTGATTGTGTGTGCATTGTGAGGGTATCTATTTGGCTGGTAGGTGTCTCACTGACAGGTTCTGTAGGTGTTTGTCTCTTAATTCTCTCGCTCGGTCTTAGAGGTGTGGGTGAATTATGATCACTCAAACGTTCTGTTGGTGTTTCACTCACTCTCATTGACTCCAGCAAGTCTTCTGTACCTGCAGTTAAAATCCTAAATGGCTCATCCGAAGAACTATTGCCAAGTAGTTGCTTCTCCTTTCCACTAATAGTGGTGGAGACCTCCTTATTAGGAGCCAGGAATGTTCCTCCTGGGGGGCTTATCACATTGGATCCTGTAATGTTTAGCAATGAAGGACCCGTGACTCCCGCAATAGCCTGTGAAGGCATGACCTGTACAGGATCTACCTGCATAGGTTCTGCTACAGTAGTAGCAACATCCGTCAATTCCTCCTGTGTGTGTGCTCCTTTCAGTGCAACATATAACTTGGTTGGAGGCTCAATTATTGACACTCTTTCAGATGCCCTGGCCGACGGGCGAAATTCAATAGGTTCACCCTGTTGAGAGGATGTCCCCAGAGACTGTGTATTTGCCTTTTTCAGCTCTATATCCTTTTGAGAGGGTATAGATGGGCTAACAGATACCTCAGGTTCTTCTAATCGACGTCTAGTCAGAGGTAGAGCTGTTTGGGTTCCCTCACCTTCCTTATGTGGTGCTTCTGAGGCACTATCTCCCTCACTCACAAATTTTCTTTTTAGGGGTTGGAGAGAAGATAAAGGTAAGGTGTTTATAGTGTTTGGTTCTGAGGCAGTGGTTAGAATCTGTTGGGTTTCAGATTCATTGCCTTGTCCTACAGCCACAGAGGGCTCAGCTGATAGGTTCATGACACTTTCTCCAAAAAGATCTTGCAAATTAGAATAAGCTGAAGAGTCAGAGACATGAAGACTACCTTGAGTACTACCTGTAGGAGTCCAAGGATGATATGATTTCTGACTGTCAGCATGACCTATAGAATCTCCTCCAGATATACTTTGAAATCCATCTCCTGAAATTTGTAATTCCTCTGTCACCTGAGCCACTTCCTCTTCTTGAGCTAAATCCTCTACAGGAGTAGCTACTGGAACTGATTCTTGCACTGGTTCAGGGACCTGATCATCTTCTTGAGGCCCTTGAGGCTCGTCTCTTTCCATGTCCACTACACAACCCTGCATGTATTCAGTCATTTGAGCAGGTGCTTCGTTGATGTAGTTTCTGTTATTGTTCAGAGTGTTGGCTATCCTGTTTTTCTGTTTCATACACAAAGAGGTAACACTACTAGAATATAGTAGTTTTTCCTCGTTAGTCGTTAGATCATTAAGGATAAGTTGTAGGAACCGTGGAAAGTAACACTCAACATTAGTGATTTGAAGGTTTCTGTACTCCACCGATCCCATAACATACAACATCTGATTCAATAATAATCTACCAAAATTTATCCTACAATTATTAGCAACACTGAAGCCTAAAGTTCGATAAAAACTTAAAATACTGTGTGTGTTGAACTTTTTGTAAGAGAAACATTGCATGAGAGTGTGGAAAAAGAAATTCCATTCCTTAGGTAAATGATGTTTACACCTTTCACCCGAGTCGTGGAGATTAGGATTAACGTAGTTGATAGTCGTGAAGAACTGAGTTAATTGTTCGGAATTGGGATAAGGGACTAGATTATTCTCAGGGAATCTTAAGATACGATTCAAATCTAGCTCCGTCACCCGGATTTCCCGATTAGCAATACTAAATGTAAAAGCCAGTTCATCAACAGCTGAAGAGTTATATGCAGAACAGTAACAGTCTCGTAGCATATTATGATTTAATATCACGTCTGTTACTAAGGCATACCTCACTCGAGAATATTCGAGTAACATTCGTGCCCAAGCCCGATAATTAGCAGGAAGGGTCTGAATATCAAACTCGGCAACTAAATTCGTTTTGGTAACAGTAAAAATTCCAACCATTTTTAACTAGTAAAAATTATCGAAAATTTTAACTTTAAACAATTAAATACGAATTTAATTAGACTCGATAATGAACCGAAAACACTAAAATTCAAACTTCTCCAAAAATCGTGAAAAAAATATATGCTAAACTAGGAGAGATTTGAACGGTGAAACTATTTTTGTTTTGATTTTTTGACCTCAAACAAACCCTAGAGAAAATCCCAAAGTTTGAAACACCCGAAATAAAACTGAAACCAAACGATACAAGGCTGGTATCAAATAATTCGGGATGACTGGATCTACAATTCTATGGGTTTAGATTTTCAAAACTAGTACTAGAATGGTAGAAAAAGAGGAAAGAAAAATCAATTTTTGCTCGATAGTTACAGTTGCTTAGTGTTTATAGGAAAGCTGTGTAACTGGCGAGTAATAGAAACTATATATATATATTTACACTTAACTGACGATGGTTATTAACTCGATGGTTATTAACTATATATATATATATGGTTATTAACTGGCGAGTCAATAGAAACATTTTTTTTTGTTTTTTTGTTGTTTTTTTTTTTTTAACAACTCGATGGTTATCAAAAATAATAAAATAAAAGCTAACTATCGAGATGGATAGATTTCTATTATATAAATATATATATTAACCAAAATACTATTCGACTGTTACTAATATAATATATTTTATCATAACTATCGAGTACTGTTGAAAATCACTTCGATGGTTACAAAAATAATAAAATAAAAGTAACTATCGAGATGTACACTAATATATAATACGTAACTATCGAATGATTAATTAATAAAATTATTCACTTCGACGGTTAGCTAATAAAATTAACTATCGAAGCAGATAAAATAATTAACCAGATAGTAACTATTGAGATGGATAGTTTATTTATTTATTTATTTATTTATTATATAATAACCAAAAGACTACTTCGACTATTATAATATAATATATTTTTTTATAACTATCGAGTACTGTTTAAAACCACTTCGATGGTTACGAAAAAAAATATATCTAATTGTAATTGTCGAGAGTTTGCTAATTAAAAATAATAATAAAAAGCATTTAAATACACTTACCAAATAATTTCAAATATTCATAAAATTAATTAAATAGAGATTTCTTAAATTAAAGAATTAATATTCCTAAAATAGAAATATTAGAAGCTTAATTTGGAAATAACTATCGAATTAATAATAATTCAATTTGAAATCCACAAACAGACAATATTAATAATTATTATAATAATACTAATAAACACAGGTGGTTGCTTTGAAATCTTTGGAACCAAATTTTTTTTTTTTTTTGTTCCATACTCTGTTACTTTTAAAATTTCCAAAAATTTTAAACCAACCCAATCACAATCCAAACGATCATACAAGCATACTATGAATTAACATAATGTCAGTTATGCAAAATAAGATCATGAAAAGTAATTGCTACACATTTTTTCCAGTGAGAACCAGTACATTAAATAAGCAAGTCTGTACAACCAATTTCTCACTAAAAAACACAACCTGTCTGATATAGAATCTCTCAGCCAGATCTCATTGCATTGAAATCCACCAATTAATTCTAAACCACAGACTGTTATGCTTTTTGTTAACTACAAACACTTATGTAGCAGTTAACTACTTATGCTATATCGAATAATTACCACAAAGCATAACTGGTATACTTATGATAATTAATATTGATATTCATAAGCCCGAGATTATAAGTTAGATTGGAGGTCACAAGTCCTTTGGATATAAAAATTCAATAACTTGTGAATCCATACAACTCCTCGCAAACAAAAATTAATTTAAATTTAACATCTCTAATTCACTAACCAACCTAGAGAAAGTGGATTCGTCTAGTGGTTTCGTGAAGATGTCTGCAAGTTGTTGTTCTGTGGGTACAAAATGCAACTCCACAATTCCATTCATGACATGCTCTCGTATAAAGTGATACCTGATATCAATGTGCTTGGTTCGTGAGTGCTGAACCGGATTGTTGGTTATAGCTATGGCGCTTGTGTTGTCACAGAATATTGGAATCTTGTTCAACATAAAGCCATAGTCTTGGAGTTGGTTTCTCATCCATAGGATCTGAGCACAACAGCTACCTGCTGCGATGTATTCTGCCTCTGCTGTTGAGGTAGACACTGAGTGCTGCTTCTTGCTATACCATGAGACCAATCTTCTTCCCAAGAATTGACAGCTTCCAGAAGTACTCTTCCTGTCAATCTTACAACCTGCAAAATCCGAGTCTGTATAGCCGATTAGGTCAAAACCAGTACCTTTAGGATACCAAATTCCCAAATTTGGAGTACCCTTCAGGTATCTAAAAATTCTTTTGACAGCTATAAGGTGAGACTCTTTTGGGTTAGCTTGGAACCGTGCACATAAGCAAGTTGAAAACATAATATCTGGCCTACTTGCAGTTAAGTAAAGTAGAGATCCAATCATACCTCTGTAGCTTGTGATGTCGACAGATTTACCTGATTTGTCCTCATCAAGCTTTGTGGCAGTTGGCATTGGAGTCTTGGCGGGGGCTGAATCTTCAAGTCCATACTTTTTTAGAAGATCTCTGATGTACTTTGCCTAGCAAATGAAGATCCCATCTTTCTTCTGACTCACTTGTAGTCCAAGGAAGAAAGTAAGCTCGCCCATCATACTCATCTCGTACCTACTCTGCATTAACTTAGCAAATCTCTTGCATAGCTCATCATTAGTAGAACCGAATATAATATCATCAACATACACTTGAACTAATATCAAATCATTTTTGTGCATTTTATGAAAGAGAGTCTTATCTATAACACCTCTGATAAAACCATTTTCAATTAAAAATTTAGATAGTGTTTCATACCATGTTCGAGGCGCCTGCTTGAGTCCATAAAGAGCTTTAAAAAGGAAGTACACAAAGTCCATATGATCTTTGTTCTCGAAACCCGGAGGTTGCTCTACATATACTTCTTCTTCCAGCTCCCCATTCAGGAATGCACTCTTCACATCCATTTGATAAACTTTAAAGTCAGAATGTGTTGTGAATGCCAAAAACATCCTGATGGCTTCAAGTCTTGCTACTGGTGCATAGGTCTCATCATAATCTATTCCTTCTTCTTGAGAATACCCCTTAGCAACCAGTCTGGCCTTGTTCCTCGTAACAATGCCATCTTCATCCAACTTATTCCTGAATACCCATTTAGTGCCAATAACAGATTTGTCTTTAGGTCTGGGTACCAGTTTCCAAACTTTCTGCCTATCAAATTGATTGAGTTCATCTTGCATTGCAATCACCCAATCTGGATCTTCTAGAGCATCTTCAACCTTTTTAGGTTCTTCCTCTGATAGAAAACCAGAGTACATACATTCATTTTCCGTTGCTCTTCTAGTCCTCACACCACTCTCTGGGTCACCAATGATTAATTCAAAGGGATGATCTCTGTTCCATACCCTCTGTCTAGGCAGATTAGCCCTTGATGATTGTCCTTCTTCGTAGTTGTGTTGAGAGCGACTAGCTGATCCTTCTTCACCTCCCCCTGAGTTGCTGCCTTCATTATTTGATGATCCACCAGTTGAGCTAGCAGGTTCAGTAACAGACTGATTTTGAAATACAGACTGTGACTGTGACTGTGTGGTATTACCAACACTTCCACTGCTTTGCTCTGGATTATCAATCTCCGTGTGTTCATGATTATCAGATGCAGCACCAGGTACGTCTTCATCTCCTAAGTAGTATTCTGATAGATTTTCAATTTCCAGAGATTCAGAATTTTTATCATTTTGAAGACTTGGGAGTTTGGTGTCGTCAAACGTTACATTAAGGCTTTCAATGACCTTATGAGTTTCAATCACATATACCCTGTACGTCTTAGACTCCAGTGAGTAACCAAGGAAAATCCCTTCATCTGCTTTAGCATCAAACTTGCCCAGATGTTCATCTTTCAATACATAGCATTTTCCACCAAACACATGAAAGTACTTCAGTGATGGCTTTCTGTTGGTCATAATCTCATAGGATGTCTTTTCTAGATCTTTATTAATTAGGGTTCTGTTCTGAGTGTAACAAGCTGTGTTGACTGCTTCTGCCCAAAAATATGTAGGTAGCTTTGACTGGCTTAGCATTGTCCTTGCTGCTTCAATCAAAGTCCTATTTTTCCTTTCTACCACTCCATTCTGCTGTGGAGTTCTTGGGGCTGAGTATTGTCTTGAAATTCCTTGCTCCGTGCAGAATTCATTTAGAACTGCATTTCTGAATTCAGTTCTGTTAGGTCCAAATGTGTTGTAGAGGGGGGGTGAATACAACTTTACAAATTTAAGAAGCAATAAATGCAATGTAATAAATGAACATACTGATTCAAGGAATATATGTTTTATATATATCTTGAAAAGGTTGCTACAACATTCATTACAAAGTACATCAGAAGTAAAGAGGGTAGTAAATGATACTAAGCTCGGTGAATATACTCTCTCTCTTTTACAAGTGTTTTTCTCGAAAATATTGCTCTCTCTCTAAATAAAACACAAGTACTTCTATTTATACTACTTGTAATCTATGTCCTGTAGACTTCAAAGACTAAGATGTACGTGGCCCAATGTTGTCCACATAAATCTTATCTTATCTTGAAAGCTTGGAAATCTGCCAATTAGATGATGTCATGTGTCATGTTGAAACTGCCCTCCATGTAGAATATCTACTTGAGAATTTCTACTTGGCCATCTCGAATATCTAAGTAGAATTTCTACATAGGAATGTTCTACTTGGCTATCTCGAACATCTAAGTAGAATTTCTACATAGGAATGTTCTACTTGGCTATCTCGAACATCTAAGTAGAATTTCTACATAGGAATGTTCTACTTGGCTATCTCGAACATCTAAGTAGAATTTCTACATAGGAATGTTCTACTTGGCTATCTAGAACATTTTGCACTTAGAGAAATTCTGGGCTTCAACTTGAAACTTCAATGCAACATCTTGAACTTGTGATTTCTTTATGTCTTCCATATTCTTCAACAAGCTCTTGAACCTGGATCTCTATTACTGACATAAACATGCTATCAATGTCCTGACACTTGATGCAATGGTCTGATTCATAAGTGACTAGTCTTGATAGTGTTTCTGCTTCTTGAATAGATTACCATATTCGATTAGTAATGTGGCTTTCCAAATATTGCTTTCCTTCTTGTTCACTTGAAATCAATTAGTCTTATTGATACTGATTGCTATGATCTTGAATCTTTAGGTTACAAATCACTGAGGCATGAACAACTCTGACTTGAACTTCTTTCAATGATTTCTTCTTTATTTGATCATAGTTAACATGTTGAATTGTATCAATTACACTGTCTTCATTTAGCATTGATTTCTTTGTGGCTTCAAGTTCTTGATTGTCTTCTGGTTAAGTATCTTTTCTTTTAGTTGAGTTACATAAGTTATAGTGTTACAAGTTTAGACACTCTGCCTTTCAATCTCCCCCTATTTGATAGTCTAACAATGACATTCAAATTAACAAAGGGATAACTCAACTAAACAATGAGACGAGAAAAAGATAAATAACATTACTATCTTGTTTGAATTACAACTGAAATAAACTTGAAAACAATTCAAAGAGCTAGAATAAATAAGACTTAAGCTAGACAGAAAAATTTGAACTTCGAATTAAAGATCATTTGAGTGATTCCTATCACCTGGATTATTTCAAACCTTTCAGTCAAACTTATATCACCTTATTGGATCCACTCTGATTCACGGTTACAGTATGGTACGTTAGCCTATCTCGCATACCGTGATCAGGTGAATTTTCCTCAAGTGAGTTAAAGCAACCAAAAAGATATGAAGTTTTTCCAACTTCAAGTTCACACCACTCTGACCGTTAATTCTAATTCCGTCTCTTCTTCCTAACGTCTTCAGCTTGGCGCTTCTCTTCCTTCAACCTTTTGCGCCTTTCCTTCTGTTGTTGTTCTTTCTTGTAAACTGGATCATGAAGTTGCTTCCACCTTGCATTCAACAGACTTATCGCTTCCATTTCTAAAGGATTCCTGGGCTCTGGATAAGGATGCCTGAAAAGCCTTCTGAGTTTGTCCACCTCCTGAGTAGTTCTGATCTTTGGAATGTCCTCAAAATTTTTCATTATGAGCTGTGACTTCCAATGAGACTTATCAGCCTTAAACTGACAGTAGATCATTTTAGGGTAGCCCTTAACACGGTTAGTATTGTGGACACTAGCCGCATCTCGCTCCATTCTCTTCTTTTCCACTACTACTTCAGATAAGAACTTCAGGAGTCTCTGCTTCTCATCTACATTCTCATTCTCCACTTCGCCCCATTTGAATACTTCTATAACTCTCTCCAGAAAAGCAGCATCTTGAGTCTGCAGCAACCATTTCCTACTCATATGTAACAATGTTTGATTTTGGTCTGCGTCTATGAATGCTAAAGCATCAGCTGTGTCATCATCATATGAGTGTATCCAGTATACACTATCTCTCCCTGGAACACCAACTGCCTCCCTTATTTCTCCTTGTTCCAGAGATCCAGAAGGAAGAGTCAGAGCTTCATCTACATTCTTAACAGCTTGTAGAATATTCCACTTTCTTTCAATTAGCTCCAGCTCAATCTTTACATTGTCTAGAGGGTTTGGAGCAATAATGTCACACTTCCAGATTTCATTGCTCATCTTGAATATGACCCTCTCAATGAACTCCACTGGCTTCTCCTTGATGTCAGAAGTGAATCCCTTACTCATCATTTGCCTACAGACAGCTTTTAGGGATTCTACCGGTAGAGCCATTAGATCATTTTCATCTAAACTAACCCTCTTCATCTTTCCATCAACTACCATCCGGACAACATCAGGATTTGCTGAGAATTCTGGTCCCTTGTCCTCTGCTAGCTGCATTAACTGATCTCTATATAGAATGCTAAGCTCCTCAGCTTGAGAATATTGAATTTTTGTTGCTAGCAAGAACAACTCTGACGCAGATCTTCTCGAGATGAATTGATCATCCACATACAAGAAAGATGTCGGGACTCCTTCGACTAAAGACAAGATGACCTGCCATTCCTTAACCATTGCATTATATCCAACTCTGACTTTTGAGATCAACCTTTTCAAAGCATTTATGTAGTCAACAATCAGTGGATTCTGCAAGTTCAAGTTGTAGAACAAGTCTTCCGCCTCTTTGTTATGAGTTCCTTTTGTACAAACTCCCGATAGAATCTTCCTTGCATCATCCCATTTCTGTCCTATCCTTTTCTTGTCCAGATCTACTTGAGGATCAGCTAACCTTGCAAGCTCATGATCATACTGTTTCTCCTTAAGCTCCGCTTTCTTTTCAAGAAAAACAGCCTCATCCTGCATCATCTTCATTTTATAGAATTGAGCTTGTTCCAAGGCCAGCTGTTGGGCTTCTAGAGTTTCCTTATCAACAGGTATTTCTTCAGGCTGTCCGGAAGACATTCCAGCACCTCCACCTTGTTCCTTCAAAGATCTTCTAATAGCATGTGCTAACGGAACATCCTCCATATCAGAATCTGAATCAAGTACTGCATGTGCCTTTTCCTGATGACGACTCAAGTCAATGAATGGCTCTTCTTGTTCAGCCACCACTGCCTTACCCTTCCTCTTTCTTTGAGCCTCCTCATCAATTACTGGCTCATTTTCTTTGACAAGATCAGTCTGTTCTTCAATTTCTTCAATAATTAGCGACTGCTGTCTCGTCTCTTTTCCACTCTCCCCCTTAGGTGAGTTATCCTGACCATCACCCTTCTCTCCAGATCCACCAGTAGCATAGGAACCACCAAAACCAGAACCCGAGGGTCTAGCTCCACTGGCACCGCCAGCACCACCAGCACCACCAGCATCATCAGTATCAGGGGGAGCCTGAGTAGTTTGATCGTCAAAGCACTCTGGGGGAACAAAGCTCCTAACTGCATACAACATTCTGCTTATCTCCGTTGCCATTGTATGCATTATGCCTTCCACTGCTCCCATCCTATCATAAAGAGTGCTACCCAAGACACCACCAGCATGGCCCAAGTCATTTACCTTGTTTGCCAAATCATCGAATGTTGTTGCTTGACTTGCCATTCGTGCTGCGTAGTCATCTAGAGCGCGCTTGTTGTCACCAACGTGGATCCCTAACTGCCCCATTGACTGTCCAAACTGCTTTATTTCATTTTCCATTGTTGTCATACGAGTGTGAAGATTGTCAAGATTAAGGGACGGTGTTTGGCTTGGGTGTCCTCGCTCTAAAAATCGTTCTGTTACTGTTTGTCGCTCGGTTTCGGGCCTTAAAAATGAAGGTCCCTCACTCCCTAAACGCTCACACACACTCCCTGTCTCACGCTCGTGTATGTCTTCAATAATATTCCTGAAAGTGAAAGCAGTACCTGCAGAAACTGGATAAGTAAAGTGAGTAGCAGTTATGGGATCTGTTTCTGTCATATCCTGAGGTGGAATCTCAGGTTGAGAGGCTGCAGAGTGTTCTAGTACAACATCAGAACCGATCCTCTCTGCAGCATCAGTATGTACCGGTGAAGGTACTTCTGAAGCAATGAAAGCTTCAGGCCTTTCTGAAGCAACAGGCTCTTCAGAAGGCTCCAGATCCTCACCAAGATTCTTAGGTGTAGAATGTGCAAAGGTAGAACCACTCTCGTGAGGTGGAGTGGGTGTGAATGACATTCTAGGTTTGGACTGGGCTGAAGAAGTTGCAGCATGTGAAAATTTGGCTTTCTTCCGAATAACTAGTTGCACTTCGGGGTCACTCTCCGAGCTCTCACCTAAATCTACAGATGCCAGCCTTTTAACTCCCGTCAGCAAGGGTGAAATGGAAGAATCAAGAGTTTCAGACTCAGAGTCAGAAATATAGCTCGCACCCTGGGATAGATCCTGCGGGCTAGCAGAATCTTGGGCAATGGAATCAGATTTAGATGAAGAAGTAGCAGTAGTGTGAACAGAGAGTTGCTCTTGTTCATAGAAATTACCTCCTTCATTACCTTGGTCAGCAAAGGGATCAGGATCAGCATGAGGAGTAGTTGGTCTTTCCCTTTGACCGTGAGAGTGGCCATCATCATCTTCATCACTTTGAGGCTCTTCAGGAATCCCTTGAAATGCGTCAGCATGTGCAGATGGATTCTGAGCATGTGAAGAGACGTGCGAGGTTCCCGCCATAGTAGTAATACCTGCATCATACTGAAGCCACACTTGAATATTAGCAGGAATAATCAGTGCTTTAGTGTGATGTTTATCCTGGTTCGCAATTGTTGTGAGTGACTTGGTGCCCATGCCAAGTGATGCAGATGTTTGACTCGATGCAAATGCCTGTCTTACAGCTAAAGCATTAGTTGGTACTAAATAATTAATGAGCATTTGTAAGAAACGAGGATACCAGCATACAACATTAGTAGTTGCAAGGTTTCTGTTTTCAGATGATCCCATTGTAGCCACTATTTCGGAAAGAACGATTCTTCCATAATTAATGTCCAGTTCACGGGCTAGGGAAACTGCAAAGATCTGTATGGGAATTGGAATCTGATGATAATCTTTTTCGCGCGGCCGAAAACATCTCGTGATGGCCTCGAAAAAGTAATTCCATTCCACCTGGAAGTATTGTTTCTGGATGGCGCCAGCTAAGATCCGTCCAGAAGGAGGATAGCATCCAATCTCCTCAAAGAATTTGAGACGATCTGCCGTTGAAGGTTCAGGGTCATAAACATCTTTAACTGGAAATCCCAGAACCCTGTTGAACACTTCCTCCGTTACTTCATATTCCTGACCCGCCAAGGTAAACCTGAAACCATAGGGGGTATTTTTGCTCCCAAAAGTAACCGCACTAGTCCATAATTGCTGTAAAGCATCATGGACGAGTGTTGGTTTAGCAGTAAAAGCAACACTAGCCTTGGAGTACAAATTAAGAAATCGTATCCAAAACTTGAAGCGCGGGAGATGATCACCAATTTCCGTACTAATGTTATAAAAATTATTTTTCGCAAGAATAAATTGGTGAGCCATCTGTAAAATAATTTTCCTTGAGTTAATGTGATATTTTGAAAAGAAACAAGTAACGTAAATACGTAAGGAAAAAAAATGTAATCTAATTAATTCCTTTTAGAGAATCGAGAAGATGAACAGCCGATTTGAACTAAACTACGGAATTAATTATAATCAAAATCAAAACAACCAAAATCCAGTCCAGTAAATAATGCGACCCCAAATCAGTGATATAAAAACTAAACTGTGTTTGTAAATAACCGTGATAGTTATGTGTATATGTGTGTATATGACAAACTGAACAGATGAACAGACGAGTCCAAATACACAATAATCAGGGCAAACAGAGAATAGTAAATATAAAACGGGCAGCAGTTCGAGATATGTAAGAGTTTTAACACAACTCGAATGAACAGGGCAATGACTGTTTGAAATCGCAAGGAGGGAGGGTGGGGGCTGTAAAAATTTAGGGTTAAAACAATTAGGTAAAAGTGAAAAGAAAGACGGGTTAATGTTGTATATATAGGCATATATGTGCAAAGACGAGAATATCCCTGTGAAAAAGGAAAAAAAACATTAAGTACATACAGGGGAACATCAAGTCGAACACTATCTCGAACATCTAAGTCGAAATTCGAGATGAGTTTCGAGATAGGAGCTATCTCGAACATCAAGTCGAATATTCGAGATAAAGTTCGAGATGACACTAACTCGAACAAATTATCACTTGATCAATTAATACAGCTGAATAAACCCACCAGGGAATCCTATCTCGAATATTAAGACAAAATTCCAAAGAAAATGAGTAAAATTTCAAGTACAAACCTGGGAATACTATCTCGAACATCAAGTCGAATATTCGAGATAATGTTCGAGATGGGACTCAAGTCGAACATCAAGTCGAACATCAAGTCGAATATTCGAGATAAAGTTCGAGATGGGACTCAAGTCGAACATCAAGTCGAATATTCGAGATAATGTTCGAGATGGGACTCAAGTCGAACATCAAGTCGAATATTCGAGATAATGTTCGAGATGGGACTCAAGTCGAACATCAAGTTGAATATTCGAGATAATGTTCGAGATGAGACTCAAGTCGAACATCAAGTCGAATATTCGAGATAATGTTCGAGATGGGACTCAAGTCGAACATCAAGTCGAATATTCGAGATAATGTTCGAGATGGGACTCAAGTCGAACATCAAGTCGAATATTCGAGATAATGTTCGAGATAGAGATTAACTCGAACAATTTCCCAGACTTGGAAAAAAAAATTTCGAATATTCTTCCCAGACTCAGAATTTTCAAAATTTTTAATTTTGAAGATAGTCATAATAATTTGGCAATTTTTGCAATAAAAACAACAATTAAAATTTTGCCAAATTAAGATAAACATCAATTCAAGGATTTTTATCAAAGCAAATAATAAAAACATTCCTTGACAATTCTAAGGCCTCTTAAATTAAACAACATTACATGAAAAACACAGGTAAATTCATCTAAAAATCATAAAAAAAATTAGAATAATATGAATTTAACTCTCCCTATGATCATGCAATCATACCAGCATAAATTCAAAGATTTAACTAATAATTACACATAAAACACAATGAATTCATGTAAAATAACACAACATGCATCCTAAAATACTCATTACTTAATCATTTTAAAGTCTAAGTCCATAATGATTAATTAGCATGCAGAAGTGATATTTTGAGCAATTGTAGAGATTATTTACATATGTTTTCAACTTTGTATCAATAAAATAGGCAAATGACAAGACTAAAAACATATGTTCATGATTAAAAACTGAAATTTTGCAGATAGCAGAAATCACTAACTTGTGTTAAGCATTCCCAATTCACCAACCAACCTATTGAATGTTACTTCATCAAGAGGTTTAGTGAATATATCTGCAATTTGTTGCATTGTGGGCACAAAATGTAGCTCCACAGTCCCCTCCTCGACATGTTCTCTAATGAAATGATACCTGATATCTATATGCTTGGTTCTTGAATGGTCTACAGGATTGTTGGTCATGGCAATGGCACTTGTGTTGTCACACATGATTGGAATCTTTTTGTGCTCTATGCCATAATCTTTCAATTGGTTCCTCATCCACAGTATTTGAGCTACACAGCTTCCAGCAGCAATATACTCAGCTTCAGCAGTAGAAGTAGATACTGTGTGTTGCTTTTTGCTTTGCCAGGACACCAATCTTCTGCCAAGAAATTGACATGCACCAGATGTGCTTTTTCTATCAATCCTGCAACCTGCATAGTCTGAATCCGAATAGCCAATTAGATTAAAACTTGTATCTCTTGGGTACCAAATCCCTAGATTTGATGTTCCCTTGAGATACCTAAAGATTCGTTTGACGGCTATGAGATGTGATTCTCTAGGATCCACTTGGAACCTTGCACACAAACAAGTTGCGAACATAATATCGGGTCTACTTGCAGTTGAATAGAGGAGTGAGCCAATCATACCTCGATAGCTTGTGATGTCAACTGGTTTACCTGATTTGTCTTCATCAAGCTTCGTGGCTGTTGCCATGGGAGTCTTAGCTGTTGATGCATCTTCTAGATTATACTTCTTGAGTAAATCTTTGATGTACTTGGACTGACAGATAAGGATTCCATCTTTTCTTTGACTGATCTATAATCCAAGGAAGAAGGACAGCTCTCCCATCATGCTCATCTCATACTTATCCTGCATTAACTTGGCAAATTTCTCGCACAAGCGCTCATTAGATGACCCAAAAATAATATCGTCCACATAGACTTGAACAAGTATTAAATCACTTTTTACATTTTTATAGAACAATGTTTTATCAATTACTCCCCTAGTAAAACCACTTACAATTAAGAACAAGGATAGGGTTTCATACCATCGTCTTGGGGATTGTTTGAGGCCATAGACAGCTTTGAAGAGAAGGTACACAAAATCTACAAGCTCTGGATCAACAAAGCCAGGTGGCTGTTCCAGATATACTTCTTCTTCTAGCTCTCCATTCAGGAAGGCACTTTTCACATCCATCTGAAAAACCTTGAAGTTCTTGTGTGCTGCAAAGGCCAAGAACATCCTGACTACCTCAAGTCTTGCAACTGGAGCATAGGTCTCATCATAATCAATACCTTCTTTTTGAGAATAACCCTTCGCTACCAAACGAGCCTTGTTTCGCGTTACAAGTCCGTCTTCATCCAGTTTATTTCTGAATACCCACTTAGTTCCAATTACTGATTTGTTCTTCGGTCGGGGTACCAGCTTCCAAACTTTCTGCCTTTCAAACTGATTGAGCTCTTCTTGCATTGCAATTACCCAATCAGCATCACCAAGAGCTTCTTCTATTTCTTTAGGTTCAAGCTTGGATAAGAACCCAGAATATAAGCAAATATTAGCCATGTCAGCTCTTGCAGTTCTTCTAGTAGTCACACCAGCATCTGGATCACCAATTATTAATTCAAACGGATGGTCTCTACTCCATACTCGTTCTCTTGGAAATTGTCTTGATGATTCAGCTTGACTTTCTGAGTTGTTGTGTTGACTACTTGTTGTATTTCCACTAACTCCCCCTGAGTTAGTGCCAGCTCCTACAGAACTAGTGTCATCTCGTCTTGAGCCTTGAACGCTTGTCCTTGAGCTGCTATTTACTCCCCCTGAGTTGTTACAGGATCGTGCGGAAGAAGTTTCTTCTGATCTTGTAGGATTCGATTGTTCATTAAGCTCAGATGTTTCTTCACGAACACTTGGAACATTTGAAATGATAACCAACTCAGGTTCATCTTCAAGTTCATCTAAGTCCAGATTCTGAAATTTAAGGGACTCTGGTTCACTAGAATCTTTAGATATTGATGGGAGTTTGGTATCGTCGAATCTGACGTTGTAGCTTTCAGTCACTTTTCGATCATTCACTAAGAATACCCGATAAGCTGCCACCACATCTGTAGAATAACCAACAAAGATTCCTTCTCGAGCTTTTGCTGCAAATTTTCCTAGATTTTCATTATCTATAAGCACATAGCATTTAGCTCCAAAGACATGAAAGTATTTGATTGTAGGTCTTCTGTTATTCATTAGTTCACATGGTGTCTTTTCTTTATCTTTTATGATCAGGGTTCTATTCTGAGTGTAACACACTGTACTCACTGCTTCGGCCCAAAAGTAAAGAGGAAGTTTTGAATCATACAACAATGTTCTTGCTGCTTCAACCAAAGTTCTGTTCTTCCTTTCAACTACTCCATTTTGCTGTGGAGTTCTCGGGGCTGAGTACTGACGACGTATTCCCTTAGATACACAGAAGCCATTCAGCACTGCATTCTTAAATTCAGTACCGTTGTCTGTTCTAATCGTCTTTACAGTAAGTGTTGAAACATTCTCAATTTGAGTGATGTGATTAATGATTAGGAAAGGTACTTCGTCTTTCGTCATTGCGAACAATACCCATGTATACTTGGAGAAGTCATCCACGATTACCAAAGCATATCTTTTCCTAGATAAGGATAGGACATTCACTGGGCCAAACAAATCCATATGAAGAAGTTGTAAAGGCTCAGTGATACTAGAAATTTCTTTACTTTTATGTGATGCTCGCTTTGACTTTCCCATTTCACAAGCTTCACAGAGTCCTTTAGGAGCAAACTCCATCTGTGGTAGATCTCTCACTAATTCTCGCCTCGCGAGAGCATTCATCGTTTTGAAGTTTAAGTGAGATAGCTTTTTGTGCCATAACCAGCTTTCATCATCTGAAGCTTTGCTGTAGAAACAGGTGACTTCATTCTGATTTGCCGAATCCATGTCTGCAACAAAAAGATCTGCCTTACGAACTCCTCTTAAAGCCAATGAACCTTCCTTAATGTGAGTGATTGACACGCCTTTCTTATTGAAGACAATTTCATATCCTTTGTCACAGAACTGACTGATACTCAACAGATTGTGCTTCAATCCCTCAACATAAGAGATATCTTCAATGATGACATTGCCAGTCTTCAGTTTGCCATATCCCTTCGTCACACCTTTGCTGTCATCTCCAAAGGTAACATAAGGGCCATCTTTCATAACCAACTCTGTAAGCAGGGACTTGTTTCCTGTCATATGCCTTGATGCTCCACTATCTAGCACCCATAAGACTTTATTTCTTTTCTGCTTAATGCCCTGCAATGACAGATTGGTTAGGCGTTCTTCGGAACCCAACTTTGATTGGGCCCGGCTTTTCTATAAGATCGATAGTTATCAGGTATAATAACAGGAGATGCACTCTTTTTAACATTACTAGAGCTTTCGACTTTGTCTTTCCCTTTTTCAGACTTGATAGATTTGTCAGTCTTAGGAGAAGGCTTGTCACTCCTAACTTTAGGAGGACTGGCAGTCTTAGCTCTCATATGCTTCTTCTTGACATTAGAACTAGTAGCAGTATTTAGACATGTTTGACTAGTTGCATTCATCAAATTTACAAAAGTTTGCATGACGTTAAAAGTGCATGGCATACAATTAGGTTGACCACATTGTGCATGATTCTGATGCATGTTATTCATTGTATGTGGTACAGGCATGGCATGTGAAACAGGAATATTCACGTTAGATTTACATGCATAAGAAAGATGTTCAGTAGATTTACAGTGATAACATGCTTTCTTTACTCGTTCTGCCTTAACCTCCTTTATGCCCTTTTCCTTTTTACCCTGATTCTTAATGGCCTTAGCTCCTAATCCTGGTCTAGATTCTTCTCTAGGGGATTTGATTTTAACTTGTTTAATAGGAGTTATCGGTTGTTCTCTCTGGCGATCTTCCATCTCTAACTCATATCTAACTAATAATTCAGTCTCTTCTTCTTCTTGAGGAACGAAGTGTTTAAAGATAGGTTTGACAGTGGATTTAAGAATGCTAGGTATTTCATTTTTAATCTTACTTGAACTAGTATCTATAGGTCTTTTTCCATCCTTCTTTGATAAGTTAGAATAGTCAAGTCCTACACCTACTCCAGTTATCTTCTTAAATGTTCCACTATCAACATTCAATTTACTAGCTGCTAGTTTATAAGCTTCGCATTTAGTTTCTAACTCAGCTAGTTTATTCCTTAGACATGCTTCTATTTCTTCCTTAAGGTTGAGCTTGTGTTCCAAAGTTTTAATAGAGTCTCTTAGGGAAGTATCTATAGTGCAAACGGCCTCTAATTCTTCCACTTTTGCCTCAAGCATTCTGCATTTGGCAACAATTGTTTTCTGTTCTTTTTGAAAAGTATTTAGGCTTTTGCACAGCATATAGATCTCTTCGCTAAGAGCCCCGTTCTGCACCTTATAATCATCTAGAGACATTTCTTCCTTAAGGGTTAGAACTGGTACCTCCGGTTCATCTGACGTTTCAGCCATGAGGGCAAAGTTTGCTGTATGAGTAACTTCTTCCTCATCTGAATCATCCCACGCTCTTCCTTCTGTGACAACTAAAGCTCTTTTTCCATGTCTTTCCTTCACCAGGGCCTCATACTTGCTTTTGAGGGCTTCATAAGTTTCTTTTGGATATGTCTGTTTAGGCTTCTTGCAATCTGTAGCAAAGTGTCCAGCTTCACCACAGTTATAACATTTGAACTTCATTTTGAAATCCAAAGGAGATTTGTAGTTGGTACTCTTGCCTTTGCCTTTGTAACCTTGAGAACTACCACCACCCCTAGTAACCCGATAGTAAGATGAAGATTTACTCTGCGGTCGGTTACTCTTTCTGAATCTTATATTGCTGAACTTCCTTGCCATGTATGCCACGACACTGTCATCCATATTGTCCAGCTCTTCTTGGGTGAAGTAGTCGTCATCACTATTTGATGTGCACTCATCATCATTTTCAACTTGAGGTGATGCAGGTGATGACCTAGGCTTTTCTGCAACCATTGCCTTTTTAGACTCTACCTCATCAGCAACTAACCCTGATGCAGCTTCTTTTCCTCTTGAATCATTATCCCATGCTTGATCTTGAAGTGTTTCCAGCTCATAGGTCTTTAGAATTCCATAGTATTCTTCCAGAGTTGTTGTGTGCAAATCTCTGGTTTCTCTAACAGCATAGACTCTATGTTCAATACTTTTTGGCTGGTTCCTCAGATATCTCGTATTGACTTCAACCACGGGGAGAGTTACACCTCTCAGATTCAAATCCAAAACCAACTGACTGAATCTTAGATAGACATCGGTTATACTTTCTCCTTTTCTTATTCTGAAAGTGTCATACTCCATCTTGAGTATAAGTGTTTTGTTGCTTCTGACCTCAGAGGTACCTTCCATGACGACCTCTAGCTTGTCCCAAATCTTCTTTGCTGTAGTTAGTCCTTTAACTACATTAAACATCTCATGATCTAGGGATTCCATCAGTGTTTGTCGAACGGATGTGTCGAAAGATATCTGCTCCTTATCAGCATCTGAAAAGTCTACTGCCTTCTTCGGCTCAGACCGTTGTGGTACAACCACATCTCCTTCCATATGCTCAGGAACAACAACCATTGGTACAAATTTACCTTTATCGAGAACTTCCAGATATTCAGGATTGACGGACTCAAGGTAAAGTTTCATTCTCAACACCCATTCTTCATAATGATCTCGGTCGAACATTGGAATCTTGAAATTGTTTTTAGGTGCCATCTAATTGTGGATTTAAAGTAAAGATAATAAACTTTTCTTATTACTTGAGTAGTAATTAAAAGAAAATTAAATTATCTCAAAATAAATCAAACTTTAAATTTTGATCACCAAAAAAAATTTCTAAGTACCAGGACAAGGCTAAGTAGAATATCTATGTAGAACTTCTGCCTAAGTCGAAATTCTCCAAGTCGAAATTTTCTAAGTCGAACTTTTGTCCAAGTAGAATATCTTAAGTCGAATATTCAAGTAGAATATTCAAGTAGAATATTCAAGTAGAATATTCAAGTAGAATATTCTATGTAGAACTTTTGCCTTGGATAAAATTTGCTGCTGGTCACTTATCACACTTTTTGACTTTTGTGGTTTTTCTCACCCAACTCACCTAACACACGTGCAAGGTACTGAATATCTTCTGTAATACTTTTTGCTATGAGATATATGTCAAATCAAAAGCCAATAACACCTTTTTGTCTTTTTGAAAAGGAAATCAAAAAGTTGCTGGGTTTGTCTTCTTTAACAAGAATAATGATGAACACTCAAGAACACCAAATATCAAAGTACCCAGATTAATTCACAAAAATTATCTAAGATCCATCCAAGCTAATTAATCACACCTGGAGTATTTAAATAATTTTTCGGATGAGTTTTCACTAGAAACAAATTAAGGCCCACTTTTCGAGACAAATTGAAAAGTAGTTCTGGAAGATGAAAACTCACAATTCTTCTACCAAACACAAGGATCTATGTTTTGTATATTAAACATGAAGCTCTGATACCAATTGTTAGGTCCAAATGTGTTGTAGAGGGGGGGTGAATACAACTTTACAAATTTAAGAAGCAATAAATGCAATGTAATAAATGAACATACTGATTCAAGGAATATATGTTTTATATATATCTTGAAAAGGTTGCTACAACATTCATTACAAAGTACATCAGAAGTAAAGAGGGTAGTAAATGATACTAAGCTCGGTGAATATACTCTCTCTCTTTTACAAGTGTTTTTCTCGAAAATATTGCTCTCTCTCTAAATAAAACACAAGTACTTCTATTTATACTACTTGTAATCTATGTCTTGTAGACTTCAAAGACTAAGATGTACGTGGCCCAATGTTGTCCACATAAATCTTATCTTATCTTGAAAGCTTGGAAATCTGCCAATTAGATGATGCCATGTGTCATGTTGAAACTGCCCTCCATGTAGAATATCTACTTGAGAATTTCTACTTGGCCATCTCGAATATCTAAGTAGAATTTCTACATAGGAATGTTCTACTTGGCTATCTCGAACATCTAAGTAGAATTTCTACATAGGAATGTTCTACTTGGCTATCTCGAACATCTAAGTAGAATTTCTACATAGGAATGTTCTACTTGGCTATCTCGAACATCTAAGTAGAATTTCTACATAGGAATGTTCTACTTGGCTATCTAGAACATTTTGCACTTAGAGAAATTCTGGGCTTCAACTTGAAACTTCAATGCAACATCTTGAACTTGTGATTTCTTTATGTCTTCCATATTCTTCAACAAGCTCTTGAACCTGGATCTCTATTACTGACATAAACATGCTATCAATGTCCTGACACTTGATGCAATGGTCTGATTCATAAGTGACTAGTCTTGATAGTGTTTCTGCTTCTTGAATAGATTACCATATTCGATTAGTAATGTGGCTTTCCAAATATTGCTTTCCTTCTTGTTCACTTGAAATCAATTAGTCTTATTGATACTGATTGCTATGATCTTGAATCTTTAGGTTACAAATCACTGAGGCATGAACAACTCTGACTTGAACTTCTTTCAATGATTTCTTCTTTATTTGATCATAGTTAACATGTTGAATTGTATCAATTACACTGTCTTCATTTAGCATTGATTTCTTTGTGGCTTCAAGTTCTTGATTGTCTTCTGGTTAAGTATCTTTTCTTTTAGTTGAGTTACATAAGTTATAGTGTTACAAGTTTAGACACTCTGCCTTTCAAGTTCCATTATCTGATCTGATCCTCCGCACAGGCAATCCAGCTTCCACCTCAATCTTTTTAATGTGATCGATTACCATTTGAGGTGTTTCATCCTTAGAATGCAAAAACAACACCCACATGTACTTGGAGTAGTCGTCGACAATCACTAATGCATATTTCTTCTTTGAAACTGACATGACATTAACCGGTCCAAACAGATCCATATGAATCAACTGGAGAGGTTCGCTGATGCTTGACATGTCCTTACTTTTATGTGACGCCTTCTTTGACTGACCCTTTTCACATGCTTCACAGAGTCCTTCTTGGTAGAATTCCATCTGTGGTAACCCTCTCACCAATTCTCTTCTTACTAAAGAATTCATCGCCTTGAAGTTCAGGTGAGATAGTTTTCTGTGCCATAACCAACTCAATTCAGAGGATGCTTTACTGTAGAAACAATTTGCTTCTCCTCTGCTTGCAGTGTTTAAGTCAGCTACGAACAGATTTCCTTTTCTTACTCCTTTAAGAGCAAGCTTTTCATCTTTCCTATTGGTGATCATACACTTTTCCTTCCTGAAGTCCACATTATATCCTTTATCTGTGAATTGACTGACGCTCAGCAAGTTGTGCTTCAGACCGTCAACAAGAGAGATATTTTCAATGATGACATTTCCAACTTCCAGACTACCATATCCCTTAGTAAATCCTTTGCTGTCATCTCCAAAGGTTACAACTGGGCCGGTCTTCTCAATCACATTGGTCAGCAGGGACTTGTCTCCTGTCATGTGCCTTGAACATCCACTATCCAGAATCCACATGACTTTTTCATTAGTATCTATGCCCTGCAACCACAAAGTGATTAAGGTTTCTTTGGAACCCAAACTTGTTTGGGTCCAAGAAATTTAGAGGTTCTTGCAGATGGTGTAACAGGTTCAGTTTTCACATCTTTAAGTTCTACTTTGACTGAACTCGAATCATGTTCCTTTGCCTTGACAGATTTGTCTTTTGGCTTAGGAGATTGAGTCTCCTTCCTAACCTTAGGAGGACTAGCAGTCTTTGCCCTTACCTTTTTCTTATTCATGCTTCTTTCTATGCCTATGCAATTACTAGAAGTAGATGCATTCATCAAATTAAAATAAGCATGCATAATATTAAAAGCACATGGCATACATCCAGTAATACCACAAGGCAAATGAAAACTATTCATGCTAAACATGTTCTGCACAACAGGAATATTAGATTCTACTTTAACCTTATTACATGCATGACTAAGGTGTCCAGCAGAATTGCAATTAGTACACAATTTCCTAGGTGCAGTGGGTGCAGGTGTAGCAGAATTAGCAATTTTAACACCTACTTTCCCATTCCTATTACTATTTGACTTGTTCTTGTTACCACCTAATTCAGTTTTAGCATATTCAGTTTTAACTGGCTCATTAGGTGTAACTTCTTCTACATTATTTTCCTCAACTTCTTTCTCTTTTAACTTATCCTCAACAAGCATTTCTTGTTTCCATACGATAGTTGTTAGTAATTGTGCTCTAGAGACAATACTTTTTATATTTTAAGGAAAATATTTATTATTAAGGATTATGTTTTATTGATTATTATTTATTTATTATGTTTTGTTTACTGCGTAATAAATTGAAAGCATAGTAAATGTCCTTGGAATTTTGATACGTATTCTATATCTTTAAGTATGTGACTTAAAAATGAGATTATATGAATAGTATCTTATTCCTAAAGTTCCCTAGTCGAGTATTATTATTTAAGGACAATAATAATGCACAAAGACTAGTATGTTTCTTGACAGATGACCACATCTCATTGGTCATAGGTATGGGGATACTAAAGTCAAGAACATAAGTGCATGTCTCAATGCATGGCACTGGAATGACCCGCTGTGAGATTCTACATGTTAAGTAAGTGTCATAAGTAATTCTCACTGTGATAATGGTGTAATGATCCTTAGACCTGAAATCATTATATTTCTATACGAGAATTAATATACTTTGATTACATTAAAAGTTACCTTTGACCGGGTGATGATAAAAGTGGACATTGTGTATATTATGAATCGTATGAGAAATATGAATGATCTCGATGGGATTTAATCCTCCTAATTTTAGGAGTGATATTATTGGCCTCTTGTTTGAGTGAGACTATGAAATGCACGGCCGTGCTCAAATGTTGATTTGATTTTAATAGTCTACTCATCGATCAAGAAAATAAAGATTAAATTATGAAGAGGATGACACGAGACATGCCTTGAGTTTAATCTATAATATCAAGATTAAAGGGATTATATTACATGGAACATTATTCACGAAAGACTTAATTGAATCACCGATTTATTATTATTACTTGGGTAGCAATGATGTATTACTAGATGCCGCTCATTGTTTACAATTTTAATTAGATATTAAAATTGTTGCCAACGTAATAATAACCTACAGGGTCACACACAAAGAACGCTTGAAGGAGAAATAATTTAAATTATGAATTTAAATTAAATAAGTAATTTATTTTATTTATGATATTAATTAAGTATGACTTAACTAATTATATAAATAGAATAAATGAATTACTTAAACTAATTCCAAATTTAATAATTAATTAATTAAGTGAGACTTAATTAAATAATTTAGAATTTTGGATTAGTATTAATTATAATTGGATTATAATTAGAAAACTTATACCTCTCTCTATATAATCTCTTTATGGACTGATTTAATAAAAGAGAGATTTTACAAAAACCCTAGCCGCTCTGAGAGAGGAGGAAGATAGAGAGAGAAGAAGTTTTCGGGTGCTAGTACACATCAATCTTTCATGAAAAGTGTTCGTGTCGATACCGTAGAGCGTAGATCGCGAGAGCGGGATACGTGGTGATTAAACAAGCTTTGGACCTCCATTAATCTTCCATTAATGAACTGTTAAAGCTTCTAAAGGTATTTATTCTTTATCTCCGAATTAAATCTTTTGTTTTCGCATGGATCCTGCGGAGGGTTTCGCTATTTTGATTTATTTTTCGCGTTTATTCCGCTGCGTTTGTGTCACGAAACCCTACAATGGCATCAGAGCTACTTGCGAAACGTTTTAATTCGGTTATGTGCTTAACAGTTTTTGATATATAAGCATGTATGCAATCTATCATGATTTTATATTGATATAATATGTATATGTTTATATATATTATGAATATATGATATTCATATGATGTATAATCATGTGATGATTATGTGTGTTGATGTATGTATATGATACATGTTTGTTCTTATTATGAGAATCGTATTCGATACGAATTCTGAAACGGCTGCCGTTGATTTTCTGAAATCTGTGTTCGTTGTCCGATTTTCGCAAACGATATGTATTTTCTGACTGGAATCGGATCACTGAGAAATACTGACTTTGTCAGCTCTGCGTCTGTAAGCCATTAGATATCGTTACAGCCTCCAAAACGGTGATTTATGATTTTCTGAAAATTATTTGATTTTCTAAAATTTTGAGTATATGTATGTATATATTATGAATATATGATATTCATGTAATGTATAATCATATGATGATTGTATGTATCTCTGTATATGTATATATGATATATGCTTATTTTTGTTATGAGAATTGTATATGATACGATTTCTGAAACACCGTCAGATTTGGAGAAATCTGACTGCCGTATCCGATTTTCGCAAACAATATGTGTTTTCGGACTGGAATCGGGGCAATGAACAAAACTGATAGCTTTGCTATCACCGAGGGGTCTGTAAGGCGTTTAACGTCATTAAGGGCCTCGAAATAGCGATTTATTGTCTTCAGAAATCTGTTTTTAATTTTCTGAAATTTCGAAATTTGTTATATATGATTATATGATATGATTATATAATATGAGATATATTATATGTGTTATATGATAGCATGGTGGATGGTTATGGCCTAAAGACCCATAGGATAGTGGTTTTGATTTATGGTTTTGGTTTCTAAATACGACTTGCATGTCGTTTATTTATTGTAATTTAATTATCTCGAATGTAACTCGAGTTCTTCTTGTAATTTCATTAGAATAGTTTTATTTTTATTATTCAATGTAATTATCAATGAAGACTTGCAAACAAGGAGGCGATCCAAAAGGGGATGATGGAGCAATGAAGAAAGAAGACATGTAATAGATAGTATTTTTAAAACCACCATAGACTGACCTTGATATTTCCATTAGCTTGGAAATATCATATAGGATGGGGCCATAACCAAACACGTTTAATTTACGCACATTACATATATGTATATGATTGCATGTATTGGTATGTATGCGTAGATATAATTGAGATGCATGCTTAATATTGATTAATCATGTATGTATTAGATACGACACCCATGCCATGTTTGCTTAAACAAGATAAAATCTGTAACGATTCAAGATTTTAAAATTAACAAACGATCATGAGATTCTTGTGTTTATGAAATATGGATTTTTAAAACACGGAATTAAATATGAATTTTTGATATCTATAATTGGGATTTTCTGACAAAAGCGGATATGCGTATTCGTAAGGCTGATGGGTTTTAAGTGTGACCATTGGTATCCTCCATCTACCTGGGAAATGAATAATTTAAGATGTCGATTTGAAATATTTGGTTCAAGGAAAAATTGAGGATCTCTTTATGATGTGATCATGATCGTTATAAATTTTCTAAAACCCTTAACAAAATATTAAGTTTTACTCGGATGCTTTCCAATGAATGAACACTCATCGAATCCTAGATCGATAAGGGGAAGGACTGTCAGTGGCAGGGGACTCCTATCTATCGTGGTGAGATGCGACGAATATAAACGGTTATATTCGGCCGTTGTATCATTGGGTCTAACTTAACTGAGTCGTCATAATAAGTGAAAATAAACGGTTATATTCAACTATTATGAACTTAGAAGCATAGAGTTTGGTTAAAAGTCTATTAGATAGATAAGATCAATCGTTGTTCACCAAACTATCCAAGAATTATATATGATATAATTGACAACTGTTGTCTACCTAAATAATCATTTTCTAAGGACTTCCAGTGGTTGACTTAGGACATGACGAAATATGGATCTTGGCTCACTAGAAAGAATTATGGGATATACTTTCCAAATTAATAGTAAGGGCTATTAGTTTGATAAAAATAGTGGGAGGTATATGATGATATACCATAATCACTTAAACATAATTAATATTAAATTTGCAATCTAGTTTATTTTAAGCACTTTAATATTGTAGATATCAAATGATAAACACAAACAACTTCTCTATGCGATCAGTTCTTGAGAAGGACAAGTTGACGAGAATATATTTCCTTGACTGACATAGGAGCTTGAGGATCGTCCTCGGGCACCACGATATTAGTCAAATCTCTTCCCCTGCTCTTAAAGTTGAGAATGTAACATGTGCAAATCATAGTGCTTATTGGAAGCAAATTGATGTTGCGACTGATGTTTCATGTCTCATGCTCGCAAATATATGTGCTGAGCTTAAGAAGCAATACAAGCATATAGATGCTTATGAAACGATTGAGCACAAGATATATTTGAAAGGGCACTATACACTTACAAGTAGGGAGAGTGAGACCCGGTTACACCACATGTTCTAAAGATTATAGGGTATAATGAATACCATTGATATTTTGGGTTTCCAGATTGGTCTGGAGACAGTTAGATTTGATCTTACAATCTCTGGACAAATATTATTCTTATTTTGTTATGAACAATGAAGTGAATAAGATTGGTAAAACACCCATTGAGTTGCTAAGCATGTTGAGAACTGCTGAAAGTAATATGATAAATGCATGAACTACTACTATATTGATGGTAAACATAGGGAATGTAAAAGGGAAAGGAAAATGGAAAGACAAGGAGAAGATTTGATCTAGTTCCGTTGTCAAACCAAAGTCCAATCCCTAAAGCAGACTCTAAAGTCTGAATGAGGTGTTGATAAAGAAGACGATTGTCACTTCTGTGGAAAGTTGGGAGACTGGAAATTAAACTGTCATGCTTAATTGGAAGATCGGAAGATGATGATCAATAAGGGTCAAGCTTAAGGTATCGGGTTGGAATTGGAGTAAAGATAGTTGCTCTGGTTCGAGGAACTCGTTACTTAATTTTTGGCCTATAAGGAAAATTTAGAACTTAATAATTGTTATAGCGTGCTTGCAATTGGCAGAGACATTATTTCAGTTTCTTGTTTGGACAAGAAAGGCTTTTTCATTTTATAACAATAGTTGTTTATTCTATTTTGGTGATGAGTCTTATAATGTTGCACATCTAATTAACAATTTATATGTTTTAAAGTGACTCAAATCAAATATTACCTTTGGCACTGTTGTTGAGGCCGTATTAATAAGAAACGCATTTTCAGAATACATAAGGATGCATTCATGGATAAGTTTGATTATGAATCATACAAAAGGATGCGAATCTTAGTTTATTTGGTAAAATGACTAAAGCTCCTTTTACCGGACATGGTGAAGGGATCATTGAATGGGTATGACTTATACATAGTGATGTGTGTGGTCATATGTGTACGATGACAAAAGGTAGATTTTATTAACTTCATAAAATTTACTAATTATTTTAGTAGATACGGATATATGTATCTTTTGAAGAACTAATCTGAATCATTTGAAAAGTTCAAAGACTATAAAGATGAAGTAGAAAATATCAAAGAAAAGTTTTTTGATAGGAGAGATCACACCTTGTTGGACATGGTGCGATCAATGTTGAGTCAATGAATCTTCCAATTAGTTTCTGGGGTTGCACCTTGGAAACGGCTCCACATACACTTAACTATGTTCCTACTAAATTGGTTCAAAAGACTCCTTATAAGATATGGACTGAGCAACGTCACAGCATGTCATTTATAAAATTTTGGGGATGTGAAGCGTTTGTGAAACGTCTAATCTCTGACAAGCTAGGACCAAAATTAGACAAATGTAATTTTGTGGAATACCCAACTGAAACATGGGGTTATTCTTTCTATAATCCTTCCGAGAACAAAGTGTTTGTTGCTCGAACTGCTGAGAGACAGTGGGAGGATAATAGATCTCAATGAATTTTGAGACCCACATGATAACGTTGAACCAGTGGAGGAACCTGGGTAGAATGTACAAGAAAAATAATACTGCTCAAGAAACACAGGTGTTCGTAGGTTTAGTAGGATTCGCCATGAGCCCGAGAGATAATATGGATTTCTCTTGACTCAAGATGGTGATGTGATGCTTGTGGATGAAGATGAGTCTCTCACCTACCTAGATACTATAAACATTCCAGATTCTAAGAGATGGCTGGATGCCATTAAATCTGAGATGGAATCCATGTATACTAATCAAGTATGGACTTTGGTTGATCCACCTGAAGGGGTAAAACCTATAGGGTGCAAGTGGGTTTTCAAGAAGAAGACCGACATGGATGCTAATGTACAGACCTATAAGGCACGATTGGTGGCAAAAGGTTTCAATAAAATTCATGGTATTGACTATGATGAGACCTTTTCACCAGTTGTTATGGTCATGTCCATCAGGATTTTGCTTGCTATAGCTGCTTACTATGACTATGAAATCTGGCAAATGGATGTCAAAACCGCTTTCTTAAATGAGAGCCTTGAAGAAGATATGGATGTGTACATGACACACCCTAAGGGTTTTGTTGATCTAAAGGATGCTGGAAATGTATGTAAGTTGCGTCGATCCATTTATGGATTAAAGCAGGCATCGAGGAGATGGAACATTTGTTTTCATGAAACAGTCAAAAAGAGTTTGACTTTATTCAGAATGAAGATGAAACTTGTGTTTACAAGAAGTTTAGTGGGAGCCATGTGGCATTCCTAGTATTATATGTTGATGATATATTACTAATAGGGAATGACATTCCTTCTCTACAGACTGTGAAGACTTGGTTGAGAAATAATTTCTCAATGAAAGACTTAGGCGATGTGACATATATATTAGGGATCGAGATCTATAGAGATAGATCAAGGTGATTGATCGGCCTAATTTAGAGTACATACATTGACAAAGTTTTGCATCGATTTCAAATGCAAAGAGACTAAAATGGATATGTCCCAATTTTTCATGGGATAGTGATCTCAAAATAAAATTTGTCCTAAATCATTGGATGATAGGGACTGCATGAGTAAAATTCCATATGCGTCAGCAATTGGTTTTATAATGTATGCAATGATATGTACTTGTCCTGATGTCTCGTATGCTTTAACCATGATGAGTAGAAACCGATCTAATCCAGGTGAAGGTCACTGGACGACAGTCAAGAATATTCTTAAGTACTTAAAGAGGACTAAAGATTCATTCTTGTTATATGGAGGAGATGTGAAGCTAGTTGTAAGAGGTTTCAATGATACTGGTTTCTAGACAGATAACGATAATTTAATGTTTCTGTCTGGCTTTGTGTTTTATTGAGATGTTGTATGCTGGAATGGTTCACAGCAAAGACAATTGTTGATTTTACAATAGAACCTGAGTATATTGATGCTTGCGAAGCAGCCAAGGAGGCTGTTTGGGCATGTACTTAGGAGATATCACCTAATTAATGAGATTAATGATCAAGGAGATATACATATATGTAAAGTGCATACTAATAATAATATTGCAGACCCACTGACTAAGCCTTTGTCGCAGCAGAAGCATGAAAGTCACACTAGATTCATGAGTATTGGATACTTGGGTAATTGGCTCTAGTGCAAGTGGGAGATTGTTAGTAATTGTGCTCTAGAGACAATACTTTTTATATTTTAAGGAAAATATTTATTATTAAGGATTATGTTTTATTGATTATTATTTATTTATTATGTTTTGTTTACTGCGTAATAAATTGAAAGCATAGTAAATGTCCTTGGAATTTTGATACGTATTCTATATCTTTAAGTATGTGACTTAAAAATGAGATTATATGAATAGTATCTTATTCCTAAAGTTCCCTAGTCGAGTATTATTATTTAAGGACAATAATAATGCACAAAAACTAGTATGTTTCTTGACAGATGACCACATCTCATTGGTCATAGGTATGGGGATACTAAAGTCAAGAACATAAGTGCATGTCTCAATGCATGGCACTGGAATGACCCGCTGTGAGATTCTACATGTTAAGTAAGTGTCATAAGTAATTCTCACTGTGATAATGGTGTAATGATCCTTAGACCTGAAATCATTATATTTCTATACGAGAATTAATATACTTTGATTACATTAAAAGTTACATTTGACCGGGTGATGATAAAAGTGGACATTGGGTATATTATGAATCGTATGAGAAATATGAATGATCTCGATGGGATTTAATCCTCCTAATTTTAGGAGTGATATTATTGGCCTCTTGTTTGAGTGAGACTATGAAATGCACGGCCGTGCTCAAATGTTGATTTGATTTTAATAGTCTACTCATCGATCAAGAAAATAAAGATTAAATTATGAAGAGGATGACACGAGACATGCCTTGAGTTTAATCTATAATATCAAGATTAAAGGGATTATATTACATGGAACATTATTCACGAAAGACTTAATCGAATCACCGATTTATTATTATTACTTGGGTAGCAATGATGTATTACTAGATGCCGCTCATTGTTTACAATTTTAATTAGATATTAAAATTGTTGCCAACGTAATAATAACCTACAGGGTCACACACAAAGAACGCTTGAAGGAGAAATAATTTAAATTATGAATTTAAATTAAATAAGTAATTTATTTTATTTATGATATTAATTAAGTATGACTTAATTAATTATATAAATAGAATAAATGAATTACTTAAACTAATTCCAAATTTAATAATTAATTAATTAAGTGAGACTTAATTAAATAATTTAGAATTTTGGATTAGTATTAATTATAATTGGATTATAATTAGAAAACTTATACCTCTCTCTATATAATCTCTTTATGGACTGATTTAATAAAAGAGAGATTTTACAAAAACCCTAGCCGCTCTGAGAGAGGAGGAAGATAGAGAGAGAAGAAGTTTTCGGGTGCTAGTACACATCAATCTTTCATGAAAAGTGTTCGTGTCGATACCGTAGAGCGTAGATCGCGAGAGCGGGATACGTGGTGATTAAACAAGCTTTGGACCTCCATTAATCTTCCATTAATGAACTGTTAAAGCTTCTAAAGGTATTTATTCTTTATCTCCGAATTAAATCTTTTGTTTTCGCATGGATCCTGCGGAGGGTTTCGCTATTTTGATTTATTTTTCGCGTTTATTCCGCTGCGTTTGTGTCACGAAACCCTACAATAGTATCTTCGTCTAAGGGTTCTGAGAGTGGGAGCTTAAAGATAGGATTACTACTTTTCTTAATGACAAAAGGAACATTTTCATTTTCTAATAAAACAGTACTAGAAGCATTGAAAGTTATATTCCTTTTATCCTTTTTCTTATTCCTTTTATGTTCATCGTAGTTAAAGCCTATACATGTCTTATTATCTAAGCCCTGCTTATCCATTATGTCTTTAGCAATATTAGTTGAGTTCTTAAAAGCTTCCAATTTTAACTCTAGCTCAGAAATCTTAGCCATAAGTGCTGTCTCAATCTCTGCATTATAGATAACCTTATTCTCTAAATATTCATTTCTTTCCTTAAGGTCATTAACTATGATTCCTACAAGCTCTAGTTGTTCCTTTCCAGATTCTAACTTTTTAATCTTCGCAACTAGTCTAGCATTTTCTGCTTCAGAAGCTAGCATGCTTGTATGAATGTTAAACATCTCTATACTCAAGTCATTAACAGTATTTTTATATTTAGATAGAGACATATCTACAGTGGTGAGAATAGGTACCTGTGCTGATGATGGAGATTCTTCTGAAGTGTCTGCCATTAATGCAAGATTTCCATATTCTTCTTCTTCAGAATCTGTGTCATCCCAGCTTCTACCTTCAACAATGTAAGCCTTGCCTTGTTGTTTTGCAACCAAAGCATCCAATCTCTGTTTCAACTTCTCATTCTCCCTTTTCAACTCATCATAGCTTTTCTTCTCGTAGAAACTCTTCTTCTCATAAACCTTCTTGTCTTTTGCTTGTCTTGGTCTCTTACATTCAGTGGCGAAATGCCCTAGTTCATTGCAGTTGTAGCACCGGAACTTACTACGGTCTACCATGTTTGACTTGTAACCACCTCTTGAGTTGGATCCCGAAAATGATCCTGTCTTCTGAAATCTGCTACCAAAACTTTTCTTGTACTTGGGATTCCTTCTGAATCTTATATGCTTGAAACGCCCTGCCAAGTACGCCATAGATTTGTCTTCCATCTCATCAAGCTCTTCCAATGTATAAAAATCATCTTCCTCTTCAGCTTGTGATTCTGTAGCCATTTCAGCTTCAATGATCAATTCTCCACCAATCTTGGTTTCAACAACCTTTGCTTCAGAAGTCTTCACTTCATCTGCCACAAGAGCTGTGGTCTTCATTAGTGCTGCACTCTTACTATCCACTGAGCCGGAACCATAGATAATCAACCTCTGTTCTTGTTCCATTTCATAAGTCTTCAATTTTCCATATAGCTTTTCAAGGGGCATAACATTGAAGTTGTCCCTTTCTCTAATTGAAGAAACTTTATGCTCAACATGATGTGGAAGAGTCAACATAAACTTCCTGTTCGTTTCCCTTAACGGATAGTTCTTCCCCTGGATACTCAATTCATTTAACAATTTATTATATCGCTCAAAGACTTGAGTGATTGTTTCTCCAGGAATAGATTTGAACGCTTCATATCTTGATGTCAGTATATCCAACCGGTTCTCTTTTACTTCTTCTGTTCCTTCCATAATCAGTTCGATGGTTTCCCACATGTGCTTTCCAAATATACAATTTAGAATTTGATGGCACATGTCTTCATCCATTGAGTCAACAATAATCAACTGAAGGCCTGTGTCCAATGCAACAATTTCTTTCTCTGTATCAGTGAACTCTGTAGGATCCTTTGGAGTAGACCTTTGAGGAACTCTTACTCCGTCCACTGTAGATTCAGGAATCATCTTCATTGGTACAAACAGTCCGTTCTCTAAGATACCCATGTACAACAGATTTGCAGCCTTAATAAACAGGGTCATCTTCTTTTTCCAGAGATTATAATTCACTCTATCAAACTGAGGAACCTTAATACTTCCTACTTTCTGAGAACTCATGATATTGAACTTTTCAAAATTATTTAAAGTTCAAAAAATTTCTAAGTGAAATATTTTGAAAATTAAAAAATTCGCGAAAAAATTCCAGAAGCTTAATACTGAAGTCCGAACAATAGATCCTGATTTGTAAACTCAATCAGTAGGCTCTGATACCAATTGTTAGTCCCAAATATCGTAGAAGGGGGGTTGAATACGATATTGTCCAATTTATAAAATATTCGCGGAATGGTTCTTTATGGACTTTATACAGTTCGAACAGTTATATAATCAAACAGTTGGTGAGCAATAACATAACAACAGTTCGTTCGGGGAATATATCGTTTTATTAATATAAACCACGAAGGTGCTACACAAATCTAATCCGTAGATTAGCTTCAACTGATTCACTAGTACAGTTACAATACAACAATAACAATCAATACGAACAATAAATATGACACTAGCTCAAACAACGTTAATGGCTTCTCTGTGTCTCTCTTCTTTGCTCTGTATTTTTTCTATCTGTAACTGAATGAAATAATGAATGAATCACAAAGGCTTAGCTTTGCTGCTTTATTGTGTAGGCTTTTTCAATCTTCTACGTGGCCTTCTGAGAACCAAGTAAATAGATTGCTTCTCACTTCTTGATTTAACAACCGTCGAGACATTTAATTTATAACCATCGGTGAGTCTGTTGATAACCGTCGAGACTGAAATAATCACTTAAAACAATTCTTCTCAAGGATATCAATGATATGTGTCATGCTGTGGCTGGTTGTAGATTAAACAATCTTAAACCCTCAACTATCGAAGTGCCATAACTATCGAATGACTTAACCGTCGATGGAATAAATAATCTGGATATTTATTTGAGTCCCTTAACTATCGAGATGCTGTAACCGTCGAGTGAAATGGACGAAATAGTCAAACCCAACTATCAGTTATAACTATCGACTCAAATGAATTATTAAAACCATAACCATCGAGTGAAATGGAATTAATAATACATCCAAAATGGTAACCGTCGAGTGATTTGCTAACCGTCGGTAAATAAGACGAAATAGCCAAACAGGAGACCCAACCGTCGGTAAATAAGACAAAACAGTCAAACAGCTAAACGGTAGTTCACCTTAGCTATTTTTCCAACGATTCAAAGCTCTGCAATATTTTCTTTCACTGCAACCAAGTTAATAAAATTACCTTTACTACTTGAACTTGATTTTCTCTGAGCTTTAGCACACAACGATTATACAGCCAATTCTTTTCTAACATAGATGCGGTTCTCAATTCCTTTTGTGCTGACATTTAGTGCAACTGGTCTGGTTCACAAACGACTAACACGAACTTGATCTTCACATCTTCTTGACTATTCAATTGGCCCTGTTTCTCTAGCTGTTAAGAAGTGCTTCTGTAATTCACTGGAATCCCTTGACTTCTCTGTTGTAAAACCTCTGACATCTTCTGAACCTCTGAAACACTATATCTTTATTCTTCACTGAGGCTTGAACATGTTAATGAACTTCTTTCAGTGATCTTCAATGTCTTCAAAGCTTCATCTAATGTTTTGGTCTTTTGTATTCAACTTGTAAACGATTCACAGTCGATTCCGTGCTTCATTTTAATATAAGTTACCGACCATCAGTGTTGAGTTAGTTTCCTCGGTTACATGTTACGTTACGTTACATTATGCTTTACAATCTCCCCCTATTTGATTGTTAGAGTTCGACAAGTTTTAATATAAGTTCTGGCCAAAAAAAGATGATAAACAGCCTATTCATCTAACCACAGGTGGTACATGAACAAACTTTTATCCGTTCACTAGTACAAAACAGAGGAGCACCGCAACACATTTCGTGAACTTTCTGTTACAGATTTTAGAATTAAGACAAATCCCATAAATCATGCAGCAGCAATGTACCTCTCCCATCTACTAAATAAACGCTAAATGGTCCGATGACGAGTGGTCCGATGAGTTTTATCTTCTTATGAGAAATCTGAATTTCAAATGTCCTGCAATCTGAGTGTTAAAGCTCTTTTGTGAGCTTCTAGCCCCCCAACCTCAGCCATGACTTCCATAAGGCTCAAGCTTCCTAAGGCCTTCCTTTGTCAACGACTGGACATTTATGTACCCGAGAAAGGAGACCAGAGACACTCAACTATACATTCTTGCATAACTATAAGTTGGAAGGACATGATTTGTTCCACTTGCATAGTCTCCAACACTCTCGGGCGTCCATTGCCCGCCCGAGAGTGTTGGAGACTATGCAAGTGTTACACTAAGCAATTTTAGACATGGACAATCACTTAGTATAAGCAGCCACAAAATAGCATAACAGTACACAACCAACTTTCCTTCATGGAATTTGAAACTAGCAAATGCAACTAATGACGGAAAATTCAGCTCCAATAGCAGAAATAACATCACCATGAAATGGAATAATATTGTTTGGTATATTTACTATCTTAATTATCTGAATGTTATCATTTTTTTATTTTAAAATATATTGTCAAACACATAATATTGATCACATTATATATAAAATTAAATTGAAATAAATAAAATATATCTTGTTTATAAAAAATTAATTGTTAATTTAGTTTATGAATTTAGCTTATCTTTAATAATATGAATAATATATAAAAAAGTAAAAATAATTATGTTATATGATATTAAAATATGCCTACTTTAACATCTTAAAATATTAATAGTTCCTGCCTAAACTTAAATTAAATAATATTAGGTGAATATTATAATTGATATAAAAATATAAGTTGTAACATACAATAATATATTAATTTTAAATTTTATTATCTTTTTGTAATATAATAATATTATTTAATTTAAATGATGCCTTGAAAATAAATGTAAAATAATTTTAATTGATAATATTGATTTATATTGGCTTTTAAAGTTTCTCATTTCGTCATTCTAATTGTTTTAAAAAAATTAATATGCGAAACATAACAATTTTACGTGATGTTTTATTTTAGCTAAAGGAATAATCATGTGAAAAAACATTAAAAATAAATTATTATAAACGACTACAATAAACAACAAAATAAAGAATGTTTATATAAAAACACAAGACTCCATACGTGTAAAAAGAGAATCAGTTTAATACGGAGTATAAAAAAAAACGACTGTATTAAATAAAATAAGAAAAACATGATATCATAAATATGATTTATTTTTTATTTATTAATATATTATTATTATTTCAAAATTTGTCCTAAATAATAAGTTAGTGTAATTGATAATTTTTCTAATAATAATATGAGACTCGTACATGCGTATGTACCCGTAAATCAAGAAAAATTATATAAACGGCCCGCCCCCGCCGCTGGCTCTGTCTGACTGAGATTGAAAAATTCAAACAACCCGCCCAAACCTTGAACTTTTCATATATTTCCCTCTTCCCCAATAATAATAATAATAATAATAATAATAATAATAATAATAATCATCTACGTTTCTCACCAATCAATCAGGTTACTAATCACGATCCTTCTCCTTTTTCTTTTTCATATATGTTTGTATGTATGTAAGTATGTATCTTAATTTTTAATCGTCTTAATTCTGCTATTCTAATCCCTAATTTGTCTTTCCAACCCCAATTTTGTATCTATTGTGTATGTAATTGCTCAATCTTCTTGCATTTGCACACACACATGTTTAATTCCAATTATTTGGTTTTCCCCCTTTTAAAACAAATTATTTGATCTTTTTTGTTTTTAGATTTTAGGGTTTTGTTCTAAATTAGCTTGTTTTTTTTAGAATGTGTGTTTTTATTGTGCTACTTTGAGTTGTATTAATCAAAGTAATTGATTCAATAAAAAATTCAATGTAACTAGTGTTATATAATACTTGAAAAGATATGATTTTTTGATTGTTTAGGGTTTAGTTGGTGGTTCATATTTATATTTTCTATTTCTGTGTATACTATTAATTATTATTTTCTAATTGTTGATTCTGTTTTAAAGTGCAGCAGCCAATCTGCTCTATATATTTATATCCTTTAAAAAGAATTGTGCTTTCGAGGTGGAATGATATGAAAACTACGAAAAAGATTACCGGAGGACAGACTGTTAGTGTCCCCCGAAAGTGCAAAGTTACCCCGCCTTGCATTGGAGTGAATAAGTCTACTTCTAAATTAACCGGGAGAATTAAGAAATCAGCAGGTTTGCCGATTTTACCATTTTATTCAAGTTATGGTTTTTGTTGTTTTAATTTTGTATTCGGTACTCTTTATTTGATCTATCGTTGTTTGCCGTTGCATTGAATTGGAGTATTCATTCAGTACACATCTTTATAAGTCTCTTTATGATACTGTCTAATTAAAATGTTGGTAAATTGAATTGTAAAGAAGCGGAATATATGTTGTCATGATTTTTTTTTGTTACATACTATTGTATCCCTTACCTTTAGGATGTCATTTTTTCTTTTGTGAATAAAGAAAAGAATACAGGGGCTTTGCCTTGTAGTCCTGCACGACCATTGGGTCAGCATCTTGCAAAGCAAGCTCGTTTTCTGCAAGAAACTGCTGAAGTACCTAAAACGGAATCTACTGATCAATTACACCCTTCAACAAAGATTAAACTACAGCTTTTCCCCATCAATGAAGACACTCGGATTGAATTGGAGAAAGTAAGCTTGACATACATGGGAAAATATTTACACAGTCCTTCTAGTTAATTTATATTAGTAAAATATTGTTTTCGCTTTTCTGTTACAGGATGGTTACAATCCATTCCTAGAACTCACATTAAGAGCTCGAAAAAAGATATCGTCTGTCATTACACACATTAATACTAAATGGGGCAGTTCAAGTATGGCAACAGAGAAGCTTATACTCGTTCCATATAGTACAACAGTGGACAAGGTAGCGTTTGAAAAAAGATGGACTTCAGATGACATTTTAGTGACTGCTGGAGATGTATATGCAGCCGTGGACAGTCCTGCTGTATTTCGCCTAAGGTCAAATGTTTAATACACTTATAATGATTTGTTTGAAAAGCCATTTTCAACCACTGACCCTCCTTATCCTTTCTAGATATGGCTGGTTTTCCAACCTTGAGTCCATTAGCTCCAAAGCTTCTTTTGGATCTGAAGGGGATAATGATTTTGCGACTACTTCAGAGGTGACACCTGATTTGATGAAAGAATTTGAGAGAACAAGTGAAGATATTGAGATTCTGAATCATGCGGGTGATGCAGCTGATGAGATTGTGACTAAGCAGTGTATGGATGTTTTAGCTAACCATTTGGTAACTCTCGATCTTTCTCTTTATATATGTTATTTACATATGAGTTATGACAAGGGGTGATAAGATTTTTTGCAACATTTCTGACAATTCCCACCCTACCACACCTTTTGGGTGCTTATTATATGCCTATGACATCCAGTGTTAAAATCGCGATTAATCGTGCTTCGCGAGCAGGTGAAAGTTCTGCGAGTTACAATGAGCGATTATCAAATTGGCATAAAATCGCGCTTGACTCATGCTTAAGCGCAAAAGGCGCAAAAAATTGCAGTAAAAAAGCGCAAAAAATTGAGTATTTTAAGTATTATTCTATTGTTAAATATTAGAACGAATATTTTCAGAATTATATAGGTATATAGATAGATAATTTTATAAATAATTTCATTTTTGGCAAAAAATCATGCGAGTAATTGCGCTTCGCGAGTCGCACTTTAAAATTGAATCTTGCGCTTTTTCCAATTTTGTGCATTTCAGTACACTGATGACATCAATAATTTGATGGATGAACATATATACTCCCAATCTCTTATCAGTTTTTACAAACTTCATCAATACAGTTGTATTGTCTGTTGCCCAAGCTCCTTTTCAGTTTTCCTCAATTTTTATGTCATACTTGTTTCAGATACTACAGGTCTACATAGACCTGGCAATTTACCACAAGACAATGACACGAAAATTTAGTGTTTGTGTTTGCATTTTGAGTACACGACACGAAAGTACACGAACACGAATGTACACGACTGAAATTTGGTGTTGATTTTGTGTTTACCCTTTGGGTACACGACACGACACGAAGTACACGAAATAAAATAAATAAATAAATATTGTATATATAGATTTATTACTTTTCTTATAGATAAATATGTATTTAGTTATATAATTATACTTAATTTTATAATCTTGTATGTAAATATGATGCAAATATATATATATATATATATAATATATATTTGTAGAAATATACTTAATAATATAATATTCTAATATATTTATCTATTTATTTATATATTAATTTTTATTTGATATTACATGAAAACACGACACGAAGGTACACGAACACGAAAATACATGAACTCTAAATGGGTTGGTTTTGGGTTTGACATTTTAGTACACGACACGAAAAAATACACAACACGAAGGTACACGAACATGAAAATACATGAACTCTAAATGGGTTGGTTTTGGGTTTGACATTTTAGTACACGACACGAAAAAATACACGACACGAACGAATTGCCAGGTATGTGTAGGAACAGAACCCAACGCTTATGGGCATTTATGTCTATTATCATTTTGATTTTGTGTTAGAAATATTTGTACATTAATAAATGCAATTGATCGAATTGTAAGATAAACTGTTTAAAAAATGTAAAATGCACTAGGCTCTGTTTCACACTTGGTTGCCTAGTCCCTGCAGCTGTGTCCAAACCTGGGTCAAATGAAGGGTCCTAATATTTTTAAAATGAGTATCCGGGGTAACATAGGTTTTATTGATTAGTCCATGTGGTATATAATTAGTTGTGTTGTGCAATTTTTTATAATTATTCTTTTCGGATACCATAATTTTCTGTCTATGTTCTGTTATGTAGGATGGTCAGAAGATGGACAATGGCACTGGACAATCAATTGTAACATGTGATAATAATTTGACTACTGGAACTGGACAACTTTTACCGTGGGACGATAGTATTCTTAATTTGAGCATTGGAGGTTTTATCTCTGAATTATCCTTACTGGGCAAGGCAGATGGTTGCAGTATGAAATCAACTCAAAGCCAACAAGGGTTGCACCAAATCCATCTAATCTCTGATATTGGCATTGGTGGGCTGCTTAATGAAGCTTCTTTGCAAGGGAAGGCCCATAATTATAAGTCAGCATCAAATAGTAGCAAATCAGTTTTACAGGAAGGTGTTTCAAAGGGATCACATTTTCCATGGGATGATAGTTTAACTAATCTGAGTATTGGTGGTCTGCTTTCTGAAGCATCGTTGCAGGAGAAGGTTAGTACTTGCTGTCTTAAACTCCAATGGAATTGAATTCAGAATACAGGTGAAAACATATCTATCTGATTTGTTGCAACTAAATTTGGCTGCTATACAGATCCAGTCACAACCAGCAAAACCATTATTACGTGAATCACATTCATCTATTTTGGATGCTGAAGAGACATGCCATGCATTTTCATACCAAAAATATTCATCAACAAAAAGTTATCTCACTTCGAGTGGAAGCGGTAAACCTGGCAGCTGCAGCCATAATGCCAGTTTAAATTCTACAGAAGTTTCTTCTTGTCCCGAGGTCTGGTAAATCTTTTATTTTCTATATATGGGCTGTTTCTTATCCTGTACTTTCTAATTATGCTTGCTAAATCAAGTTTGCTAATAGCTGCTCCATCAGTCTCCCGCTTAATTTATTACAGATTTATTGGGGTTCCCAATTAATCGCAAGCTTGCCTTAGATTTCATATATAATTCTATTTGCTTAAATATTTTAATGGTCAACCAACTTTGAGCATGTCTTCATTCATATGCCTGTAGCATGTTGCATCAAGACAATTAATTTTAAAAATAGGTAGCATTGCTCTTTAAAAGGATTGATGCTTCAATTCATCTTTTCCTGGTCCATGCTAATGGAATTATGTAAATATGAATCATTTATGTGTTGTGGGACTCAGTCTCCACATACATCAAGGGACGTCAAGTCAGGATAATTAATAAATATACTTCTTGCCTAGAGATAATTTAATTATATTGTTCACTTTCTAGGAATATAATAAGTTTATAATGATGAATTTACAGTTTACATGGAATTCATGGCCCAAATGTAAATTCAGTGTCTGGAATATAAAATTGTTGATAAAGTTCAACAATGAAATATTTTAACCGTTTAACTTAATCGCTCTTTTACTACCACATAGACAAATATCAACTCATATGGTACATTTCTCAAAACATCCAGTTCAAAAGATAGCGATGGCTTCATTATTATTATTCATTTCTAGCAAACTTTTGTTATATATCTTATTTTTTAGGCCCCAACCTTAATATTACTTAGGCTTTTGTTTGTTAGAGGTATGAAATTTTCAGCTTGCATGCCATTGCCATATTTAATTGGGAGTTAGTTTTTTATTTTGTTCTGGGTGGAGGGGGCGGCGGCGACACTGCTGAATTGGCAAATCTAGCCAGATTGTGCAATGCACACCTACTTTAACTATCATTTTCTTTTAAGAAGTTTTGGTAATAACTAGTGATTGCTTTATTTTACTAATAGTTTCAGGAGCAAATTGATCTCATCCAAGACTCTTATTGTCAGGAATCAAAGACTGATTTTCAGTCTGGTTCAAGATTACACAGCGAAGATAGTTTCATTGGGCTAACAGGCATTAAATGGGTACTGCACAGTAGCTTACTTTCTTAATTGTTCTCTTTAAGTGAAGTGCTAATGAGATTACTCTTATTTATTACTTATTAAGCTAAATGATGATTGCAGAACGACTCCTTGGGGCCTTTTGATGTTGGAACATCCACCTTATTTCAGCCAGTTTTTGGAGGAGACAGTATTAGCTTCAGCAAACTCATTCGATAGAAGCTTTGTTGCCTCATTTCTTTTCTTCTATTTTTTTTTAATTAATTTTAAGAAAAGGTACTAGCCGGTTGGAAACAGTAAAGTTTGGACACCTGAAGACTTTGTAGAACTGCAATGCAGAAAATAATGACAGCAATGATTAGTTGAATTGCATTGCTAATATAACTGTACTTTGTAAAAGCAGCAATGTTAGTATTGCTACCGGTCCAAAATTCGTGAGTAAAAATACTAGTTTAGATCCAGATATAAATTTATATACGAGGGAATGTAGCGTTAGACAAAAGTTTTATGAAAAACCTTATATGAAATAGTAATCGGAGAATATATATGTTCCTCATTATATTTTGATTATTATATATCATAAAATTTAATGCAGGATATATAGGTCTCCAATTAGAGTTTCTTAAAGTCTTGATCAAGTAACTGTGTTTGTGAAATTGGCTTTTTCGCCTCCTAGAGTATTAATAAGTTATGTGTACATCATATCCTTTGCGGCTTTGCGTAAGGTTTTACACTTATGATTACTCCAGGGGATCCATTCTTCAACCATGTTTTCGTTTGCATCTTGCATCAAAGTTAGGTGCAGAGGAACCTTTTAGAATGCTGGTGGTCGGTCACTCTTCATTCCCCATTTGATCTTACTGATTCTACATGTTGAATTTTTCTAAAAAAAAATTAATATATAAATGATCAGTAAAGTTCATTTTTTTAATATATCGATTTGATTTTTTTTTAAAAGTTTAATAATTTCTTTAAAAAAATAATAAAAATCACGTACATCAATTTTTTATATGTGATGTGCACAAATATAATCAAAAGTATTTTATTAATATTCTTAAATATAAGTATATTTTTAGGAGTTATGACTCTTTTCTATTCTAATTTGTCAACTCTTTTTTCGGAAGGATAAGAGTGTTTATTTATAATAGAACTAGTTTTCGCGTTCCGCAGCGGCGGCATAATATATTTTTAAATTATATTTTGAAATTAAAAATATTTAATAAATAAATAATTATAATATATTATATTCCATAAATTAATAAAAAAATATTTATGACTGTAAATCGAATAATAATTTGTGTCAAGTCCAGAGTTTCAAATACTTAAAGACTTGGAGGTGTTTGACTTAGTTTATAAGGAATAAGTTATTTTTTTTTAAAAGTATTTTCATATTTTTTTTGAAAATTAATATTTATTTTAGAAATTTAAGATCGAATCTTATTTTCAAATTTAACAATAAATTACTTATTTTCAGAAAAAATATGCATATATCAATTTTTTGCAGACAAAACGGGCCTCGATAGCATCGACAGCATTGGATGAGCTGAGGTTGCGGCCTGTACCTTCCTACTGTATATTTCAATATGTCATTGACAGGGAATCTCAACCGGTTACACACGATTTGCCACATGTTGACATCAACGTCATTGGAATTAGTTGGTCTGTTCCTCAAGATTTGCCACATGGTGACATCAACCTTTCTCTCCCTCTCTCTATATCTATCTGTCTTCTTCCCCAAGTTTCTACCTACCCCTTTCTATCTACTCTTTTGCAATTCTACCTATTCTTCTTCTAATTTCACTCTATTATCTCTATCACTTAGTTGTTATCTGCATTTCTTAGTTATTATAAACAGAAAATACCAAAAATAGTTGTTGTGAGTTCAGGAATCCTCCAATTCCTGACAAATTGGTATCAGAGCTCTAAAATTGATCCAACCATTGCTTCCATCTGATTGCATTGAGGAAAATGAGCCAAACGGTTGTAAACTCGAAGTAATCGCAGTTGTAAATCTCCGGTAATGATCAAAACAGTCCGGTACTCTGTTTCGTTGCTGTTCTTCATAGATCTGTGGTAGATGTTGTTATATCTGTGATTTCCTATTGATTTCTGTTAGTTTCTAGCTCGTTTTCAGTAATTGTTGCTATTATAGTGTTTGTTACATCAGAAAAACACAAAAATAGTAGAGGTATTGTTGTTTCTGAGTTGACTCAGTAGTCTGGGGTTGTTAACTCAGTTAATTGTGATTGTATTGGAGATTTGTGTGCTGTTGTGCAGAGTTGTGATATCTGTGGTGAAGGTGTTGCTGTTTGTTGTGAATTTCTGGAGACTTAAAAAGTTGTGAGAGTGTGGAAGATATTAGTTGAAGTTGAAGTGATTGTGAGTTGTATTGGTAATAAGTATAAAAATGTCTTCTTATTTATAGTATAAATTGTCAATCCCTTGAGAGTTGGGGGATTTGTCCTATTTATAGGCCCTTTTTAGGGTTTACAATAATTACCAGAATATCTTTCGTCTTGGACTAAGTTTTATTGGACCTAAGTGGACTTGAGACCTAACATTTGTCCCCCATTCTCATTTGCTCTCCATTCTTTAACCAAGTACGTACTCCTTTATTTAATTGTAGTTAGTTCTCTGTATTATATGAGGCCAACAATATTGCCTGGTACTGGAGTGCTATAAAACTGGTATTTGATCCGGGAGGCCTTAACTGTTACAAAGTGTTTAGTTTTACAAAATTTATCCTTGAGGACAAGGATAATTTGAAGAATGGGCAATTGTCATGAATGGGTTTGTTGGGTTAGATAATAAATTAGACTGATGATACAATTGGGTCAAGGCTATATTTTGGCTTAAGAGAGAGTTGGGCCGAGAGCATGTTGTTAGATTAGGTTAATGAATATTGCCTATATATTGTATTTTATTGTTTAGTTTAGCATTCTAACTGTCAAGATCATGACAGGTAATGGGCAAGCAGAAGCTTTTTTATATTCTCTTCTGTATGTTTGCCTTGTTACTTTATGCAGGTATGTATATTCTCTTTCATTGTTACAACTAGCTGGTTTTTAATCGTTATTTTAAACAGAATTAGGTTGTGGCTCTGTTCATTTATATATTAATTTACATGTTTCTGTTGAGTGTTTTTCTCAAACAGAATTCTAAGAGAATTGTGATAACTTCAAGTACATGATAGAATACAAATACAACAGAATGGATAAGAGTCCTGTTGAAAGATATTATCTTCAACACTTTGATAAACTAAGTGCTCGTTTGGTTGCACGTAGAAATTAACTTCTTATAGGAAGTATTAGTTACTTGGTATTTAAAATTAACAGGAAGTGAGAGAAGTTGTTTGGTTGTTGATGTGAGAATTTAAATTCACTTGTATTTCAAATTTCAAATTTCAAATACAACAGAATGGATAAGAGTCCTGTTGAAAGATATTATCTTCGACATTGATAAACTAAGACTTTTCTGTAAAATTCAAACATGATCCAATAATTAATTCTTGATTTTTCCGTAGACTTTTCCGTCGGAAGAATCCCTTTACGGCCACCACTATCACCCATGGACAGCACAATTGAGCAACCCAATCCACCGAAGAGGGAGCCACCACCATCACCCATGGACATCACAATTGAGCAACCCAATCCACCGAAGAGGGAGCCACCACCATCACCCATGGACAGCACAGTTCAGCAAATCAGTCCATCGCCACATTATTAAGACCCAAATTGTTTGATCAACTTATTGTTTTGGGACTGATTCTATTATTTTACGTTATTTTGTATTAAATTTGTTAGAATAATAATTCAAAGTTGCTTTTTATTATTATAATTATTTTTTAATTATCCAATTTGTTAGTAGGATAAGTATAATTAGTTGAAGATGAGGATAAATAGAATTAGTTTAGTAGTGATAAGTATTGGAAATTCTATCTTTTAAGATTAGTTGTTATAAAATGAGGTGATGTATTCAGAATTTTATAATATAATACAATGTAGAATTTTCTATGTGTCTCTTTTCTTTCCCTGCTCTTACATAAAAAACCAACAAAATTGTTTGATCAACTTATTTTTTTGTCCTGGTTCCCTCAGTGGATACAGAAAGCTCGGTTCTATTAGACATCATTTCATTTATAATATAATTGCTCAAATTCTTTCATTTAACCAAATTGCAACTCGTTAGTTATATTTCATGAATATCATGATATTTTTGCCATCAAAACTACTTAAAAGCTTAGTAGGACAGACTGTTAATGTCCCCCAAAAGCGCAAAGCTTCGGATGATCAAGTATACTACTAAATTCAGCAGGTTTGTCTATTTTACCATTTTATTCAAGTTATGCTCTTTGATGTTTAATTTTGTATTCAGTACTCTTTGTTTGATCTATCAATGTTTTCCATTGCGTTGGAGTGTTTATCAGTACAAATCTTTATACCCTTCAACAAAGATTAAACTACAGCTTTTTCCCATCAACGAACACACTTGGATTGAATTGGAGAAAGTAAGCTAAAAATACATGGGACGAAGTTACACAGTCCTTCTAGTTAATTCATACTAATAAAGTATTATCTTCGCTTTTTTGTTACAGGATGGTTACAATCCATTCCTAGAACTCACATTAAGATATCGAAAAAAGATATCGTCTGTTATTACGGACATTGATACTAAATGGGGCAGTTCAAGTGTTGCAACACGGAAGCTTATACTTGTTCCATATAGTACAACAGTGGATAAGATAGCATTTGAAAAAAGATGGAGTTCGGATGACATTTCAGTGACTGCTGGAGATGTATATGCAGCCATGGACAATCCTGCTGTATTTCGCTGAAGGTCAAATGTTTAATACACTTACGTTAATTTGTTTGAAAATTCGTTTTCATGCACTAACTCTCCTTATCCTTTCTAGATATGGCCGGTTCTCCAACATTGAGTCCACTTGCTTCAAAGCTTCTTTAGGACTTGAAGGTGTTAATGACTTTGCGACTACTTCAGAGGTGACACCTGATTTGATGCAAAAATTAGAGAGGACAACTGAGGATATTAAAAATCCGAACCATGTGGATGATGCAGCTAATGAGATTGTGACTGAGCAGTGTATGTATGTTTTAGCTAATCATTTGGTAACTCTTGATCTTTGTCTTTATAATATATGTTATTTACATATGACAAGGGGTGATAAGATTTTTCTCACAACCCTGACAGTTTCCAACTTCCCTCCCTACTGCACCTTTTGGGTGCTTATTATATGCCTATGACATCAATAGTTAGATGAATATATATTCTCCCAATATCTTATCAGCTTTTACAAACTTTATCAATATAGTTTGTATTCTCTGTTGCCCCCAAACTCTTTCTCATTTTCCTTAATTTTTATGTGATACTTGTTTTAGATACTACATGCCTACATGATAGGTATGTGTGGGTGATCTAAGTCTGATCTTTATGTCTCACAGCCAAAGAATTAAGTTCTTTAAGTCTGATCTAAGTCTGTTCAAAAAATGAAGAAGGCATCAAGTTATGGCCCAAATGTAACTCAGTGTCTGGATTATAAAATTGTCAATAAAGCTCAACAATGAAATATTTTAACAATGTATATCAGGTATCGCTCTTTTACTACCACACACACACGTGCACACACAAATACATATCAACTTATTCACATACGGTACATTTCTCGAAACATCCAGTTCAAAATATAATGATGGCTTCATTATATTGTTCATTTCCAACAAACTTTTTCTATATATCTTATTCTTTAGACCCCGACCTTAATATTAGTTAGATAGGCTTCTGTTTTTCAGAAGTATGAATTACGAAATAGTCAGCTTGAATTGCATTGCCTTGTTTAATTGGGAGTTGGTTTCTTTTTTTTTTTTTTTTTGGGGGGGGGGAGGGTGGATTTTTTGTTGGGAAGTTGGATGTTAATTGCAGACGACCACTGGTAAAGATGACAAATTAGAGACTAGTAGACCAATTGTATATTGTAAGTGAAGAATGAGTGGATAGCACTGGCTGAATTGGCAAACCTAGCAGATTGTGCAATGCACACCTACTTTAACTATCATTTGATTCGTGTCATGTCATATCTATTGTAAGATGTGCATGACATCCAAGGTCCTGATTGATTGTTCACAGTAGTTATGGAAGCTTTTGAGTTAGACCTGGTAGACGAATATCACTGTGACTAGATAAGTGTATTGTGCCAGTTAACCAACTTTAGATAATCCATTTACTACGAGAAAGGGACCTAAAGATATACTGCTGGTAACAAAAAAAATCCTAATTTGATAGTCATTTACTGAATTTGTGATTAACATCACTCGTGCTGCCTCATCCAACTATTTACCCAGGTACCCCAAAACTGTTTAGCATAATTTGCGTCTTTTGGTAGAAGTATAAACTTTATGAAGTCGGATAATTACCGGTTTTGTCCAGTTTTTAATATTGTGTATGAATGTTTTGTAATGTTAGAAAATGTAGTTGGTTAGCCATGTTTTTCTTTTTAGAAGTTTTGGTAATAACTAGTGGTTGCCTTATTTTACTAAAGAAAAAATTGGTCTCATCGAAGACCCTTCTTGTCAGGAATCAAAGACTGATTATCAGTCTTGTTCAAGATTACACAGCAACGATAGTTTCATTGGGTTGACAGGCATTAAATGGGTACTGCACAGAAGCTTACTTCCATAATTGTTTTCTTTAATGAAGTGCTAATTAATTTTGGCTGCTATACAGGTCCAGTCACAACCAGCAACACCATTATTACGTGAAGCACTTTCATCTATTTTGGATGCTGAAAAGACATGCCATGCATTTTCATACCTAAAATCTTCATTGACAATATGTCATATGACTTAAAGTGGAAGCGGTAAACCTGGCAGCTGCAGCCATAGCGTCAGTTTAAATTCTGCAAAAGTTTCTTCTTGCCCCGAGGTTGGTAAATCTTTTAGTTTCTATATGGGCTGTTTCTTATCCAGTTCTTTCTAATTATGCTTGCTCCAGTTTGCTAATAGCTACTCCATCAGTCTCCCGCTTCATTTCTTACACATATATTGGGGTTCCCAACTTTCAAATCAATCGCAAGCTTGCCTTTAGATTTCATACACAATTCTATTTTCTTAAATATTCTAATGGCCAATAAACTTTGAGCGTGTCTTGATTCACATGCCTGTAGCAAGTTGAATCAAGACAATCAATTACAAAAATAGGTAGCTTTGCGCTCACCTAGGATTGATGCTTCATCTTATTCCTGGTCTATGCTAATGACATTATATAAATTAACAATTTAGGACGTAGATGGTGCTGTGCTGTAAAGATGAATCATTTATTATGTATTCTGAGACTCGTCTTCATATACATCAAGGGAATCAAGTCAGGATAATTAATAAATATACCTCTTGCCTAGAGATAATTTAATTATATCGTTCACATTTTAGGAATATAATAAGTTGATAATGATGAATTTACAGTTTACATGGACTTTATGGCCCCAATGTAAACTCTGTCTGGAATATAAAAATATCGATAAAGTTAACAATGAAATATTTTAACCATTCAATTGAGTATCGCTTTTTAACTGCCACACACAATATCATCTTATTCACATATGATACATTTCTCGAAATATCCGGTTCAAAAGATAGCGTTGGCTTTATTATTGTTGTTCATTTCCAGCTAACTTTTGTTATATATCTTATATTTTTTAGGACCCAACATTAATATTAGTTAGACGGTTTTTTTTGGTTTTTTTTTTTTTTGGGGGGGGGGATTGTGCAATGTATACCTACTTTAACTATCGGTTTATGTTATATTGTCTGTAAGATGTGCATGATATCCAAGGTCCTCATTCATTGTTCTTGGTAGATTTTTTTTTTTGGGGGTGGCGGCACTGCTGAATTTGCAAATCTAGCCAAATTGTGCAATGCACACCTACTTTAACTATCGTTTTATGTTATATTTTCTGTAAGATGTGCATGACATCCAAGGTCCTCATTCATTGTTCATAGTAGTTATGGAAGGATGTTGAGTTACACCTAGGAGTGATATTCGTCTACTAGGTGTCTAGTAGACGAATATCACTGTGACCAGATAAGTGTGCCACATAATAAACCAGTTTTAGATAATCCATTTACTATGAGAAAGGGACCTTGAGATATACCGCTGGGCCAGCCCTGGCAATAAAAAAAATCCAAATTTTGATAGACATATACTGAATTTGTGATTAACATCATTCATGCCGCGGTGTCCAACTATTACTGAGGTACCCCAAAAAGATTTATCATATTAGCATCTTTTGGTAGAAGTATAAGCATTATGAAGTTGGATAATTATCGGTTTTGTCCAGTTTTAAATACTGTGATATATGGATATTCGCAATGTTAGAAAATGTAGTTGGTTAACCATGCTTTCTTTGAAGAAGTTTTGTTAATAACTAGTAGTTGCTTTATTTTACTGATAGTTTAAGGAACAAATTGATCTCATCCAAGACTCTTCTTGTCAAGAATCAAAGACTGATTATTGGTCTGGTTCAAGATTACACAGTGAAGATAGTTTCATTGGGCTGACAGGCATTAATTGGGTACTGCACATAGCTTACTTTCATAATTGTTTTCTTTAATGAAGTGCTAATGAGATTACTCTTATTTATTACTTCATAATCTAAATGATAATTGCAGAACGAATCCTTGGGGACTTTCGATGTTGGAACTTGGAACATCCACCTTATTACAGCCAGTTTTTGGAGGAGAGTATTAGCTTCAGCAAACTCATTCAATAGAATCTTCATTGTTTCTTTTCTTCTAAGAAAAGGTTCTAGATGGTCGGAATCAGTAAAGTTTGGACACCTGAAGACCTTAAAAAACTGCAATGCAGAAACTAATTACAGCAATGGTATTGCTACTGAAACATGGACCTTTTTTTACATTGTTCTATTTTTTTGGCAAACCTTTTTTCACATTGTTGAAACTATTGCAAGGCAGGTTTATGTTTTTTTTGACAAGAATACTAAATTAGTTTACATTTATAAAGAAAGTAGTTGAACTACAAATTCACAAGTTTTAGCATTGTATATCACAGTTATTTTCTTGTATGGTGTGTCTAAGTTATGGTGAAGATCCATGCACATTTGACACCCCCAAAATGTATATTGGAAGCCCAAATTACGCATTTTTGAAACACATAATATGTATAATGCATGTGAAAGATGTATATTCATCTTTTTTTTTTGACATGCAATAACAGTTGCAAGCGAAACGCACTGAGAAACTGCAATTGAGATATGGTGCCGACAAGGTCGACATTCACATCTACTTTTGCTCGTTTACAATTTGCAAAAAATCAAGCAGATTGAGAATGAAAGAAATCAGCACCATTTTCAACATCATCTGTTTTAGTGTTGCCACATTGTGCCATTAATATTCTGTACACTCTCTTTGAACAAATTTCATCTAATCTTCTATCCTCGCCAAGTAACCCATCAGTTGTCAAATCCCCGAGTAGAAATTCTTTTTCATGCACCTGCAATTATATATATTTATATTGATAATAAGTAAAAGGGGTTCAATTTTACTTGGCAAAAAAAAAAGGGTTCAATTTTGGCTTAGTCGATGCTGTCAATAAATTTATACAACAGGACAAACCACTACAACTTAATCCATTACACTCTTATCAAATGATCGAGTTAAATTGATTTATTACACTCTAATCGGATGAGGATTATGATTAGTAATGCATGAGAGAATCAGAAATTTTAGAATCAATTACCAGGACAAGTCGGTCAGCTTCAAAACAAAAAAACAAAGCCCACATAATACTAACCGATTTACTTGGATCCATATAAATACGTAGAAGGGATTTCATTGTAGGGTACTTTTTCCAGATTGCAATGGCAAATCGTGGCTGAACCTTTGGAATTGCAACCAATGCTTTTAACCTAAGAGAAACAAAAAGACAAAGTATGTGTATCTGTTATTGAAGAAAAGAACTTAAAACAAAGTTGGCAGAACTTTCACTTCACAAATTATTGGACAAGTATGGTGAATCAAATACAATGATCATTTATATTTGGGTGTGGAAATGAGCTACCACCACAAAGTGATGGCGTATAAACACGAAGTTAAATAAGTATCATATATGTAAATAGTGTTAAGGATTGGGGCAGAAAAAAAAAACCAATCTGATGATCCTTCGCTAGATAAGCAAAGAATACAGTTTTCTCCAATAAAAAAGCTAAGCAAAAGTTGTAAACTTCTTTGCAAGCATTTTGCCTACTTATTGTCATGATTCATGGTGAGTAAGAGATTTGAGTATCAAGGTGACTTCCTTGTGCTTTACATCTGCTTAGCAATCATAAAGAAGACAAGTATAATAACGTCCTAAAGTGCTCCAAAGAGCAATAAAAGCGAATTCACATTAAATTTGAAAGGAAAGTTGCAATGTCGTTACTTTCTCATTACAAGGACAAAGTGCATTATATTAGATATGCTTTCTTTTCTTTTCGTTCAACTTGTTTGAGCATGGTCTGTGTCACTCTTACGATGTTACTGTTGAATGAACAGTTACATATATACTTTACACTATTAGTTGTTATTTGTTAAGATTTGCTGAACGTCAAAAAAATCTATCTTTTGGCTTTTTAGGCATTTTTTTAAAGAAGGCATAGGAAACCTGCTACATGCAAAATTAGACACTTTTGTTCAGTATTATACTGATTCAGAAAACTTAAGTTTAAGGCTGGAGTTTTGTGAGGTTGGATTGAAATATAAATATATATAGTATTAACACATAGGGTGAGGTTAGAACCTTGGAATTAATTTATGTTCTTCTGCATAATTTAGCATATTCTGCATCATATTCTAAGTTCTAATTCTGACCACAGTTCTAATTTGATCCTGACCCATAATATATACATGGACATATATGGCAGAGCATATTCAAAATGTTCAATCGTCTATGTAATCTTGGCACGCATGCCCCTAGAACCCCCAATGACTATCAACGAACTTTATAGTCTAAATTTATCCGATCCGACGGATATCCGATCTGAAACCAAAATTTTTGGATTTATCGAATTCGATTTTTTGGATTTGGATTTAATTTTTAAACCAAAAAATTTATGGATTTGGATTTAGATTTGAGGCATATCGATCCGAAATCTGATCCGATATCCGAACCGAACCGAACCGGAAACCGGAAACCCGAAAAATATCCTATTAATATATATATATAAATTACTTACTAATTTTTTAGAAATAATCTTATTAATTTTCTTCAATATATATATATATATATAAGGTTGCACTCTAAAAAGAACATATTATATAAAGAACTAGAAAAAACACACATCATCACCATTCATTTTTTATACGGTCAAGATTAAACATACCAATGACAAAATTGTAAATAAATCAAACTTTATAACTATCTAACATAAAATAGATCTACCACGATACATATATACATACACACAGCACGATACAAAGTAGCGTCTCCATCTCTATCACTGATATAGTTCATCAAAAACACTAATATTAGGTTTTACGAATCGAAAATGAAGCTAGACGCTGCCTTTTTAGTTGAAGAATCGCCGAAAATTTATTAAGAAATTGAAGAATCGTTGAAAGTCGTTGAGAGACGTGCTAATTAGTAATTAGTTAAGGTAAAGCTTTGAAAAATTAAGTATATGATTATTTTACTAGTATTATCTAAAGTTGTGGTTTTGAATAGATAATTTACAATTCATATATGAGATTCTACATTTGATTCAATTATTGTTCGTATTAGAGAAATTAAGCCTAAAAGTTGTTAATTTCCTCTATCAATATAGGATTTTGTGCGAGATTATGTACGTGAATATTAGCTTAATGAAGCCTATGCTTTGTTAATTTTAAAATTTACTTGAGGTTCTATACTAGATTCTGTTTTTGTGCCTAAGTGTTAGTCTAATCAAAACTAGTTCCTATTAATTTCATAATCTAGATGAGATTCTTTACTAGATTCTGTTTTTGTTCATAAGTGTTAGATGTATGAAATCCAATTGTTAATGATGCCTAATTATATATAAGGTTCTATGTTAAATTCTAATTTGTTTATAATTTGTGATTATTAATTTTATAAATATTAAAGAAAATTATGATTTTGAACTGATAATTTGCTACTCATAATTGAGATTTTACATTTGATTCAATTATTGTTCTTTTTTTGAAATTCTAAGCTTAAAAGTTGTTATATGTTTATATCTAAATAAGATTTTATGCTATATTCTAGTTTATGCAGTAAGAGCAGTTTTTTTTAACTCTATGCCCTAGGAGCTTGTTTAAGTCCATACAGTTCCTTTTCTAACCTGTAGACATGATTTGGATATTTTAGATCTACAAAGACAGGAGGTTGTTCAACATAAACTTCTTCTTCAAGTTCTCCGTTCAGAAATGCACTTTTAGCATCCATCTGATAGACTTTGAATTTCTTGTATGCAGCATAGGCGAGAAAGATTCTAATTGCTTCAAGTCTTTTAACAGGAGCAAAAGTTTCATCATAATCAATGCCCTCTTGTTGAGAATAATCTTTTGCAACAAACCTTGCTTTATTTCTGGTTATTATCCCATCAAAGTCTGTCTTGTTCCTGCAAACCCATTTGGTGTTCTTTGGTCTTGGAACAAGAGTCCACACTTCATTCCTTTCAAATTCATTTAATTCCTCTTGCATTGCAGTAACCTAATCTGCATCTTTAAGAGCTTCTTCAACTTTTTTTGGCTCTGTCTGAGATAGAAAGTTATGATATAGACATTAATTTTCAGTTCCTTTCCTTGTCTGAATTCCAGTATTTGGATCACCAATTATCAAGTCAGGTGTATGATCCTTGGTCCATTTTCTGATGTGAGGAATATTATTTGAATTAGGTGCTTCCTCGTTATCTGTAGCATCATAAAATGATTCATCAGTAAATGCTAATACTCACCCTGAAGTTGTGCTTACTTCAGAGTTTGTATTTACAGGGTTTGTATCTGTCAGAGATTGATCAGACTCTGATATTTCAATCACAAAAATTGTTTCAGTATTCTCTATGGAAGATTGATGTTACTCCCTCAACATGTCCAGTATCTTTTTTCAATTTCAGTATTATCAGAGTTTGAAGAATCAGAGTTTAGATCTTCAGTATCTGTATCTTGTTGACTTTTGAGAATCTCATTTTCAAACTTCAGATATTCATGTGCTTCTTCATCATGCAATCCTGTGATCTTTGATTCATCAAAAGATACATTTATAGATTCCATGACCATTTTTGTTCTTAAGTTGTACATTTTGAAGGCCTTTGAAGAAGTTTTTGAGGTTGTAGAATACCCAACAAAAATGTCTTCATTTGCTTTCAATTCAAACTTCTTGAGCTGTTCAGGATGTGTTTTCAGAATGAAACATTTGCTTCCAAATAAGTGAAAATATTTCAAATTTGGCTTCCTTCCTTTCATCATCTCATAAGGAGTTTTTCCATGTTTGTTGATCAATGTACAGTTTTGAGTGATATAAGCAGTGTTTACAGCTTCTGCCCAGAAGTAAGTATGAAGTTTTTCTCCTTCTAACATAGTTCTTGCAGCTTCAATCAGAGTTCTGTTTTTCCTTTCAACTACACCATTTTGCTGAGGTGTACCGGGTGCTGAAATCTGTTGCTTTATTCCTTTAGTTGTATAGAATTCTTCCATTAAAGAGTTCTTAAACTCTGTTCCATTATCACTCATTAGAATCTTCACTTTGAGTGTTAATCCACTTTCAATCATAGTAATATAATCAAAAATGATCTCGGCTGTTTCATCATTCTTTTGTAGAAAGTATACCCAAGTGTATCTTTTATATTCATCAACTATTACCAGAGTATACTTCTTCTTTTCAATTGACATAATATTGACAGGACCAAATAGATCAAGATGTAGCATATGGAAATGTTCTTCAATTAAAGACTTAGTCTTGCTTTTGAAAGATGTCTTTCTCTGTTTTGCCTTTTGACATGAGTCATAGAGGCCATCAGGATGGAATTAATCTTTAGGAAGACCTCTCACAAGATCCTTTCTCACTAGTTTATTTATATTGCCAAAATTCAGATGACACAACTTTTTGTGTCAATTCCAGCTTTCCACTAAAGTTTCTTTTCCAAGGAGACATGTCAACGGTCCTTTAGAGTTTATTTCCAAACCAGCTTCAAATAGGTTGTTATGTCTGTGACCAATGGGAACCACTTTACCAGTCTTTTTCCTTTTGACTTCACAATGTGTTTCATGAAATTCCACATAATAACCTATATCTGTCATTTGACTCACACTCAACAAGTTATGTTTGAGTCCTTCAACCAGAGCTACATTTTTATTGATGACATTTCCAATCACAATATTGTCATATCCTAGTGTTCTTCCTATGTGGTCATCTCCATAAGATACTACTGGGCCAGCCTTCTCTTCAAACTCTAAAAGCAGGGATTTATTTCTAGTCATGTGTGCAGAACATCTACTATCAATTACTGGGATATTTTTCATGTTTCCCTGCAATTATATATGCAATTTAATTAGTGGCTTTGAGGACCCAAACAAGTTTGGATCCTTTCTTTTTAACATTGTTAACTTTTGCAGCAGATGCAGTATTATCAGAGTTTAAGTTAACAGAGTTTACATTTTCAGAGTTTAGTTTTCTTCTATCAGATTTTACAACATACTCTTGTTTTGGAACATATGTAGCAGAAATATGAGTCTTATTCAATTGAGGTAACATTTCATAATATTTGAAATACAAACTATGATATTCTTTACAAGTGTAAATAGAATGCAATAAACTACCACAATGAAAACAAGGACTTTGTGGCCTATATCTAGTCTATTTTCTAACTCCTAATCTAAGTCTCTCGGGTTCCTTCCTTTTATTCTGCATGTAGTCAATAGTAAGATGATTAGAATGACCACAAGTGAAACAGGTCTTTCTAGGTGCATCAGGAATATTCTTATAATCAGTCTCCTTAGATATTCCTACCTTTCAATCCCTATTCCTTTTGACTCTTTTAGGTTTATTCTTGTTGATGACATACTCCATCTTTTTCTAAAGCTGTTTTTGAGAAAACAAACCAATATTTACTGGTTTATTCTCTGACACGCTATTATCTTTGTTTTTGGAATTGTCAGAAAACTTATCAGAAGTGTTTGTTCTATTACTAGCCCTAACAAAGTTAACAGGTTTATTCAACTTTCCATTAACTTCTGTGTATGTCTTAACAGTCTTTTTACCGGTTCTCTTTTCACTATCAGATTCATAACCTAAAGCAGATGTCCAATACTTGTAAGCTAAAATTTTCTGAACCTTTTTACCAGAGTTTGTCCAAACTCTGAAGGTTTCCTTCTCTTTGGTTATTTCAGCTTTTACATATATAACTTGGATTTCTAGCTGAGTTTGCATGTGTATAGATCTTTCACAATCTTTCTTAGTATCGAACATATGAACAAGTTTAAATTCAAGAAAATCATTCTTTAAATAGCTTTTGAATTTCAGATTTTAGTCTTTCATTCTCAAGAGATTGAGTTTTAAAACTAACATGTAAAGTTCTAAGAAAAGATTTCAATTTATAGATATTATCAGAGTCTATGTTGAAGGTTGAATCTGGTACCTTATCAGAGATTGTAGTGGCAGTCTCAGTGTTTGCCATGAGAGCACAGTTTACTTCATCATCAGAGTCTAATGAGTCCATCCAGTCTTTCTTGGATATTATAAGTGCCTTTCTAGCTTCCTTGCTCCTGCACTGAGTTGCATAGTGTCCCATCTTGTTACACTTGTAACACTTGACCTTTGATTTGTCAAGTGTCTTTGACTTCCCTTCTCTATCCTCACCCTTTCTAAACTTCTCTTTGCTTTCAGAATTACCAGACCTCTTCTGAAATTTGCCCTGATTTCTGAACTTCATGTACTTCATCTTTTTGAAGCCCTTGAAAATCATAGAAACCATTTCCATCATGTCAGAATCTGATGATTCATCATCAGAGTCTGCATCAGAGTTTGCTTCAGACTCTAACTCACTAATTTCCTTCACCATCACAGCTTTTCCTTTTCCCTTTGATACTGTAGGGATTTGTTCCTTAGCTTTCACAATCTTTGTCTCAACATTCAAGGCAACTATTTTTGCCTTGTAACTTTTTCTGTTCTTTCTTTGACGTAACTCCAAGTCATGAGTTTTCAACTTTCCATATACTTCATTTAGAGACATGTCTTCCAGATCTGCTCTGTCTCTTATCAAGGATGTCTGCAAGTCTCATTCTTCAGGTAGAGACCTTAGAAACTTGGTGTTTGAATCCTCATTCTTATACACCTTATCAACTAGAGCCAAGTCATTCAATAGGGTGAGAAATCTATCATATGTATCAGTTAGAGTCTCATTCTGTTTGGCCTCAAAATATTCATACTCCTGAATAAGTGTTAGGAATATATTCATTTGATGATGTACAAAATACTAGAACAGGGTCTAGCATGGTTTATCTGTAATAAGTCTTTCTAGTCTCTGAAATGTATAATCAGAGTCTAGACAGTCAAAATTCAAGTTACTTGTACTTAGAAGAATTTTTGAAAGAAAATGAAACCAGAGACTGCATGAAGATCAGAGTCTGGAAGGTGATCGGAGTCTATAGACTATCAGAGTCTATGATCTATTAGAGTCTACATTTATCAGCGTCTGAAGATCATTAGAGTATGAAGGTTTCAGAGTCTATATAGTTAAAGTTAAATTTGGAAGAAGATCACAGGAATGGAAAGTCTTCGAAGATCAAGATAAATATATTGCAGATATGCTATGGGAAGGAAAGAGAATTGCAGAAGGAAATTGTCAACTAATAATTAGGAATTATATTCCTATTGTAATTTATCTTTCTGTTATTAGTTGATAGGCAGCTCTCTATATAAACACTATGTAACCTAATTGTAAAGGTGTGTAAGTCGAAGCATAATTGTCTGAGTGAAATTTTGTGAGAGCATAGAGATAGAGAGAGTTGCTGTGATAATCACAGAGAAGCTGCTAGGGTTTGTGTACACCCTAGGAGAGTTTTGTATTTAATCATCAATAATACAAACAATACTTATGTGCACCATCTGGAAGCAACAAACCCTGACTATCTTGAAAGAATTCATGAAGGACCTTATGTGCCCTTAAAGCTAGTACCTCAAATCAATGAAGAAGGAAAAGTAATTGAAGAACACTTCATTGAAAAACCAAAGGCTGAATGGACAAAAGAGGACAAGGAGAATGTTCTTAAGGAGGCAAAGGTCAAAAACATACTCTTTAACAGTTTGGATTCTGTTCTTACAAACTGTGTTATATCATGTCAAACTGCTAAGGAGATGTGGACAAAACTTGAAGTACACTATTAAGGAACTAAAGATTTCAAGAAAAATGCAAAGTCTTTGCTAATTCAAGAGTATGAGTATTTTGAAGCAAAATCTGGAGAATCTATTACTGAGATGTATGATAGGTTTACTAAACTCTTGAATGAGATGGCTATGCTTGGTAAGGTTTATGATTCTGAAGATACCAACACCAGGTTTCTGAGAGCACTTCCTGAAGAGTGGGACAATAAGACTACAGCCATAAGGGAAGCTAGAGATTTGGATGAACTAACTCTAGAAGAATTGTATGGCAGGCTCAAGACATATGATTTAGAGATGCAACAGAGGAAGAATAAGAAGAATGTGAAGACAAGATCTGTAGCACTCTTAATGGAGTCTGAAAAAGAACAACATGAACAACCCACTGAAACAAGAATCAAAGATTCAAGGAAGAAGGGTAAAACTATTGTGGAGTCAGAGTCTACTGACACAGACTCTGATTCTGATGAAGAGATTGATCTAAGTCAAATGATGGCTATGTTTGCCAAAACTTTTAAAAAAAATGAAATTTAACAAAAGAACTGGTAAATTTAGCAAAAGGCCATCATTCAAGAAGGAAGATGAGAAGACTGGGAAAAGTAAAAGTACTATAATCAAACTTGACAAAGCAAAGGTCAAATGTTTCAACTGTGGAATATTGGGGCACTTTGCCAGTGAATGCAGAAAGTCAAAAAGTCAAGGAAAAGGAAAAGCACTTTTACCAACTGGAAAGGACTGGGCAGATTCAAGCTCAGAGGATGAAATTGATTATGAAAATCTAGCATTGATGGCATCCTCCTCAAGAAAATCACAATCTCCCAAAGAACCCTCATCTCCTAAAACTCAGGTATCAATCTTTACTCCTGAATCCTTAATTAACTTAGACTCTAATGGCATAGAAATTGTGCAAAGTGAGGTTAATAAAATAATGACAACATGTAGGTCTCTCACTAGTGAAAGTGAAAGGTTGAGAGAAGAAAATTTAACCTTAACTAAAAGGAATAATCATTTAGAGTCTGAGTTAATATTAATGGAACAATACAAAAAGGATTCTGAGAAAAATAGTCATAATTACACTGAAATTTTGAAAGCCTATGACTATGTTAAGAATGAACTAGAAGAAGAAAGACTTAAGTTTAAAGTCTGGACAGACTCTGGCAGAAAAGTTCAAGAAATTCTCAATAACCAAAATGTTTGTCAAACTGCTGGTCTAGGCTATGAAAATAGTCAAGGCAAAAGACCTATTATTGAGAATGATAATAATGCAGAAGCTAGCCAAACTAATAAGACTAAAGACAAAAGCATATTTGTTCCTGTTAAGTTTGTGACTCCTAAAGAAAAGACTGAAACCACAAACTCATCTGTCAATAGTCCCCATGTTGTTGACAAAAAGACAGATGAAACTGGAACAAATAACTCTAAGAAAAATATTAACGTAGGGTACTTGTCTAAGTCTAAGTTAAAAGAAAGGCTAGAGAACTTATCAGAGTCTACCAAAACTAGGAGAAATAGGAATGGTAAAGAAGGCATTAATAAAGCAAATAATTATCAAAAGGATTCTAATGCTCCTAGAAAGAAGTGTTTTAGATGTGGCAACCACAACCATTTAGCTATAGATTGTAAAGCAAAAATTGAAAAAGAATCAGAGTTTAGTCTTTCACAGACTCTGAAAAGTCACTACATTCCACAAAAACCCTGTTATCACTGTGGTAGCATATTTCACTCTATTTATATGTATAGAGACTATCATGAATTGTATTTCAATTTTTATGAGCTAAAATCATCTATTGACAAAAGCTGGTATGACACTGTTAAGACTCCACCAGAGTCAAAAGCAAAGGAGACAGGTAAATCAAAGGTGAAAATTGTTAAACTTGTTTCACCTAAAATTAGAGGAAAAGGATCCAAAACTGTTTGGATCCCCAAAACAACTAACTAGTTACTTTATGTATGCAGGGAACAAGGGTAAAGAATGTAACCCTAATCCTGGACAGTGGATGCTCAGGACACATGACTGGAAAGAAATTCTTGCTTACAGACTTTGTGGAAATGGCTGGCGCAGAAGTATCATTTGGAGATGGCAACAAAGGACAAACACTGGGATATGGCAAGATTGTACTTAGGAATGTCATCATTGAACAAGTAGCTCTAGTTGATGGCTTAAGACACAATTTGATAAGCATAAGTCAACTAGGAGATAAAGGTTACCATACTGGCTTTGACAACAAAGAGTGTCTTGTGACTCACAAAGAAACAGGTATTCTGGTTTTTAAAGGACACAGACATGGTAACATTTATGAAGCCAGCTTGGAGGATTGCATACACAGTGAACTCACATGTCTATATAGCAAGGCCTCAATTGAAGAAAGCTGGAAATGGCACAAGAAACTGTCACATATCAACTTTAAAACACTAAACAAGTTGGTTAAACAGAATCTTGTAAGAGGATTACCACAGGTTGATTTTGTGCAAGATGGACTCTGTGAAGCATGTCAACTTGGAAAGCAAAAGAAATCATCCTTCAAGAGCAAGACAATAAACACCATTTCTGAACCCTTTTATTTATTGCACCTTGATTTATTTGGTCCAGTAAATGTTATGTCTATTAATAAAAGGAAATATGCTCTTGTTAATGTAGATGATTTTACAAGATTCACATGGGTTTTATTTCTACATTTAAAGGATGAAGCTCCACAACACATAAAAGACCATATCACTTTTCTGGAAAGAAATTCAAAGAAAACAGTCAGAGTTCTAAGGAGTGACAATGGTACTGAATTCAAGAATTCAATCATGGATGACTACTGTGCATTAAAAGGAATTTCTCAACAATTTTCTGCACCAGGAACTCCTCAACAAAATGGAGCTGTGGAGAGAAAGAATAGAACCCTCATAGAAGCTGGCAGAGTCTAAGCTACCAATATATTTATGGGCAGAGACAGTCAATACAACATGTTTCACTCAAAACTGTACTTTAATAAATATGCATGGAAAGACTCCCTATGAAATGATAAAGGACAAGAAGCCAAGTGTGAAACATTTTCACATATTTGGATACAAGTGTTATGTACTGAAAGTACATCTTGAAAATCTGAGCAAATTTGAAGCCAAAATAGATGAATCAATTTTTCTTGGATATGCATCAAACACAAAAATATTCAGAGTGTTTAATCTCAGAACCAAAATTGTTATGGAATCTATTCATGTTGCATTTGATGATAAAAAGTTTACAAAATTTCAAGATGAGTCAGAGTCTACTACACTGGAATTTGAAAATCTAAAAAGTTCTGAGATAAATGAAGAAGAAGAGGATGAAGACCCTCAAGTAACTCCTAATCCAACACAGGAACCTGCACATTCTGAGGGGGAGCTAGGAAATACAACTCCGAATGATTCAGAGTCTGACAGGTCAGGGTCTACCCAGACAGAGTCTAGACAGACTGAGTCCAATTCCTCAGAATCTAACTCATCAGGGTCTGGATCAAGCAACTCTGAACCCTTGACAGAGTCAAGGAATTTAGGGGGAGCCTCTTCATTTGAATTTCACTTAAATACAGAAGATGCAAATGACTTAGGGGGAGCTTCAAGTTCAAGAATCAATCTTCCACCAGCTAGAAAATGGACAAGAGGTCACACTCCTGACTTAATAATTGGTGACCCTGAGTGTGGTGTACAAACAAGAACAACCACTCAAAATGAATGTCTTTATAGCTGCTTTCTCTCAAAGAATGAACCAAAGAAAATTGAGGAAGCCTTTCAAGACCCTGATTGGATAATAGCAATGCAAGAGGAATTGAATGAATTTGAGAGAAACAAAGTGTGGAAACTTGTACCAAGGCCTAAAGATAGATCAGTTGTTGGTGCAAAATGGGTGTACAGAAACAAACTTGATGAGAGTGGAACTATAATAAGAAACAAAGCAAGGCTAGTTGCAAAAGGATACTCACAGGAGGAAGGAATTGATTATGATGAAACTTTTGCACCAGTAGCAAGATTGGAAGCCATAAGAATGTTTCTTGCCTTTGCAGCTCATTCAAAATTCAAGGTGTATCAGATGGATGTAAAAAGTGCCTTCTTGAATGGAAAATTGGAAGAGGAAGTCTATGTGGAGCAACCACCAGGATTTGTTGATCCTAAATATCCTGATCATGTTTACAGATTAGATAAGGCACTTTATGGATTGAAGCAAGCACCTAGAGCATGGTATGAAACTCTTTCAAAATTTCTTCTTCAAAATGGATTCATAAGAGGTACCATCGACAAAACTCTCTTTATTAAAAAGTATAAAGGTGACATTTTTCTTGTCCAAATTTATGTTGATGATATTATATTTGGTTCTACTAATGACAAATTCTGTGAAAAGTTTAGTAAACTAATGCAGTCAAATTATGAAATGAGCATGATGGGAGAATTAAACTTCTTTTTGGGGCTTCAAGTCAAACAGAATGATGATGGAATTTTCATCAATCAAACAAAATATGTAAAAGAATTACTGAAGAAGTTTGATATGCAAGATTCTGCAACTGCTAAAACTCCCATGTCAACAGCCACTAAGCTAGACTCTAACCCAAAGGGTAAGAAAGTTGACAACACTAGCTACAGAGGTATGATTGGCTCATTATTACATTTAACTGCTAATAGACCAGATATAATGTTTGCAACTTGTCTGTGTGCTAGATTTCAAGCTGACCCCAAAGAATCACATTTAATAGTTGTAAAAAGAATTTTTAGATATCTCAAGGGGGCACAAATTCTTGGACTTTGGTATCCTAGAGAGTCAGATTTTTCATTAATTGGTTATTCATATTCTGACTATGCAGGATGCAAAGTAGACAGGAAAAGCACAACAGGTCAGTGTCAGTTTCTTGGCAACAGATTAATTTCTTCGTTTAGCAAGAAACAACAAACTATATCAACCTCAACAGCTGAGGCTGAATACATTGCCGCTGGGAGTTGCTGTGCTCAAATTCTGTGGGTAAGAAATCAATTACTTGATTATGGACTAACATTCTCAAATATTCCTATGTATTGTGATAATACTAGTGCTATTAAAATTGCAGAGAATCCAGTCCAACATTCCAGAACAAAGCACATTGATGTCAGGTATCATTTTATTAGAGAACATGTTGAAAATGGTACTGTGACACTTCACTATGTTCCAACTGACAAACAGATTGCAGACATTTTGACAAAACCACTTGATGAGTCTACCTTTCTTAGACTGGTTGGTGAATTATGTATGTTAAACATGTAAGTGATTAAAAATTACAAGAAGCAAGGTATGTACTTTAATTATAGCTCCTGATATATCAAACTATAATTTGTTAATGCAAAATTCTTGAGGTACTTTATCTTGACAGAGTCTAGTTTTTAGACTCTGACTAGTCTGTAGACTCTGAAAGTCTGTAGACTCTGAAAAACAATTATCATCTAGACTCTGAAACGGTTCAAGTTCGCGCCTGCAGACTCTGATTGTGTCTAAATTGTTCAAATGACTTGAAATAGGCGGTAACAGTATTTTTGACTGAAGATAGACTGTAGACTTGTGTGTATTGTATGCAACTTGAACAAAATAGAATTTTTCATACAATTTACTCACTTGTTTCTTGCAATTATTTTCTAAGGCACAAATATTCATAGAGCTCTTTACGAACCCTAGCAAATTTGTTCAAGCGAATTCATCACTTTCATCTCAACGATTTCAATGGCTGCTATCTCAACTGTGATGAGGGGACCCAAACCTATCGCATTCACATTTGGAGACTTTGAGTTCATGACCACTAACCATGTGGCAGCCCTTGGCGACAAGAAAGGGGTAGATGCTGACTACTATCCTATGATGGATTTCTTGGAGCAGAGTGAGCTCAGTTATATACTCAAGGCATCACCAGTGATTTATATGGATGTTGTTTCACAAGCCTAGAGCTCTGCAAAGGTAGTTGATCCTTCTCAGAATCAACCAGGTAAAATCATGTTCACCTTTGGCTCCACTACTTTTGATGTAACTGCAGATATACTTAATTCTGTGTTTAAACTGCCCATTAAGTCTTCTTTTGATAATACTGTATCTGATGATGACATTAAAAGCATGTTTAAGGCAATAGGTTATTCTGCTAGCTTAGATAACATGAGTAAGATAACTAGGCCATATTTAAGGAAGGAATGGTCCTTTTTCTTTGACCAACTTGATAAGTGCTTTACTGGTAAGTGTAGTGGTTTTGATGCTATTACTGCAATAACTTATCAAATTGGTCACAGTCTCCTATTTGACAAAGTGATCAACATTGGTGATATGTTGCTTACTCAAATGGGTGAAAAATTAACTAATGTGCAAGAGGGGAGGAAAAAGGTCTACTACCATAGATTTCTTATGATTCTCCTCAACCACTTCATTCCTGACATGTCAACCAAGTTGGCAGATGATTGCTGTGTGCAGGCATACAAACAGCAAATGAGGATATTCTCTGACATCAACAGAATTGATGACAAAAAGAAGAGTCTACCTGCCATGCACTATCCATAGGTAATGCAGGTAAAACTCTCCATCTATAAACCATCTATCTATAATACTTCTTTTTTTGGTGGTGACATGGTGCATGATCAAGTAATGGAGAGTCCCCTTGCACCTACCCCAGTCACCCAATCCCCTTCAATTATACAATCTTCCAAATCAAAATCCAAAAAGAAACCAACCTCTTGTGTCTCTCAACAGGCACCAGTTGTAAAGAGGAGAAAATTGATTCAAACTAGGCTTATAGATGAGCACAGTGATGAGGAGCTCAACCCTCTAGAGAAACAAGTTGTTGAAGGTCTTTCTTTACTAAAAGAAGGTCATGAAACACTTGATTCTAACCCTCAAGCCAAGTCTGTAGACTCTCCAAAGGCTACAGACTCTGACAAACTTAGGAATGCACCTCAGGATTCTCAAATTGAATCTCCTAAGAAATCTTTTGCTCAGAAGTACAGAAGGTTGAGGAAGGCTTGTTCTGCACACACACACAAGCCTATTATTATTACTAACCCTGTTTTGCAGGAAACAGATGCTCCCAAGGCTCCTGCAGAGCCAGACTCTGAAAGCAAGAAAACACCTGAACTAGAGTCTAATGTTGAGTCAGAGTCTAGACTGCCTTTAGACTCTGATCATGACACATTTTGGGAAGGAATGCCATTGGATGCAGCCTCAAGTCTAATTGATGAGATCATTACTCTAAGTGATGAGACACTGCTATTCTTATATCCTTTGGTAGAATCTGTTGAAGATCCAGAGCAACATCAGACTAAATCTCAAGTCTTGGATTTTCTTTCAACCTATGAATCCCTAAGAAAGAGAATGGAGCAGGAGCTACAAATGTCTGCACAGGATGTGGTCAAATCTGTATACAGCTACCTATTCAACTCTTCATTCCAAGAAAAAGCAGCTGGGCTCATAGAAGGCAGGATAACTGAAGTTCTCAAAGCACTAGGTGTGCCAGACTCTGAACAGCAAATCACAAAGAAGCCTAAAAAGCTTAGGATCTACAAAAGGAGAGAATCAGAGTTTGTTGCTAAGTTAGAGACTGAGATTGAGCAACCAGTTTTTGACTATGAAGCAATTTTGGATCAAGGGATTACCTACAGGACAGCTATTGATTGGATTTCTACTATTCAGCCATTTACAAGAAAGGTGGTTGATTTTCTTGTCTAAAATGTAGGAAAGGTGGCCAACAAATACATCTATCCGACCTATGAAAGTAGATTGGATCAACTCAAGGGCTCACATTATCATAAGATTGTAAGGGAACTGCAAGATTCCTTTCACTTGACTTTTGCCCAGGCCATCAATGCACTTCATGCCAGGATCTTTCTCAATGGACACTTGGATGCATTAACTTTGGTAGAACCACATGAGGTAGCAGGTGATGCAAGGTAGTTGGAGGTTGGGACTAGTGCACCAGTGGTGACTAGTGATAAAGATGCTCAGTCTGCCTCACCCACACAAGAACCACCTAGTCAGAGGTTGGATGATAGTGGGGCAGAGGAGTATGCTGTTGGGCCCTCCTTGGCAACTCACCAAAGAGCTGATGAGAACCCCAGTGATATGGGAGGACAGACTCTGATGGATGCTATCCACCTTGAGGGGGAGTCTCATGCACAAACAGTCAATGATGGTGACACTCAGACTCTGGCTTCTAATGAAGTCATACTGAAGCAGTCAGAGTCTAGAGTAGACCCTGAGACTGGAATACTGGAGCCAACAGACTCTGAAAAGAAAGAAGATGATAGTAAGGGTTCAGAATCTGTTGCTGCTCACCCCTTGGTGGAAACCCCTAGCCTTCAGACTTTTGAAGGGGTTCCCCTCCATCAAGGTGGTTCAGGTATTGAAGCACAATTATTCTCTCTCAACACCTCTTCTGTAGGATTCTTGAGTGCACCCTCCAAAATGAGTGTAAAAATATCTGAGAGGCTGACACTGGTCCAGGCAAAAGGAGAGGTAGAAAAGGCTGTAGAGAGCCTGAGTGAGATTGAGAAAGTGGGTGTCCAACCCCATTGTGAGAATGAGAGATTAGGGTATCCTGAACCTAGCTTTACTTATTGGGATCAAGATTTTCCAAAGAGTTGATCCAATGAGTTGGAGTAGGGGATGGATGAAAATTCACTTTTATTAATTGTGCAGATTGGTAAACAGGAGGAGGCTCTTGCTGCTCAGAAGTCATTTACACAGAGAACACAACTTCATCTGGTGGATTCTCTAGCAAGGAAAGCAGATAGAGTCATGGAGGCTTTGGTGGATAACCCTGTCATTTTAACTGAGGCTGCAACATTGAAGTCAGAAGAACCACTTTTAATCATGCCTATAAGGGCTAGACTTCCAGAGTCTACAGTCTTTGATAACTCTCAGGAGGAGTCAGGGTCTATAGTCCCGGTTGTAGTTTCGGAGTCTACACCACCAGAGTCTACACCTCCAATTCCAAAGCTTGAGCATGTTGCTGAGGAGTGCACTTCTGAAGATGATGATGAAGTTCACCCTTCTTTTGTCTATTTTGATCAGGTGTTTCCTCAGTCTTGGGAGTCTGCACAGAAAAGAGGCTTCACTGATAAAGATTCTTTTGCATGTGTTTTGGCTATTCATCAGTCTGAGAGACTGAAAGCTTTTCAGAAAAAATCTTATCTCCAGGAACATGGTCACTACCCTGGTGAAGAGGATCAAGCTCTGGATGGGGATGTTAAAGCTGAGACAGAGAATGTTGATAAACAATTGGCTACTGTGGTCAAAGACATCTCTCATATTCAAACCAAACTTATTGGTGTTGATAATGCTACTTCTCTGCTCAGTACCAGATTTGATAGAATTCACTCCCTTCAATTATCCAAAGAAGTTTCTTTCAAGGATGCTATTGCTTCTATTACTACCACTCAAGCTATCAAGGTTGAGAAGAATTCTTTAAGAGCTTTAGTTAAAATAGGTAAAAGCCACTACAATATTCTGCGACAACAACTCAACAATCATGTTCTCCAGGAATCTAGTGTTACAGGGAAGGAGTAAGCATATTGACGTGAAATATTATTTTTTAAGAGATCTTAGCAATGATGGAACAATAGAGCTGATTTATTGTCGAACTGAAGATCAAGTTATACACACTAAGCCTCTCAAGGTGGCTGCATTTGTGAAGTTGCGCGGGTTACTTGGAATGTGTTCAGGTGCTGCTATCCTGAATTCGAAATAAATTGTTCCTTTTAAATTGATGTTTGCAGACTTCAATTTAAGGGAGGGTGTTAGAGTTTATGTTTTATATTATACTTGGTAACTGGTCTTTATAGATTTGACCAAGTCTTAGCTAGTTTGTTATTTATCTTTCAGTTGAATAAGTGTTGCTGATTTATAGGAATTGTGGGTAATTGTTGATATTAGTAATCCCCGCCCTTTCCAAAATTTTCGTAAAGTGGTAAACTTTCACCACTCTCGGCGAGAAATTTTCCTCCAATAACAGTACTTTGGAAAACACAAATCTGATTATATTTGATTAATATAAATTATTAAAAATACTTACTTGATTAATAAATATATTTATTTATAATTGTAGAGATTTAATTGAAAAACACGAGATATTTTAAAATTTAAATTAGACAATAGTAACACATGAAATTTTCTATTCTTCATTAATGTTGATTTTTTTTCCAAAAAAATAAAACAAATACTAAATAATTTTTAAAATTTTATGTTTAATAATTCTGTAATATATTATAATACATTTAATATGATACAATACATATATCTTCAATTAGTACTACATGGAAATTTTTTCTATATACGTATATATATAATTTTTGTGTTTTAAAAGTTGATGACTAATCGGGATTAATCAGCGATTAGTAGGTAGTTGGTGCTTTTTCATGTCGATTATGCTATATAATTAGGTGGAAAAAATATTTTTTTTACAATAATATGTCAATAATCGGGTTACACGATCAATAATCAACTAATAAAAACACAGTCAATTAATTTAAAAAAATCGAATCATAATTCGTGACAAGATTAGTTAATGAGAATACGTAGATTGACTAATATAAAAACATATCAAATAAATTTAAATATTTTTAAAAAAATTGTCACATCACTAAAATCGTGAGATATTAACATCCGTACGTTTGGATGGTCGAATATATAATTAAAAAAATCGAATCAAGATTCGGGACAAGACTAGTTAATGAGAAAGGGTACTTTGACCGCTTTTAGTATTATAAAAACACACCAAATAAATTTGAATATTTTTTGAAAAATTTCTAAATCACTAAAATCGTGATATATTAAAATCCATAGGGTTGGATCGTCACGAATCATAACCCGAGACAAGACTAGTTAATGAGAAGGTGTATTTTGACTACTTTGATTATTATAAAAAAAACACCAAATAAATTTGAATATTTTTTCAAAAATTTATACATCACTAAAATCGTGAGATATTAACATCCATACGATTGGATCGTTAGAAATATAATTTAAAAAATGAATCATCTCCTAGGACAAGAGTAGTTAATGGGAAGGTGTATTTTAACCACTTTGACTATTATAAAAACACACCAAATAACATTCAATATTTTTTGAAATATTTTCACATAACTAAAATCGAGAGATATTAACATATGTACGGTTGGATCGTAGAACATATAATTTTAAGAAATTCAAATCATCCCTCGAGACTAAACTAGTTATTGAGAATATATATTTTGACCGCTTTGACTATTATAAAAATAACCCAAATAAATTTGAATATTTTTTTAAGAAAATCCACATTGCCAAAATCATGAGATATTAACATCCGTATGGTTGGATTATTGAAAATATAATTTTAAAAAATAGAATCTATTACTCGGGACAAAACTGGTTGATGAGAATGTTTATTTGACTATTTTGACTATTATAAAAGCACACCAAATATTATTATTGGATCCAATTTTTAAATGCTAATCTATAGTAAAACACATCTCATATTATTTTTCTAACTATAACACGTCCCTAAATAAAATACATAAACATTATCCTATTAAAATACATATAGAAAATAAAGTATATGCAAGATTATATAAAATAAATATATAACAATAAATATAGTTTAAATTATTATTATAAAAATGATAATATATTCAAATGATAATAAAAAATTAAAATGAAAATATTAACGTGATCCAGTTGAATTTAAACTTAAATTCAATTACTATGAATTAAATTTTTGAAATCACCCTTGCAAATTCAGTTGAATTTATTAATACAACCAGAAATTAAATTCAACCATATCATGTGGAATATATGCTGAGTTTCATGTCAACAATCCGCATGGAACAAATCCAATGCTTCCTATGTAACCCCCATAAAAATTAACATACCTTAATTTCATTCTCTCTTCATCTCCTTCTCATATATCCACGCTACTCTTACTCCATACACACCAATATATATATATATATATATATAAACATAAAATTCATTTTTCTCTTAAAAATCTATGGTTCGTACAAGACTAACACCTAACACCTAGAAAATCAACCCGTAGAATGGTAACTCTGGTGTCTAAACCAACTCCGGCATCCGAATCTACTCCGACAACGAAAGCATCTCCAATGACAATAAGGTTCTTAAAGTTTTCATAAATTGTAGATTGCGTCATTTTATATAAAAAATTTGTGCCTATTAAGGGTGTGCTATTAATGTTGGCTTTTTGGACAATTTATTGGTGTATATTATCTATCGAATCTGTGTCATTTTAGATGAATTCTTTATCTGTTATGAGAAATCGACAATTGATAGAAATAAGAAGAACCATATGATGGTTGGAAGGAGCAATAAAAGGAAAGTACATATTATTTGTTTATGAGTATTCGGAGTTTTATGTGTCTAACCAAAGAGGAACCATTTGGTTAGATATATATAAAATTTTATTTATTATGTATATTGAACATAATAGATATTAATTAATATTTTGGTTATGTTATCTTGACTCAGTTTTTGTGGTTGATATGGTGACTTTTCAAACTCACTTGGATGGGAAGAAGGGTAAAAAGATGGTGGATGGAAACATGAATTTGGATTTAATGGAAGAAGCAACAAGACATGACTAGTTTTTTAGTTTTTTTAGAATTGGGACTCACAAAAACTTCAAGAATTTCTGGTATTTGTGTTAGGAGCCACTATATAAATTGATATTTTTATGATCGTTTTAGGGCACTCTTTTTCCCTTTTGAGATTTTCCCCATAGGGTTTTACTCAAATGGGGTTTTAACGAGTCTCTGTCAGATATAAAGCTTTTTTATTACCTAAACTTCCGGGAAATCTCTTTCTTATGGGTCGTTCGTCCCATGAATTGCTTAAGTATAACTTTTGGTTTGATGATAAGTTTTTATTATCTTTATGATGTATTATCGGATATTATATATCAATAAAACGATTCTTCGTTTTTCTAAAAGAAAGACTAAACCGTTATTTGTCACGATTTTATAACATTTTTATAAATTTATTAAAATGTATATGAAACCAATTTCGTAAACTATTTTGTAAACTAAACATTAGATAAACAATTGATTATTTTACATATATAAAAATATAAAGTATATAAATATTGTCAAACTATAATATGTTAAAAATTAAATATTTTTCTAAATACAACATTTTACAAAATAAAGAAATCCATTAAAAAGTTTGAATAACATATATATTTTTTTTGAATAAACAATCCCAAAATCCCCTTGATATACATAATCGTAATCCAAATCCAAATATACCCTTTGATCCCCGTCCCCATTTCCTGTATACTCAAACCCCCAAACCCCCCTCTCAAATTCATCGATTTATTTAAATCTCTTCTCACGTGTATCTCAATCACATCAAAATGGCTTCTTCTTCAAAAAAATCAAAAAACATTTCAAAGGTAGATAGAATCAGCAACTTACCCGACGCACTCCTCGTCAAAATCATCTCTTTACTACCAACAAAATCAGCTGTCCAAACCAGTCTCTTGTCCAAAAGATGGCGCCCCATTTCTCTCTCACTCACAAATCTCGATTTCCATGATTCACTTCATCACAAGAATTGCCCAATTAAGTTTACCAACTTTGTCGAAAAATTATTAATCCACAGGCCTAATGATTTAAATATCGAGAAATTTCGGTTAAGTTGTGAGAGAGATTACTATTTCAACCGTGTTGATGAGTGGGTTAGTAATGCACTTGGTCGTGATTCGAGGGAGATTGACCTTAGCTTTTGGTTTCGAGAATCGTATAAAGTGATTCCATATATGTACTTGTCTACCAGTCTCCAAGTACTTAAGCTGAGTGATAACATTTTAGTTGATGTTCCGGAGGATGTTAGATTTTCGAGCCTTCGGGTTCTTAAATGTAAGGAGGTTATGTTTTCGAGCTGTGAGTCGGTTGGGAGGCTGTTGGTCAACTGTCCTGTGCTTGAGGATTTGAGTTTGTCGATGTGTGAATGGCTTAGCGGCTCTCATTTAAGTATTTGTGGAGCTGCGTTGAAGAGGTTGTCGTTTTCTGATAATTTGTCAGATGATGATGATGCATTTTTGTCGGATGATGATGGTGAAGAATTTTTGTCCGATGATGATGATGCATTTTCGCCGGAGGTCTTGATTGACACGCCAGCATTGGAGGCTCTCCATCTTGAATATTTTCCATCTTATAGTATCTTGATCAAGCAGAATTTGCAGTTCCTCAGAAATGCTTCTTTGGATCTCCGACGGAGGGTACGAGGAGTTTTACCAAGCGGTGTGTTTGGTGATTGCGTGTTTGGGCTACTTAAAAAGATTAACAATGTCAAATCTCTGTTTTTACATTATACAACTGTGGAGGTTAGCGTCGTACCTAAATGTTTACCTATATCAACAAGTTTTCATATTTTCTCCGAATTTATATATATTAACTATCATGTTATATGTTTATATTTTGAAGGCCCTCAATCGAGCATATCGCCGTGATTTTGAAACAGTTCATAATGGGTTTCCTCCATTTCATAACTTGACTGAGTTGGAACTATTTGTTGAAACTTATTGTGAAGAAACTTTACTGTGTGATTTCCTTTATAATTCACCGAACCTTCAAAGTATTAAATTTCCACAGGTGAGTTAAAAAACTGAGATTTGAAGTATTTGTTAAAAGGACATTGAACTCATAATTTAAAACTTTCCTTTGTTTTCTTGTTAGGGGCTTGTTAATACTTCCTCCAGTGGATTTTGGCGTTTCAGTTGGAGCTGGGGCTGTTCAAAACGTGTTCCAGAATGTTTATCCACTCATCTCAAAACAGTATATATTGGAGAACTCCATGGAACAAGCACGGAGTTGTCACTTGTTGAATACTTGCTAACTTATGGGAGTGTTTTGGAGAATGTAAGAATCGATATTTTAGATTCGCAAGATGGAGATTCGCAAGATGATGCAGATGTCCGGGAAGAACTGTTAAGCTATCCCAGAAAATCGACAACTTGCAAGCTTATTCTTTATTTTTAAATGAATATCAACATGCTCTTTGTAATAACAAAGTGTATGAGGTACACCTTCTGCACTAAGCTTTGTTTTCTTTTAGACTTCTATTAGTCGTCGCTACACCGTTTTTTCTCTTCGCATTGTAATTTTAGCATTTCACTCTGGCATGAAACATTTACTAGATGCATTGTTTGAGAATGGCATTTAACAATGGTAGTTTATTGATTTTATGATTCTTTTATAGATGATAAGGAATCCATTTATAGTTAAAAATGTTAAATATAAGGAATCCATTTATAGTTAAAAATGAATGACTACACATGGATTCCAATATCTGGATGACAGGAAGATAGCTAAGACGCATAGCAATGTCACAGCTCGTCTTGACGCCATAGAACTATGTCATAGTGCCACAGGTTAAGATCCAATCTTTTCTAGGTTACTTGTACTGCAGATAAAAATAATTGCGGAGCACAAAGACTGCAAAGACTCTGTCTATTGTGACTTTTAGGTGGTCCTCTTATAGGCATGTGTTTATTTGTCTTGGTATTAGGTTTCTAAGTTGTCAATATTTCTTTTACATATTCGGTGCTTATCATAATAATCTTTTTATGCTATCTACTATTAATTAAATGTTATAGTTAATAGCAGAACACTAGATTATTACTTGCCCGGTTGTCTTGCATGTTTTTTTTTGCCGGATCAGTTGACTATAATTGTTCCATTCTCATGCCTTTCCATGATCTTACAATATCTTTCTTTTAATCTCTATAATCTTCCGCCATTGAACTTTTTTAATTTATCCACTGAAGACTTTTGCGTGGTGACTATTAACGACTAAAATCCTAGACTTTAAAGTTAAAAATAGCCCTAAAATTATGTCCCGGAATTGCACACACCTACAAGGCTGCAAATTTCCTGTTTTGTTTATATGCTTAGCCAGATTCGGTTTTTACAAATATGGTGCTACCAGGAACTTATACATTAGTGGGGAACAATTCTTTTGCATAGTTATCCTTTTTGGGTGTCTTTCTCGATAGCTTTTGGTAAGTTGACTGGTTTGTGAGTTTTAAATATGAAACAAATATTGCCGATTTAGGTCACTAGTAAGAAGAAATAAGTATAAATGATGTCGTATCTAGGTTTTTGTCTTAAAGTTAAAAATAGCCCTAAATTATGTTCTCCAATTGCACGCTCTTATATGGCTGCAAATTCCGCCCGTCCCATTTATATGCTTTGCCAGACTCGTTTTTCACAAATATAGTGCTACCAGGAACTTATACATTGGCGGCGAGCATTCTTTTGCATCAATAGAATTGGAAATTAAGACAAAAACCTAGATGGGTCATTAATACTTGTTTCTTCTTACTAGTGACCTAAATCGGCAATGTTTGTCTCATATTTAAAACCCACAACCTAATCACCTTACGAAAAAGATAACGAGAAAGAGCCCAAGAAGGATAACGATGCAAAAGAATGCTCGCCGCCAATGTATAAGTTCCTAAGTTCCTGGTAGCACTATATTTGTGAAAAACGAGTCTGGCAAAGCATATAAATGGGACGGACAGAGAATTTGCACCCATATAAGAGCGTGCAATTGGAGAACATAGTGATAATCATCAAGATTTAAGGTATGGATATCTTTTCCTTATTTTTGTCTTTGTATTCGTAACATTACTCGAATTCGTATTGTTGTTTCGAAATTGTATGTATATTGGGTAACGGTTTGTATCCATTCTGAATTCTTGTAAAATCCATATTTAATTCGTTATTTATCCGATTGTTGTGAATTTAGACTCTTCGGAATGGTCTTTTAATTATCTACATATTTCGTTCTTTATGTTTTCAAAAATTCTGCTAACAAGTAAGTTGAAATCCGCCGTTTGTGTGATCTGATGTGTTAATTCAGGTTTATATGCTGTAACTTCAAAAATTCATAGTAAATTGAAATTGTATTTGATTTCTGTGAGTAAAATCATTCTGGAAAGGTCTATTCGAGCTCTTCGTTCTTTGTTTACATTCCGATGCTGTCAAAGTCTGTGATCTTGAGTTCGTAAATATCGAAATACTACTGTGATCATAGTCTGATTCTGTTATGGCAGTCCGCATTTTAATTGTTTTTGAATTCGTTACTTCTCTGTTTTTGACATGTCTTATCATCCTAGAAATCTCTTTGTACAAGTTCAGTGTTTTGCACTTTTTCATTTGAGTTCATCTTGATAGAGTTTATTATTAGTTTTCCGGATCGGTCAGATATCATTTTATTTGTAAAAGTCTATATTGTATGATATTTGGCGTGTGTGATATTCGAGCAAGTTATTTTCGATTGATTTGTGAGATATGTATTATTATTAGACTTCTTTTCGAGTAAGATATATGTAATTTATTTATGATGTTATTTTGATTTGGGAGATATCGTAAGAATCCGTCATGAGTGGATTAATCTCATGCTTTGGCACCACCTATACGGTGTATTTAAATTGTATGGGTGTGTCACTGAAATTATGGGACACGTAGAGTCATGACTATTGTGTATATATGTTTGGCCATTTCGGTAGTATTGTGCTTTGTGCCGTGCAAGCCCCTGTGTGATTTTGGGTAACATTTGATTTATTATATGCAAGCCCTGTAAGTTTTAATGATTACATATTCCGGAGAACCGAAATGTAGGACATCCTGTAAGTGTAAGATTGTGTCCCATCTAAGTAAGTAATTTACATTTCAGTATTTGGTCATTATAATATGTGACTAGTAAGTGTACGAATAAGAGTAAGAATATTTGTGATTAAAAAGCATGTACGTTGGAATTGTAAGATAAGTATCTATCGTGTCTTTTTATTTATTTATATTGTGAGTTAGGTATGACCCGTATCTTTTGTGTCTTTCGGTTTGTTTCATTATTCTTTATTCAGATATTTTATTTGTTCATATTGTCATCGTTCTAACCCTTGTACTCTTTGCATAATTCTATATCCGTATATGAGCTTTTCACTCACTGCCAATCTATGTTTCTTGATTTTCCCCGGCAGGTATTCATTATTAGGTGGACTACCTTTTAAGAAGAGTGTGAGTTGCTGAATTTGAAGAGTTGTAACGTTTATATTTAGATTTAAATTTGTATATTTGAGTTGTACCTTTTAAACTTTAGATTGTAAGATGTTCGTTATTGAGAAGTTGTACTTTTTATTGGATTTTTGGTGAATTTTATTTAAGTGACTAAGTTTGGGATTTTAAAGTTTATGTAGGCTTCTCTCCATGGGTGTTGGCTCTTATTATCACAGTTTGAACTAAAATGGTCCAAAATATCACAGTTTCAAAACATGACTCTTTATATCACAATTCTAACATTAACTTCACAGCAAAGTCAGAGAGCAGAGGATTAAAAAAAATAAAAAGAGCCCACAATAATTCAAGTAGTTCCAATGCATTATTTAAGGAAAAAGCAAGCCCTGATTAGTTTACCAGGCCCGAGGACGAAATGGGCGGAACATTGTAGATGCTCTAACATTATGTTAGTGTCTGTCTCCGAAGTTGACAGTTTAAAAAAAAATTGGACTAAATGAATAATATCGCCGCATATTATACTTGAGTACTTCTGAAATAAATCATGACTCACCGCATCCTGACCCCGACATTTTGTTGAGCCTTATGATATAAATTAACATAAATTTTAAATGAGGATACACATTGATTATAATCGTTATTTCTCGTGATCAAGTAAATTGAATCCTTAAACTTCTTATACAAGTATTTTAGTTATTATCTCAAATAGATATCATGAAATATTTAAAACTAGAATTAGAATTAGAGCCGGTGCAAGGCACGAGAATTTTCTTATTTAAATATTTTAACTAAGCACTGATTAAATTTAGATGTTGGAACAATGTAATTTATTTAAACACAAAAACATAAAATATATTTTATGTAGGTTATGGTTATGATTTTGAGGTATCCTATGAACAATAATTCAAGGTATGAACTTGGAACAATAATCCAAGTTATGATCTTAAAAGCTCACCAGTCGCCACTAATATCTGGCAGTGATGCATGGCGTTACTATTTTGACCAGATTTCCTTTTTCTACTCTCATGTAGTTTGTGGCCAAACTATGAAAATAATGTATTTTGTATGGAAATTTAATGCATTTTCTTAGATATAGGTTTAATAGCTAAAATAAGGATCTTTAACCCTGGGAAATATACCGAGGCAGTCACAGTTCAATGAACTTTATAGTCTAAATTTATATATAGTTCGAATACAAGCCGTCAAGCCTATTTTATGCAAGAAGCCTGTAGTAACTAACTGCTGCTGCACGGAGTGAACCTAGGATTAGATCAGCCACGTATAGACTATACTTACAGACTACATTGTTAATGCATTAGTCAGTAAGGACTGGTGTTGCTGTCACAGCCTCCATAATATATCTGTTATGGCCACAGGGATGGTGAAAAAATCCGATCCGAAACCAAAAATTTTGGATTTACCGAATCCGATTTTTTGGATTTGGATTTAATTTTTAAACCCGAAATTTTTTGGATTTGAATTTGATGCATATCGATCCGATATCCGAACCAAACCGAACCCGAAACCCGAAAAATATCCGATTAATATATATATATATATATATATATATATATATATATATATATATATATATATATATATATATATATATATATACAGGGTTGCACTCTAAAAAGAACATATTATATAAAGAACTAGAAAGAACACCCATCATCACCATTAATTTTTTATACGGTCAAGATTAAACATACCAATGACAAAACTGTAAATAAATCAAACTATATAACTATCTAACATAAAATAGCTCTACCACGATACATATATACATACACACAGCACGATACAAAGTAGCGTCTCCATCTCTATCACTGATATGGTTCATCAAAAACACTAATATTAGGTTTTATGAATTGAAAATGAAGCTAGGCGCTGCCATTTTAGTTGAAGAATCGCTGAAAATTCATTAAGAAATTGAAGAATCATTGAAAGTCGTTGAGAGACGTGCTAATTAGTAATTAGTTAAGGTAATGCTTTGAAAAATTAAGTATATGATTATTTTACTAGATTATCGAAAGTTGTGGTTTTGAATTGATAATTTAATTTCATATATGAGATTCTACATTTGATTCAATTATTGTTCGTATTAGAGAAATTAAGCCTAAAAGTTGTTAATTTCCTCTATCAATATAGAATTTTGTGCGAGATTCTGTACGTGAATATTAGCTTAATGAAGCCTATGCTTTGTTAATTTTAAAAGTTACTTGAGGTTTTATACTAGATTCCGTTTTTGTGCCTAAGTGTTAGTCTAATCAAACCTAGTTCCTGTTAATTTTAGAATCTATATGAGATTCTTTACTAGATTCTGTTTTTGTTCATAAGTGTTAGCTGTATGAAATCCAATTGTTAATGATGCCTAATTATATATAATGTTCTATGTTAAATTCTAATTTGTTTATAATTTTTTATTATTAATTTTATAAATATTAAAGAAAATTATGGTTTTGAACTGATAATTTGCTACTCATAATTGAGATTTTACATTTGATTCAATTATTGTTCTTTTTTCGAAATGCTAAGCTTAAAAGTTGTTATATGTTTATATCTAAATAATATTCTATGCTAGGTTCTAGTTTATGCGATAAGAGCAGTTTTTTTTAACTCTATGCCCTAGGAGCTTGATTTGGATATTTTAGATCTGCAAAGGCAGGAGGTTGTTCAACATAAACTTCCTCTTCAAGTTCTCCATTCAGAAATGCATTTTTATCATCCATCTGATAGACTTTGAATTTCTTGTGTTCAACATAGGCGAGAAAGATTCTAATTGCTTCAATTTTTTTAACATGAGCAAAAGTTTCATCATAATTGATGCCCTCTTGTTGAGAATAACCTTTTGCAACAAACCTTACTTTATTTCCGATTATTATCCCATCAGAGTCTGTCCTATTCCTGAAAACCCATTTGGTGCCAATAATAGATCTATTCTTTGGTCTTGGAATAAGAGTCCACACTTCATTCATTTCAAATTCATTTAATTCCTCTTGGATTGCAGTAACCCAATCTGCATCTTTAAGAGCTTCTTCAACTTTTTTTGGCTCTATCTGAGATAGAAAGTTATGATATAGACATTCATTTTCAGTTCCTTTCCTTGTCTGAATTCCAGTATTTGGATCACCAATTATCAAGTCAGGTGTATGATCCTTGGTCCATTTTCTGATGTGAGGAATATTCCTTGAACTAGATGCTCTCTCATTATCTATAGCATCATAAAATGATTCTTCAGTAAATGTTGATCCTCCCCCTGAAGTTTTGCTTACTTCAGAGTTTGTATTTATAGAGTTTGAGTTATCAGAGTTTGTATCTATCAGAGATTGATCAGACTCTGATATTTCAATCACAAAAGTTGTTTCAGTATTCTCTATGGAAGATTGATGTTACTCCCCCTCAACATGTCCAGTATCTTTTTTTCAATTTCAGTGTTATCAGAGTTTGGAGAATCGGAGTTTAGATCTTCAGTATCTGTATCTTGTTGACTTTTGAGAATCTCATTTTCAAACTTCAAATATTCCTGTGCTTCTTCATCATGAAATCCTGTGATCTTTGATTCATCAAAAGATACATTTATATATTCCATGACCATTTTTGTTCTTAAGTTGTACACTTTGAAGGCCTTTGAAGAAGTTTTTGAGGTTGTAGAGTACCTAACAAAAATGTCTTCATTTGCTTTCAATTCAAACTTCTTGAGTTGTTCAGGATGTATTTTCAGAATGAAACATTTGCTTCTAAATATGTGAAAATATTTCAAATTTGTCTTCCTTCCTTTCATCATCTCATAAGGAGTTTTTCCATGTTTGTTGATCAATGTACAGTTTTGAGTGATATAAGTAGTGTTCACAGCTTCTGCCCAGAAGTAAGTAGGAAGTTTTTCTCCTTCTAACATAGTTCTTGCAGCTTCAATCAGAGTTTTGTTTTTCCTTTCAACTACACCATTTTGTTGAGGTGTACTAGGTTCTGAAAACTATTGCTTTATTCCTTTAGTTGTATAGAATTCTTCCATTACAGAGTTCTTAAACTCTGTTCCATTATCACTTCTTAGAATCTTCACTTTGAGTGTTGATCCATTTTCAATCATAGTAATATGATCAAAAATGATCTCAACTATTTCATCCTCCTTGTGTAGAAAGTATACCCAAGTGTATCTTTTATATTCATCAACTATTACTAGAGTATACTTCTTCTTTCCAATTGACATAATATTGACAGGACCAAATAGATCAAGATGTAGCATGTGGAAAGGTTCTTCAATTGAAGACTTAGTCTTGCTTTTGAAAGATTTCTTTCTCTGTTTTGACTTTTGACATTAGTCGCAGAAGCTTTCAGGATGGAATTGATCTTTAGGAAGAGCTATCACAATATCCTTTCTCACTAGTTTATTTATATTGCCAAAATTCAGATAACACAACTTTTTATGCCAATTCCATCTTTTCACTGAAGTTTTTTTTCCAAGGAGACATGTCAATGGTCCTTCAGAGTTTATTTCCATGCTAGCTTCAAATAGGTTGTTATATCTGTGACCAATAAGAACCACTTTACCAGTCTTTTTGCTTTTGACTTCATAATGTGTTTCATGAAATTCCACAAAATAACATTTGTCTATCATTTGACTCACACTCAACAAGTTGTGCTTGAGTCCTTCAACCAGAGCTACATTTTTAATGATGACATTGCCAATCACAATATTTCCATATCCCAGTGTTCTTCCTAAGCTGTTATCTCTATAAGATACTACTGGGTCAGCCTTCCCCGCAAACTCTGAAAGTAGGGATTTATTTCTAGTCATGTGTGCAAAACATCCACTATCAATTACTGAGATGTTTTTCATGTTTCCCTGCAATCATATAAATAATTTAATTAGTATCTTTGAGGACCCAAACAAGTTTGGATCCTTTCTTTTTAACATTGTTAATTTTTGCAGCAGAAGCAGTATTATCAGAGTTTAAGTTAATAGAGTTTACATTTTCAGAGTTTAGTTTTCTTCTATCAGATTTTACAACATACTCTTGTTTTGGAACATATGTAGCAGAAACATGAGTCTTATTCAATTGAGGCAACAATTCATAATAATTGAAATCCAGACTATGATATTATGTACAAGTATAAATAGAATACCATAAACTACCACAATGAAAACAAGGACTTTGTGGCCTATATCTAGTCTGTTTTCTAACTCCTGATCTAGGACTCTCAAGTTCCTTCCTTTTATTCTGCATGTAGTCAATAGCAAGATGATTATAATTGCCACAAGTGAAACATGTCTTTCTAGGTGCATCAAGAATATTCTTATAATCAGTCTCCTTAGATATTCTTACCTTTCCATTCCTATTCCTTTTGACTCTTTTAGGTTTATTCTTGTTGATGACATATTTCATCTTTTCCTAAAGCTGTTTTTGAGAAAGCAAACCAATATTTACTGGTTTATTCTCTGACACACTACTTTCTTTGTTTTTGGAATTATCAGAAAACTTATCAGAAGTGTCTGTTCCATTACTAGTCCTAACAAAGTTAACAGGTTTATTCAACTTTCCATTAACTTTTGTGTGTGTCTTAGCAGTCTTTTTACCAGTTCTCTTTTCACTATCAGATTCATAACCTAAAGCAGATGGCCAATTCTTGTCAGCTAAAATTTTCTGAACCTTTTTTCCAGAGTTTGTCCAAACTCTGAAGGTTTCCTTCTCTTTGGCTATTTCAGCTTTTAGATATATAACTTGGATTTCTAGCTGAGTTTGCATGTGTATATCTCTTTCACAATCTTTTTTAGTATCTAACATATGAACAAGTTCAAATTCAAGAAAATCATTCTTTAAATAGCTTTTGAATTTCAGATTTTAGTCTTTCATTCTCAAGAGATTGAGTTTTAAAACTAACATGTAAAGTTCTAAGAAAAGATTTCATTTCATAGATATTATCAGTGTCTATGTTGAAGGTTGAATCTGGTACCTTATTAGAGATTGTAGTGGGAGTCTCAGTGTTTGCAATGAGAGTATAGTTTACTTCCTCATCAGAGTTTGAGGAGTCCATCCAGTCTTTCTTGGAAATTATAAGTGTTTTTCCAGCTTCCTTTCTCTTTCACTCAGTTACATAGTGTCCCATCTTATTACACTTGTAACACTTGACCTTTGATTTGTCAAGTGTCTTTGACTTCCCTTCTATGTCATCTCCCTTTCTGAACTTCTCCTTGTTTTCAGAATTACCAGGCCTCTTCTGAAATTTGCTCTGATTTCTGAACTTCATGTACTTCATCTTTTTAAAGCCCTTGACAATCATAAAAACCATTTCCATCATGTTAGAATCTGATGATTCATCATCAGAGTCTGCTTTAGAGTTTGCTTCAGACTCTAACTCACTGCTTTCCTTCACCATCACAGCTTTTCTTTTTCCTTTTAATACTATAGGGATTTGTTCCTTAGCTTTCACAATCTTTGTCTCAACATTCAAGGCAACTGTTTTTGTCTTGCCACTTTTTCTGTTCTTTCTTTGCTGTAACTCCAAGTCATGAGTTTTCAGCTTTCCATATACTTCATCCAGAGACGTCTTCCAGATTTGCTCTATCTCTTATCAAGGATGTCTGCAAGTCCCATTCTTCAGGTAGAGACCTTAGAAACTTGGTGTTTGAATCCTCATTCTCATACACCTTATCAACCAGAGCCAAGTCATTCAACATAGTGAGAAATCTATCATATGTATCAGTTAGAGACTCATTCTGTTTGACCTTAAAATATTCATACTCCTGAATAAGTGCAAATCTTTTGTTTTCTTTATCTCCTTGGTTCCTTGACATTGGACCTCCAAGGCATCCCAGATTTCCTTTGATGTCTTACATGCAATTACTATGTTAGACATCACAGAGTCCAGACTATTATATAAGATGTTTCTTACCTTTGCATCCTTGAGGAATTCCTATTTTTTTCATTTGTCCACTCTTTCTTATCCTTCAAGTTATAGTGCTCAGGAACTTATCTTACTTTAACCACAGTTGGTGTGAAATAATCTGCCAAAAACACAATTATATATATGAGTGATTGTGTGTGCAAACAACAGATTAATGTATGACAATAAACTAAAACTGTTAAGAGAAGAGAAGGAACGGAGGATGTCTCGAGTCCAGTGTGTAACTGTCTCCTTAAAGCTATTTTGCCTCTCACCGTATGTTTGAGTCGATAGCCTCCCAGGATAAAACGAGAACACGATGACGTCACGAAGAACAGCACCTTCAACGAGCTTGAACAGAGCAAGAAAACTATCACCAGGAAGAGGACGGCTGTGTTTAGGCTTTAGGTCAGAAGATTGGATTATTCGATAATAACCTAAGACCGAATAAGATGAGTATATAGACTGGGAAAACTTGTGCGCTACACAATTTCCTTAATTACCACGTATTTACCTAATTAATCACGCGTTAAATAATAAAGGCAATCGGTTGTCAAAATTAAATTCGTAATCAATTTCGAATTAATAATAGCACTTATTATTAAAACAAAATAATGAACTATAGCAGAGTGGAAATGTGACAGTAACTTTGATCTGAGTTTACTGTCAAATACTGATAGCAACTTTCTCGACAGCAAGTTTGAGTTTACTGTCGAACTGGACAACAACTTTCCTCACAGCAGGTTTGTAATGGAACTCGACAGCAACTTTCCTGATAGCAGGTTTGTAATGCTGACAGTAAGTTTCTCAACAGCAGGTTTGTAGTGCTGACAACAACTCTGATCTTGACAGTTACTTTGATTTCAGCAAAACTGGTCTGGATTTATTCACCCCAAATTTTGCTGCATTCGTGTCCACATGTCGCCTATGCAGAAAGCCCGAAGGCTTGCGAAGCCACGAATTTGCCCTCGAAATTCCATGATTTGCACCTCCCTGCGTGCACGTGGGTGGTGGAGCATGTTAGGTCCTGGAGATCGTAGAGGGGGGGGGGGGGTGAATACGATTCCCAAATAAAAATCTGACTTTTATTTATTTTTGGGACAACATAAAAATTACTTTGGTTCAAACCCAGGTACTGTTCATCATCTTCTTCAACCTCAAGAACACCATTAAAATAACCAAGATAATGAACGGTAAATCATCCAAAACACACAACACAACAAGGTCCAAGAATATAACTTTATATTCATTGAAGTGGGGTAGATGCTACAAACAAGTTCAAGAACATAAGCTCAAGAACACAACAAAGAAATGATTTTTGGCTCTTCTAAAAATATTACAAATTCTAGATCTAGGAGACAAAAATCAAACCTATCTTCTAAACAAGATTTAGCAATGTTTACAATAGAAGATAGATGAGTGGTATGACAAAGAAATTCATGGCCCCATAATATTAAAGTATGAGTTCGGCCATGGGGGAGAGAGAAAATAATTTTCTCTCTCTCTCCCCATTTCTTTTTCATCCGAATACTACTGCCTGTTGTAATGAAGATGAGGACTTGGTTTTCTTTTAGTATATTCAAAAAGATGTTGCTTTTTACTTTTCCACCTTTTACTCTTGTCCACTCAAATCTTTTCTTCAAAGTCATGTGCCAAGCATGCCTTTGGAAATATTTAATGTAAAAATAATATTTAATAAATATATAAAATATAAATAAAGAATATCTTTATTTATAAAATATATAAATAATTAAATAAATACTTTATTTAATTAAATTAAATATTTCCATTCCACTCTTCAATTTGTGTAGACTTCCTTATCCAAATACTTGGCCCCGTATACGTGACTCCACCACGTCCAAGTATTTGGCCTTCTAATCTGTGAAGCTTTAGTAAGATCCAATCAGGTTGTGCCGTCTGTCTCTTATCCATTAGGCTGACATTTCTCCAACACTGATTTACCACCTTTGTTGATCCTCCACATGACTCAAGAAAACCAACAACTTTAGAATGATTAAAACCATATTAACCGACGAGAGCTTGCCTCCAATGTCCTGACACTTTATGCAACGGTCTGGTTCACAAGTGACTAGTCTTGATAGGGGCTCTTGATTCTGAACATGATTCCACATTCTTCTTTGCAAACCTTACTTGTAGCTTCGATTGAAATGCACTAAAATCTTCATAGACTAAGACAATCTTCTGTAGCTTCCACATCCTTGAATAGATGTCAACATCTTTTATTCTCCACTGAGGCCTGAACATGTTAATGAACTTCTTCCAGTGTGCTTCAAGTCTGTAGATGATCCTTTGATACTTTGTCTAAACTGAACTCTGTGATCCAAGATTTCTGTGCACCTGCATATTATTACATGTCCTATTCTATTGTTGAGTTATCATCAACTATTACATAGAGATTACATTTAGCATTTCTAGTACACATGAAAGTGCAGTGAGTTACTTCCCTTCACTCCTATCTCCCCTTTCAATCTCCCCCTATTTGGTTGATATGGAATAGCAATCAAATACTATCTCCATTTACAATTTCCCCCAAAAGCAATTAAATAAAATTAGCTACTAGAGGATAACTCAACTAATATACAAGAAACAATTAAAGTACTGGACATGAAAATAATATACAAAAGGTTCTGGAAAGATATAATCAGTTAAATCCAGATTTCCTGAGTTGCTGAAAATGAATGATGAATTTCTGAATTTCATTTTCCTTTAGCTTCCTCCACTTCAATGTTCTTCAAAGATGAGGTTCTTTCAATAAAGAAACAAATCATTAGTAAAGACTTCTGACCAATCATTCTTGTTTATCTTGCAATTCGAACTAGAACATACAGCTCTCTATGTTCCCCATAAGAGGTCAACTCATTCTCCCCTTAAGGTTGTTCTCTCTAGGAATGAAAGTCACTTCCTCTTTTTCTTCAGGATGTTCTATTTCCAGGAAACATATTTTTCTTTCTTCCCTGCACTACTCCACTGACTTCATCTATCACTGAAACAAGAAATAGAACACACTTGGACACTTCTCAGATGCCCCTTGAAAATCTCCTTCACATTCTTCTTTACCCAGAAAACTTCTACTTAGCAAAAACTCCCCCTGAGTTGATACTCTTCAAAGAAATCTTCATTTTCATTCATTGATCGTGCTAGAAAGAATTCTTCTGCCGAACCTCTCCTAAGAATGTTCCAAGGACAGATCTTCAAACAAATAGAGCAAAATCCCTTAGATATCTTTTCAGAATAAGATATAGCATTGCAAACCAAGATGTTAAAATTCTCCATAACTTCTCCCCTTAGTACGACAAGTAACTTCTTCCCAATTGACAAAAAGTAACTTCTCCACTTCAGACGAAAAATCAGTTAAATCTACAACACCTTTAGGAATTAGGCTCCAACCAATTTCTAAGAAACTCCCCCTTAGTAATTTCTCCATTTCATCACTAAGGTTTCAATTTTATCTAATTCTCCCCCTTAGTTCATGCAAGCTCCAATCCACCCTTGTGTCTTTAGATATCCTCTAAGTAACCTCCACAAGATAGGATTGACAGATCTCATTTCTTGTATCACCAAGAGATCTCGTTTCTTGTATCACCATGACAGATCTCATTTCTTGTATCACCAAGAGATCTCGTTTCTTGTATTACCAAATTCTCCCCCTTAGTTGAGAATATCCTTTAAAACAATAAAAGTATCATCTACATCCAATCGAAAAAGAAACTCTCCTCCAATTGAATATAAAATCCTCCTTAGGCCTAAAAATTAATGTCTCCCCCTTTGAGATTGAGAACAACATAAATTAATAGACCCAAAGGTAATAGTTTGGACATTCCCACTAAGCTTCAGCTAGACTCTTCTTCAGCTTGTCTTCTAGAAAAGAATCTCTTCAACATTCCAGAGCTAGAAAATTCAGTAACAGGATTCAAGCATAGTAACAAGGTTAGTGTTTGGTCTATGGTTTCCTCACTTCTACTACGTTCTGTTGGTGTTTACACTTTCAAGCGTAAGTGTTCCACTCATTTCTCTCCCTATTTCTCTCACTCAAATGTATCACTCCCTCACTTCACTCAAGTGTTTCTCTCCCTTACTTGCACTCATTCCATTTATAGCAATTTGTACCTGCAAGTAAATCCATGCTAGTCTCACCAAGATATTATGGATCGTTGACTGTAGCATGTTGTTGATCACTAAAGATCTAGGTTCTGAGATGGAATCTCAGACAGGGTTTCAGTTAGGCCGTCACCCAACTCACCATGAGCAAATCCATGCACACGTGGCTCGTCGTCGGGGAATAACCCTTCTGAAATTGGAATTTCCTCCATTCCAGGAGTGACTGAAATCCCAACACCCTGATCCTCAAAAGACTCATCAAATTGGTAAACCAACTGAATCATAGTCTACGAGTTGTTGCTCAGCTACTTTCAGCATCAACAATCTCCCCATATGCAAATCCATGCACTGGATCGTTGAATGTGGTATGCGTACTAGCAGCTATCTAAGCATCAACCGACTCCCCATATGCAAATCCATGCACTGGATCGTTGACGGTGATATGCCTTTAAGTTTTGAGCGATCCATGTATTCCAGAATTTGAATTCCTGGGAGAATAGACGTGTACAAACATCTCTCTCAATCACCTGTGAAGATGAATTAATTCACTATTTTCAGTCATGGAAAACTGTTAGTGATTGCCTCTCAACATCAACAGATTGCTCTGCGGATGTGAAATCCCGTTAGGGAACTATGACTGTTCCTCCTAGGAAGGTTGACAAGGATTCTAATATATGGCAAGAAATCCAAGTTTCCCTCAAACGCCTGTGAAGGTGGCTCAACAACTTCATTCACCATGAATGGTAAACAAAGAAGTTTAGGGGTTTTACCTATACCTCACAATGTGCACTTCTTGCAATGTGTCCTCACAAGTGTTAGTCCCAAGAGAGGCTAGAGAACTGTTAGGTCCTATAACATCCCTTAGAAGCAAAAAATTTAGGATTACCATCAGCGTGATGCTTTTGGTGTGCTTGACTCATTACAAGGTGCTCTGGCTAACGAGCGAATTTTCAATGAAATCACCCCGTTGAGAGAGTTCATTCAGAAACGGTTGAATTGCCTTTTCAGCTCTGCATCCTTTTGAGAGAATACAGATGAGCTACAGATACCTCAATTTGTATACTTCTTTCCTTCTCGAGAGGTAGAGCTGTGGGTGCACTTCCGACTTCATCCTTATTTGCTGCATCAAGTGCAGTTTCTCCCTTAACAACCGCTAATCTACATAAGTTCCTTATATCACCAAGGGTTGAAAGTTTGAATTAGAATGACAGTGTTTGGTACTAAGGCCTTGGTTAGAAATTGATGGATTATTCAACTTCTTGACCTTCCCCTATAGCCATTTAGGCCAAGCCATTACGACTAAAAAGATAGAGTTGATCAGAGCTATATAAAATTTGGTAGAGTATGATTAAACTTATTCTCTATTCCTTCTCAGAAATATAGCATCGGAGCAATGTGTCCTCAAGAAACAATGCACCAGAGCTAAAATGTGAGAATTAATAAAGAATAGGTAAAAGAATATTAAGCCAAATTTCATATACTCACAATTTTGAAAAAAAAAATTAACAGATTAACAAAAGTGTTCTTTTGAATTTCTCTTAGACAAATATCCAATTGAAATTCAACTCTTTTAACAAAAACATTTTGATTAATAACTCAAATCTATTTCATCTTGCTCACTGTATGTTTTCAGAAATTGTTTTGCAATTCATTCTTATCGGATATTATCTCCGACTTAAAACATAAATCATTTATAAAAAATCGAATGAATGCTTTAGTCATACAGTCCAAGGCACTAATCCCAAAGCAAACAACCATTGTTTTAATACTACAGGTCAATGTGAAACAGACATTAACAAGAGTTTTGAAAAACGTTTTACCAATGGTTGATACTTTAAGATCAAAACAATTTACTCAAATAAAATGGACTGATACCATGCAACCTAAGCTACAAGTTATCAAGTAACTTTATTTAAACAAATCGTGGAGAGAAAACAGTTTTCCTTACAAAATATTTAGAGAGAGAGAGAGAGGATATATGATTTTGAAATTGAAAGATAATCCTCAAGAAATGTTCTCTTTCAAAGAAAACTTTTAGTGGCTTTTCATTCTCTGGCAAATGAATGCATGTTTAGATAAAACATTTTTCACAAGAAATAGACAAGAAATTTCTTTATGCATTCAAGTTCTAAAGAATGAAAAACATATGTTAATACTAATGAATTATCAAAGATATGAATGACAAGACATTCAAAAGTACTAACATCATTCAATCATTTTGTAATAAAATGCATCTTACTACAAAATAATCAAGCACATAAGATACTTACATTATGCTAGACAATTACCATTTGTCGCTTGAAACAAACACATATTGCAATATAGATCATGGTAATTCTAAAGCATAAAACATAAGCATCCGCTAAACACTGAACATACATTGACCGAATGACAGCATTTAACTTCTTACACTACATCTCAACAATTATCACATAAGCATATTGAAAATACTCATGACAATCAGAATGTATGTAAGCTCGAGGTACTAGTTGCATCAGAGATCAAATACCTTTAAATATTAATACTAAAATTTATGATCTTTGACAACCCCTCGCGATGTAGTAAATTACTTTCAATATCAGTGTTTTTGAAATAATCTTTTTGTCACTTAGTGCAGAAATTCTAAGTGACATCACTAATATCAAAAGAATGACAACTAATATTAATGGATTTTGCAAAAGACATGTATTACATCACTTAAACTACATATTAAGTGGTTCCATTAATATTAGCATTAAACAATTAAAAGTAAATAAAATTACAATTAATTAATATATACAAATACTTATGCTGAAACATTTTATACATATAGCATGAATAACATATGACAGCACAAAGTACGAGATCCTGGATATAAATTGACTATACAAAGAGATGCTACAATGTTAGGTTCCTAGGTCCCGGGTGATCATAGGTAATCTTATAATGATAATATTGAGTCCCGGGTGGTCACACGCCAAACATTAATCAGTTCCTAGAGATCGTAGACATCTAAATAGCATGAACACTCTCTATAAACATTATGTTTAAATAAATCAATATTAGACTAGAGTGACATACCTTAGTCAATAGAGCTTTTACTGGTGTATGATCGTTGAATGAACAATTACTCCTCTTTGCCCTAGAGATCGAACGTTTACTCCTTTCGAGATTGAACGTTTACTCCTTTTGGACAGGAATAACTTTTCAGCTACCAGTTAACATTGTTCCTCGAAACAATACCACGCTCATCCAGACGGAAACTGCATTACCTTCAGCACCCAAATATTTTCTTGTAGATATTGGTCTTGGCAGCAGCTTCACTAAACTCAGCACTCTAGAAACCAGTAGTCTTGACACTAGCAGAGTAGAACCTTCAAAAACTCCGAACTACCCTTCAGCTTCTGTATCAATACCAAGTCTTCATGTGGATTGATTCCTTGTGCTAAGTGTATCTGCCTCTGGTTCAATTTAGTTAGTTCCTTGATTCGAACCCTACTCAATCTTGATTAGTTAGTGCATCTTCAATCTTCATTGAATTCACTCAGAAAAACTAATGAAATACTCTTATACATGCACGGCACTACCAATCACTACTCTACTACCCAGATTCATCAAGAACTGACTCTAGGAAATGTTGTTACACAAAACCCTTTGTCATGACAGATGTGTCCTTAATGTTTCCTTAGATTTTCAGTGGGTAGAGTAGTCTTCTTCAAATATGATTGAGATCACCTTGCATTATCTTTAAATTGACAAATTCCTTTCTAATATGCAATCACTCAATCTGGATCACTAAGTGCTCCTAAGAATCTCAACTCTTACTCAATGAGCACTGCTAGCCTTTGAACATCAAACACGACTAGTTGATCCAACTTACTGATGCTCCCCCTGTGATGCTGCTTGCAGCTTTTCTTCATCTGGTGTCATCTGATCTTGAGCCCTAAACAGGATGTCAACCTTTAAAAATTCAGAGCTAAAATCAAACGAATGCTAGGGAGCTTGATGATGATGTTCACTGCATCTAGATCATCTTAAATCAATCACAGACTCTGTGTAAGCTCTTAACTCCAAATAAGATAGCCCTTCATCACACTATGTGACTTCAGGCATGATTAATCTTACTTGATGTCTTCTCTTTATATTTACTGATTAGACTTGCTGTGTCAACTGATTCAGCCGTAGTGAATAGGAAACCTTAAGTCTATCCATTATCCTTGTAATTTCACTCAAGGTCTGAATTTCCCTATTAACTCCTCCATTTGGTCATGAAGTCCGAAAACTGAACTTTACTCTAGAATACTCCTTTCAGTGCAGACATAACATAGAATTTCATTCGTCAACGAATTCCATTATCTGCCCTCAAAGTGTTCTTACAGCAATCTGCCTAATCCTTTGAATGTGATTAATCACTGAGATGCTTCATCTATCGAATGCATGAACAAACACCAAAACTAAACAGGGTAGCCTTTGACTTGACTTCCCTTCAACTGACATACTTCACTAATGTCCTTCTTAAAAGAATTTCATTAGAAGTAGTCCTTTCTCACAAACTTCATCTTTACCGTGGAATTCGTTATCTTGATAAACCAAGTATTAGTTGATAAACCAAGTGTGAGAGCATCATTTGTTGTTGCAGCTAACTCCATTCTGATAAACTTCAACGAATAGTTGACTTCATCATAAGCATTAAATTTCGTGTCAGCAATAACCTCACTTCCAGTAGAGTGAGCTTCTATTTCTCTTGACCCCGATCAATATTGTTCATCCTCGAACTGATATTAGGAAACCCTTCGCAAAGAATCCCCTATGTCTTCCTTAATATTGTGCTTCAGATCATTCAAGAAAAATAGGTAACCTTGCTTAACCATTTGAATACCAAAGCAAAAGTAGTTACATGCCTCGAACATGAAAATGTCAGAGATATATAACTTGTACATGTTGAAAGATACTCTGCATTCACAAATGATTAAGACACGTGGTCCTCAATTTGATTGAGTCCAAGGGTTAGAGATATTTTTAGACATAGTTAACAACAAAGCATTCAAGTTCAACATGCTCATTCTTATTTGACTGATCACTCCTCATCTATATCAGCCTCAACAAGTAGTCTTGGCTATGAGCTCAGTGATCCCAACCTAACTTAAGGTGGACTAGCAGTCTATAAGAATCATGTCATACATATATGTAGTCATAGAAGAATCAATCACTCAGATTCCTAATTCTTCTAAATCACCTTTGTTGTTCACTTTAACATTATATTATCTCTAATTACCTGAGTCAGTTTAAATTTAAAAAATTAATTCATGGTTTATTATACTGACCCCTAGGCAATTCCCAAAATAGAAACAAACTCATCTTAACAAGCACATGATCAGATATAGCATTTAATACAACCATGCGAGTATAAACAGATTATTGACAATGTAAACATCAAGGCACTTAGCATGCAGCAAATACTCTTTCCGGTAAATGTACCCCTACAAATACCTAAGACTCTATATGCTAACATGATCAATTATCGTAAAGCAAGCATTAAATCACACAAGATCTAATCATGAAGTCAAATACTGATAAACAAGCAACACTAACAAACTAGCATAAGTTATCTAATTTATATAGAAATCAAGGTGAGACATGCATTACATCAAACTTATAATATAATGCAGTTCAGCACTTAATACTCTATAATTAAATCAAACAAGTATAAACTAGTTAGAAAGTATACCTGAGCGATGCTTAGCATTCCATCTCGAGTGATAATCAATTGATCCAAATCAATTTCCATTCTACTGACACTCATGGAAGTATCCTTGCATTTGACCTCAATAAGCAATGATGTTCCTGCTTCAACCCAAATTGATACCTGATTGTTCTGCTTAAAGACCCCGACATAGAATGTCTCATGTTCTGCTTGAAAAGATCACTCTTCTTTATATGTGTAGCAATAACCCCTTGATTATCATATGTCAGTGATAATCAAACCTTGTGTATTTCTGCCACTGATGTCCTTTAACCAAATCTTCAATTGTTGTTTTGGTTCTTTGACCGTTAAACTGAATTTCTTTTCAAAATCCCAAATTCTTCAGATATTGATTCGAAAACCACTGATCGAAGACTCTTCCCTAAATGAACTAATCCCCTTTCAATAACCAAATGATCCACTGAGTAGACCGATGTAGAAATACATCTCCAATGGTAAGATCAGGTCTCAACTCCATTAGAATGTTCTTCAGTCAGTTCGTTTGTCCTCAACGAACGAAGAATCAACTCCTGTTGTTTCGTTTAATAAAACATTTTGTTCAAACAGAAGTATTTAATTTTTTAGGAATTTAAATAATCAAAATAAATTGAAAATGCATTTTTGATAAATAATAATAAATTTCTCAATTTCAAATTATAAATAAAATAAAATAATTCGAAAAGAAAGTTTTGATATAGAAATAACAAATTTTTCAAGGTATATTAAATAATCATGAAAAAGAAATTATTTCAAATCAAAATTAATTTTCAAAGAATTTTATAGAATTTATAATCCAAAACAGTTTTAATTATAATTAAAATAAAACAGATTGAAAATATAAGTTTGATATAAAAATAATAAATTTTCAAGTCATCTTAGATATTCTTGAAAATAAATTATTTCAACCAAAATGATTTTCCAAAAAGTTTTATGAGATTTATAATTAAAACTTCCAAGCTTAAATTATAATTAAAATAAAACAACTCGAAAACATAATTTTGAAATAGAAATTCTAAATTTTCAAAACATTTAAAATGTTCATGAAAATAAATTATTTCAATCCAAAAACATTTTCCAAAGAGTTTTATAAAATTTGTAATTAAAGTTTTATGAAAAATAAATTATTAAACCTCAAAAATAATTCTCAAAATAATTTTAAGAATATTAAACTCAAAAGAAATTAAATAGGATTTTAAAATTAATTTTAGTTTTTAAATTAATAAAATTCTTAACTAAGAATATTAAAAATATAAAATATTTGACTCTAAAATTTAAAAGAAAATAAAATATTTTCCAAGATGTAAGATAAACTTGAAAAATAAATTATTTAAATTTAAAAATTATTTTCAAAATATTTTATATAATTAAATTCAAATTTAATTATTAAATTAATTATTAAACTAAAAACAATTTGAGAGAAAAACAATTTTTGTTTTAAATAAAAGTTAAACTATGTAGCCATGTGTCATGTTGAAACAGCCTCTAAAAAAAAATTCTACATAGAAATGTTCTACATAGACTCTATCTAGAACATCAAGTAGAAATTCTACATAGAAATGTTCTACTTAGGCTCTATCTAGAACATTAAGTAGAACTTCTGACTTAGAAAATATTTCTAACTCCAGAATTTCTACTTAGGTTCTATCTAGAACATTAAGTAGAATTTCTACATAGAAATGTTCTACTTAGGCTCTATCTAGAATATTAAGTAGAACTTCTGACTTAGAAAATATTTCTAACTCCAGAATTTCTACTTAGGTTCTATCTAGAACATTAAGTAGAATTTCTACATAGAAATGTTCTACTTAGGCTCTATCTAGAACATTAAGTAGAACTTCTGACTTAGAAAATATTTCTAACTCCAGAATTTCTACTTAGGTTCTATCTAGAACATTAAGTAGAATTTCTACATAGAAATGTTCTACTTAGGCTCTATCTAGAACATTAAGTAGAACTTCTGACTTAGAAAATATTTCTAACTCCAGAATTTCTACTTAGGTTCTATCTAGAACATTAAGTAGAATTTCTACATAGAAATGTTCTACTTAGGCTCTATGTAGAACATTAAGTAGAACTTCTAACTTAGAAAATATTTCTAACTCCAGAATTTCTACTTAGGTTCTATCTAGAACATTAAGTAGAATTTCTACATAGAAATGTTCTACTTAGGCTCTATGTAGAACATTAAGTAGAACTTCTGACTTAGAAAATATTTCTAACTCCAGAATTTCTACTTAGGTTCTATCTAGAACATTAAGTAGAATATTCGAGATAATGTTCGAGTTAGACACTATCTCGAACATTAAGTCGAATTTCTACATAGAAATGTTCTACTTGACTATCTCGAACATCTAAGTAGAATTTCTACATAGAAATGTTCTACTTGGCTATCTAGAACATTTTGTACTTAGAAAAATTCCGGGCTTCAAAAAAAATTCTGGATGCCTAGTGAACCAATTGTACCCTCTTTAATCTCAAAAATAAAAATAGATCCAATCGATTTGTATGTCAATCGAGTAGCTCTGATACCAATTGTTAGGTCCTGGAGATCGTAGAGGGGGGGTGAATACGATTCCCAAATAAAAATCTGACTTTTATTTATTTTTGGGACAACATAAAAATTACTTTGGTTCAAACCCAGGTACTGTTCATCATCTTCTTCAACCTCAAGAACACCATTAAAATAACCAAGATAATGAACGGTAAATCATCCAAAACACACAACACAACAAGATCCAAGAATATAACTTTATATTCATTGAAGTGGGGTAGATGCTACAAACAAGTTCAAGAACATAAGCTCAAGAACACAACAAAGAAATGATTTTTGGCTCTTCTAAAAATATTACAAATTCTAGATCTAGGAGACAAAAATCAAACCTATCTTCTAAACAAGATTTAGCAATGTTTACAATAGAAGATAGATGAGTGGTATGACAAAGAAATTCATGGCCCCATAATATTAAAGTATGAGTTCGGCCATGGGGGAGAGAGAAAATAATTTTCTCTCTCTCTCCCCATTTCTTTTTCATCCGAATACTACTGCCTGTTGTAATGAAGATGAGGACTTGGTTTTCTTTTAGTATATTCAAAAAGATGTTGCTTTTTACTTTTCCACCTTTTACTCTTGTCCACTCAAATCTTTTCTTCAAAGTCATGTGCCAAGCATGCCTTTGGAAATATTTAATGTAAAAATAATATTTAATAAATATATAAAATATAAATAAAGAATATCTTTATTTATAAAATATATAAATAATTAAATAAATACTTTATTTAATTAAATTAAATATTTCCATTCCACTCTTCAATTTGTGTAGACTTCCTTATCCAAATACTTGGCCCCGTATACGTGACTCCACCACGTCCAAGTATTTGGCCTTCTAATCTGTGAAGCTTTAGTAAGATCCAATCAGGTTGTGCCGTCTGTCTCTTATCCATTAGGCTGACATTTCTCCAACACTGATTTACCACCTTTGTTGATCCTCCACATGACTCAAGAAAACCAACAACTTTAGAATGATTAAAACCATATTAACCGACGAGAGCTTGCCTCCAATGTCCTGACACTTTATGCAACGGTCTGGTTCACAAGTGACTAGTCTTGATAGGGGCTCTTGATTCTGAACATGATTCCACATTCTTCTTTGCAAACCTTACTTGTAGCTTCGATTGAAATGCACTAAAATCTTCATAGACTAAGACAATCTTCTGTAGCTTCCACATCCTTGAATAGATGTCAACATCTTTTATTCTCCACTGAGGCCTGAACATGTTAATGAACTTCTTCCAGTGTGCTTCAAGTCTGTAGATGATCCTTTGATACTTTGTCTAAACTGAACTCTGTGATCCAAGATTTCTGTGCACCTGCATATTATTACATGTCCTATTGTATTGTTTAGTTATCATCAACCATTACATAGAGATTACATTTAGCATTTCTAGTACACATGAAAGTGCAGTGAGTTACTTCCCTTCACTCCTATCTCCCCTTTCAGAGCAATACCATACTAATACATCTTAAACACTACATAAGTGTTCTACTATATAAAGGCATGGAAAACACTTTTTCAATTCAATGTGGGATTCAAGTTCTCATTTCTAGATTTCCACTTTCAAGGTACCAACTTTGGATAATCATATCTCATCCATTCTTTGATCATTTTGAATACTTAAATATGCGTTGGAAAGCTCTCTAGAAGACGAGCGTACTCCAACCATAACTTGTTGCGCGCACACAATCAAGAAGCATTCAAACTTAGGCTCAAAATGACTTGACAATATGGGGCTTCTACCCACTTTTTCTAACAATCCCCCACATGGGTGAGATTGATGTTTTAGTAGCACACACTAGACAGAAAGACACGGAATTTGGCTTGGTGATAGTTTCTTCGATCAGATATAGCATATGATAGGTAGAGTATGCTCCTTGAACCTTCGCTCGAATAAGCATACCGACCTTACTGGTAGACAGTAGACGCGAGTGTCCTTGAACTATTTGACCGTTTATGTATGCGATGATATACTCATCACTATATCCTTTCTGACTCGTTCAGCTCTCATGAGTATGTCCATTTTGGCCATGGACATCGTCCTGGTTCTGCGGGAGTTTCTAAAGAATTGTGCCTTGCAATTCTTCTTTGAAGCGGCCTCACTTCTCTGCTACATAGGTGATCTTTGTCTTAAAGAGTAACCCGTGTTTACTCAACTGAATTTCATGCATTCATCCTTGAATTACATGTATTCACCAAAATATCATTAAAAGCGTAAGCTTACCCTCGTATCATATGGGTCTCACTATTTCCTCATCATAGGAACAAGCCAGGGGTTACCCCCACAGTGATTTAGTCATCATGATTTAGTTTGCCCTTTTGAACCAAGTTCTTGGGACCTCCAGTCATCAAGGTTAGGTGTCCACCATGACGCCGTTAAGCAATAGGCTTAAGGCCCATCCCCTTAGATGATTTATCAACCAGTTCTCTTGATAACCCTTTGGTTAATGAATCTGTGATATTATCTCTTGACGGTACAAAGTCAATAGTGATAATTCCAGTTGATATTAATTGTCTAATGGAACTGTGTCATCGTCGTATGTGATGAGACTTACCATTATACAACATATTTTGTGCTTTGCCAATAGCTGACTAACTATCACAATGTAGTCCTATTGCAGTCACAGGTTTTAGCCATCTAGGAATATCCTCCATGAATTGGCGTAAATATTCAGCCTCTTGTGCGCATTTATCTAATGCCATAAACTCAGCTTCCATCATGGACTGAGTTATTACTGTTTGTTTAGAGGATTTCCATGACATGGTTGCCCCAGCTAGTGTAAACATGTAGCCACTCGTAGACTTCAATGCCTTTTTGCTAGATATCCAGTTTGCATCTATGTACCCTTCAAGTACTGCTGGATATCTTCCATAATGCAGTCCATAGTCTCGAGTTCCTCTTAAGTACCTTAGTACTCTTGTGATCGTTTTCCAGTGATCAGCTCCTGGATTACTTAAGAATCTACTCAACTTAGTAATTGAGTACGCAATGTATGGTCTTGTACAACTCATTAGGTACATCAGACTTCCTATTATCCTCGAGTATTCCAATTGTGAAATCCCTATACCTTTATTCTTGGATAGATGTAAAGTCAAATCCATAGGTGTTTTGGCTATTTCATTATCATCCTTGGCAAACCTCTCAAGGATCTTGTCAACATAGTGTGACTGACTTAGCATGATACCTTCTGATGTTCTAGAGATTTTCACACCTAGAATCACATCTGCTTGTCCCATATCTTTCATGTCAAATCTTGATCTTAACATGTCCTTTGTAGACTTGATCACTTTTCCACTACTGCCAGCAATAAGTAGATCATCTACATACAATGTTATCATGACATATTCGTTCTCGTTATCCTTGTAGTAGACACAGCTATCACATTCATTTACCTTGAAGCCGTTTTCCATCATAAAATGATGAAACTTTTCATTCCACTTCATGGGTGCTTGCTTCAAGTCATATAAAGACTTAACTAATCTACATACCTTTCTTTCCTGTCCAGGAACCACAAACCCTTCGGGTTGTTCCATGTAGATTTCCTCGTCTAAGTCTCTATTTAGAAAAGCTATTTTCACATCCATTTGATATACATCCAAGTTTCGCAGTGCAACGATATCAAGCACTATTCTTATGGATGTTATTCATGATACAGGGGGGTATGTATCAAAGTAATCGAGGCCATGTTATTGCTTGTATCCTTTAATTACAAGTCTGGCCTTATACTTGTCGATACTGCCATCAATTTTCAACTTCTTTTTGAAAACTCACTTGCAACCTAGTGGTTTGCATCCAGATGGCAGGTTCACTAACTCCTAGGTATGATTCTGCATTATTGAATCAATTTCGTCTTTGAGGGCCTCTTTCCACATAGGTCCATTAGGTGATGTTACCGCTTCCTTATAGGTTTTCGAATCACCCTCTTCGAGCAAATAAGTCATAAATTCTGACGATAGGATTTCTCTTTCCTTTATCTTTTGCTCTTTCTTACTACCCCCACATTTTCATCTTCACTATCTTCGTCCTCATTGTCTTCCTCTATAGACTCATGAGGTCATTTAGACGTTGTAGGGCATTTAGTTTCTGGATTACAAGGAAATGTTGTCTCAAAGAAAGAGGCATTCTTTGACTCCATGATCGTATTCTTTTGAATATCAGGAATCTTTTATTCATGTACAAGAAACCTATATGCAGTACTATTTAGGGGATATCCAATGAAGATACAATCTACGGTCTTTAGACCAATCTTCACCTTCTTAGGCACAGGGATCGGTACCTTAGCAAGGCACCCCCATACTTTCAAATGTTTATAGCTTGGTTTCTCTTTCTTCCATATTACATAAGGACTTTCATCCTTGTTCTTGTGCATCATCCTATTTAAAAGATAATTTGCACTTAAGATGGCTTCCCCCCACATTGATTGTGGAAGTCCAGAGCTTAGCAGCATCGCATTCATCATCTCCTTTAGAGTGCGATTCTTCCTCTCAGCCACTCCATTTGACTGAGGAGAATATGGTGCAGTGACCTCATGGATTATACCATGTTGTGAACAGAATTCCCCAAATGGTTCAACATATTCACCTCCACGATCACTACGTATCCTTTTGATTTTCTCTGTTTGTTGTTTCTCAACTTCTTCCTTATAGATTTTAAATTTATCTATAGCTTCATCTTTGCTTTTGAGCAAATATACAAAGCAGTATTTTATACAATCATCTACGAATATAATAAAATACTTGTTACTTCCTCGAGTTTGGAGCGAATTTTAAACCACATATATCGCTATGTATTAAGTCTAGCACTTTGGTATTTCTTTCCACATGTTTAAATGATGATCTCGTTAATTTTGCCTCAACACAAGTTTCACACTTATGTTTTGAATCGATGTTCAATTTTGGTATGTATTCTTTTATACTTAATCATCGTATAGTGTCATAATTTATATATCACAATCTAGCATGCCATAAATTAGGAGACTCAAGCAAGTAAGCAGAAGAATTTTTCAATTCATTTTTGTCTTTAACAGGCATTACATTGAGCTTAAAAAACCCATCACAAACGTAGCCCTTGCCTGCAAACATACCACTCTTAGACAAAATAACCTTATCTGACTCTATTACAATATGAAAACCATGCTTATTCAATAAGGCACCAGATATAAGGTTCTTGCGAATATCAGGCACATAAAGTACATTCTTCAAAGTCAGATTCTTTTCAGAGGTCATCTTCAGAATCACTGTGCCTTCCCTGCAATTGTGAAAGTCGCAGAATTTCCCATATAAAGCTTCTCACCAGCATCAGAAGCTTTGAGGCTAGAGAAAATCGCCTTATCAAAACAAATATGCCTAGTAGCTCCCGTATCAATCCACCATTCCCTTGGATTAGAACCAACCAGATTTACTTCAGAGACCGTAGCACAGAGGTCTATATCGGACATCTCCTTGGAGATATCATTCACCATATTTGCTTCTTTCTTTTTGTTAGGCTTCTTGCAATCAGAAGACTTATGACCCACTTTGTCACAGTTGTAGCACTTTCCTTGAAACTTCGAAGGCTTTGAAATTCTTCCTTTGGGTGCTAGCTTTTTACCAGAACTGTTCTTCTTGAACTTGGAGCTTTTAGCATGCTCCACCACGTTTGCCTTTTCAGTGGCAACATTAGATTTCTTTTCAGACCCTCTGTTGTCTTCCTCAATATGAAGTCTAACAATCAGATCCTCCATAGACATCTCCTTTCGCTTGTGCTTCAAGTAGTTCTTGAATTCTTTCCAGTCAGGCGGCAATTTTTCAATCACAGCAGCAATTTGGAAAAACTCACTTATGACCATTCCTTCAGCATGAATGTCGTGGATGATTACTTGCAGCTTTTACACCTGACTGACCACAGTCTTAGAATCCTTCATCTTATAATCAAGAAAACGGCCAACAATCCACTTTTTAGCTCCAGCATCTTCGGTTTTATACTTATGTTCACGAGATTGCCACAAGTCCTTTGCTGTTGACTTTGTACAATACACGTTATACAACGTGTCTGCCAAGCTATTAAGCACATAATTCCGACAAATATAATCAGAATGTTTCCATGCATCAGCAGCATATACAGTCTGTATATCACTCTCAACAGTGAGCATGGGTGTCTCCTCTTTTAATAAGCGATACATATTCAGCGCGGTCAGGTAGAACAACATCTTCTACTGCCAACGTTTGAAGTTCGTTCCACTGAACTTCTCAGGTTTCTCAAGATGTGCAGCAGGCACAGGATGTGCAGCGGGCATAACAGGCTGAGTAGCCACCCTTTGCATCATAGGCGCAATTTGAACCCCTTGCATCATTGGTTGCATGTATCCAACTTGGTTCTGCCCAAATGGAACACTAAACTGTCCAACAGTTACGTGTCGAGTAGGTGTTTGGCCTATCGGCCCTTGTCCAACAACCATATTACCCCCATCAGATAACACTATCTGTCAGAAGATTGGATTATTCGATAATAACCTAAGACCGAATAAGATGAATATATAGACTGGGAAAACTTGTGTGCTACACAATTTCCTTAATTACCACGCGTTAAATAATAAAGGCAATGGGTTAGTTTGAGTTTACTGTCGAACTGGACAGCAACTTTCCTAACAACAAGTTTGTAATGCAAATCGACAGCAGGTTTGTAGTGCTGACAGCAACTCTGATCCTGACAGTTACTTTGATATCAGCAAAACTGGTCCGGATTTATTCGCCCCAAATTTTGCTGTATTCGTGTCCGCTGGTCGCCCACGCGGAAAGCCCGAAGGCTTGCGAAGCCACGAATTTGCCCTCGAAATCCCATGATTTGCACCCCCCCTCTGCGCGCACGTGGGTGGTGGAGCAATACCATACTAACACATCTTAAACACTACATAAGTGTTCTACTATATAAAGGCATGGAAAACACTTTTCCAATTCAATGTGGGATTCAAGTTCTCATTTCTAGATTTCCACTTTCAAGGTACCAACTTTGGATAATCATATCTCATCCATTCCTTGATCATTTTGAATACTTAAATATGCGTTGGAAAGCTCTCTTGAAGAGGAACGTACTCCAACCATAACTTGTTGCGCGCACGCAATCAAGAAGCATTCAAACTTAGGCTCAAAATGACTTGACAATGTGGGGCTTCTACCCACATTTTCCAACAGTTGGTGGTACCAATTTAGTTAGTAGATACTGACCTTCATTAATCCTGTATAGATAGTGAGGATCTGTAGCTTCCAGGAACATCATCATCTTCATCCTCCATGTAGGGTATTCAGCCTTTTTAAATGAATATCGACATGCTCTTTGTAATAACAAAGTGTATGAGGTACACCTTCTGCACTAAGCTTTGTTTTCTTTTAGACTTCTATTAGTCGTCGCTACACCGTTTTTTCTCTTCGCATTGTAATTTTAGCTTCACTCTGGCATGAAACATTTACTAGATGCATTGTTTGATAATGGCATTTAACAGTGGTAGTTTATTGATTTTATGATTCTTTTATAGATGATAAGGAATCCATTTATAGTTAAAAATGTTAAATATAAGGAATCCATTTATAGTTAAAAATGAATGACTACACATGGATTCCAATATCTGGATGACAGGAAGATAGCTAAGACGCATAGCAATGTCACAGCTCGTCTTGACGCCATAGAACTATGTCATAGTGCCCCAGGTTAAGATCCAATCTTTTCTAGGTTACTTGTACTGCAGATAAAAAAAATTGTGGAGCACAAAGACTCTGTCTATTGTGACTTTTAGGTGGTCCTCTTATAGGCATGTGTTTATTTGTCTTGGTATTAGGTTTCTAAGTTGTCAATATTTCTTTTACATATTCAGTGCTTATCATAATAATCTTTTTATGCTATCTACTATTTATTAAATGTTATAGTTAATAGCAGAACACTAGATTATTACTTGCCCGGTTGTCTTGCATGTTTTTTTTTGCCGGATCAGTTCACTATAATTGTTCCATTCTCATGCCTTTCCATGATCTTACAATATCTTTCTTTTAATCTCTATAATCTTCCGCCATTGAACTTTTTTAACTTATCCACTGAAGACTTTTATGTGGTGACTAGATGCTTGCAAGATCTTTATAAGTTGAAAGTTCAACTCTGTTTCAGAGCTCACGATTTGCCTCAATTCTGGCAATCTCTCTGCTATTAACGACTAAAATCCTAGACTTTAAAGTTAAAAACAGCCCTAAAATTATGTCCCGGAATTGCACACACCTACAAGGCTGCAAATTTCCTGTTTTGTTTATATGCTTATCCAGATTCGGTTTTTACAAATATGGTGCTACCAGGAACTTATACATTAGTGAGGAGCAATTCTTTTGCATAGTTATCCTTTTTGGGTGTCTTTCTCGATAGCTTTTGGTAAGTTGACTGGTTTGTGAGTTTTAAATATGAAACAAATATTGCCGATTTAGGTCACTAGTAAGAAGAAAGAAGTATAAATGATGTCGTATCTAGGTTTTTGTCTTAAAGTTAAAAATAGCACTAAATTATGTTCTCCAATTGCACGCTCTTATATGTCCGTCCCATTTATAAGCTTTGCCAGACTCATTTTTCACAAATATAGTGCTATCAGGAACTTATACATTGGTGGGGAGCATTCTTTTGCTTCGTTATCCTTCTTGGGTTCTTTGATTAGGTTGTGGGTTTTAAATATGAAACAAACATTGCCGATTTAGGTCACTAGTAAGAAGAAAGAAGTATTAATGACGGAATATCAAGGTTTTTGTCTTAATTTCCAATTCTATTCTATCTACAGGGATTTGGTTGGTCCTTTCATTGCCATATCAAATGCATACTAAATTTTAACCTGTGCTAAGCACGGATTCTATTTTAATATTTCATATTTTTAGAATTATAAATTTATAAATATTAAATTTAAATATATTAATAAATATCTTACTCGATTGTAAATTCTTCAATAGTTTTTAAATTTATAATTTTTTATAATTGTTAATTATATATATAAACATTATAAAAGTTTAAAATTTTTATATATATTTATTCACACTACAAAGATTTTATTCGTTCAAAATAATTATGTCTTATTAAGATTTTAAAAATTTTTTAAATCCTTTCCCACATAGAATAGAGACTTGACACCACACTAGTTATAGATATAATAGTGTTTCGATATAATCAAATTATTATAAATTATAATAATATAAATTCCTCATTCTTTATTTATACTTTTAAAATAATAATATATATTAGATGTTTAATATTAGATTTAAATAAGTTGTTAGTAAGTATCGAACCCTTGACCTTTGGTAGTACACGGATAAGATCTCTCTTACTCTTATTATATATATGATATAATATAATTTTACCTTATTATAGTTGTTTACTATTGAATTATATGGTTTTTCTTTTGTCTTAGGTCAGTAGTTTGCTCCAGTCTCGAGCCTTTTCAAAGTACTTTGCAATATTTTTCTTTGAATCTCCATGGTCTTCCTCTAATGAACTTGCTAACATATCCATTGAACAATTTGTGTGTATGAAGGGGAGAGTATGGATTGATTTGATTATTTTAATGTTGAACAACAACTATAACTATTTGTGTTTGGTTGGGAAAAATGGAATGGAATGGGTAAAAATAAGTACAAAATAATGGAGTTGGGAGTGAGGATATGAATCAAGAAAAAGCTTCGACAACTTTAGTGATTCAAGAATCAAGAGCCTAGGTCCTTATCAATACACTCTTTGTAGGAATTCTCCAAGAGATTCCAAAGTTGATTTGGTAGTTTATGTAGTCTTCTGTCGGTGGATGTTGGCCCTTATTATCACAATTTGAACTAAAATTCTTCAAAATATCACAATTTCAAAATATGACCGTTTATATCACACAAAAACGCATGTTCTATTAAATTTTTTAAAATGCATTTTCTTTTAACATTTTTACTGATTAACAAAATTAAAAATAAAAAAAAAATTAAAAACGCAATTTTAACTTAAGTTATTATAGAAAATGAGTATATATATGCACCAAGCACGCAAGTTCTTCTTACGTTATTATTTTTTGTCTTTTCCTTAAACATTACAAGCTCATGAGCAACTCATTAAGAAGAAAGAGCCCAACCTTACCATACATTTTATATAAAATTCATAAACGTAGTTTTGAATAACGTTTTCGAGGGGTCAACTTTTTTAATTGTGATTTTGAATATAATTTCTTCTTGTAATCAAGTAAAAAATAAAATAAAAACAATTGGGGTTTTTATCAGTGGCTGTATATACTATATGCCACAAATCCAATATTAATGTCTTGTTGTTATTATTCTAAACGTTTATCATGGCCTTATGATTACTTTAGAAGTTGAGATTTACTTAAAATATCAGTAATTTCTGTTGATGAATTTGTTATTGCAAGCATGATCTCGAAGTATGTTTATCAGCGTGCTTAGTCATCTTCTTGTTCAAGCAATTGTCTATTATTCTTTTCACAAGTTAAAACTTAGATTTTGCAGTTTACTGTAATTGTGACATTGTTTGCCATTCTTTACATTTTCCGTACCTTGTATCCATAATTTACTAAATATTCTTTTTCCATTTGTAAGCACTTTTGAAACAAATTGATTTATTCAATATAAAAAAAGGATTTCTATCGCCAGATTTAGGCTCTGGTCCGAAAGGGCGTGGGTTCATTTTTAATTTTTCATGTACAGACCCCCTTTTCCAAGGAGATTCCTTGGTTGGGGGTTTAGTTTTTGTACTGTTTTATTTAATTTCTACTTAGCAGTTGAAATCTCCTGGATTCAGTATTAATATTTTTAATTTTTAACACTCCAATTAGCCATTCTATTGACAGATGGTACCTTAGACTGACCTTTGAAGCAACTGTACCCAGATGAATGTGTTAGGTTGTTCCTTTTGTTGGCTGAAATCCATTCTACAAGACTCCCAATTGCAACCAGATGTCGCTAACACATCCCAAAAGCACAACTCCAAGAAAGATGTCGCTAACACATCCCAAAAACACAACTCCAAGATCAAGTTCAACACGAACATCGTCATAAACATCACTTTTAGCTGTTAAACAGTTATATTTCCTGCTTTTAAACTAAGTTAAAAATTAACAAAGGCCTCCATACCACAAAAACACCTGTAAATAACAATACACGAGATAAATAATGGATGCTATCAGTGCTTGAAGATTAATCTCTCTTGAAACTAAAGTAAAACAGCTGTCCAAATCTTGATCCATCTTAAACAGAGTCAAACATTAGAGAGCATGCCAGAAGATCATAAGACTAGGCCATTGATATAATATGTTATACAACACAAACATATTCATTACCCAATTCAAAGATAATAGATCCTGAAGCAGAAAATTAAGATTTAAGAAAAACGTAACTAATTAGTACATTCACAGAGTGTCAGTGCCTAACAGGCAGTCAGGCACCCTCAAAAGGTTTAAACATAGGTATTGATCAAAGACTTCCTCATCTCATCAACAATGCTGCTAGGCTGGGATTCTCGCAGCTTGAAGACACTCTCGATTACCGACAATTCTGTTGCTGTAGTATCCGAGCCACAGAAAGCTGTCCAATCGTTAACCGTCAAGCCAGCTGCTACAACTTCACTACCACGGTTCACTGTTCCTGCAACCAAAGGAACCTGAAGCAGAGTGGAAAGTTCATCCAAATCTTCAATGGATGTATGAGGATGGACCTGTTCCAACATGAGTACATACATAATACAGGCACTTGCAGTCAATAAAGGCTTAAGGCTACAATTACAAATACTGTACAGAAGATTCTTCAATACTACCAAAACTATATATATATTACTCGTACTTACCAAGCCACCTCTATTGGAGAAGGCACAGTAGCTACCAACAAGAATATTACCAGCAATTGTCTGCCGGAAAACTTCTACTCCGAGGACATCAACAATCAACTCCTCTGTTTCCTAATTTACACACACACAAAAAAAAGCACGACAATAATCAATTTATTCAGTACCACAAAGCCATGTTTTATAAGGAAACAAGAAGGATTACTGAAAATATATACCACTATTGCACAAACCCAGAGGCGGCTCCAGCATACTGGAGGCCTTAGGCAAACAAATATATTGAGGCCCCTAAATAACTCTTCTTGCTTTTTGATGCGCAAAAGATTCAATCAGATTTTTGTAATCAAGTTCAGCTGTGATTTTCTTCTCTATAGATAACATAGCCAAACCATTCAACCTCTCTTGTGACATAGTTGATCGAAGGTAGTTTTTTATCAACTTCAACTTGGAGAAACTTCTCTCAGCAGTAGCTACAGTAACGGGAATCGTCAGTATTATCCTATAAGCAATCCAAGTATTAGGAAAAGCAAAATGCATATTCCTAATATACTCTAACACTTCAATTGGTTTGCTTATTTTCTCTGGTAGTGACTTCCTCAGCAATTGCAGCTCCGAGAATAATTCAAGTCCATCAACATCAGAGTTATTATCATGGTCCAAAACATTCTCAAGAGTAGCACATGCATTTTTCATACTTCCATCATCTATACCTCTCAATCTGCCCAAATCAAATAAGAACCCAAAAATTTCTTCATATTTCTTAAACTGCTCGAATCTTGTCTGAACCGAGGAAATGATAGTATCAACCATAACTAAAAAATAATTAACTCGAAAAGATTCTTCAGCAACTTGAATTGGTTCATCTGTAGCACTTTCTTCAAAAAACTTCTTTCTTCGACGAACACGAGATTCACGAAAAGTAGGTTCAATTTCCAGTTCTAAAGCAATCTTTTCAGCTTCACTCTTTGCGATTTCAAACCCATTATTTCTGTACTCTTCTAAAAAAAGGATTAGACCTTGTAACAGATCAACACATTTTCCAACATCTATATCTTTACCTTGGAGAATCTTACTAACTTTCTTCACTTTTTCCAATATTTCGTACCAAATGACCAAGCTAACAATAAACTCAAATTTCTGAAATTCATAATTTACCAAAGCCTCTGCATCACTTATTGTGGCTACATCATTGCTGTGTTCTACCAGATGCAACAATGCTTCTCTTACTTGTGCAGCTTGAAATCGTAATGGCTTTACACTAGCAACACGGCTTTCCCAGCGTGTATCTGACCATAACTTCAAAGTAAGCCCTTTGCCATCATGGTGCTTCACATAGGATTTGAGAACATCCCACCGTTTTGTTGAACCAGAGAATAATTTATAGATTCGCTGTATAACTCCAAAAAATGACTTAGGTGCAACAACACTCATTGCCATGTCACAAAGTGAAAGATTAAGAGAATGACAACCGCATGGAGTATAAAATGCCCTAGGATACTCATTTAGTACCCTACTACTTACACCTTTGTATTGTCCCTTCATGTTAGAGCCGTTATCATAACCTTGCTTACGCATATCATTCATATCGAGTTTCAAAATTCCAAGAATATTTTGAAGTTCAAGAAAAAGAGCATCTCCTGTAGTTTCAACAACTTTCAGAAATCCAAGAAAGAACTCATCCACTGTTATTGGGTTTGTAGACACATTAACACATCTCAGTATAAGAGTTCCTCGTGACTCACATCTGGAGTACAATCAAGAATTACAGAAAAATATTTTGCCTCTTTAAAATTTTTGACCTCTAAAATAGTGAGGCCCCAGAAAAAATGAGGCCCTAGGCTCCAGCCTAGGCCAGCTCCCCCTGGAGCCGGTACTGCACAAACCTATTGACCTCAAACCTACTAGAACTTCCCCTTAGACCTGTTGGTGTAGATGCCCTAGAGGCAATACAATGTTTCTTTTGATAAACCTTTATGTCATTTGATTATTCAATAAATGTATTTATTATGACTTTAATTACTGCGATATATTTGTTAGCATAATAAATGTCCTTAGAATCATGATACACATTGTATAGTTTAAGTACATGACTTGAACTTGAGATTATATAATATATCATATTCTTAAAGGTCCCTAGTCGAGTATTATTATTATAGGACAATAATAATACATAAATAGACTAGTATGTTGTTTGACAGATAACCACATCTCATTGATTATAAGTATGGGGATACTAAAGTCAATACATAGGTACATGTAGGAGTACATGGTACTGAACAGACCCACAGTGAGATTCTTCATGTTTAATAAAGTCATAAAAAAGACTCACAGTGATAATGGTGTAATGATCCTCTGACTTGAGATCATTATATTTCTATACGAGGATTAATATACTTTGACTACATTAAAAGTTACCTTTGACCGGGTGATGATAAAAGTGGACATCGGGTATATCATGAGTCGTATGAGAAATATGAATGATAGATAAGGGATTTAACCCTCCTATAATTAGGAGAGATATTATTGGCCTCTTGATTGAGTGAGACTATAAAATGCATGGCCGTGCTCAAATAATGATTTGTTTTTCATAGTCTACTCATGGATCAAGTAAACCCGGATTAAATGTGGTAGAGGATGACTAAATACATGCCTCGAGTTTAATCTATAATATATATGGTTAAAGGGATTATATTACACGGAAACATTAATCACGAAAGGTTTTATCGAATCACGATTTAATTATTGTTTAATTGGGTAGCAATGATGTATTACTAGATACCGCTCATTGTTTATAATTTTATTGGAGAATAAAATTGTTGTCAATTAAATAATAGCCTATAGGGTCACACACATAGAGCACTTCGAGGAATAGTTAATTTAAATTATGGATTTAAATTAATTGATGATTATTTGAATTTTATTATATTAATTAAGTGAGACTTAATTAATTGAGATAATATAAATTCAAATTAGAGGAGTATTTCTGCCTATAATAATTAAGTATGACTTAGTTATTAATTAAATAATAGAAATTCGTTTTATTATTTAATCATATACCTACCTGGGTTAGGTTTTGCTGAATAGGCCCGTTAACCAGCAATTATAAATAGATAATGATAGGTTATGTGGCTATTACGTTTTTCATAAAAAAAAACCTAGAAGAGGCAGCAGCAAAAAGAGGCAGGAACAAACTCGAATTGTCAAGAGGGAGGCTAGTGCGTCCATTCCGCAATCAAGATCGTGAGACGTTCTTGAAGGTGCTCGTGTGGATACCATAGAGGTGTTTTTCGAGAGGAAGACACAATTCGTGAAAGCTAGGATCTCGGCTGAGTTCGTGAAAGTCAAGACCAGAATAGGTATAATTCTGTTTCTCCATAATCTGTCCAATCTTATACATGGATCCTGGGTTTGGGTTCCGATTTTTTTGTTATATTTACGTTTATCCGCTGCGTTTTATGCCTCGGAACCCATCAAGACCCTCAACAAGAATTAACACAGCAAAAAATATGTGCAGATCTGGAGTCCCACAAGACCACAAGTGGTCAAGAAGGTCTGTTTCTTTAAGATAAAAATAAATTTTGTTAGCTAACCTACAGCTAGGAGAGGGCCTACAGGATCTGCTTCATCTTATGTTCTTAGACGTGTAGATATGTCTGTCATATTTAAATCAAATTCTACAAATTCCAGGCTATAGAGTATTTGGAAGTACAAATCCGTTTCAACCCAACCAGAAGAATACTATAGCATTTTTTTACGCACAAACCAAGCAACAACTAATACTAGACGAAGCAACATTCAATTAGCGAGGAGAATTGCACATATAAAAGATATCCTTCGAGCTAACCCTGTCCAGATCAGTGTGGGTAAGTGCAACATGATCATTGCATGCTATGCAATTTCCTAGGGCTGACAGCCTCTCATCAACACGCTGAAAAACTACTTGATCCAGAAGACTGTTCCTTAAATGTTGAAGTTCCTTAACAAGAAATCTGAAGCATTTTTGCACTTTACTACATTTAAAGCTCTAGCAAAAAAACAATGCTGTCATTTTCTCAAAATTTTAAGATCCGATCGTGGAGGTGAATTCACTAGTAATGAATTCCAAAAATTCTGCAATAAAAAGGGAATAGGACGATTGTTGAGATGGCCAGAAGCATGCTTCAAGGTAAAAAATACCTAAAGATCTATGGGTGGAGGGAGTTAATACAGCAGTTTACATAATAGATCTCCTACAAAAGCCGTAAGGAATAGAACACCTTATGAAGCATGGTTTGAAGAGAAGACAAAGATTGATCATTTTAAAATGTTTGGCAGCATCGCGTATGCTCATGTTCTAAAAGAAAACCGAGACAAGCGGAATGGAAAGCGAGAAAAGTGCATATTCATTGGTTATAGTGATGAATCAATAGGATTCAGGTTATTTAATCATATAACCAATCAGCTTGTGATTTCTACAGATGTTATTTTTGATGAATCGGCAACATGGAATTGGGAGAAAGATGCAGCTAATAATTTTCAGAAAATTGAGTTTGTTGAACCACTATTTACACAAGAAAGAGCACCAGAAAATCAACAAGTTCAAGAAACTAGTTTTCAACCAGAAGATGTGGATGAGGATTCAGAATTTCCACCATGGAAACCCCTCGATCTTTGGATGATATTTATCAGAACTGCAACATGGTTTTACTATCTATTGAACCACAAAGTTTTAAGGAAGCTTCACAAGAAAAATCATGGAGAAAGGCAATGGATGAAGAACTGAAAATGATTGAGAAAAATCAGACTTGGAAGCTTGTAGAAAGGCCTAAAAACAAAGAAGTTATTGGCCTAAAATGGGTATACAAAACAAAATATAACGAGGACGGTTCAGTTCAAAAATATATAGCTCGTTTGGTTGCGAAAGGGTATTGCAACAGCCTGGAGTTAACATCAACGAAACTTTTGCACCGGTTATTCGAATGGAAACTATAACAGTCCTTGCTCTAGCAGCACAACTCAAGTTAAATGTGTATCAGCTAGATGTAAAATCTGCATTTCTTAACGGTGATTTGGAAAAGGAGATATTTGTTGAACAACCACCGGGATATGTCATCAAGGAGCATAAGAATAAAGTTTATCATCTCAAAAAAGCCCTTTATGGATTAAAGCATGCTCCCCAAGCTTGGAACAGCAAAATCAATTAACGAAATAAGTTTCTAAGAAGTCTATCTGAACCGCCACTCTATGTCAAAAAGGAGGGTACTGATTTTCTAATTGTTTGTTTATATGTAGATGATCTAATCTACATGGGTATAAATGAAAAAGTGGTCGAAAATTTCAAGAGAGCCATGATGAAGGAGTACGAGATGACTGATCTTAGTTTTATGAAATATTTTCTCCGAACGAAAGTTAAGCAATCTCCTGTTATTTCACAAGAGAAATACGCAGATGATATACTTAAGAAGTTTAACATGACAAATTGTAAGTCTCTTCCTACTCCTATGGTGGTCAATGAAAAATTATCCAAGTATGATGAAGGTAAGAAGGTGGATGAAAAAGTTTATAGAAGCTTAGTTGGATCCTTGGTCTATCTTACTAATACAAGTCCGGATTTGGTACAAGCTGTAAGTGTGGTTTCCAGATTTATGAGTGAGCCAAGTAAAACTCATTTTGCAGCAGTAAAGAGGATACTACTATGTGTTAAAGGGACAAAAAGTTTTGGACTACTCTACAGGTCAGAAGAAGATAACAAAGCTTGTAGGTTATACAGATAGCGATTGGGCAGGTTGTGTGGATGATAGAAAAAATACCAGTGGTTTTGTGTTCAGTCTTGGTACAAAAACCATCTCGTGGTCATCAAGGAAGCAAAATACAGTAGTGTTATCTTCTGCTGAAGCAGAATATGTAGCAGCTACAAGTGCATGTGAAGCGATATGGTTAAAAAGGATTTTGGCAGATATGCAGCAACAAGCGGATGGATCTACTGATATATATTGTGACAATATGTCAGCTATTGCATTGACCAAAAATCCTGTTTTTCACGGTCGAACAAAACATATTGAAATACGTCATCACTTCATTCGGGAACTTGTTGAAGATGGTGAGCTCAAAGTTCTGTATTGCAGAACTGGTGAACAGCTAGTGGATGTTTTCACTAAGGCGTTACCAGCTGATAAGTTCAACTACTTTTGAGAGTTACTTGGTGTCAAGATTTTACAGATTAGGGGGGGTGTTGAAAAATAATCTTGAAAATTCTAGATTAAAACGAAATGTCAAGAGTCAGGGAAATGAGAAGTCTAAGAGATATGATAAGTTGAGAAATTATTAAGTAGCTATCTAGAATGTTCTTTATGACATCTATATATTCATGACCTGAACTATTTTGTAAGATCGGAACAAATTTCATAATACAAGAGTTGAATGCAGTAGCATCTTTCATTAATATTCATATTGTTTGCATCTAAATAAAACCATACTAGAAAAAATAGTTATACATAACAGGCCAAAATAACATTCATATCCCTTACCAGCACAAAGCGTTCCAATAATTCGAGTCCCAGCAATAGATGTTTTAACAACCGGAATCACACCAGCTAACTCAGACTCAAACACACTGCATAATGAAACATTCACTACTCCATACATTATAAAATAGATTACCCAAGCTGTCGTAAACACACAAACATACATAGGCAACACAAAACTGTCTCGTAAACCCAAATAAAATATCAAACCTGTAGAAGTTTTCGGAACCTCCGATAGCAACCAAACAGTAATCATTGGTCAACTTGGAAAAATCCCCAATCTCGCATGAATTCTCAAATTGAAGTCCTATCAATACAAAACCATTCATCATCAAACCATAATTGAACCATATACTCAAAATCCATTATAACACACACACACTGTCATGATTTCCCTCTTTAAATCTTATTTACTTGGCGGGAACATTGGTTATGTTTAAGAAATGTCAAACGGTGTCATATATAGCTTAATTGTAGTCCCGGTTGTAGTCCATGTTGTAGTCCAGGTGTCATCTCCTGAATACTTTTCTGCATTCCAGCTGTTTATTCAATCAGGTCTCTTGTTTCAGTTTAACCTCCACTGAACCCAGTTGAGATTCAATGTTGGCGATAGATTTTTCGTGTTTCTGAAGGGTGTTCATTTTTAGTGATTTTTTCTAGGCAATGATTGCTGGCTTTGATACCAAATGTAACAAAATACAAGTAGTGATAATAATAATTTGGGCTTTTTAAGCAAGAAAAAGATAGAACAAAGCAACAAGAAGATTCATATTCTCTCCTATTACCTGACACTAGAGGACAAGGTTTGTTATAACACTACTCAACCAAACCACAGCTTTTAGAATGACACCCGGACTACAATTAAGCTACATACATACGACACCGTTTGACATTTCTTAAACATAACCAACGTTCCCGCCAAATAAATAAGATTTAAAGAGGGAAATCATGACACACACACATATGCATATACAAAATATGATGAATAAATCCAAGAAACTTACTAGTCGCCATTATGAGAGAAAATCAAATACAAATTAGGGTTTTAGAAAGAGGGGTTTTAATGAAGATGATGAGCTTGCGAGGGTTCTAGGATAAATATTTTTATTATAAATACCCACTCATAATTTATAATATAATTTTTGTGAAATATTTTAATATAATACTACTTTAGTATTTGAATATTTACCCTGTTTATACAAATATTAATTTATACTATGAAAATTAAAATGAGTGTAGGGAAAAAGGGAATACACTTTTTATTAATATTATATTAAAATTATATTATACTTTCATATAAATGAAATATAATTAATAATATTTTGATATGTGAGGATAATTTAATAAAATTATATATTTACATGTGTAAGTATGATCCATATATTCTGTATCTTGTAAAAAGTTATCTAGACTTCCTTTTTAACTGCTTTACAATTTCATATTTTTTTTAGAAACATCCCAAAATGGCACAATTTTATAACATAATGCCCGTAATGACACTCGTTATTTTTTTGATGGATGACCCAAAATGACAGATAAAATAGCGTTTTCTTTTTATATAAAAACCCGACATCGTGTGGCGTTTTTATATAAAAATTAAAACCAAACACCCCTTCCCTCATCATAGCAGAGACACAATATACTACACACAAACTTGAGAGCAGTTATACACACAAGCTCAAGCTCAAGCTCAAGCTCGACAATTTATTCAAGCTCTTGACAATTCAAGCTCAAGGGTAGACATTGCTGATTAATTAAGCTTCATAGTACTTCTCATTGCAGCAATCATTGTTGGGACAATCGAATCATGATGCTGCGTTTTATGATATGAAAACGAACGAGTTTGAATAGAAAATTAACCTTAATCGCTACGGCGCAAGCGATTCAAATCCACGTCTTCTACTGTATTCCCGTATTCACCTTGAGCGAAGTGTGGCCTTCGATCCTCCCAAGGTTGCCTCCCTTCTAACTTTGAGATCTTGGAACCCTAGTTCTTGGTTGTCTCCTTGAACGGCTGCTCACAAAAACCCTAGTTCTTTTCCAACTCATAGCTAGAAGAGAATAAGATGAATATATAGGCTACAGTAGAGATCCTGGATAATTAGGTCGGGCCTTCCAATGACATTCTGGGTCAAGCCCAATGTCATTAAATATTAATTCAATCCACTAAAGAATTAATATTTACACTACCTCTCATAATGCCGTAATTTAATTATTTAATTTGGCTCCAATATTATTTGCTTATTAAATTCCCCATGTTTAAGATATCGAATGTCCATTAATTAAATTAATTTCTGATAATTAATTTAATCAATATCTTTTATCCTTGATCATCCACTCAACCTTATAATTATGCAAGAACAAATCTGCATGTAGGACTTAAGCATAATTATCTTTATGAGCTTTCAAGAGGACATCATCACCCGAATATTTTCGGACACGGTTTCCTTTTATAGTCAATATCCCACTCTGTATGCAATGTCATTGTCCAATACATAATATTGTGATTAACAAAAAATCACATCACATATGAATCAAAACATGTGCATTGCATACAAGTGTCAATCACTGTATCCGGATTAAGAACCTAAGCAATAATAATATTATAGAATCTTAGTTCTTCTTTATTATCAGAATAGAAGAACAATTCTAATATTTTAATCCCGTTCAATATACACAAAGCATACAAGTATTATTCAATAATCAAGATAGATTATTTCCAAATAATACTTCAGTCATTCCAGTGGTTTGTTTAACTCCACTTAAACTGTGAACATTTATTATATTATATATAGACACTGACAATCTAATCTTCTGTTATCCCATTTGATACTAGATTATCCACAATATATAATATACAAACAGTGTTAAAATACGCATTCAAGATTCTCAATAAAAAAAGACAATGTCATATACTTCAAACGAATAGTTCAGTATACTCCCTAACAATCTCCCGCTTATACTCAAGCTATTCTTTGAGTATATCAGTGTTATATTACAAGCAATCCACTACCAATTAAATAACTATTATATGACCATACATCTGACTCCTATCGCCTCCACATGCTGCTCAAAAGCCTTAGCTGGTAAGCTCTTTGTGAAAGGATCTGCCCGGTTGTCCTTTGATGTTATATCAGTCACAATAATATCTCCTCGCTTAACGAATTGTCGTATAAGGTGATACTTACGCTCGATGTGTTTTGCTGCCTTATGGTCTCGCGGTTCCTTTGCATTTGCCACAGCACCAGTGTTATCACAATACACTGTCAAGCTCCTAGGCAAATTAGGTACCACATCTATGTCCAAAAGAAAGTTTCTGAACCATATTGCCTCTTTGGCTGCCTCCGAAGCTGCCACATATTCGGCTTCCATGGTAGAGTCAGCAACGCATTTCTGCTTTACACTCCTCCATATTACAGCTCCACCTCCTAAGGTAAACACATATCCCGAGGTTGATTTCCTCTTATCTCTATCTGCTTGGAAATCTGAATCGGTATATCCTAGAGGTAACAAATCTGAGGCCTTGTAAATTAGCATATACTCCTTGGTCCTTCTCAGGTACTTGAGTATAGCCTTTATTGCACTCCAATGTTCCTGTCCTGGGTTTGACTGATATCTGCTAACCATGCCCACGGCAAAACAAATATCAGGTCTCGTACATAACATTACATACATTAAGCTTCCGCATGCCGAAGCATAGGGAACCGCTTTCATGCTCTCTATCGCCTCTGGTGTCCTAGGACACTGTTTCTTTGATAGAGCAACTCCATGTTTATAAGGTAGGTTACCCTTCTTGGAGTCCTGCATGTTAAAACGAGCCAATACCTCATCAATATAGGGCTCTTGGGATAAAGCCAACATCCTTTTCTTGCGATCCCTTATAACTTTGATCCCAAGGATGTATGCCGCTTCACCTAAGTCCTTCATTTCGAACTGTTTGAACAACCATGCCTTTACCGCTGATAACATCCCTACATTGTTTCCAATGAGTAAAATATCATCTACGTATAGCACTAGAAAAGTCACTGAACTACCCTCACATTTCTTGTACACACACGACTCGCTTGGACATTGATCAAATCCGTATGACTGGATTACCTGATCAAAGCGAATATTCCAATACCTAGAAGCTTGTTTAAGTCCATAAATGGACTTCTTAAGCTTACATACCAGATGCTCTTGGCCTTCCTTAATGAATCCTTCTGGTTGTTGCATATAGATGATCTCATCATCAAGACTCCCATTTAGGAAAGCTGTCTTGACATCCATTTGCCAAATCTCATAATCGAGATGAGCTGCTATAGATAAAAGAATCCGGATCGACTTTAGCATGACTACTGGCGAAAAGGTTTCCTCATAATCGATCCCTTCTTTCTGAGTATACCCTTTCGCAACAAGTCTTGCTTTCCAAGCTTTTACCTTTTTGTCAGATCCTCTTTTTCTCTTGTAGATCCACTTACATCCAATGGGTTTTACACCTTTGGGTGGTTCCACGAGCTCCCAGACTTGATTTGAATACATAGATTCCATCTCAGATTTCATTGCTTTTTGCCATAGATCTGCACCTTTGTCTTGCAGTGCTTCCTCGTATGTCATGGGATCCTCATCATGTTCCTCAGAGACCAAGTCCGAAGACTCTCCCAATAACATGAATATGCTGGGTTTACGAATAACCCTCCCACTACGACGAGACACCGGTGTGGTATTAGTGATAGGTTATGTGTTCTCTTGTGGCTGTTCTACTTGTACTATTGGCACTTGTTCATTATTTGTCTCTCCCACTAGTTCCTCTAAAACGACACTGCTCATCGGTTTATGGTTCATCATATAGTCCTCCTCTAGGAATCTAGCATTGGTACTAACAATGACATCCCGATCCTTAGGACTATAAAATAAATATCCTTCCGTTCCCATGGGATAGCCTACAAAAAGCCTTACTTCTGTACGAGATTCTAACTTAGTCACGTTCTTGTTCAACACATGTGCTGGACAACCCCATATCCGAATATGTCTTAGACTAGGTTTTGAACCAGTCCACAATTCTTTTGGAGTCTTAGGAACTGACTTAGAAGGAACTAAATTCAAAAGATAAGCTGCTGTTTCTAAAGCATGTCCCCAAAACGACTTGGGTAATTCTGAATAACTCATCATCGATCTAACACTCTCCAAAAGAGTACGATTCCTTCTCTCCGCTACACCATTCTGTTGGGGTGTTCCAGGTGCAGTCAACTGAGACATGATCCCATTCTTTGATAAGTAATCCCTAAATTCTCCAAGCAAGTATTCGCCACCACGATCTGATCGTAGTGACTTGATACATTTTCCATGTCGCTTCTCCGTTACAGTTTTGTACTCCTTGAACTTGTCAAAGCACTCTGATTTACGGCGCAACAAATAAATGTATCCATATCTAGAATAATCATCAATAAAAGTGACAAAATATTCATAACCACCTCTTGCTTGAATATTCATGGGTCCACATAAATCAGTATGAACCAATTCTAACACTTCTTTGGCTCTATTCCCCTTTGCCTTAAAAGGCCTAGTGGTCATTTTACCTTCCAAACAGGATTTACAGACTGGAAATGGCTCCACTGCCAATGAGCCTAAAGGCCCATCTACTACCAGTCTTTAAATCCTCCTCAAGTTAATATGACCTAATCTTAAGTGCCAAAGATATGTTTGGTTCAAAGAAGAAGGTTCCTTTCTTTTAGTAGTGATAGAAGATGTGTTATTTAATACCCTATGTTGTAGTTGCAGTGCAGGTTGATTAGGAGTGATTATGTATAAATTGTCTTGCAATGTACCAGAACATATAACTAGTTTATTCCTCATAATTGAAACATTATGATCCAAACAAACATTATAACCATCCAAAGCAAGTTTAGAAACCGAAATTAAATTCCTTCTAAACGAAGGTACATAAAGACAATTGTTCAAAACCAAATTCCTATCATCACCAAAAGATAAATTAACATCTCCCACTGCAACTACTGCTACTTTCGTAGCATCTCCCATGAACACATATATCTCGCCATCTCTAAGCATTCTGGATTGCTGGAACCCCTGCATAGAATTACAAACATGATCAGTGGCTCCTGTATCTACACACCAAGTGCTCGTAGATATAGCCGCTATATATGTTTCTGTAACTAGAGAAAGAGACATACCAGTATTGTTTTTCTTCTTAGGAAGAGGACAATCCTGTTTCCAGTGACCCGACTGCTTGCACCTGAAGCACTTGCCCTTGGGCTTTTTCACAGCACCACCTTGAACTCCCACAGCTTTCACAACTTTCTGTGTCTGAGCCTTTTTCTTCTTCTTGGCTTTCGGCTTAGAAGAAGAAGGTTTCTCAGCCACATTGACTTGAACACTCTGCTGAAAAAGTCCTTCAGCTGCCTGAAGTTCTGTCAGAAGTTCCGCAAGACTATACATCCTTTTGTTCATGGTGTAATTCAAGCGGAACTGCTCAAAACTTTTGGGTAAACTCATAAAGATGATATCGATCTGGGTTTCCCCATCAACCTCAGCACCAAGGATCTCCATCTCATTCAGATGTGACATCATCCTGAGAACATGATCCCTTACAGGTGTCCCTTCAGCCATCTGAGTGTTCATTAAAGCTTTCATTGCTACTTGCCTTGCAGCCCTATTCTGATCTCCAAAAAGTTCTTTGAGATTAAAGAGGATATCTGAAGCAGTGGCCATAGCCTGATGCTGATGCTGCAAAACACCTGACATTGCTGCCAGAATGTAACATCGCGACATCTCATCAGCCTTAATCCACTTCTTATAATACTCCTTCTCAACTTCAGAAGCATTCTCAGCAGGCTCATCTGGCTTGGGTTCATTAATGCAAAATTTGTACTCCTCAGTAGTCAACACAATGTCCAAATTACGTTTCCATTCAATATAGTTAGGTCCAGTAAGTTTGTTATCCTTAAGTATGGTAAAAAGTGGATTAAAGCCCATTATATCCTGAGAATCATACATATAACACATAATTAGAGGGTGTTTAAAAAAATTGGTTCCTCTAACAATTATTTAAAATTAAAACACCAACACTTAAACACCATAGGTTTCCGGTATGCCACGTTGGGTGACTTATATACCACCTAAATTTATTTAAATGTTACTTCGGTCCTACTACTAAATAATTAGTCACGTTAGGGTGATCTATATTATTTTTCATAGCTAAGTGTATACCATTATTAAATCTTAAATTAATAATAATAATACCAAATGCGCCTTTTGACTATGATAAATTCTTGCTCCTAACAATAAGATACTACTAAAATTACAAATCTAAAGAGTATTCAGACTGACTGGCCAGGCCGGTGGAAGCATTGCCCAGAGGCTAACCACTTTTCTAGACACCAATCTAAATGGCCAGGTAAGCTGCACGCTTTCCTAGACACCAACGCAAGAATACTCAAAGATGTGTTATTTTAGATTCTCTTCCTAGTTGAGCGTGAAAGCTATCAAAAAATAGGGTATCCTTTTATTATTTGAATTCTATGAAACTTAGTACGCCACGTTGGGTGACATATGTACCTTCCAATATTCATAATTAATTTTAGAAGTTTGTTCTAGTAATTTCCATAACACTCTAGACACCATAAATTACATGCCACGATGGGTGACGTATACATAATTTATATTCGACTTAGTGTTAAATTACATACAAACAATAATGGAGACCATGGGATTTAATACCAAATTAATTCCCTCTCCCACTTAGTATTTTACTATGAGGATTTTATCTAGATGCATCGTCCTATGTTATTTTTTCGCAGTCCACATGTGTCATAATAACAATACATATAACACATAACATAGCAGCATACTCATCATGATTAAAGCATAATAAAACAGCCCTATGTCCATGTCGTTCTAGCATGCGAAGGGTTAGTATCACATGGCATAACAAACAAACATGGAACACATAGTAGTAATAATCAAGATCAGCAAACATTATGTAAAACATAATAAAATACATCCACTATTATGGCCCCGAAGAATAATCTTCAAAATCATCCATCGATAAATTTTCGAAAATCTTCAGCCGCCTGTTTGACTGCCTAAACGAGCTCAGAATGGCTTGAAAAATCTGGAGATGGTTTCCATCTCAGCCTGTAGGTCTCGTTCTGCCGTTTCCGAAAAGGTATTATTCGCCCCAATCGGATATCGTATGCAAAATCTGTAGCCAGAACAGCGAAGCAGCCACGAAAACAGCATATAGCAGCGGAAGAACTCTAATTCTCGCATCTTCGTTGATCAAACAATTACATACGACAAATACGACAGAAAAATATATTCTATTACATCAGATCATAATCTAAATTGAATACAATTCGAATTACAAGATTATAATCAAAATAGAAATAAAAAATTAAAACTAATCATGATCAACCCTCATGATTTAATTTACAACCACGATAAACCACGTGGGATCCAAAAACATAATTACAACCATGGCCATAATAGTGGATAAAAACCTGCATCAAAAAACAATACAAACCCACCACTATATACATACATAATTACGACATAGACATCATATCATATAACGCAGAACCCTAGAACCTGGCTCTTGATGCCAATTGTTGGGACAATCGAATCATGATGCTGCGTTTTATGATATGAAAACGAACGAGTTTGAATAGAAAATTAACCTTAATCGCTACGGCGCAAGCGATTCAAATCCACGTATTCTACTGTATTCCTGTATTCACCTTTAGCGAAGTGTGGCCTTCGATCCTCCCAAGGTTGCCTCCCTTCTAACTTTGAGATCTTGGAACCCTAGTTCTTGGTTGCCTCCTTGAACGGCTGCTCACAAAAACCCTAGTTCTTTTCCAACTCATAGCTAGAAGAGAATAAGATGAATATATAGGCTACAGTAGGGATCCTGGATAATTAGGTCGGGCCTTCCAATGACATTCTGGGTCAAGCCCAATGTCATTAAATATTAATTCAATCCACTAAAGAATTAATATTTGCACTACCTCTCCTAATGCCGTAATTTAATTATTTAATTCGGCTCCAATATTATTTGCTTATTAAATTCCCCATGTTTAAGATATCGAATGTCCATTAATTAAATTAATTTCTGATAATTAATTTAATCAATATCTTTTATCCTTGATCATTCACTCAACCTTATAATTATGCAAGAACAAATCTGCCTGCAGGACTTAAGCATAATTATCTTTATGAGCTTTCAAGAGGACATCATCACCCGAATATTTTCGGACACGGTTTCCTTTTATAGTCAATATCCCACTCTGTATGCAATGTCATTGTCCAATACATAATATTGTGATTAACAAAAAATCACATCACATATGAATCAAAACATGTGCATTGCATACAAGTGTCAATCACTGTATCCGGATTAAGAACCTAAGCAATAATAATATTATAGAATCTTAGTTCTTCTTTATTATCAGAATAGAAGAACAATTCTAATATTTTAATCCCGTTCAATATACACAAAGCATACAAGTATTATTCAATAATCAAGATAGATTATTTCCAAATAATACTTCAGTCATTCCAGTGGTTTGTTTAACTCCACTTAAACTGTGAACATTTATTATATTATATATAGACACTGACAATCTAATCTTCTGTTATCCCATTTGATACTAGATTATCCACAATATATAATATACAAACAGTGTTAAAATACGCATTCAAGATTCTCAATAAAAAAAGACAATGTCATATACTTCAAACGAATAGTTCAGTATACTCCCTAACAATCATGAATTTAGAGGTAATATTCTAGGATTAATATGATGTAGACTCATAATTGTAGTTATTTACTTCCCTCAAAATGTAACCCTTCATTGGCACTGCTCCTAGCATCATTTCTTATTTGGTGACCAGAATTGAAGTACATAGAATATGATTTGTAATTTTCTGCCCTTATCTATAAATTCTTTAAATTCCACTGGTATATATCTTTCTTTTTCTCTGTGTGTGTGTGTTTTACTTTAACTATGATTGGACTAGGAAAAAGTTGTGATTTTGTTTAGTTTTGCTAGCTTGCGGTGCTCGTGTTTATGTACTTCTTTGGGGTTTTGGTAATTGGAAGATTGTGATACTTTTTCGTTATCGATATTGTTGGTTGTTTAGATATTTCAAGTAAAGAAGAAGCATTGTTGATTTGGGAAAGAACGATTATGGCATGTGAACTAATTAGTGGATAATTGAGTCGTTATTTAGTACAAATAATCACAAATGAAGAAATGATGCCAAGTTTGGTAACAATTTGCATATTGCGTTTTGTACATCTATGTGTATTTTTCCAAACCAAATCTGTAGATGACAATAATAACACATGGGGGAAGATGCAGTCAAGATGCCCCAACTTAAATCAATCATGACAGAATTGTCTGTTTCAATCTAATATTTCACACTCTAAGTATACTAATTAATGAATTCTTTAACTTTCAAAACCAATTAAAGTGAAGTGATTATATTTATATACAAATATCTGTAAGTAGTGATATTTGGTTCATGCCTGGTTAAATGCAAAAAGAAACCCTATTGTTTTAATCCAATGAATGTTATTTACCTACTAGAATAATTTGATTTTAATTGTGAGGATATAATAGTAAGTTTAATATTCTCTTTCCTAAATTATTCTGTGTATTAATTATAATAACTTGAATACTTTCCTTATATAATTGAAATTGATTATACATGCTTATTCTTAATTTTTTTACTTACGACCATAACACTTACCATTTTTAATATAATAATAATTTTATTATTATTGAAAGTATATATCTTTTTTATTTAATTTTAATTATATTAAATATATGATTTATTTATGTGAATATAATTGTAATTGTCAATTTTATATGTGTTTACTTTAAGATTCTATTACATATTCCACTAATTTGTTTTCAAAATTTTACAAAATGATTTAAGATTCTTGATAATATTTTAAAATTTTATTACATATTTAAAAAAAATAATTTATTTAATTTTAAATTTCATTTAAAATTTTAAAGATTCCATAAACTGTTATTATTTTACAAAATATTCTATTATAAATTTTAATAAATATTTCAAGATTTCATTGAGTATTCTATTATTTATTTCACTAATTTTTTTAATTTAAATTTTAAATTTTTATTTAAAATTTCAAAATTCCACAAAGTGTTTTAAGATTATAGATAACATTTAAAATATTCCACAAAGTGTTATCTTATAATATTTTAAGATAAGATTATATACACAATTAAATTTTAAATTTTTTTTACATTTTTTTAAATATTCCACAAAGTGTTCTATGCTTCAATTATATATTCAACTAAATTTTTTCATTTAAATTTAAATTTTATATTTCATTTAGTTTATTTCAAAATCCCATAAACTATTTTAAGATTCTTGATAATATTTTAAAATTGTATTGTATATTCCACTAAATATTTTATTTAACTTTTTAAAGATTCCACAAAGTGTTTTAAGATTATATATAATATTTAAAATTTTATTGTATATTCCACTAAAAATTTTCATTTAATTTTAAATTTTGATGCTAAAGTTTATGTAAATTTTATTATAATGTATGATAATATTTTTATTATTTTATTATGTGTTCTAATAAAATTTCAAAAGATTCTTGACTATTTAAAATTTTCAAAAGATTCTTGAATATTTGGTAGAACATTTAGTGAAATCTTAATTAAAAATATTTAGTAGAATAGTTAGTGGAATAGTTAATATAATCTTAATATTATTTTAAAATTAATAGTGAAATATCTAGAAGAATTTTAAAATCTTTAAAAGATTTTTGACTATTTAGTAGAACACTTAGTGAAATCTTAATTAAAATATTTAGTGGAATAGTTAATAGAATAGTCAATAGAATTTTAATATTATTTTAAATTAATTGTGAAATATATAGAATAATTTTAGAATTCTTAAAAGATTTTTGACTATTTAGTAGAACACTTAGTAGAATCTTAATTAAAATATTTAGTAGAATAGTTAATAGAATATTTAATATTATTTTAAATTAATAGTGAAATATCTAGAAAAATAATTACTATTTTAAAATATTCAAAATATTCTTGAATATTTAGTAGAACATTTAGTGGAATCTTAATTAAAAATATTTAATAAAATATTTAGTAGAATAGTTAATGAAATAGTTAATAGAATTTTAATATTATTTTAAACTTAATAGTGAAATATCTAGAAGAATTTTAAAATTTTTAAAAGATTTTTGACTATTTAGTAGAACATTTAGTGGAATCTTAATTAAAATATTTACTAGAATAGTTAATAGAATCTTAATATTATTTTAAATTAATACTGAAATATCTAGAAGAATAATTACTAGAATCTTAATAATATGAATTAGTGATATATTAAACGTTAATATATGGTATTTATAAAAATTAATGTTAGTATGCAAGACAATCAATTACATGTGTGATTATTACCATCATAAAGATAGTTTCTTTATTTACATTTGTTTCTTATTCACATTAGTACATGTTTTTTTTTAAATATTACTAATTTGCCATTATGGGTTATATAAACAAATTAATTATTATTATATTTAATTAACGGTCTAGATGGAGTTTCCTAAGTTTTCTATCTAAGGAGTTTTCCCTAGATTCCTACTCTATATAAGCTCTAGTTCATTTATTTTGTAACTTTTAAATAAAATATTTATATTTATTTATAATTTTATTATTATTTTGTATGGAAACTGTTGACCAACCACAGTTTGATAAAAGTTAAATTCTAACCAATATCATTTTTTACCATTGATTTATCAAATGGACGGCTAGAATAAGTTTTTTTTTTAAGTTAACGATGTATAATACAGTGTATACGCTGTATTATATAGCGTAAAATTTTAAAAAAATAATCCAAAATTGCCCCTCTAAAGCTTACGCTATATTATATCTTGTAGGTTGACTACGCCTCACTTATACTACATTTCCAGCTGAGTAGTAAGTTATACTATTTTGTGTGATATTTCACCACTTCTCTATCACCTCCCACTTCTTTATAATCTTGTAGTTTGAGCTTGGAAGAAGAAGATTTCATTTGGTTCAAGATTTAAAAGTTTGAGCTTGGAAGAAAAAGATTCATATAGTTCAAGATTTAAAAGTTTGAACTTGTTAAGGTTAGCTCTCTTTATTGGAACCCCCTCTTTATTTTATGAATTTTTGATTTTGATTTTGGTAACCCTATGATTTTGATGTAGTTTGATCAAATTTTGTTTGATCATTATATTTGAAAAAAAGTTGTAAAAAAATGTAAACTTTGATTGTACTTTGATTTTGGTATTGTAGTTTGATTTTGATTTTGGTACACTTTGATTGTACTTTGATTTTGGTATACTTTGATTGTACTTTGATTTTGGTATTTTGACATTTGAAATAAAAAAGATCTTTGCCTTAGTTTTTTTTTTTGGTTGGTTACTTACGCTGTATTATATAGCGTAAGACCAAAGATTTAAAACGCTGCTTGTGGTTGTGGTAGGAATATAAATTTAGGTTTTAACTTCTTTTCAACCAAACGTGTGCTAAAAAACTAGGTTTTTGGCAAAAAAACGCTTACGTTGTATAATGCAGCGTAAGCTTTTAAAAGCTTACGCTGTATTATACAGCGTAAACTTTCACATTTTACACGTGCTCTTTAATGGTGTTTTAGGAAATAAATTATTTTTAGTTTACGTTGTATCATATAGCGTATATGTCATATGATACATCGTATATCTTTTTTTTTTAATTTGAGTCATTGATTTAAAATTTCAATGGTAATAGATGGGTTGTTTTTTAAGACACTATATCCAACTGTGGCCGTAGAACCGGTCCCATTATGTATTATATATTTTTTTAATTATATATTTGACTTATTTCTATTTTAAATATATATGTACATATATATTTATTATTATTATTATTCATTATTATTTATATGTATTTTAATATTATTACTAATACTATTTATATATATATATATATTATTTTTAAAATATTTGTATATCAATATTTTTTTTCTCTTCTAATTATTTTTAACATATTCTATATTCTTATTATATATATTTGTATTATTCCATTTATACTAATAACTATTTTGTATATATTTTATTTATATAATTTTGTATTTATTCGGGGTGTGCTATGTTGGAAAAAATTGTAGTGCAATCCAAGCCTCTGTCCGAACCTGCTTACCGGTTTTGAATGTAAAGTTAATAAAAATATTGGTGCCCGTGCGAGAATTCAAGTCATCATTTCTGTTTCAATTGATACTCGCGCTTCATTATATATTATATGTGTTGGTTGTGCGGAATAAATTACGGGCATGCCAACATCTCTGTTTTGCTTGTTGTGCTTTGGTCCGAGCCTGCTGCTATCCGAACATACTGGGAGCTGAGGCTGCTGTTTAATCAAAAAAGAAAAAAAAGCTGGCGGGTAGTGGGACTTGAACACAGACTCCTTTCCCAGACTAGCCATGTTTGTATCATTTAATCCCATTGTAACCATGTTTGTTCAAAGTTTCCTAAACTATCCACATTTTTCTCTTTCCAATAGAAATATACTAGCCCAACCATATAATTATACATACATTCATTATTTTAAACTTAAAGAATCTAACTTTTTGACATATACATACATGGGGATGGGTAGATCATGCATTCAATGTAATTTATTATGTCAACACGCATGGTTGCATGTAGCAAAGCACATGCAAGCCACCACGTAAAACTACTATAAATATAAAAACATGAGATTTTAAAATAATAACTTGAAAATAATAATTATAAATATTACACATATTAAACATAATAAATTAAAATACATAAATCTTAATTGAAAATTCTTGAAATAAAAAGACTTTGAAATTAAAATAAAACATTAAAAAAATTTGTTTGTCACGGATGGTCTTTTTGCGGGCAACGTCGACTACGTCTCGTATGACCTTCTTGTCCGCACCTTCCACAAATTATACTCCTCCGAGAATCATCCATTTCGGTTCGAATACGCTGACTTTGTCCCTTTTGTCCACGTTTGTTTCTCTTTTTTCTTAAATTCTCATCGGGGACAAGATTACCAAAATTTTCCCAACCATCTGCTAATGGAAATGTCCAATAGGCTTGATGGGGTATTGGATTGAATTCATATTTCCACATCTCATATTGCGTTGTCAAATTGTGATATGGTTCAATATATTGCTTCCAATTGAGATTGCATGTCAAACAACCAGCAATTACATGTGAACACGGGTGAAACCATATCACTGAAATTACTACGAACATGTAGAAGGCAAAATCGATGCATGCCCATATCACCAGTGAAACCATTTTGGCCTCTTTTCATTGCTTCAATAATTCCAGCATGACGATCTGAAATTATGCACACACCCTTCCTTGACTGGCATACATATCTTCGTAGACGACTTAAGAACCAAGACCATGTAGCAGTTGATTCTTCATCCACCAAACCGTAAGCAAGTGGATATTGCTGGTTATTTAAATCGGATCCCATTGCAATTAGTAACTTTCCATTGTACCTTCCTTTCAAAAATGTACCATCAATACTGATTACAGGTCGAGTATGTTGCCACCCGTCTACCATTGGTTTGAATGCCCACCACACACGTTTGCATACATATGTGTTGCCTTCAAAATTGGCTTCAATTGACGCACTTGTACCTGGATTAAAATACATCAAAGCACTTAAAAATTTTGGAAGCTCGGAGTAAGAAGTCGTCCAATCACCATACACATCTGCTATTGCCTTCTGCTTTCCGAGCCATGCCTTCTTATATGTAACATGATAATTATAGATCGATGTAATCTGACTCATGATGTTAACCACTTTTATGTATGGACTCTCCGTCACCTAATGAAGAAAAAAATGAAATAATAACTAAAAATCCAAAATAGGTATATTAAATATCGTATAAAAATAAAATCTTACTTGTTGTTTTATGGTATTTGCAATCAATCTCGAACTAAGCTTCTTATGATCTCGCTCGAGCACTCTCAAAAGACAATTATGTTCTGCTGGAAGTTTAGTGATTTCAAATAAACCAGAACGCGTCCGTTTAATAACCCTAATTTTCCATGGACAGTCATTTACAACACACTTTGCCTCATATCACGTTGAATCACTCTTTATTACACGATAATTTCGAGAATCCCGTATGTGACTCGCTTTTATTGCGTTAATAGCCGCTTGTTTATCTGCAAAACATTTACCTTCAAAAAGATCATCACTAAGCAGATTAAAATTAGAAGATTCATCTAAATTTTCAGTGACATTGTTTGTAGTGAAATTCTCAGTTGTAAACCATTGTGTAGATGGAATATGAACATCATCTCTTTCATCATTCTCATCACTTGTTGAATCTGAGTCACCACCATCTCCTTCTATTTCTTCACCATCACTTTCATCACTATCTGATTCGTGATATGAATCAAAATCATCAGCTCCGCTAAGATTATAAATTACATTCGATCTTGTTAAATCATCGTTGAGAAATGTAGAGTTTTCCACATGACTAAGGACTTTAACATAGAAAAAACCAACTATGCTACCTGCTCTGTTGCATAGGTGGTGCACCAATCTATTTATATAGCATCAGCCTTTAGCTAGGTTTCCAGTAGCCCCAGGGCTATGGAACAAAGGATTATCCCGGACCTACGCCATTGGAAAGTGCATTAACATGGCAGAATGAAGGTGCTCTTGGCCCGACATCTGTTCTGCCTAAACTACTGCCTCCATGTTTTGAACCATAGACCTTGTGCACTTGCTGATTCTACGCGTAAACCACGGACACATGAGCTAGGTGGAGATATCTGTTAATAGAAGCCTATTATATGAAAGGCAGCTTGGTGTAAAAATTTATTGGAAAAAGAGGTCACACTTCTCAATTATTTTTCAAGTGGCACTTCATGCTTATGCATTTGGGGGAGTATTCTAACCTTTTTTTGTATAATTCTTTTTACTTTATTTTTGTATTTTATTTTTAGGGCTCTTTTAGTTTATTTATTTATTTATATAAGACTTAATTGCAGATTGATGACATGTAGTTTATTTTTTTTGCACGAAAATGGTTAAATTATTAATTATGCCAAAGTGATGGTGAAAGGCATATGCTTAGAAGCCTATTTGTTTAGAGAGATGACAACTCAACTCAAACATAGATAATTTGTAAGTAAATATATTATCTGTTAGAGGAATCTTCAGCAGATATTATTTGACAAGAAAAAGAAGATCAAAGTCTATCTACAGACTTGAAATAGTACTACATTGAAAGAAGCTCAATTTAATTGATCATGCCTCAGTGGAGTATTTAAGTTTGAAGAAGCTACAGTATCAGAAGATTTCAAGATAGTGTGACAACATATATAGTCAAGTCAGAAGGAGCAGAAGTGAACCATTATAAAAGTCAAGTGAAGAATATTATTTGTTATGAATCACTCGTGAACTAGACAGTACACAGAGTGTTGGCAAAATACAGAGAAGGTTCTTTACTACAGACGAAATGGTCAGCTACAGACATTGGTGTGAAGACAGAAGATTTAAAATTATATCATCAACAGTTGTGGAGTCAAGACTTTAATTTAATTCTCTATTAATTGATTAAATTATTTAGTTAATTTAATTGGTAAATTAATTCAATCAGAATTAATTTATTCCTTAAATTAATTAAGAAATTAATTAATTTAGAATTATTTTAGAATGAAGAAGACTTTAATTTAATTCTATTATCAAAAAGATAATTTATTATGTATCCTATTTACTTAGATTAATTCAAAAAGAATTAATTTAATGTATAAGATATATAATAAAACAAATAGAATTTAAATTAAAAAGAAATAAAAGGAAAAAAAAGGGTCAGATGATATACACAATTCATTCACTGATCAGGTCGACTATAATGTCTCGGGAAGACTTTTTTCAAAAGTCTCTCGTGCATTAAAAAGTCTTCCCGAATTTAATTAAAAAGAAAACAAAAAAAACAAGAAAAAAAAGGGAAAAGACAGAAGATGTACACTTCATATATCAAAGCAGGTCGGCAGAAGATTTTCTCGGGAAGACTTTTCAAAAGTCTCCCCGAGTTTAATTAAAAAGTCTCCCTGTTTTTATTCAAATGTCTTCCTTTGATTTAAATGTCTTCCAAGGCCAGAAATGTCTCCCAGAGCCAGAAAAGTCTCCCAAGAGAATGTCTTTCAGCCCAGAAAAAGTCTCCCCGAGGAGAAGAAGTCTCCCCGAGTAGAAAAAGTCTCTCAAGCCTGAATTTGCCTATATATACCAGATTAAGTCAATAGATTCACTTGCAATTCAATTAACTTTCTATTCGGCTAAAATCAAAATTCAAGAGCATTTAATGTCAAAATCTCTCTAGAATTTTAAGAGCTAAATTAGTGAATATTTTCTGATTTAATCTTGTAACCCGCGTCAAGTTTAATATAAGTATTTTACTTGAACTGTGTTTCTTTGATTATTATTTCGTGATAATAATTAAATTGTTTAAACAAAAATTATCCGAAACAGATTTTAATATTTATTAAAGATTGTATTCAACCCCCCCCCCCCTTCTACAATCATTTGGACCTAACAATTGGTATCCGAGCCATCTGATTGACATAAAAATCAAGATCCTAATATTTTTATTTATTAAAAATTTCAAAACTTTTAATTTATTAAAAATTCGAAACTTTTAATTTATTAAAAATTCGAAACTTTTAATTTATTAAAAATTTGAAAATTTTAATTTCTTAAAAATTCAAAAATTTTAATTTCTTAAAAATTCGAAATCTCTTTAATTCCTAAAAATCTCAAATCTTTTTAATCTTCTATTATTTTAAGATGAGTACTCAAAGAGTGAGTAGTATTAAAATTCCTCCATTTGATAAAGATAATTATAATCTTTGGAAGAGGAAGATGACCTTGTTTCTTAGAAATGCAAACACTAAGTACAAGGATATTTTGAAGACTGGTGTTGCTGTTCCAATAACAATCATTCCTGAGCATATGAAAGATGGTGTACTTATTCCGCACAGACAATTTGAAAAAGATATTTCTGAGTACACTGAAATAGAAAAGGAACTGGATTCATTGGACACCAGCCTGCAATTAATTTTGGTGGAATCTCTTGATCCCGGAACGTACAATCATGTTATTAATTGCAAAGATGCTAAACACATTTGGGAAACGATAGAGATACTGAATGAAGGAACAGAAGAAGTGAGGGAGAACAGATTGGAAATCTTAACGTCTCAATATGAGCATTTTAGATCAAATCCTGGAGAAGGTATCTCTGATGTTTTTGAGAGATATAACAAACTGATAAATGATCTAAATCTCAATGGCAAACACTATACGAAGAATGAGATCAATAGGAAGTTTTTGCTGACAATGCCAATTCACTTAGAGCATAGGATTACGGCCATCAGGGAGTCAAGGGACATGAATGAAATTTCATTGGAAAGACTTTATGGCATACTGAAGACCTATGAGCTAGAGCAGATTCAACAGAAAGAAATATATGGAACATGCAAGGTGGTCAGCAAGTCTACAGCTCTTGTAGCAGAAGTACCAGAATACAAAGAATCTATGACTGAATCTTCTTCAGTCAAAGTCATTGATCAGGGTATTGTTGCAGAAGTTGGTGCAACTCAAATGAATGCATCAGAAAGTGAATTCTACTCAATGGAAGAACTTGATCAACTTGAGGATGAATCTCTGGCACTGATTGCTAGAAAATTTGGAAATACAAGATTCAGGAGGAACCCTAATTTCAAATTCAAGCCTATGGCAAACAGATTTCAGAGAGGTGGTTCTTCTAGCTCATCCAATACAAGAAGTGGATACAAGACAGGGATGGTAGACAGAAGCAAGATCCGTTGCTTCAACTGCAATGAAATGGGACACTTTGCTACAGATTGTAGAAAGCCCAAGCAGGAAAGAAAAAAGGATTCATATGACGAGCTTAAACAGAAATATGAAGCTCTACTGAAGAAGCATCAGGGAAGATCGTACTTAGCAGAAGGAAAAAGCTGGGATGATTCTGACAACGATGAAGAAGAAGATATAGGAAATCTTGTTCTAATGGCTTCTTCTTCTGAAGGATCACAATCCCCACCTCGTTAAGGAATTGAGGTAAACCCTAGCTGTCCTAAAATGTTTAAATTGCTAGGTGAGAATTTAACTGGTGCTAGAGATCAAATAAAAGTCTTAACTCTCAGAAACAAAGTTTTATCAGAGGAGAATTATGAATTGAAAAAGCTGAAACTTATAAATGATAAATTAACTGAAGATGTTGCATTTCAAGTTAATAGAGTCAACTGCTATGTTGAAATTGAAGCTTTTTTGATAGATAAAATTGAAAAAGAGAAAGTCAGGTGTCAAGCCTATAGAACTGCTTCATTTGTTATGAAAGACCTAGTTGACCAACAAGAGATTAAACGGAAAGTTGGGATAGGTTTTGAATATAATGAATCTGTAGGAAAGGCTAGCAACATCACCCCTTTTAAGGAGACTGCAATAGAGAGGGGTATTCCACATGTTATTAAGGACACTAAGAAACCTCTTTTCATAACTCCTATTGTAGAACCAGTTCTTGATAGTTGTGTAATAGTGGATTATGAAATTAAACTTGAAGACCTTAAAGAGGAAGAGAAAGTACAGGAAAAACATGTTAGGGACATAAAAGGAATAAATGTCCAGAAAGCTAAATATGTACCTAAGAGACCAATAGAAAATGTGAACACTGCTAGTTTATCTACTTCTGGTTTAGGTGCTAATGAGCTTAAGAAAAATCATAACAGACCTAATAAGTTTGTTAATAGTAGGGATAAGAACAACAGATTTCATGCTACTGAGAACTTTAAAAATGTTAATAAAGTTAAGGTAGAAACTGTTAAGACTCCTGCTATTGTGAATAAAATGCCTACTATTGATGCATGCCATAAACCCTGTGGTGTAGATAACTGTATGCTATGTGCTTTCAATATTATGTCTGCATATTTTGAAAGCATGCATGCTATGAATGTCAATACTACACCTAGAGAGCACATAAATCACAGGCATGTTAGATCAAAGACTGCCAGTCCTCCTGTTTCTCAGAAGGAGACATTTTCTCCTAAGCCTGTATACAAAAATGTTAAGGTTGTTTACAAGGAGAAGTGTTCAGTCAAAGTAGTAGATGAGTTTGTCAAGTTGGGTTCTGTTGTTAAACCTGACAAAGGACAATTTTTCAAATATGTCGGGCCCAATCAATGTTGGGTTCCGAAGAAGGCCTAACTCATTTGATGATTGCAGGGTGTGAAACAGGTGAACCGGGTTATTTGGATTCTCGACAATGGATCCTCACGACACATGACCGGAGATAGAGCCCTGCTATCAAATGTTGTTGAGAGAGCTGGTCCAATAGTTACCTTTGGAGATGACAGCAATGGTATGACTAAGGGATATGGCTGTTTAGAAGTTGGCAATGTCGTCATTGATAATGTATCTTTCGTGGAAGATCTCAAACACAATCTTCTGAGTATCAGTCAGTTTTGTGACAAGGGATACACAGTGACCTTTATGAAGGAGAAGTGTTTGATTTCTCACAAGAAGGATGAAAAGCTTGCTCTTCAGGGAGTAAGGAAAGGAAACTTGTTCATAGCCGATCTGAACTCAGGTTGCAGAGATGAAGTCAATTGTTTTTATGTTAAAGCTTCGTCAGATGAAAGTTGGCTATAGCACAAAAAGCTCTCACACCTTAATTTCAAATCTATGAATTCTCTAGTCAAAAGAGAATTAGTGAGAGGACTGCCTCAATTGGAATTCACACAAGAAGGACTTTGTGAGGCATGTCAGAAAAGGAAAGCAAAGAAAGCATCACATCCAAGCACTGACACATCTAGTATTACTGAACCACTACAATTAATTCATATGGATTTATTTGGTCCAGTTAATGTTATGTCAATGTCACATAAAAGATATGTATTGGTTATTATTGATGATTATTCAAAGTATACATGGGTTTTATTCCTGCACTCAAAGGATGAAACTCCTCAAATGGTGATTGATCATATCAAAATGATTGAGTTGGATTCGAAGCTTCCAGTTAGAACTATAAGGTCAGACAATGGAACGGAATTCAAGAATGCAGTTCTGAATGACTTTTGTGCTGAAAAGGGAATAACAAGACAATTCTCAGCATCTAGAACTCCGCAACAGAATGGAGTTGTAGAAAGGAAGAATCGTACATTAATTGAAGTTGCAAGGACTATGCTGAGTGAATCAAGGCTTCCAATGTACTTTTGGGCTGAAGCTGTAAATACTGCATGTTATACCCAGAATCGGACTCTGATCAACAAGGACTTAATGAAGACACCCTACGAAATAATGGCTAACAAGAAACCAACGCTCAAGTACTTTCATGTATTTGGTGATAAATGCTTTGTACTTAAAGATGGAGAAGAACGTATTGGGAAGTTCGAGGCTAAAGCTCAAGAAGCTATTTTTGTTGGTTATTCTAGAAGATCTTATCGGGTGTATATTATTGATCAACATTATGTCAAAGAAAGTGTCAATGTAACTTTTGATGACACAAAATTCCCTGACATCCAAAATAATGATCCATCTGAAACTCTTAAGTTCAACAATATTCCAGACTCACACTCAGATGATGAAAATGAACCTGAGGCTGCAGAAGGAAACAACAATGTTAATAATGCTGATGATCCAAGTGGTAGTGGCGGAAACAGTGGAAACTCTGGAGATACCACTAACACAGGGGGAGATTCATCAAGGGATCCTAGCAGCAGCTTAGGGGGAGGAAATGAAGGATCGACAAATCAAACACAACATCACAATGAAATTCAAAGCGAATCATCAAGATCTAATCTGCCAAGTCAGAGAATTTAGAGTAGAGCTCATCCTTTTGAGCTGATCATTGGTGATCCAGATGTTGGTGTTAGAACAAGAGGTGCTACACAGAATCAATGCAATTATTCTGGGTTTCTATCTGAAATGGAACCTAAGAAAATAGAAGAAGCACTGTATGATCCTGATTGGGTGATTGCTATGCAAGATGAACTCAATCAATTTGAATCTCAAGATGTTTGGAAACTGGTACCCAGACCTAAGGACAAGACTGTAATTGGCACACGATGGGTATACAGAAACAAGTTGGATGAAGATGGCATTGTGATAAGGAACAAGGCCAGACTGGTTGCAAAAGGTTATTCCCAAGTTGAAGGAATTGATTATGATGAGACCTATGCTTCAGTTGCAAGACTTGAGGCTATCAGGATGTTTCTGGCATTCGCAGCTCACTCCAATTTTAAAGTTTATCAAATGGACGTGAAGAGTGCATTCTTGAACGGAAAGTTAGCTGAAGAGGTATATGTACAACAGCCCCCAGGATTTGAAGATCCAGATCACATGGACTTTGTATATTTTCTTTTTAAAGCTATCTATGGTCTCAAACAAGCACCCAGAACATGGTATGACACTCTTTCAGAATTCTTGCTTGAAAATGATTTTGTTAGAGGAGTCATAGATAAAACCTTATTTTATAAGAAACACAATAATGATCTGACAATGGTATAAGTATATGTTGATGACATAATATTTGGGTCTATAAATGATAACTTGTGCAAGAGGTTTGCTAAGTTAATGCAGAGTAGGTACGAGATGAGCTTAATGGGAGAGCTGAAATTCTTCCTTGGACTTCAAGTGAGTCAAAGAATAGATGGAATATTCATTTGTCAGTCCAAGTACCTTAAAGAACTTCTAAAGAAGTATCACATGGAAGATTCAGCATCTGCAAGAACTCCCTCATCTACAACTGTCAAGCTTGGAGCATGTGAAAACTCAATAAAGGTAGACATCACAAGCTACAGAGGTATGATAGGCTCTCTACTTTACCTGACTGCAAGCCGACCAGATATTATGTATGTCACTTGTATATGTGCAAGGTTCCAAGCGGATCCTAGAGATATTCATCTTGTTGCTGTGAAAAGAATCTTAAGATATCTTAAAGGTACACCTAATCTTGGTATCTGGTAGCCTAAAGAATCTGGTTTTAATCTAATAGGATATACAGATTCTGATTATGCAGGTAGTGTTGTTGATAGGAAGAGCACCTCAGGGAGATGCCAATTCCTAGGAAGAAGATTGATTTCCTGGTACAGCAAGAAATAACAAACGGTTTCCAATTCTACAGCAGAGGCTGAGTATATTGTTGCGGGAAGCTGTTGCGCTCGGATTTTATGGATAAGGAATCAACTCAGAGATTATGGTTTTGTGTTAAATAAAATTCCTATTTTATGTGATAACACAAGTGTCATTGCGATCTCCAACAACCCTGTACAGCACATGAGGACAAAGCACATAGATATCAGGTATTATTTTATTCGAGAACACGTTATGAATGGTACTGTGGAGTTACACTTTGTACCCACAGAAGAACAGACTGTAGATATTTTTACTAAGCCTCTTGATGAATCCACATTCACCAGGTTGGTTGGTGAACTTGGGATGTTGAATAGTTCTTCATCTTAAATCCCAATTCACATCTGCATTATGTTCTTAAATAAAATTTCAAGTGTTTGTTATGTGAATATTTGTCATAACACTTGTGAATTTATTTTACTAAATTCTAGTTCTCGAATGTGTGTTTAGTGTAAATTATTATAATATTTTATATTTTATCTATTTTGATCGTATTCTACTATATTTTAATTTTAGATTATTATCTTTAAAAATAATTTATTCAAAATTTTACAAGTTAGAATTTTGGTAAAAGTTATTTTTATTTGAAAATAATTTAATATTGAAGTATAGCTATTATACATATATTAAGTTTAATAAATAGGTTAATAGAACTTTGTACAATTTTATTTAATTGGCATCTTTACTGTATATATATCTTTATTATTTTTGTTTTCCAACAATTGGTACATATTGTTTATATTTTCAAACTTTTAGTATCATTATTTCTATATATATGTGTGTGTAAGTTTATTTTTATTTTTATTTATTTATTTTTGTCTACGAGAAATTGTTCTAAGAATCATAAGTATTAAGTGTCAATATTTAAAGGACTTGTGAATTTCTTTACATTTATTTTCTCGAGCTTACATATATCACTAATAATTGTTATGAGTATAATTATCATATACTTGAGTAACAATTATTAGATATAATGTATGAAGTTAAGTACTAATTTTCATTCCTATGATTATTTAGTATTTAGCGATGATATTTTATCTTATTAAAATTATGAATTGAAGCAACTAAATGTTTATTAGCTTCAGAATTTTAATACGATGAGATATTATGAGCATAATTACTTGCTTTTTGAAATTAATATTAATTATCATGAATTGATAGTTTGTTATTGTTTCATTGCAATTAATTGTGATTTTTGTTGTTAGTGATAATATATATTGTGGTATCTGAAAATCACTAATAATAAAAACATATATGTGTTCTGCCAAACAAGAGCAATCGACTCGAGGTAAAAGCAGGTAATCTCGATCTTGATATATTCTCTAATCAATTGATATAAAAATATTACAATTGATATTTTGAGCCCTTAGTGGCTATAGGACGAGATCAAGGGATTGAAAACCTACATTCTCTAACACAGATCATAGAACCACAAACACTCAAACAGATACAACTTCATCTACTAAACCCCTGAAAAGAAAAGTTTTATCAACTAAAGAGGGTGAGAGAGTAAGTGCCTCTAGTGCACTAGAAAAGAGAAGTATCTATGAGTGTTCCAGCATCTCTGCCTCTAGTTAGAATATGTAATTGAACCCAAGGCAACTGCTAACTAATTTATATCCTCCCAAAAGGGTATAGATTTGCAAATGGCAAAACTGTTACTAGGTTCGTCATCTTAACATGATGAGTCTATTGAATTCGGCCTGTCAGCCAAGGTCATTTGTAAAGAGTCAACTTCATCTAGACACTCTCAAACACTGCAAACCATATATGTAATATTCAAATACACTGTAAGGATTATCACACACTAAGGATGAATTGACGGAAGCAATTATTCTAAACTTCCATATCAAGGAAGGAAGAATGATTGATGATTCTGACTGAATCAACATGCCTTCACAGGCGTCAGGAGGAAACTTGGATCATTTGCTACATTATAGATCCTTGTCTCCCTCCGTAGATGGAACATATCTGGATTCCTAACGGAATAGATCATCTTAGATGATCAACAACTCATTGAATCTATTCTTGAAGCAATTCAATTTTTAAAGTCAAATATTTTAATAGAATCAATTGAGGACGGGGATTTACGAAACCCCATTGCACCACCAGTGACCTCTCTTGAAGGGGCTATGGTGATATTTCTTGCAGGTACAAAAGACTGTGTCATCCGTACCGAGAGAGAAATAGTGTTGTGAGAAAAGAGTGAAACACAAGTGAGAAAGAGTGAAAATATATATTCTATGAGTGAAACACTTAGAGAGTATATGAGCGAAACACTTGTCAGAAACACAAAGTAAAATCACACACTAGCACAATTACCAAATCATATTCCCAATTCCCTGTTACAGATTTCTAATGTTATTCAACTAAGGGGAAAGAAATTTCTTCTGATATTAAGGATTCTGAAGAGGATTACTCAACTAAGGGGGAGAAGTTTGAACAAGATCCAAATAGGAGGAGAAGTTTGAACAAGATCCAAAGGGGGTATATAACAACATGCTTGGATTGGATATAACTAATGATTATTTATTAGTTCTTCTATTCCATTTGATTTTAGAAGATTCTTGTATATAGGATTAACCAGATTTTCTAAAATGCATAACATGTCATAGTTTGCATTTTTTTATATCTGCGATGGTTTAATACTGAATGTATGCCATGTCTGTTGTTACCTCTATTAAAATGGTTGGATAATTCACGTAAGGGGAGAATGAATTCACCTTAGAAGTGAAGACAGAAGTTGGAGAAACAGAGGAGAAGTGGTAATAAGAAGAGAACAAGACTTCATCCCTGTCATCCTAAGGGGGAGTAGTGATGAGTCTGAGAAATGAAGATAATACTACTTGTATAATATGTTCAGTGCTAGAGGAACAAACATCTTTCATTTCAGTTACTCAAGAAATCTGGAAATGTACAATCTGATCCAGAGAAACCAGCCACTGAAGATGTACCAATGACACCTGGTCACAAAAGTTAAACTCTAGAAGAATGTGAAGTTGATACTTCTGAAGCTGGTAATGATAGGTAAGTCAAGATAGAACTTTGTTCTATTTGTTCAGTCTAGAGGAACAACTATCTTGTATTTATCATTAATGTTTGAATCTGGAAATGTTTAATATAAACCAGAACTAAGTTTGTTTATTTACAAGTTTTATTGTTATATCTTTTTCTTGTTTGTTAGTTGAGTTATCCTCTAGTGATTTGCTTGTTATTGTTTAACAAACAAATAGGGGGAGATTGAAAGGCATATGTTTAGAAGCCTATTTGTTTAGAGAGATGACAACTCAACTCAAACATAGATAATTTGTAAGTAAATATATTATCTGTCACAGGAATCTTCAGCAGGTATTATTTGACAAGAAAAAGAAGATCAAAGTCTATCTACAGACTTGAAGTAGTACTACATTGAAAAAAGCTCAATTTAATTGATCATGCCTCAGTTGAGTATTTAAGTTTGAAGAAGCTATAGTGTCAGAAGATTTCAAGATATTGTGACAACATATATAGTCAAGTCAGAAGGAGCAGAAGTGAACCATTATAAAAGTCAAGTGAAGAATATTATTTGTTGTGAATCACTCGTGAACCAGACAGTGCACAGAGTGTTGGCAAAATACAGAGAAGGTTCTTTACTATAGAAGAAATGGTCAACTACAGACATTGGTGTGAAGACAGAAGATTTAAAATTATATCATCAACAGTTGTGGAGTCAAGACTTTAATTTAATTCTCTATTAATTGATTAAATTATTTAGTTAATTTAATTGGTAAATTAATTCAATAAGAATTAATTTATTCCTTAAATTAATTAAGAAATTAATTAATTTAGAATTATTTTAGAATGAAGAAGACTTTAATTTAATTCTATTATCAAAAAGATAATTTATTATGTATCCTATTTACTTAGATTAATTCAAAAAGAATTAATTTAATGTATAAGATATATAATAAAACAAATAGAATTTAAATTAAAAAGAAAAAAAAGAAAAAAAAGGGGTCAGATGATATACACAATTCATTCACTGATCAGGTCGACTATAATGTCTCGGGAAGACTTTTTTCAAAAGTCTCCCGTGCATTAAAAAGTCTCCCCGAATTTAATTAAAAAGAAAACAAAAAAAAACAAGAAATAAAAGAAAAAAAAGGGAAAAGACAGAAGATGTACACTTCATATATCAAAGCAGGTCGGCAGAAGATTTTCTCGGGAAGACTTTTCAAAAGTCTCCCCGAGTTTAATTAAAAAGTCTCCCTGTTTTTATTCAAATGTCTTCCTTTGATTTAAATGTCTTCCAAGGCCAGAAATGTCTCCCATAGCCAGAAAAGTCTCCCAAGAGAATGTCTTTCAGCCCAGAAAAAGTCTCCCCGAGGAGAAGAAGTCTCCCCGAGGAGAAAAAGTCTCCCAGGCCTGAATTTGCCTATATATACCAGATTAAGTCAGTAGATTCACTTGCAATTCAATTAACTTTCTATTCGGCTAAAATCAAAATTCAAGAGCATTTAATGTCAAAATCTCTCTAGAATTTTAAGAACTAAATTAGTGAATATTTTCTGATTTAATCTTGTAACCCGCGTCAAGTTTAATATAAGTATTTTACTTGAACTGTGTTTCTTTGATTATTATTTCGTGATAATAATTAAATTGTTTAAACAAAAATTATCTGAAACAGATTTTAATATTTATTAAAGATTGTATTCAACCCCCCCTTTTACAATCATTTGGACCTAACAGATGGTTAATTGTTGAGTTTCTCAACACTTAGATGGCTCCGGTTCCCTTCCGTTAGTTCACAACTAGTGGCGTTAGAGTTTTTGAAATAAAGTAAGATTAAATTGCATTTTGATGACTGTAATTTAATTGTTTTCCACATTGTTGACTAAATTAAAAAAATTATATTTTTGACCTAATAGCACATAGTATAATCCATAATTCTAGGGTTGCACAAAGGGTTAAAACCAGAGCGGACTGAAGACCGGAAATTTTGAAATGTGCGGATCGAAGACCAGACCGGTTATATTCGGTCTTGGAACCGGACCGATATGGATCACTATTATTATAATAATTATTCTATAATACTTTGAATAATTAAATTACGATAAGTTCTAATATTTTATCCCTAAAATAGATTATTTAAGAATTGAAATAAAATAAATATAAGGCTTAACATGAGGTAAAAAAAGATTAAGTACAAACTAATTGATCAGTATCTTGAAGCACAAACTGAAACAAGACCTAGTAAATTAATGTATTTGCAGCTTTTTCAACTTGAATCGTGTGACACACATTACAACTTTACTATAGGTAATTAGATGCAATAAATAAATAATGTCTTCTATTATATGTTTCATTTTCTCTGCTACTTATTAAACATTCTAAAATTGAAATTAATTGTCATAAAAGTGGCACTCCCATAATTTAAAAAAAAGAAGTAAAAACACTATCTCTGACTATCTAAATTGTAATTATGGGTCATGTTTAGCATGACTTAATTCATTCATTTGAAAATGATCATGTTTATTGTGACTTAATACATTCATTTGAAAGGATAATCAGAGTATATATAGCCGCTCTTAATATAAAAGAGATAATAAATATATATATATAAATGATTGTTTATTTTCATATCTATCCACCCAATATGATTTTAGGTCAATAATATAATTACTGTTTTAATTTAGCCAACAATGTGGAAAAAAATTAAATTTCAGCCATCAAAATGTAATTCAATCTTATTTTATTTCAAAAACCCTAACACCGTTAGTTGTAAACTAATGGAAGGGACCCGGAGCTACCTAAGTGCTGAGAAATTCAACAATTAGCCATCACTTTGGCATAATTAATAATTTAGTCATTTTCGTGCAAAAAAATTAAACTACATGCCATCAATCTGTAATTAAGTTTTTATATAATTGTTCATTGGGGACAATGAACCGCTTAAGTGTGGGGAGGTGTTCTTAATATTTAAAAAAATCCAAAAAAATTAAATATTTATAAAATCCAAAAAAATTAGAAAATTTTAAAAATTATTTGTATATTGTCTCGTCTCAAAGTGTGTTAGTAAGGATAAGTACACATCGTGTAGATTTATTTTGAATGATTAGTTGATATATTAGTTCTCTTAAATTCATTTAATATATGACAATTCCTTGTATGTGCTTGCGAAAATTCTAAAACTTGAAATGCATCTTTATTAATTTTAATAAGTACTGAAGCATGCTTTCACCTTGTGAGATCTTGAGCCTAATTTGTGATTGATACATCTTTATATCAATCAATTTTTTTTCTTGTGTGTTGTTCATCATATAACATATTGTTCTAGAACTTGCTTTAAACCTTTTGAGATTACATGATATTTATATGCATGAAAATGATAAAGACACTAGGATTAACCGTATTTATTTAACAATACCCATGAGTTATATCCTTAGTGAACCCCTTTGAGCTTATATCCATTTTTATTCATATATCACCAAAATTCTTGAGCCTACTTATTTTTCTTGTCTTGATTTACTAGTAGAGCATTTTGATTTATTTGAGAGTTGGTGTATATTTAGTTTGGAGATTTCCTTGTTGAAATGTGATTATTTGTTGGAAATTGATATGAAGAGGAAGAAAAGAAAAAAAAAAGAACATCTTCTCAAAAAAAAAGTCAAGAAAAAAAGTGCTCCTTTGAGATCAATAGGTGACAAGTGCAATGTCATATGAAAGGGACGATTCATGTACATGCACTGGTATTAAATGCAAGTGTACTAGAAATTAAGAAGAAATGTATCTTTTATTTTTTATTTCTTGGTGACTTTTCACTGCCCTTGATTACCGGAGAATCACTTGAGACTGAAAAAAAATGAGGAAAAGATGGTTCAAAGAGAGTTTGTGTTCATTGTTGTTACAATATGAAAGTGGGAAAGTACAATTGTACTTTGGGGTTTAATGCTTGTGAAAGTCTGATCACCTTTTATATGATCAAATTTCATATTGAGTGCTTTAATTAAAAATGAACATTATGCTCTATTAGTTTGTCAAGTTAGCCACTTGCTAACCTTTTTCTTGAATTCATGCCCAATATCTTAGCCTGGTTATAACCTTTAACAAAGACCTTTTGATTTGTGCATGCATATATACAAAGTAGTTGAGATTTGGTGGACAACCAAGCCTTTGGTAGCGCATGACTATATTGATTGAACTTGAGTGATACACTTACACCTATACACTTGTGTGATTTTTTATCCATAGCATGTTCTTATTAAACGCAACATTGATGTTTATTTCATGATATTTTTGTCTAATTTAGACAATGCGTGCATACTTGGATAGTTGTGTAGAAATGATGATTTAAGTAGAATGACTTATTTTTCTAAATTATGTAATTGAGGATTACATGTGTGGCGTACTATGATATGTTGCAAGCTTGGGATTTGGCAGAAAAAATGGATTTTGTGAGTAAATTCACTATAAATCCTCACGAGACAAAATTCATCTTACTAAGGCTGCTCGGGGGTTCAACAGCTTGTTGCATATGCTCAATACAATCGTGCCATCTATGAAAGTGGTGTTAGTTAGGACTTAATTTTTAGTTCTTTTATTTTCCCGAGGACGTGCAAATGTTAAGTGTGGGAATATTTGATAGAATATATTTTTATAATATATTCTATCTTATTTTACTCTCATATTTAATTGTATTTTACATTAATTGGATATTTATTTAATAGAATTTAATATTTTATTACATAAAAGATAGAATTCCTATATTTGGAAGGATTTGAGCTTAAAAAGCTATTTTGGAGTCAAATTAGAAGAAAATTCATATTTATTGGGCTACACGTGTTACATACATTGTTTGGGTCATATCTCAAGTTCTAGAAGTCAGAATTGGACGATCTTATAGTCCCGCGAAGTTTATGGAATTCTCTTTAATTTAAAAGTGGTCCAAGAAGCAAAAGCCAACTGGATCAGCCCAGAAACAAAAGAGTAAAGACAACTATGAATTTTACCTTGAGAATTCTACTCAGTTTAGGAAACCTATTTGTTGTAAGGCATTAAAATACTTTTTAGATAAAGACATATCAGATTATTATTATTGGACATATTATTATTAGATTAGAGTAGTTTATTATTAGGGTTAGAAAGAGATGGATGGAGGCTATGACTTTTCCATGTAACAGGGAGAATTGAAGGTTTTCTTATCCAAATCTTTTCTTTATTCATATTAGTTTAATCATATTCCTTTATTGTCTTGGTTGTTTTACTTGTTTAATTATTAGTGAGTAGTTATTTTTAGGGCTAAAGGGAAAGCCATGTTTACACTATGATTCTGGCATGATTTTCACAGTGGTATAATTGGTCATGCTTAATTTTAGTTGATTATGTTTTACTGATTGATTTATGTAATCGGCCGATATCATGAATTAATTCTATGCAATAGGGGTATGGATTGAGAGATTTATTTATTAGAGCCACACATACGATTAGCAGAATTGAATTTGAGTGCGAGAGCATCATTGGATTTCTGAGGGCGTTGATGCTCGAGAGAGATTAACACTGCTCTAATTTCCTGATTAATTTAAATTACTAAAAGTTATTATTTGTGTAAGCATGTTTCGAGAGTGCTGATACTTGAGAGAGATTGACAAACTCTAGTTGCATGACCACTTTAATTGCTTTAGTTAAGAAACTAGTTATTGTGTAAGCATGGTGGACCTGATTGCCCTATGTTTTTAATATATTATATTAGTGTCATTTAATTAGTATTAGTTTAGTTAATTAATATTCTCATATATTTGTTTGCTCTTGAAACAATTTGTGATAATTAGATTAAAATCGATAAAACCTGTCTCCTTGTGGATACGACCCGTTTGCCCATCTCTGCTAACAACAGACACCATGCGCTTGCGGTCATAGATAAAATAAAACGCATCAAGGTGTTGAAAAGAGTAGTAATAGGGGTCTTGAAGGGCGATCAATTAGTAGTTGATATTTTGGAGGAGATACGAGTAATAGTACTTGTTTGGAGAGTCATGATGTTGTTGAGACTGGAATGAAAATTGAAAAGTCCACATGTTTTTATGAGTCGGTTTTGATAACAAGAGACGAATTGACAAATTCTATGGAGTTGAGGGAGAGTATGGTATTTGATTCTGAAGATGAGTTGATGCATACAGTGAGAGAGTTTCATATTCGTAGTCATCAGGAGATTATTGTGACCAGATCAAGTGCTTTGAATTGGCATGTTGCTTGTAAGTGGAAAGATCATGGTTGTCAGTGGAAGCTAAAGGCTAGGTTGCGAAAGACACTTGGTAAATTCTAAATCATGAAAACCTCGGGACCACACACATGTATGCGCATGACTATTACTAAGGACCACCCTAACTTGACATCTTCTGATATTGTGGAAGTAATTAAAGACCAAATTGTAGCTGATCCCATAATTAAGGAAAAATTGTTGATGGCGACCGTAAAAAACATTTTTGGTTACCAACCGGGTAGGAAGAAAGTTAGAGATGCAAAAAAACATGCAATGGATCAAGTACATGGATCTTGGGAAGGATCTTATGAAGATATCCCGTATTTAATGGAAGCCTTCCAATCTTTCAATGTTGGAACCAAAGTTGATTGGATTTTTAAGGAGGATGAATCGGGAGAGCGTGAGAGCTTAGAGGTATACATTTTTTTAACACTAGTACTTCATTCAAGTCTTGAATAATTTGAACATATACTAATGAATATTTGAAACAGGAATTGACATTCAAGAGACTATTCTAGGCTTTTAAGTCGTGCATCGATGGATTTCACAATTGCATGCCGGTCATACAGATTGATGATATTCACCTATATGGGTCCTATCTCAAATTGAAGAATGAGATGTTTGTCGGCGAGTGGTATAAGTTGGAGAACGTATCGAAAGTTTATAATGGCATATTTGAACCGATACCAAACAAAGGCAATTCCCGTTGGACAATCAATCTAGATTTCCTAAAAGTGATTCATGACAAGGATGTTGAAAAGAAGAAAGGAAGAAGAAAGTCCACAAGATTCAAGAATGTAATGGATTTTTAAGCACCGCGTGGGAAGAAATGAACTCCTTAATTTATCTTTGTAATTCATTTGAAGACATTTTGTTTAGACATGTTTAATTTTGATCTCGTTAATTTATCTTTGTAATTCAAATGCATATTAATCATTTGGGATATTTTTATTAATCTTTTTTATTATGTTGTGTGTTTTGTTGTTTAATATGTAGTAGTAGTAGGTTCTGCTGGTGGTGTTGGTGAAGCTCAAAAATGTTATTTTGTGTTGAGTTTTAATGATAAACTCAATGGTGTGATCCAATTTAAACCCTTTTTGTGTCGTTTGTAATGTAGAGTAAATAGGGTATCGTTTTACGCCAAGGATCAAGGGTTTACTTCTCTTTTATTCTGTTGAGATTAAAAGACGAGTTGTTTTGGTAATTTTATTTTAACTAAACTAACTATTGAACAAGAAAAGTTTTGATATAAGCAAATAAAGAAACATGTTGGAAAGCATGAAATCTACCACCAAACCCATGACATTTTTCTAAATTCTTTTGATATGTTTTGAAAGATACTTATAGAGAACTTGCCATGACCACATAGAAACATGTTCTGTTATCCATACAATCCCATGATCACATAGAAAGATTATACGAATTACACACTAATACAATTAATCTCATGACCACATAGAAAGATTAATTGACTTTATAGATATATCAATCACATAACATATTTGAATGACCACATATCATAGTTAATTCAAGAATATTTATAAGCATTGATGCACATATAAGCATAATCAAAACATATTTTAGAATATTAAAATTGCATAATTGTCATAAGGGTTAGGGCCTCAAATCAGCCCTCCAACAGTAGAGGTTTAGCTAACCGTAGTCATGATAAGAACCATAGAAGAAAAATCCATATGTTGATGACGTTAAAATCTTTACACAAGAACTTTCTCCTCTTCTCTCCTTGGTGGCTATGGATATGTGTATATGATAGGTAATATGTAAAACCTAATACCATAGTATTTTAATGCCTTTAGGAATACAAAAAGGGAGTTTCCAAAACTGAATAGGTTTTCAAAGTCAAAATTCATAATTGACTTTTCTGCTCTATTTCTGGGCTGTTCCAGTTGGGTTTTGATATTTGGACCACACTAGAATGATAGAGAATCTCGTTATCTTCGCATGGGATGTTGAATTATCAAATTCTGATGTGTAGAACTCGAGATAAGGCCCAAACAATAAATCTTGCGCGTCCAGCCCATTAAGTACGAATTTTCTTCTAATTAATCTCAAATCCTTTCCATTTTAGAATTCCTTGCTTCCTACAATAAAATATTAAAATCTATTAAATAAAAACCCAATTAAATATAAAATAGAACTAATGTAAGGATAAAAAAACATCTAAAATATATATAAATATACACTTTATCACTCAACTTCGTGTAGCGTTTTTTCTTCTTTTTTTTTAAAACTTTTTGACAAAAACGCTCCTTTATCCAGCGTTTTAGCCTAAAACTCAACTTCAAGTCACGTTTTCATGTTAAACTCAACTTCATGTAGCGTTTTAGCTTTTATTTTTAAAAAAAATTTGACAAAAACGCGCCTTTATCCGGTGTTTTAGCTTAAAACTCTACTTTAAGTAGCGTTTTGCGGTTTTTCAAAATAAAAAAAAAATTAAGAGAAACAACGCCACACGATATAGCGTTTTTTTATATAGCGTTTTTGGGTGACATTTTGGGTCATTCTACCCGGTTGTGTCATTTTGGACATTTGTTGGTGTAATAGTGACACATAGGGCCATTGCCCAATTTTTTTACTCTATGCTTTTAAATATTTTATTTGCTTAGTTTCTTGAATTTGTTAATGAACTTTTTCTGACTTTCGGTGTTGTTTAATCTAATGCTTAAACATATTCAGTCTCTGATCACCATGTGAATTATCTTTCTATGAAAATAATCTGGTATGCGATTGTAATGTATGTGTTTAAAGATTTTTGCTCTTATGTGATTCAGGATATGTGTTGGTGGGAGAAGCATGCATGGTTGATGATTTCATTGTAACTTGTATTACCTGTTTGCTAGTATTAAGGTTGTACCCGATGCACAAGTCTCTCGATGAACAGGTTTGTGAATGTATGCATGCTTGCCTAATTTAATTTATCATAAATATATTGTTTACGGGGTCTGAATTTGCGGATTGCAATCAGACAATTTGATCTTATCTGTTTGCTAGCATGTACTGTATATGATTATAAGGCTGAGATGTTGAGCAGCAATTCATGAGACAACATTTGTGTTTCCGTGTGTTTTTCTCATCCGTCAAGTCTAACCTAAGACCTAAATTAAGATTAAACTAAGTATTAGTATATTTACTGTTGTTTCAGTATGTTGGTGTCACATAGACTAGATCTTTGGCTTTTAGTTATCTGTTTGTCAGTATATAAATGTGTGCAAAGGCTGAAACTCAGAGCTGCATTTCATGAGAATTGTGTTTCTGTGAATTTTTTCGAGTCCACGAAATCTACAATCTAACTTGGGACTAAACTATATACTAGCATCTTTACAGTTGTTTCCATATTTAAGTTTTGTTAAATATCTTGTTTCTTGCACGAATTCTCCATTTAAATGCTAATTCTGTTGCAGTCTCCGGAATCAGTTTATTCTTAATATATGGGCTCAAGTCTTTACCTGAATCGTTTATCCTTAATATATACAAAATAAAACCTCTTATTCAAGCTTCAGAATAGTATCAGGCACTGTTTATTTAACTGATCTAGGTTGCTTCTCTGCTACAATGTGGGGGTTTATCTTTAAGGCCATTGGAAGCGCTGGATTCAACAAGAGCTCTACAGAACAAGGTCAAGGTAGTTCAGAAACTTCAGATGATGAGACCTGCTCACGTGACAGTATAGAGGAGGGCAAGGAATGCCCGATATGTTGTGAATCATTTAATATAGTAGAGAATATTCCATATATCTTATAGTAGAGAAATTTCCTTCTAAGAGTTACTTTCTTAGAGAACTTGAATCATGACAGGATGAAGTCCCCTTCCTTTGTTGCTGAGGATCATCTAATGCTTTGCTCCTCAAGAAACACATCATATATTGGAAGTTATTCTCCGAGTATTAATATCAGAAGGTCTCCATGTTTAGGACAGTCTTGGTCAAACAGTAATGGCCGTACTGGCATCACTGGGTTTCTAGGTCCGCAGAGGCCCCGTACATTTCATAAACCCTTAGGTTGTGTTCACTTGGTGAGAATGGAATGAGGAAGGAATGGAATGAAAAATTATAAACAAATTGCATGAAGAAAGAAGAATGTATGAGTGAAATTTTAAATGAACATGAGGGAGTCTAAATTTTCTATGATGAGGATTGTAGGGAAAATAGTGAAGAAATGGAATAGAGCATTCCTTCCAAAACATGTGGGTTAGAATTTTAGTATAAATAATTTAGAATGGAATGAAAGAAAGAATGAAAATTATAAATATTTTTCCTAATCTTACCCAAATAAGAGTTTTCATTCCATTCTCCCCTCATTCCATTCAAGTAAAGTGAACACAACCTTAGATTACTTCATCCAGACATCCACTTCACGTTAAAGACACTATTGGTTATCTTGCTCCTCACAATTGTTCTTTTTGCAATACCCCGCAGTTTCGCCATCTTAGCTCTGTATATGGAGGCATAAAAGTATAAATGAATAGTTGGTTTTAAATATAGAATGTATAGCTATGGATTGTATTACAGGAATGTTTTATATTTTATTTATATATTTTAGCTACAATCGTAAGTATGGTTATAATTATATTTGTCACATCACCGATCTAAAATTTTTCAAGATTTTTAAAGTAAGTTGCTATTTTAGAACCAAGCACCGAAGGTCAGGTTTTGTTTTATCACAAACAATCACTTTTTCGCTCCAAAATATAGCAGTGACTATAGTAATTTTAATATTAGTATTAGACTTACTCTAATATTCGAGTATACTTCTGACTCTCATCGTGTTCGTGCAAATTTAATTTAAGAAATCAAACTAACAAATTTTGGATTAATCATATAATATTTATACATATGTATAGTTAAACATATTATTGGGGAAGTAGCTCAATTGGTAGAGCATTTATCGTCCCCTTAAAGAAGGGTGTTTAATTAGTTTCTTGTTTGAAACAAGGTTCGAGGTTCGACTCCTCGCTTCTCCATATATTTTTTTAATGGATATGTTGAGTTTAACCTCAGGATCCTTATTCTCTTTAAATTAAAACAAACAAGATTTATGATTTGTTTTTTTTTCCCTCCAAATTTTCCTTTCCTCAACTAATTACTATAATTTCTCATATTTAATTGGGCCTATTATAATGTTTAAAATCTAGACCCCCCCTCTCTCTCTCTCTTCATATTCTTTTTTTTTCTTCCCTTCTGTAAGACTAGTTCCATATGCATCCCTTTCGATATTAGTATTTTATTTTAAATCATAACTGGTGACATGAATTTTCAAACTATTAGAAATTTGTAATATTTACAAGTACCCTTAGCCTTGTTAGAAATCTTGTCACTCATGGCATTCAGAAGCAGAAACATGAAGCTGGATATTTCCCTGTCATTCGGATTTTTTGTGCCTTCTCTTTCACCTGAACCTCTTTATGTCTTCGATTTTCATCCGCCTTGGCTCTTGCTCCACCTGCAATTTGATCTATCATGGCCATTTTGGTTCGGTACTGCTGCATTGCTTTAGCTCGTTTCTTCTCCAAATCACTCTGCAATTTAAGTAGGTTGTCAGCTTCTAAAAAGCAGTATCCTTACAATTTTATTTTATTTTAGAACTCCATCTTATCCATCTTGCGCTTTGCTGCTGTTTCTTCTTACTCTCCCACTGAAGAATTGTTGCATTCAACTTTTCATACCTGAAAATTCGATTGTCACTAAGATTAAAATAGAAGTGTCACCAATTAAGAAGAGCCGAATACATGGGTTTTGAATGAAATTAATACCGTTCAATACTTTTAGCCATCTCAGCTTTTTCCCAGACATCTGCCTCGTGTTTCCCATGCCGGGTTTTGTTGAACTTTGTCTTTCGATGTCAGTTGGCAGGAATGTGGCTGGTTTGGTATTTTGATGATCAGACTTTGGAAATGTGAATTCAGGTTTTCCGGTGCCAATGCTGTTTATCCAGGGAGCAGAAACATCTGTCCTTTTGGGCTCTGTATTTTTAGATTCAACAGCATCAATGATGTTGAATTGCTCATCTGTTGTATTAAGACTTCTTTTGATGGATGGTACTGGAGCTGTGACTTTTTCTGGCATATTTATATCTGCATATGTAGTGATGGGCACCCTTTTATCCTGAACTTCATCTGATATGTAAAAGTTTGCCATTAATCACTTCACTAGAGTTTTGTATTTTGTATATTATATGATCTTCAATGCCCAAGACCTCAATGGTTTTAATGTAGGACCGGCACTGAGTTTTGAAATACCTATATCATCTCAAAAAAAATTGCCCTATTCGTAACAAAATTAGGAAACTCATATCGTTACTAGATACCAAGGTCACATGACTTAAAAATTATTTTTCCCTGATTTTTGCTAGGAAAATCATTAATCAAATCTTCAAAGTTAGAAATTGCAAGCAATTTCTTTTCGAATTGATAACAATTCATTCAACCGTTCTTGTGAAATACTAGAACTGAATATGACATTTACATGATCTATAAAAAGTATTAGCTTACAAGTCCATTTTTTTTAAAATGAGCAAAAAATATGCCTCTTTTTCAAACTATATTTTATTTCCTTAAATTTAATCTTTTTTTAAGTCATTATATTATATTTTATACATATAGACATATTAATATAGAAATTAAAAGAATATCTAAATATCTATTTTATAATAAAACCCTAATAATTGCATATATTTATTATGCTTAGATAATATATATACAAAAAAAATTGACAATAGTGCATTTGACGAATATTTATTCAAAATTTGGTCGTAAGGTTTAATTTATTCTAAAATTAAAAAGTCAAGGTTAAATTTACTAAATATTTTAAAAAAGGGTTTTAATTGTAAATAGTTAAAAACATAGGGTTAAATTTACTAATTATTTCAAAAAAGGTTTCAATTGCATGTAGTTCAAAAACGTAGGGTTAAATTTACTAAATATATTAAAAGAGGGTTTTAATTGTATATTGTTGAAAACGCAGGGTTATAATTGTATTTAAGCCTTTATTTTAATTTTCTAATTTATAAAATTAAATTTTATTATTACTTTTTGGATATTAATTTTTTATGAAAGAGTTATGTTTAATGTTTAGTTTTATAAAATTGAAGAGCTCGTAACATATATACGTATAATTATTAATTATTTGAAAATATTCAAATATTTTAAGGTTATACAGTAAATTATCGATAAATTATATATTATCTTTTTCGGTTGAAATATTTTATTCATTTTCAAGATTAAAATATACTGTTTTTATTTTATTGGATCTAAAAATTATTATTTTATCTTAATAATTCATTTATTGATAATTTAATTTCAAACTTTTTTGTATTTGATCTAATCGCTATATATTTACAATAAAAATGCTATTTTTTCAATATGTTTTGGGGGTGATAGTGGAAAATTTGACAAATAAACCACCCTTAGTGTCACTCTACAGAAACGTACATGAGATTTTCACCTCATACGCCCCTCGTTCAATTCTTTCGAAGTCATTGGATCATTTTCCGCGTTCGAGAATCCCCTCCCTTTTTCCACTCCGTCCCGAAGAGTATCTAGGACCAATTTAGTCACGTTTTCATGTTCCAATTGAACAATTTCGTTTTTTGATTATTCTCAAACTCAAATCTTAAATTTTTTAGCCTAAGTGACTTTAAATTTCTCGATCCGTCCTGATTTTGGTCAAGAAACAATATTTTCGGCAGGTTTTCATTAAAAAATGAAAGAAGGGTTTTCACCCTTTTATTTTAACATTCTTGTTAGAATTTCAACCCATTTTATTATTTATTATTAATAAAATATATACTTCTATAGTTAACATATTTATTAAAATTTGAATTAATTTTTATGATAAACTTATTAATTCAAATTATAATATAAAATGTATCTAAATTAAAATTATAATATATTAAAATTATTTATTTATTTTTATTTAAAATTTAGTTAAATTATTATTATTTAGGATTAAGGTTAAGATACATATTGTCGATTCATCAACTCTTACATTTGATGTGTAGTAATTTATATAAATATAAAATTTAATCATGTAGTTATTAATATTTAGGGAAAATATAATTATTCATTTTTATGCACCTATGTAGCAATAAAGATTTTAAATATAAAGTTTCATATTTTCTTTTAATACGATTGGAAGGAAAAGATTAGGATATAAACAAAATTAGAATATAATTACAATTTGCTACTGTTTTCGGGAAGACATCGAAAACTTGTGTAGGCTGGATTTCTCGGGAAACTATTGAATTAATTTTTAGTTTCTAAAATATTTGTATTCATTATGTTGAGCGATCCGGAAACAAAACGACTAATTATTTAGCTCGTTTATTTGTTTTTCAACGTGGTTGTATTGCCGATTGGGGATTTGTCTCGCCTGAGTCCCGTTAATAAATTTTATTTTAAAATTGTCAAGAAAAAAGAACATAATTACAATTCTTTAGATGTATAAAGCAAAAATTTCAAATAAAATAATTAAATATAAATATTTTCTATATTATTATTTTATATTATAATATTATTAATATATAAATTTTAAGACATTTATACATGCGTAACACGATATATAATTTAATTATAATAAAAAATAATGCTTAATTATAAATTTTAATTGATTTTTTAAAAATAGATTTAGATGAGTTTACACAGTAAACAAAAAAATCACTAATTTTTTTTATAAAAATTGAAAATTAAATGATATTTATGAAAATATGAGTTAATGAGATCGGTAGATATAATCATACTTAAAACTGATTAACAAATTTTGTCAAAAAAAAAATGATTGACAAATTAAAATTTAAAAGTAATTAATCAATCAAAAATTCAAAAATACTCAAAATAAGAGTATAATTTTTGGACAAAAACTAACACATAAAAAAATAAGAATATTTATATTATAAATATATTAAAAAATAATATTTAAATAGACCCCATTAATAATTTAATTAATCATGTAAATCGGTACTCCCTGTTGGCCAATTAACCAGATTTGAGAATTGGGTGAGACTGTTTGGAATGCCCGTATGGTTTAGTACTTAAATTATTATCTCCATTACGCAAAGCCAAACACGCCGTTAAGACATGGTTTATTGATTTGGTGAAGCACAGACTCGAGAATATCAAGGATATTTTGAACTAAAATCACACTACTTCCTCGTACATATATACTCGTAATATACATACAATTGGAGATTAGAGCATCGCAAAGCAATTGATTTTGAATCCGTGATATGAACTATTCACTCGACCTAATCTAAATCCTCTCAGGTTCTTTCTAATCATCACTTCCTTTTTGCTACTTATTATGTATCTCTGAGAGAGAGAGAGAGGGAGAGAGAGAGAGAGAGAGGAGAGATTACTGTTTGTGATTGTTAGGGTCGTGATATATGTTAATGGAATAGTGTTGATGATAATTGTGTTCATTTTTGAGTTTAGGTTTGAGTATAAGTTATGGAACAAGTGATTTGTGTGTGTGTGTGTGTGTGTGTGTGTTTTCTGGAACTGTGCTTGCCTTGTTTTTGTTGTGCAATTATGATATAGCATAGGTAATTCGAGGATGTCTAGTATGATTATGTAGCTTCTGTATATGAATTAGTTTGCGTTCTTTATTTTTGTTGTGCGATCGAGGTTGTTACATTTGTTATAAGTTGAGACTGGATGAGTTTATTTTCTTTTTCTGAAGGAGGATAAGTGAATTAATTACGGGACGGGATTTAAGTTATGTGGTAATTATTTTATTATTTTTTTGTTTATTTTATCAGTGTGTTCCTTTTGTATGTAACTGGCAGCATAATTATGGACTTCTCGAAGGGTCGCGAGGGTCCTGCGGTACTTCAGTTGCAGAAGTGGGGACCTGATGTGCATCTCAATGTATCACAATTTCGGGAAGCTTTTATATCTCCAACGAGGGAGCTATTGTTACTGCTTTCATATGAGTGCGAGGCTATGCTGCTTCCTCTTGGTAGAATTGATATAATCTCATTTGATTTTATTTGCTGTCCTTGTACTTCAGTACTAAAGATTCTTGTTACTATCTTTTCTGCAGGGGAAGCTAAAGGTTGTATAGAAACCGAAAGTTCTTTAGTAAATGAGCAAATTCCGAGTTCTGCATCTTCCACTTTGGAAGAGTTGGCCGCCACTGATAGGTCAGATTCAAAGGTGAATATTTCAAGAATCTCTGAATCAATAAAGATGGTTTCTGATAATAATATATCTTCCGTAAACAATTACTCCAATTCGAATAATCATCCTTTTATTTGTGATGTACACTCACTTGCATGGGGTATTTGTGAGGAAACTTATAGTCGCCAAGATACAACTTCAGTTAGAGACTTTCTTTTTATTTCTGGAAATCATGGAGTGACCGCCCATGTTTTTTGTCGACCCAGTAAAGTCAGTGAAGTGAACAAACCAGCTATGGGGGGTGAGCATGGACAAGGGATGTGGGTAGAGTGGGGACCAACTATTTCATTACCAAGCAATATGAAAGCTCAAGAAAGTTCCAGCTTGCATTTTGAAATTTCTGGTGGAGTAGTTGAGGAAAGTGAAGCTAATGGAACTGCACAGACTTTGGAGAGTCTTGCTGTAAATGCCGGGGAGGATGGGAAATCAAAAACCCTGTCTCCAAAAAGATGGTTGCGTACATTCCTAACTAAACCTGAAATGATGAAATCTGAAGGTATCATATGTACCATGTTACCAGAGAGGTCATTGCTACCTTCCACATCAATGATAATTTCATTTAGCCTTTTTGGTAGTGATTCTCGATCTTCACAATCTCAGACTGATAGAAAACCAATATCCCGTAGAGACGGAAAACATAATGATTCAGTTTTAGATGATGTAAACAATGCATATACACACTTAGATTCTAGTTCTTCTGGCACAGTAATTTCCCCTGATGCTCTATTGAAGTTTTTGACTGGTAGTATAAGTAGTTCATACATATGCTCTACAGTGTTCTCTAGCAACTCACACCACTTAGTTGGGTTTGTTTTGACATTAGTTGATCCTATACCTGTCGACCCCACATGTGAAAAAGATGAAGACAAAATAGTTATTGTTGTGGCTAGAATAGTCAGCTGTGGAATACAGTGGGTTTGCTTGGCAAGGCTTGCTGAGATTGTAGACAAAGGCCCTGCAGTTGAATGGACAGACTTCAAATTTTCAGATGATTTTCTCATTTGTCTTAATGCAGTTGGTCTAATATACTTCTATGCAGCTACAACCGGTGAATATGTAGCACATCTGGATCTCTTACAAAGTAATGCCTTCTCTCCTCAATTTTATTATAAGGATTGTGAAAAGTTTCAAAATGGTGACGACCCCCCCACAATTACTGATATTGAAGGTAAAATCAAAAGTATCCAATCATCTCATGATTCCGCTGGTAAAAGAATATTTAGGAGACTGCTAATTGCATCGCACACCGCACACTTGGCTGTAACAGATGTGCATGGTGTAGTTTATGTAATATGTGTTGGTAACCATTTACAAGGGAAAAATGATATGTTTAAGAAATCACTTAAAAGTTTTCAGGATTCAAGTTTGGGGACTTTGGTTGGTTGGGAGGTTGGTGGAGCTGAAATTGGCCGTCAGAGGATGTTTTCTGATACATGTCGATCTCTGCTATCAGTTAATAAATATTCTTTTATAGGTAACATAGGCTACAATGAGTTTCCTGGGCCACGTGTTTTTGGGGAAAAAACAGGTGGTTACAAGTCATTGCTTAGTGGTTTCTCTTTTGGATCCCAGAGAGTTGAAACAGAATATCCTTCTTTATTTCCTCGTGCTAGAAGGAATCTTTTTCTTCCTACACAAAGATCTGAAGAAGGCAATGTACTTTGTTTTTCTGCCTTTGGAATTACAAGACTTGTCAAAGAAAGAAATAAAGAGAGGTCTTCACAGATTGTTTGTTCCAGTTTGCATGTAGGTTCAGCTACAATGAATGATTTAAGCTTGAATTCAAAAGGTTGGAATATTTCTATAGGTGAAGCTGTAGGTTGTACCTATAAAGGTTGTTCTTATTTGGTGACTGAAGATGGCCTATCAGTAGTTCTTCCGTCCATTTCAGTTTCTTCAAATTTCTTTCCTGTGGAAGATATTGGTCATCGACAGAAAACTGTTAGTACTGCTACTTCTCAAGCTGGGATCCTCTTTGAAACCAAAGGAATTAAACAGCAGTCTTTTCTACCTTGGAAAATAGAGCTTTTGGATCGGCTACTTCTATATGAGGACTCTGAAGAGGCAGATCGCTTGTGCTTGGAAAATGGTAATATAAATATACAGAATAGTTATATCAGTGCTGACATATCAATAGATTTCTGGATTAATTGCATAAAAGATACTGATTGATAGTTGATCTTTACTCTTTGACCTATTATACCAAGCTTCTTGTTGTGTGTGTATCACAATTCATTTATTTTCCTGTGATAGTTATTGTTTGGGGAAACTTGACATCTTTTAGTGTTGTTTTGATGCCTTTTCCATTGAATTTCATTCAATCCCTTTTTAAAGTCATGTGGTAGAATTTGTACTGCTATTTTGATTCAGATTTGGTAGCTACTTTGAGGTATGGTACAGTTGTTGAATCTACAATTTGACTTGATAAATATTAGCATTATCCTATCTAAATGCGACTTCTAGAGATTTTAGTCAAATCCTAGTTATTCTGTGATCCTCATTTGTGCATTTGCTCCCGAAACCCCTAAGTAATGGCACAAATGAGGATGTAATGGATATTTACTATCTGCCTTTATTGACCAACAAAAGTAGTGCTAATGCAAGTATAGGTTAGCACATCGTGCTAATAAGCTGCACGAAATGTATTTGTTGTGAGAATATAGTACAAATAGTCTTTAATTAAAATGAACATTATGAACAAGATTAATTGAGTTTTGTTTGGTCCCTCTAGAGATCTGTTTTACTGTACCTATGCTTTCACCTATTCTCCTAACAAACTTTTTTCGAACTTAATAATTTACAATTGTCTCAAATCAACTATGAAAAAGGAATTTATAAGAAATTTTTGGGGTGTTTGTGAACTTTAAATGTTTAAGCAAAACTGAACATTTGAAAAATATTATCTAGAAGCACATCCTTTGTGTATGTGTGTAATTGCATATGTATCTTAAAATGCAATGTTAATAGTAACCAACTCATCTAAGATTAGATGGAGGGAGTAATTTACTTAGAGGTGAGTATAGACATTGTATATGAGTATATCTTATTCCAGTATCGGGGTGAATGTAAGATATGGGAGGATAGTCTTTTTTCAACAAAAAATGTAAATGTATTATTTATTTGAAAACAATTTTTCCCTCTCGTGTCCTTTTTTGTTACACACCAAATTTGCCCCAACAAGGCTTGAACTCTTAACCTCGTGTAAAGGGAGTAAGGAAGATGCTAATGACAGAGACTTTTGGCCTCGATATCTCGATGTCATCGTTTTTGCTGTTTTTATTGTTTTAGTTTTTATTCAAGCATATCATAAATATATAATTGAGAAGTGTTTTACATAGACTTAAATTTTGAGCTTCAGAGAAAGATTAATAATTAATAAATAAATAACTAGAGTAGAACTCGATAGCTTAATCTAAAACTTTTTACCGAGGAAAACAATAAAGGTAAACATAGATGCCACTTTTCCCTTTTCCATTTGTACACCTCAGTAATTGTTGACCAATGTTCGTTGTGTTTTATAAGGGGTCCAAATTTTATTGAAGGGAATATTTTTGGGGTCGTTTGGTTCGTGGATTCTAGGTATCAGGTATGAGTTTTGTCCATTCCAAACCCATACCTGGTGTTTGGTTGAAATTTTTTATTTTTAAAACCTATACCTCAAACCCATAAGGTAAGAGATTCTGATACCTTAGGGGGAGGTGGGTGTGAGATGAGGGTATGAGAAATCAAAATAAAAAATTATTATTTTTAATTTTTTATCTTTTTTTATAAAATTACATGTTAATTTTTAAAATAAAAAATTTATATTGATGTTGTTTAATATTTAATAGATAATAGTGATTTGTTTTTCATATTAACTTTATATATATTTTTATTTATTAAAAAATATATTAAATTAACAAATTCATTTCACCATTTAACCAAACACATGATATCAAGAATGATACTTCATCCCCATACCACCTTAACCCGATACCTGATTCCAACCCGATACCACTTCATGAACCAAACGACCCCTCTTAATGGGGCATGTTACTGAATTAAAAATATTTAGTTTATCACTATTTATATCGATATGCTACTAACTAAAACTTTTAATTTATCAATGTTTTTACCTTAAATGTTTTTACCTTAAATAAGGATCACGAGATAGCCTAATGGGCTAATGGTAAAGGTCTATCTCCTTCTCACGAGTGGTTCATGGGTTCAAATCCTTACCCGTTTGTCGGGGTCAACTTCTAGAAGAAAACTCTATAATTTCTTGACTCTTGAGTAGAGGTAAGATTGCTTACATCTTACCCTTTCTATATTGGATACATCCCTTTTGGTGTTTCTACATTAAATAAAGTCCTTTTTTTGCAAAATGGGGTGTCGGTATATCAGTCATATTTTTTTCTTTTCATAATGTGATTTTAATCCTCTTTTATGATCAATAGTTTGGAGGGGTTTGGCATATGTTGGTGTATGCCAGCTTCTTATCATTGGTTGGTCCTATATTAAGTTAGTTAGTAGGGAACAAGCACTTGAATTCATTCGAATTATTTTTTGAGTGATTTGGTTGCTTCTTGGGTGTATTGTTTATATAATAAGGTTTCACGAAATTTTACCCGGAAAGGAGGAATCTTTTTATTGTTTAGTTTTAGTGTAGTGTTTTTTTTCCATCTTCGACAACCTTAAGTTCTCAAGTGCTCTCACTTTAAGTGGAGAGGCGGCCTATTTAAGACGAAGGCCACTCACTCTTATTTAAAAATGTACGTAATATATTAACCTTATTGCGGGGTTGACAAGCTAAAATGAATTTTAAGTAAGAAGTCTTACCTCTTCTTGTTATGAGCAAATTAATCTTGTAGAATATATCCAATCCACAAATAAATGACACGAAAACCATATGGGTAAGTAGTATGTGGGTTAGTATGGATCGGTAAAGACACAAATAAATCCTGAGATTAATCAAATATCTATCAATTCATAATATACCCTCTCTTGAATAGTGAAAATTGCAAGTGTTTAAAATAGGAATCCTAAAATTTTGAGAATAAGTAAAAATCCTTATGAAGGTAACTAAATCTTATTATTGTATGGATACCTAGTTGATAACTATTATGATATAATTATTATAAAATATTTTAGGTAGATAACACAAATATTTAATTATAAATACACTTATATCTAAAAAATTATATAAATAATTAGATGTTATTTCCTGCCCTGCATCATTCTGCCCTGCTTCGAGTAAACTCGACCACGTGCTTTAAAGTGAAGAATAATTTGAAAGTCTCGAACACGACTTCACGTTAAAATACATACACAACAGTTGTTGAAATGAATCAGCGATAGTTAATAGTAGATTTTAATATTAAAGGTGAATTCATTGAAACACTTTGGAGTAATAAAGTCAGTGTGGACTGTTCTGGAAGTCAGTTTGACATTTTCAAGGAGAGACTTGAGAATCATTGACACCTGATTGTACGGTCTCCACATCATTAACCTGCAAATCCAAATTTCCTTCAAGAGTATTCTTACTTTTATTAGCATTCAGGGTTGGTAGTTTAATTTATTCTGCAGCATATGGCTTCACGGAACCTGTAGTTTTTGTCATCTTGGTGCACAAATTATTATTATTGTTCTTCACTTGATGTATCTTGGCTGTAACATATTCGTCATATTGTTTATGTTCATTTTACAGTTTCTCATATAGTCATATCTATCAATTATGGCCCAATACTTAGAATTATGCTAATATGATTCTTTATGGGGTAGAAACTCTGCATAACCAGCTTAGATAATCATCGACACTGAGTGTTTTCGTTTTGATATTTAACAAGTGATGTTTTTCTGCTCTGTGATATGCTTTTGATGGATTAGCTGAATGACTTGAAGTTCCTGTGTCGATAATCAGAAGAAAATCGTCAAACATATATGACATTTGATTTAAAAAACTTGCAGGCTGGGACCTGAAGATATCTCGAATTCGCCGCTTGCAACTGGCTTTGGACTACCTGAAATTTGGCGAGATTGAAATGTAAGAAAATGTAGCAAAAAAAATTCCATTTGATTATCTCTTTATTTCTGCTGAATACATTAGTATTGAGTACATTGAGTAATATCCTACTGTTCATGGCTGAGTTGGCTCATCGCCTGTGGAAGTGGTGAGGAAGTTTGCCTTTTGTTTCTGCCTTCTCTGATTGTTTGTTTATTAATGTTGAGAACACCATACATTTTGGAGTATATACTTGTCAGTTAATAGTAAGCGTGTGACATGTGATGGTAAACATTTTTGTCATGTCACTGTTATACCTGCTGTTACGAGTTGCGAGTCTAAGAGTCTCCAGTTTTGCACATTATGATTTGCACGATGTCTTAATTGATAAAAAAATGGATTTGTTAAATGATAAATGATCCAATTTTCCTAGTCGATATCAAGTTCTGGTTTTAGACCTCAGGTTTCGGGTACATTTGTTTTTGCAAGGGGTATAAACTTCCACTCTCCTGCAGCATCTGTTACAGAATTGGATGATTTGCCTATTTGATATCACATTGGTTTGTTATCCTCCACGTGAGATCCCCAAAATATCTTTTAAAAAATCATTTGAGACTTCTACTGATTTTTTAGTGTCTTATTTACTTTGTGAATTTTGATATGCCTACAACTATAGGACCAAGATTCAGTTAATTGATCATGCCTTTATTATTCACAGTGATTGTTTTTTTTTTCTGTTTGTCATGTCTATTATTTTGAGTGTGATATTGGTCGTCTTTTATGGTCAAGACTCAAGTGTTTTGGGGAAGTTTTGCACTTGTGATCATTATACTTAAGTTGCCTTAAGGATGAAATACGATTAGTACTGTTATTGTTATTTCAGAAGTATTGCTATTGCAATAGTAATCATTTTTATGTTACATTACCAGTTGACAAATGTTAATTTCTTAATGGTAGGGTCAATGTTGGGCTTATTAGTGGCGTTTTACCTTTTTTTTTGAATATCGAATTACTTTTTACATTTTCGTTTGCAAATGTAGCTTTGCCTGAAATTGAAAGCTCAGCATGTCATTTGAAGTTTTATGCTTCAACAATAATGTAGGTCCGGCAAGATGTTAGTATTGATTGTGCTTTTTGGTGGATGAGCAGTTCATTAGAGAAGCTTGTGGATGTCAATTTGGCAGAAGAAGGCATCCTGAGGCTGCTTTTTGTTGCAGCTTACCTGATGTTCGATAAAAATAGTAACGATAATGAGGTTTCTGCCGCATCGAGGTATCAGTCTTTTTTATATTTATAATGTTAATCTAGTGAGGAGATGTAGAGTGGACATACTCTTAAATATTGTACCTGATCTATGTTGTGTCTTCCTATTTCTTACATCATATATTAAACAGGCTTTTGGCATTGGCCACCTGCTTTGCGACCAAAATGATACGGAAGTATGGGTTGTTGCAGCATAGAAGTGATGACTTCACGATATGGAGTGTGAATAGAATAGAGGGTTGTCATTTACCGTTGTTGCTGGAGAATGATAACAATGAGAAAGACTACAATAAAATGGGAAACTCAAGAAGGCTTCAGGAGATGGCTCACTTTCTTGAAATCATAAGAAGTCTACAATCTCGACTCAATTCTAAAATCAAAAGGCCAGCTCAAAGTTTGGTAGGTCTTTTTTGTAGCTTAAGTGTTTTGTGTTGTTCATGTGGTTCAGTCCAATGGATTCTTCTGTTTCATGTTTCAGGTGGATGCTCTGGATGCATCAAATTTGATGGATACAGATTTATCAAAGGATGAATCTGAGCTTTCACTTCTTCCTACAAATGAAATATCTTATGAAAAGTTGAACCAGCATGAACTTTCTTTTCCTGAATCTGATTTGGAATCTAGAGGTGTAAAGAAGCTAGCTTCGACGTTTGCTGACCCCTTGGAGAGGACACATATGAACTCTGAACAAACCAGTGGATTAACTGGATTTAGTTCTGATATAGTTTTGTCAGGAAGGAAAGTTTTACCCTTGGAAAATACGAAGGATATGATTGCGCGTTGGGAAATGGATAATTTGGACCAGCGGAATGTTGTTAAAGATGCTCTACTTTCTGGCCGTCTTCCTCTAGCAGTTCTCAAATTGCATCTTCATCGATTGCACAATTTGATCGGTGACAAAGAGCCTCATGATACTTTTAGTGAAGTCCGTGACATTGGAAGAGCTATTGCTTATGATCTGTTTCTGAAGGTATACTATTTATAGTTGTATACATAAATTAAGGTCGTTCTTTATTTCTAATTACTAATTACTAATATTGTCTGGTAATTTTTAGGGTGAAACAGGAATAGCTGTGACAACATTGCAAAAGCTGGGTGAGGATATTGAACTGTGTCTCAGACAATTAACTTTTGGCACTGTAAGGAGATCTCTTCGACTGCAAATAGCTGTGGAGATGACAAAATATGGTTATGTTGGACCATACGAGGGGGATATATTGGAGAGGATGTCACTCATTGAGGTTGGTATAACTAAGCGTTACATGGTTTGTACATTAGTCTTTGTAGTTCTATATAAAATATTTTAAGCTGACATTTGGTTGTCCCTCTGAAAGAGGATCTATCCTTGCAGTAATTTTTGGAGAACATATTGTGGCCGCAAGGAAGCCTTCTTTCCAGTTTATAACATCAACTCACCTGAAGAACTTAGCTTGCAGCTGCTGCATTCTGCAGTTGATAACATTGTCATTGCCTGCGGTGAGATAGATGGGTCTGTGTTGGGTTCGTGGACTGATGTGAGTGAACATCCTGTAGTTCCTGTGCTTGACGATGACAGTGCTCATTCTTGCTACTGGGCTGGAGCTGCAGTTTGGTCTGATGCGTGGGATCAAAGAACTGTTGATCGGGTAAGAAACACAGGTTTTCTTTTCCTCGAATTTTCCAGAACCTATTATATTTATAGGGAACAGGCGGACAGCGGGGTTGATGTGGGATATAAGACACTACTGAAATGCCTTTTTTCCCCTTATAATATACTTGCAACTTGAGGTTATCTATTCAACAGATTTTAAACAACAGCCAAATATACTCGATGTTTTGCTTCGAGCTAACAAAAAATAATTTGTGCATGTTTGGCTTTCCTTATTTCTGGGTAATAAGTGCTTATATCCAGAAAAAAGTACAAATTTACATATTTTTTTCTGGAATTAAGTACTTATTTCTGAAAAATAAGGTAAGCCAAACGGGCCCTTAACATGATCATAGAGCATAAAGGAACTGACGACTTTCTTGAAATCTTAAATGTTTATTTAAATCCTTTTCAAGCTCAAATGTGTCCCTGCTTCATGCTTGGTAAGTTGAAAGAATCATACCCGAGGCATATTTGTGCTCACATTCAATATCTAATTATTATTATTTTTTTATTGTTTGTTTGAGTGGAACTAGATCTCATTTCACGTGTTTTATACTTTAATGGTACTATCAAGATCAAGTGTCAATATAAGAAGCATAAAGTTTCTTCATGTGCCCAAAGCAACTTTAAGTAACTATCGCCAACTTTGAACTGATATGTATACTAGAAAACTTTTACACAAGTAACTCTATAATTCAGGCAAGAAGAACTTGTGTAAAACTGGGTTGATTTTAGGCAAGAAGAAAATGGAAACCACTAGAATACTATTTATTGGACAAACCTTTTCTACTTTGTTCACATTCAGTAAGAACTTGAAGCTAGAGTAGGTGAAGAACACTACATATTAATCTTTGTGCTTTTTGATTTATAAAGAGGAGGATTGCAATTTGAAGCTCTTATTTTGCTTTAGTCCTTACTTTACCGGTTCGGGTTTAGTGTCCTCATCTGTCCTCCGTAGAGGTGGTGTTGCTTATTTCCGTAGAGGTGGTGTTGCTTATTTCTTTCCTTCACATAAAAATCTGGCGAAAAAAGGGTGCTCTGCAACTCGGTCCTCACTTCCATCTGCTGTACCCATTCTAAAAGAAACCCCGGGTACGTGAGAACGACAATCATTGCCAAAGTGTCACCACAAAAGTAAATCCTCCAGAACTATCTAAATTGGTGCCAACACTTATTAGAAAAGTACCAGTGAAAAGGTGATTGGGAAAGGTAAATGGTAGAGAAGACGATGAAGTATAAATATTCTTGTAATAATTTCACTGAGATGTTTTAGTTTGGAGATTATTTTAAAGAGAGAACAATTTTTTTGGGTCAGGTGAAGAGATAAACATTTTAATTGTATGATATTGTTTTATATCTATAGTATACCAGCTAGTACCCCACGCAAAGCATAGGCCAATTTCAATAGTTTTCGTAAAAATATGAATTAAAAGCAATTAAATCCATTTTAATATATTAGATATATCCTAATAAAAATATTTGATTTTATCAAACATATTCACAGTTGATAATATAATAAAATAAATACTAAATCATATTATTCATACTGAAATATGTTATTCTATAATTATATGTTATAAACTTAATCTATCAATTATTGTTTTAGAAACTAATAATAGTTATTAATAGTAATTTAGAATCCTAAGAAAATTTAGAAATCAAGCTAGGAAAATGAAAACCCTTTTTTATTTGTAATATAATCAACTAAATAATATTCTTGATTATAGTAAATGTGACATATAATACTTAATAAATAATATAATTAAATAACCATGCATGTGTTGTTTTTCTTTAACTTTATTATATTTTCTAAGAATTCATTTTTAGTTTTATACGTATTCGAATTTGTAAAGATTATAATATATGTATGAACAAGTATTAGATTGTAAATATTAATGTAACCTGATTAAATTGCAAGTATATGTAGGAAATCATAAACTTGTTTTCAAATTTATGGAGTAATTATAATTTAATATGCAATTCTAGTAGGTATATTGAAAGATTATATTTATTATTATTATTATTATTATTGTTGTTGTTGTTGTTGTTGTTGTTGTTGTTTATTCTTTCTATCAATAATATTGTGTGAATTTAATATGCAGTTCTAGCAAGTATATTGATAAAATTATGTTAGTGTTTATATAATTGAAGTTTTAATTTTAAAAGGATTCTATTTGAATTTCTAATTTAAATATGATTTTTATGGAAACATTTAAAATACAATCATTATAACACACACACACACACATATTCACTATAATATATAATTATAAAAAGATGCTAATGAAAATCAGGTACATCATACATGTAGCATGTGCACCTCCTACCACTGAAAGGGCCTTCTGGCTTTTATTCTTTTAGTTGTAATTTCATGTCAGCATGGTCATATTCAACATAGCATTAATCCTTGAGTGATTTCTTTTAACTGTTTTGTTTTATTAATTGAATAGAAACAATATAATTGTGGTGAAATTGTTATAAATGTTTATGTGGTACAAGTACCACTCTCAATGTTAGTACATCTACCCCCAGGCTTCAGCAATACTATATTTATCAAAGACAAATTTATCGATTCATTTATTCTTGTGCAGCTCTTTTGAACTTGCAATTATTATCTTCTCCAAATTGTAACATTTTATATTTTGGAAATAAATTTTACAATTATCTAGTAACAGGTAAGATTATAATGATATGATATGCCATCCTTAGGGCTTAGTCTGCGAAGTGATTGCCATATCTCACTAAATTCATAGGCACTTATCTATGATATGATAATTTTATTTACATTATCATTTAAGCTTTACCAATGGAAGTTAAAAAGATTTGTCTATTTCAGATAGTGCTGGATCAACCATTTCTTATGGGTGTTAATGTGTCATGGGAGTCTCAAATTGAGTACCACATATGCCACAATGACTGGGTTGAAGTTTCTGAACTCCTTGATGTGATCCCATCATATTTATTGTCCAATGGGACCATTCGAATCAGTTTGGATGGTTTACACCCAACTTCAGCTGTTGGATATAGTACAGAGTTCAGTAAATACAATAGCTACATAAGCTCAATTGAAGAGTTGGATGCTGTGTGCCTGGACATTCCAGATATTAAAGTTATCAGATTTTCTGCATATAATGTGTGCTCCACGTGGATGAGAGCGCTTGTTGACCAGCGGCTTGCCAGAAGACTTATATTTCCAAAGGAATACTGGGAAGGCACAGCAGAGATTGTTCTTCTTCTTGCTCGGTCAGGTTACATGACTAGCACTTATGAAACCTCATCATTAAATGATTCTATTGAGGATTCATCAGATCCGAATACTTTAAGTGTTAGTGGAACAATTCATCCTGGAGCAGCCCAAGCTTTGCATAAAGTTGTTGTACATAATTGTGCTCAATATAAGTTGCCGAACCTCCTTGATCTTTACCTTGATCACCACAATTTAGCTTTGGACGAGTCTTCTCTCTCGGCATTCCAAGATGCAGTGGTAGGTTTATATTGCTTATTGAGTTTCCATTTATGTTTTTAACAGTATTTTGCACTGTGGTAGACTTGGTCTATATATTTCTGTCTCTTCTTGATATATCGAACCTCAAACTTTACCTGTATAATAGGCTATTGCCCGGTGCGTAGTGTTAAGTCTCACAGGACGTAGTATGTTGTGCGAGAGTTGATATCTGAATGTACTTGGTGTTTTATTCTTAGATATGGCTTGTCACCCCCTGATTGACCATATTATAAGTATAATGTTTAGCTTACATTGTTTAAATTTAACGAGGTATTATATCGATCAGACTTCAGAGCAATACTTATTCATTATATATATATAGAAAGTGACCTGTAATGCTTATGTAATCAATTGATACAGTAGCTTCCTAGGAAAGTTTAAAATGTACCTGAAGATTCCCAAATAGTATTATGAAGGACTAGAAGGCAGACAATGTTCATAAATGAACATGCACATTTCTTGCATATGCATGAACACGCTTTAATTTAAGCATCTGTGTAATAGAATCACTGTTTGTTTATATGGAGAATTTCCAATACATTAATCTAAATTACTTATCTGTTGAATCTCTCTCTCTCTCTCTCTCTCTCTCTCGATGTGTGTGTGTGTGTGTATCATTGAAGGCCAGTGTTTTGAATTACATCCTACTTAATCCTATGCAGTCTCTTGCAGTATCATTTTCTTAACTGGCTGGGATATTGGGACAGTTATAACTTACAACATGTTAATTTTGGCTAGTTAGTTTTGTTAGAAATATAATGTAAAAGGTTTGGCTAGCTAATGGCACATTTCTAACAACTAATAAGTATTGGGAAGAAAGGTAATTTATCGTGATCATAATTGCAGCCATGGTTACATGCCAAAATATTTTTACTTTTGGAAGTTCTTTAGAATGATGCATGAGCTTAGGATCTTTTGCACTAATAGCTAAATTAGATATTCATTTTCTTTATGAAGATGGGTTACAAACTTATCTTATTCTTTTCTACATATTTGAACAAAAGTTGAGTATGTTTTTACATTGTGTTTCACAGGGAGATGATCAAAGGGATAAGTGGTTACTCTTTCTAAGAGTTGAAGGGCATGAATATGATGCGTCATTCGCTAATGCCCGTTTGATTGCATCAAAAAATCTGGTTTCTGGTAATAATCTAGGTGTTTGTGAGATTGACGACATTATCCGTACTGTAGATGACATTGCTGAAGGAGGAGGGGAGATGGCAGCTTTAGCAACCTTAATGTATGCGCCTATACCTTTTGAGGATTGTTTATGCAGTGGAAGTGTCATGAGGCAATCTAGCTCCTCCGCACAGTGCACATTGGAAAATCTTAGACCAGCTCTCCAGTGCTACCCTACACTATGGAGGACGCTCATGACAGCATGTTTTGGGCAAGATCCCACTGGAAGTTGTTTGAATTCTAGAAGAAAAGGTATGATTCTAATAGTTTTCTTCTGGCCCTCTTTTTATATTGTCATATCTGTAGTATATCTCAAGTATACCATTTTCTCTGGTGTTATGTGTAATTGGCTGGTTACTGATTGTATGTACAGAGTTTGTCAGTTCTCAGTTATCAGACTATTTGAACTGGAGGGACAGCATCTTCTTCTCATCCGACCATGACACTTCACTTCTGCAGATGCTTCCTTCTTGGTTTTCTAAGTCTGTTCGCAGATTAATTCAACTTTATGTTCAGGTTAATTTTTGTTATCTAATCTTTTCCTTATTTACGGTTATTCAGCTTAGTATCTGTATGCTCATTTAACGTGGCTGTATCTTTACTAATTGGTTTCTAGACTATTTGTATCCATCAGGCAATATATGTGTAGTCTGAAACATATACGTTTTTCTTTTATCTATTAAAATCCCAAATAATCCTTTATTAGTGTGCTTAATCCACAATGCCTTCTACTGCAGGGTCCTCTTGGGTGTCAATCATTATCAAGTCTTCCCAGGGGAGAAACTTTACCAGTTAAGGATATTGATTATTTAGTTAATGCTAATGAGAATATTGAGGTTAATGCCATGACCTGGGAAGCAGCTATCCAGAAACATGTTGAAGAGGAGTTCTATGCTTCATCCACTAAGGTAAAATCGGTTCAGAGACTCAGTAATTACCTAAGACCTAGTTAGTGTTTGTATTGCTATGAATTTTTTGGATTTTTACATGAGCAGCTGGGAAGAAAGTAATTGTTTCAAGTCCTGCAGTATTCACTTTTGAAGTGCAATTATAAATTTTGGTCTGTAGTATCTTGCTTAGTTTTTGCAATATATAAATTACAACTAATTTCTATCTACATCTGTTTGTTGCATTATTATATTGGTGTTATTTAAAGTGACATATCCCTGGCCTGTCTTCAAGGTTAAAGTTTAAACAAGCGGGCATCTCTCTCTCTCTCTCCCTCCCCCCCCTTAGGGCTATGTTGCTTGGACTCCAGTGGAGTGTCGTGCATTACACGGATTCAAGCGCGGGGTTTTAATTTTTGAAAATTAGCGATATGTGTAGTGGAGACCCTCTTCTTATTTCTATCTTGGACATGTCTAAGGAAACATCTTGATTTTTTAATAAACAAGTATCTATTGTAAAAGACAGGGTAGCAAAAATTAAACAGTATCTCTACTCTTTTAGAGTATGAGTTGAAGTATCCATACAGCTTACTCTCCCAGACACTGGTCTACGAGAGAGAGATACTTGGTATGTTTGGATTGGTTCACCGAATTAAACATGATTTGTAATCAAATGATCTGCCATTTCATAATATATTAGTATTTACACATTTAAATCATATGCATCTATCTATGAATAGTTACTGGTCTATACTCTATAGCAACCCTTTGTATGTATTTGTTGGGCTTCCTTGACAAAAAAGGCCTTTTTTCATCTCTAGGAGGAAAACTAGCAATCTAGTTGATCATATATGTCATGTCATTGGCAACCAATTGTTACTAACTGTCCCCCACACCCCAGGTAGCAATTGTTATAATTTTTTTTGGATTTATACATAAAATTTCCTCTTTTTAGATTTTACCCCCCACCCCCCCCAAACACACACACACACACACACACACACACTCTCATCGGAATATATAAAATGTGTAACTGTGTAACATGTATAATCTAGGGAACCAGCTATGTTGTTGGACCTCAGGTAGCCTGCATACTTTTTGTATCTTTCACAGCTGTTGTTTGCTGTCATCAGGAAAGTGAACTTGGACTTGAGCATCACTTGCACAGAGGGCGTGCTTTGGCAGCTTTCAACCATCTTCTTTTCATCAGAGTTAAAAAGTTCCAAAGAGTGCAATCTGGCAGTTCCGTGCATGGGCAAACAAATGTTCAATCAGATGTTCATACTCTACTTGCACCAATAACACAAAGTGAAGAGTCTACCCTCGCATCTGTATGCATTCTTCTTTTGTAGATATATTCTTTATATATATTAGATAATATATTTAAAACAGTGTTATCACAAGTCGTTTGTTTTATATGCTGAGTTGTCACAATTTTTCTGGAGATTAGAAATTCGAATGTGTATTTGGATCATTGTTTGAATACAATGCAGAGAACTTAACATAGAAATTTTAAAGGGTGAAGAGTATGAAGACAAGATATGTAGGTTTGGAATAGGCATTATAAGTTATGAAGTTGATTAGGCCACCACAATGATGCTTATGTGGATGCTATGTTACTCAGACTCTTCATTTTAACTTCGAGTACCCGTGTCGGACACTCGACACTCGGACTTGGACACTTATTTTAGGCCAAAAACATGTATATTTTTCAAAATGTTGCCGAGTCCGATACTTGGACACGTATCCATGTTGGACACTTCTAGCCGAGTCCGAGTAACATAGTGTGGATGTGGACTTGTAAATGAATAGAAAGTGGCACATGTCCTAGTAAAAATATAGTTTGGAGGATTTTGGTAAGTATCCTTAGACGTTATGTGTAACTGTAAACTGAGGCATAATTATGTAGATATCAGGCTTATCAGTTAAGCCGTCGATTATATTTTCTTAAGGGTATAAAAATATATGTTATATTTACTTTATAAAAAATTAATTAATTTAATGATTATATTGCAAGATTAACTTTATTATATTTTTTGACTGTATGTGTATGTTTGTGTGTGTATAGTGCAATCACAACATCTGTTGAAAGTGTGTTTAATAATATATTATTAAATTAATTTGTAACACAATTGTCAGATTACTAACATGATTATCTTAATATTGGTCTGATGAAAATTTTATTGTATTAAAAAAAATAAAATTGCCCTGTGCTTTGGGAGCTCTGTTACCCCGACTCTTTATTTTGCCTTGAGTACTCTTGTCGGACACTCGACACTCGGGGACATGGGTATGGACACTCGGACACTTATTTTAGGTCAAAAATATGTAAAATTTTCAAAATATTGCCGAGTCCGTCACTTGCACACTTATCCATGTTGGAGTCTTCCATCTGAGTTCGAGTAACAAAGTTTGCAAGGGCTATCTGCTAGTGTAATGAAAGAGGTTTTTTGAAAGGAATTAGTGAATGTTGATTGCAGGTGTTTTATAGATGCAATAAATTTCCACAAAGCATAACGTACAGATCTTCCTAATGTATTTTATTGCACAGGTCATGCCCCTTGCAGTTATGCATTTTCAGGATTCTTTGTTGGTTGCTTCATGTGCTTTTCTTTTAGAGCTGTGTGGTTTGTCTGCCTACATGCTCCGAATAGACATAGCAGCTCTGAGACGGATATCTTCTTTCTACAAGTCTAATGCTCACTCTGACTACATACAATTGTCGCCTAAAAGTTTAGCATATGATTCTAAATTACCTGAAGATGATATTGCATATTCTCTTGGTCGAGTATTAGCAGATGATTATGTGAACCGTGATAGTGCTGGAATCATAAACAAAAATGAAGTTGTGGGGAGCATTGCCACTAAAAGACCTTCCAGAGCTCTCATGCTTGTCCAACAGCATTTGGAAAAGGCCAGCTTACCACTGTTGACTGATGGAATGACATGTGGTTCCTGGCTATTGAGCGGGAATGGTGATGGAGCCGAGCTACGGTCCCAGCAGAAAGATGCTAGCCTGTACTGGAGTTTAGTAACAACCTTTTGTAGGGTGCATGAGATTCCCTTGAGCACTAACTACCTTGCTGTGTTAGCAAGAGACAATGATTGGGTATGAAGTTATAAATATATGTTGATTGCCCTTATGAGATATATTGCTGTACAATTTAAAGCTAGAAGTTGGCTCATCTTTTACTAGGTTGGATTTTTATCAGAAGCTCAGGTTGGAGGATATGCTTTTGATACTGTGATTGAAGTAGTAAGCCTCACTCCCATTCATATTTTAATTGATATTTTCTCTCCCCCCTTCCATTAAAAGGGAGCATTATAAAGAACTGTTCTTTGTCCTAATAATGGAATATGTATCAGGCATCAAAGGAGTTCAATGACAATCGCCTTAAACTTCACATACTGACAGTTTTAAAGGGAATGCAATCCAGAAAGAAAGTTAGCTCTTTGTCAAATTCTGATGTTACAGAAGAAAGGAGTACTTGTGTAGAAGGAGATGTTTATACCCCAACTGAAGTCTTTGGAATCATTGCAGAGTGTGAAAAGAGAAAAAATCCAGGAGAAGCTCTTCTGTTGAAAGCGAAGGATCTGTGCTGGTCAATTTTGGCAATGATTGCATCATGTTTTCCTGATGTGTCTCCATTGTCCTGCCTAACAGTTTGGCTGGAAATTACTGCAGCCAGGTTAGCAGTTTATCAGCCATGTTAGTTTGGTCGGTTTGTCATCTCTTGTATCTTTTATCTAACCTGCTCATGCATGCAAGGCTAAAATTCAAATAGGAACTAATTTTTAGTTGGGGAACTCGGGGAACAACTCTCAAATAACTTAATTTTCTCAATTCGATCTGACCCAATTAATTATTAAGGGTCAATTATCTAGGTTAGATGTTTAGTTGAATGTTAATACATGTTAATAAGTTTATAAAAATATTGGAAGTATATTCTGTAAAATTATAGTATTACGGAACATTAGAGGGAGTATATTACAAGATATATGTTTAAGAACATAATAAAAAATAAATTATTGAACATATATTGAATAATATAGTATAGAACTATGTTGCACGGAGACGGGTACGGGTACATATACGGGGACGGGGACGGGAAACGGCAATTTTAAAATTTTAGGGGTATGGGTACGGAAATATATATATAAAAATAAAAATTATTTATATATAAGATAGAAATAAATTTCAACATCCAAATGTTTAAAACATAAAATATATCATGCTCTCTCAAATTTAATTAGAGACTTTCTTGTTAATACACTCCAACCATAACTCACCATTGTCAATCCTTTCTCTAGTCATATTGCTTTAACAAATTCTAATAATTTTTAAACATTATAATTTTATTGATAGAATAATGAACATCAAAATTTAGTGTAATTAGGAGGAATATAACCACCTATGTCATGAATAGCTGCGGCCTAAAAAATTAGAATTTTAGAGTGGGGACGGGTATTTTAGTAATTTTGGGTCCTTGAAACGTCCCCGTTCCAAGCCTGCCGTCCCCGGTTTTTAGGAAATGTCCCCAAGCCATCTCCATGCTGTCCCCGTGCTGTCCCCGTCCCCGAGACGTCCCCAAACTTGGGTACATCCACCGATAGGCGTCTACATCCACCGATAGGCGTCCTCGTGCATCATAGGTATAGAACATACTTACATTAAAAAATATTAATCATTATATGGTTCCCCGAGTTCCACATAGAACCTTATATATAAATAGTCGACAAATATCTTCTTTCTTATATATTCGCAAGCGTGCGCGTGCACACTGAGGTTCGAACCTTTGACTTCTTGTTACCTATAGAAGAGAAATATCCAAAAGTCTACAATGTTAGGGGTTATTAAGTAATATATAATCTGCGTTTCTCTTTTTTAGGGAAACTTCATCTATCAAGGTGAATGATGTAGCTTCCCAGATTGCGAATAATGTTGGAGCAGCTGTGGAGGCTACGAATGCTATGCTAGTAGCAAGCAAAGAACTTGCATGTCATTATAATCGTAAAAATCCAAAACGTAGGCGTATGATGGAGGCAGTGGATCCCTTAATGTCCAAGGTATTTGATGTCTCTATTAGTAGCAAGAGCGAGAGAATAATTTCTTCCCCAGGCAATGTTGCTGAAGATGATGGGAAAAACCAAACTGGTGACCCTTTTATAATGTCTAATGATATGGATGAACCATCTGTTTCTTTATCAAGAATGGTTGCATTGCTTTGCGAACAACATTTATTTCTTCCTCTATTAAGAGCTTTTGATATGTTCCTTCCGTCGTGCTCTCTCTTGCCATTTATCCGTGCTCTACAGGTTTGCTTTTATGTAATGAGTCTTAAACTGCATTCTGTAATTGTATTTTTAAGCACACAGCCACACATGCCTGCAGAGTCAGGTTTATATGTTTGGTGTATACATATATAAAGTTTGACCAATGTGCTAAAGCTAATCAAGATAGCTAAATGAGGTCCATGTTATAGACTATTGATTGTTCAAATTAGTGACACACCCTACCGTAAAGTCTAAACTTTTCTAGGTATGTTACTTACCTCTTCTACTAGGTTTAAATAATGTATTGTTGTCTCATTGTGTAACATTATAATTCTAGTAACATAAATTGTATTATATTGTATGTACTTGTAATATATTTTGGGCAACCAATGAAAGTCAAGCCTCCAAAACATAATAATATGTATGTTTCTTATTATGAAGACTTGTTGGAAGTGATTAAATACTCACAAAAAAGTATTTTATTAATAAAATTTAACCATTAATACATTGCATGTTGAGAGGGTGTATATTGGTCAGTACTCTCATCGCAAAGAAAGCCGTAAGAAAAATCTTCCCTGCATAACTAGAACACTTGATGTAAACGAAACATTGATTTACACGCATAAAAGGTTATATCAGTTTTAGTAATTGCCATTAAGGCGTGGCTTCATGGTTCACATATTATCTTGATAGTTATCTCATCTTGTTATGCGTCAATGTATGACACAAGCATCCACACTTCTGATACTTGTGCCTAGTTTATACTTTATACTTTCTGCACCCTGTACATGTTTATCTGATTTCTTTCCTTTTCCATGACATATTTCTAGGCGTTCTCCCAAATGCGCTTGTCTGACGCTGTAGCACATATGGGTTCGTTCTCTGCTAGAATTAAGGAAGATCAGATCCATGTTCAAATGAACAATGGAGCTGATGGGCAGATTGGAACTGCATGGATAAGTTCAACTGCTATGAAAGCTGCTGACGCCATGCTTTCAAAGTGTCCATCACCTTATGAGAAGAGATGTTTATTACAACTACTTTCTTCTTCTGACTTTGGTGATGGAGGATTCGCTGCAGTACAATATAAGCGGCACTACTGGAAAATTAATTTAGCAGAACCTTCACTGAGGGAAGATGATGGTTTACACCTTGGGAATGATATCTTAGATGATGTTTCACTCTTAAGAGCTTTAGAAGAAAATGGGCACTGGGAGGAAGCACGCAACTGGGCTATGCAATTGGAGGCCAGTGGTGGACAGTGGAAATCTATTGTACACCATGTGACTGAAACCCAGGTATATATTACGTTCGTTTCCTCGGCTAGTTTTTTCATTAACAGTTTATGTCGCATCCTTTCTTTGCGTGGTGCTTCTCAACTTGCGATGTGACAATTTTTTTTGAGATGCTATTGAATGGCTATCTTTTAATAATATAATATGCTTTCGTAAATTTCCAAGTCCCTTCTTAGCTGTCAGCACTCAGCACTCAGCAGTCTTATTTTCTGCAGTATCACGTGATCTTTTTATATTATATGATATCGACTGTGTGGGAGGAGATCAATGTAATTAATCTAGACCACAAACTATGCTTTCATGTCGGCAGGAGATATTAACGGATCTAGGTTTGTTTCTTATTTTCTTTGAAGCTCAGACCTGGAGTTTAGAGAAAGAAAGTCAATTTACTCATCATCCTCTTGGGTATTGGTATAGGGGTGAATGTCTAAATGTTCTTATATACATAAGATTGTTCTTTATGCTTGGCTGTCTTCTTTGTGATAGGCTGTCATTTTCTATCTATAGCTGTGTAAGATATACATATTGCTTAAGCGGCATTCTTTATAATTATGTTTACCGTTGTCTTCGTCTTAGTAGAGATCTTTTAAGTATATCCAAAATCTGCAAATTAGTCCATTGCAATTTGAAATGATGACATGGGCATGTAAGCTGCATCTTAGCCATTGCCGTGGGCATAGTTGATTCTAAATTTGTCATTCGTAAATTGGTCGTTCACAGATTCAATTGATAATATACTCTACCAATATAGGAGGCAAGTTCAAAGTTGCTTTGCTTTCGACAAGAAAGTCAACTTTTTATTGTGGCTGGCAGTGGAGCACAGGTAGTGATGGAGCCAGAATTCTGGCTCACGTCCAAGTGTGTGAGCCAAAATTTCCGGTGCAAAAATTGATACCCAATAAGAAATGTATTTATTAATAATTTAGTTTTTAAATATAGCAATAAAAATTAATAAAATAACTAATTCTAAATACAGTAAAATTTACTCCCTCCGTCCCATTGATTTGTATACAAATCAAATGGGCACGGAGGACAAGGAAAAATTTAAAAAATGATAGTGTAATAGTAAAGTTAGGTAAAAAGTGGGTAAAGTGGTGGGACCTATTAATATTTAATAATAGATTTGAGATAGTGGAGGAAAGTAGTGAGTGTAATAGTATTTTTATATTATGAATTTGAGATAGTGGAGGAAAGTTAGTGGGTGTAATAGTATTTTTTATTATTAAAACTTTACTATTTTTGGAATGTATACAAATGAGAGGGACATCCAAAAAAAGAAAGTGTATAGAATTGAATGGGACAGAGGGAGTACAAACTAAAGAAAAAAACTATTAACTTAAAAAACTAATTACCATGTAATTTCCGGTGCAAAAATTGATACCCAATAAGAAATGTATTTATTAATAATTTAGTTCTTAAATATAGAAATAAAAATTAATAAAATAACTAATTCTAAATACAGTAAAATTTACAAACTAAAGAAAAAAACTATTAACTTAAAAAACTAATTACCATGTAGTAGTAGATAAAAAAGAAATGATATAATACAAATTAGTTAAGAATAAGAAAAGACAAATCAATTTTTTTTTATACAAGATATTGTTTTCCTAAACAAATGTGTATTTTAGTCTGTACATTATTTTTAAGTTAAGTCTTATGCTTTCCTTTTGTTTTGACAAGACCAGCACACACTAACAGATTAATTGAAGGCATTTGAATTGCTTGTCTTATATATATATATATATATATATATATATATATATATATATATATATATATATATATATATATTTCTGTGTGCTTTTCCTTTCTTCTGTAAGAACTGTACTACAGTACTACTTTATACTTTTCTTCCTCCTCTATCATAACTTCACACTTAACCAACAAATCGTTCATTCTAATTTCTTTGAGTTCTTAATCTGGGTTTCTCTATATCTATTAATTGATTCAAGTTATTCTCATGTTTTAAAAATGATGATTGCTCTGAACTCCTTGTTTGGGATTTCCTTCAAGAATATAGTTTCATTGTTCGTTTTCTTAATTTCTTTTTGGTTAATGGGTTCTTGTGTCTGTTTAAATTTTCAATAAATCGGTGGATTTGTTGAACAATGGACCTAAACGGTTATTTTCTCTTCTTGTAAGTTGTACCTAATATAAATATTCAAATCCACTACTTTTTATCTCCAGATTATACATTTTGTGCATTTATATGAGATTGTTCGGTGCTTTTTTATAATTCATTGTAATCTGAAACTAATACAATGAAAGCTGTTGGGCTATTATAACTTCCAAGCTTCAGGGAAAAAAAGGTGAAAAGCTAGTATACACCATTGTACCCTGGTCTCTGGGTACTCAATGGTTGTAAAATGATAAATATTTCTCACAGTAAGGCAATACGTAAGAGAGTTGTTGACAAAAGATTACTTGTAGTAAGGTAATATGTATTAAAAGTTAAATTGTATCGTTGATCTGACAAAAAAATTTCGCTGCTATGATCTAAAACTGCTTTATCTTACTACTGCTTCTGTAACCGAGTAAGTTACTGGCAGAAGTCATGCTTGCTATGAAATATCTAGGTTAAAAGAATAGTTTAAAAGTTTGTTACATTTAGTTTTAGTTAATGGCTTAAGTCATGCTTGCTATGATATAAACCAAGAGCATCACACTCTGATGCCATGGCGTTCACACCTAAAGTTCAAAAACATGTATAGTAATAGATGGATCTTACTAGCTACTAGCAAGTGCATAGTATTTAGATCAGTTGCTGCATTTTCAATTATTTCAACAGCATTATGGAGCATGTGAGCGTATATCATTGTATTTGCTGTTATGGAGCATGTTAGCTTATTTCATTGTATTTTATGCACTACAAATTATAGAAATATATAATTTTTTCTGGAAGATAATATTCTTGTAATAATTTCTCATAATGTGCATATGACTTTGCAAAGTGCACTCTCCAACTATATATAATTTCCATGTGTCATTTTACATCTAGGCTGAGTCCATGGTAGCAGAGTGGAAGGAGTTTCTGTGGGATGTCCCAGAAGAGAGGGTTGCTCTTTGGGCCCACTGCCAGACACTTTTTATCAGATACGCTTTTCCTCCATTACAGGTCTGTCCAGTTTCCAGTTAGTATCTTACAGTTGCGCTGATCATTGCAATTTTTTTTCCCACTTTTCATCACAAATGCTTCTTTCACCTGATCGTGCTTTGTGGCAACTGCGATATCTTTTCTAATGTCTTTTTGTTACTTTCTATAGGCCGGTTGTTTTTTTCTCAAACATGCAGAAGCTGTGGAGAAAGATATACCTGCAAGAGAGCTTCACGAACTTTTGCTTCTCTCTTTGCAATGGTTGAGTGGGATGATAACACAGTCTGATCCGTAAGTTATTTACCACTCCCACCAATTTTCTATTTATATAATAAAGAAAAACTTTTCTCTAACTTTTACGTTTGGTACTTGGTAGAGCATATCCGTTGCATCTTCTGCGAGAAATTGAGACCAGAGTTTGGCTCCTGGCAGTAGAGTCAGAAGCTCAAATAAAGAGTGACGGAGATTTCTCTCTGACCAGTTGTAGCAGTGAACCGGGTACTGGAAAAAGTTCCAACATCATAGAATGCACTGCATGTCTGATATCAAAAATGGATAATCATATAAATGCGATGCGGATTAAATCAACAGAAATTAATGACACGAGGGAAACTAGCCATACACATCAAAAAATCCCACAGCCTACTGATTACAATATTTCAAATAGTTCAAATGGTGGTATGAAAGCAAAAAAGAGAGCCAAAGGATTTCTATCATCAAAGCGGCAGGTAGTTGACGTGGTGGAGAGAAACATTGATTCTGAAGAAAGTTTTATCTCTCTCAATTTCCCAAAGGACCTGCATCTGCAAGATGAGAACCTTAAATTGGATTCATCTTTTTCAAGATGGGAGGAGAGGGTTGGACCTGCGGAGTTGGAAAGGGCTGTTCTTTCTTTATTGGAATTTGGACAAGTTACAGCTGCTAAACAATTACAGCAGAAGCTTTCTCCAGGACAAATACCCTCTGAATTTGTTTTAGTTGATGCTGCTCTAAAGCTTGCGGCCATTTCAACACCCAGTAGTGAAGTATCCATGTCAATGTTGGATGATGAACTAAGTTCAATTATACTGTCATACAATCTTGTAAATGATCGTTATATAATTTATCCGCTACAGGTTTGGTACACTATTTCTGTCTTCTAATCATTGTTATTGTTTTATTAGTTATGATGATGCCAGGGGCTTAATCACAACCTTACCAAAAGCCCAGTGAACATTCTATGATCATTGCATATTATAATTCAATTTCCTGCTTTATAGGTATTGGAGAATTTAGCAACTAGTTTTACTGAAGGTAGAGGATGTGGTCTATGTAAAAGAATTATTTCTATCGTAAAGGCTGCTAATGTCTTGGGTGTTCCATTTTCGGAGGCATATGATAAGCAACCAGTTGAACTGCTGCAGCTTCTGTCCCTTAAAGCGCAAGATTCTTTTGATGAAGCGAATCTACTTGTGCAGACTCATACTATGCCAGCCGCTAGTATTGCACATATTCTTGCAGAATCTTTCTTAAAGGTGCATATTTTGTTTGCATTTTTGATCTCAGATAGGGTACCTGTACTCATGTCTAATATTTGCAGCTGCGTATGTTTAAGAAGAAACAGAAGTATGATTATAGTAACAAACCCTAAACTATACAAATTTATTAAGGACATGTATGTAGATATATCAGTTTCAGTTACATGACATCAGCTTATAAATATAGTTGAATACTGGGTTTTCTGGGGTAGATTCTGTGTCCAGATATCAAGAGCTGCTAAAAAAGTTATATATGCAGGAGAAGAGAAATAGCTTATTGGCAGTTATAGAAAGAGAAAATGAAATTTTTTCATTTGTTCAGTGTGGTTGTGGTAACTAAAGTTACTTGTGTACCAAGACTGTTACTGTGTCCATGTGCTGACGCCATATGGCGTCCATGTACCAAGACTGTTACTTATGCTGTCCTGCATTTTGAAGGGGGTAAAGAATTGAAGTTATGAGACTAATTATCTGCCTAATAAACTGCATATTCTAAGCAATATAAGTTGCTAAGTTTCATAGATTCGGTGTACATTCCTACCGATTTTAAGCTGTACAATCTCATGCGTAACTCCTTTCCTGAAAAATTAGAAAGATGGGTTGTAGATAATTTAATGTTTTGCAGGGCTTATTGGCTGCACACCGTGGGGGATATATGGATTCTCAAAAGGAGGAAGGACCTGCTCCTCTACTTTGGAGATTTTCAGATTTCCTTAAGTGGGCAAATCTCTGTCCGTCAGAACCTGAAATTGGCCATGCTCTGATGCGATTAGTAATTACTGGGCAGGATATACCACATGCTTGTGAGGTGCGTTATTTTTGACCTTGAATTGATATTGCGGTGTCATATATCATGAGCAGAAGTGAATAGTAAAATTGTCTGAAACTCGTATACTTAGATCATATTATGAAATTTTCATTCTTGGTAATACTTGTTTTAACCTGGATTTGCTAAGATAGAATAATATATTTAGCCACAAGAATGGGGCTTCCCACTTCCCAGTCACCGAGGAGTAGGATCAAGCGAGTTGAATTATTGTTTTTCTTTGATTTTTGCGGAGTTGAATAAAGATCTCACCCAGATGTATGATATTTTAGGTCGAACTTCTTATTCTGTCCCACCACTTTTACAAGTCATCAGCTTGTCTTGACGGAGTTGATGTTTTAGTAGCCCTTGCAGCCACCAGGGTGGAAGCTTATGTTTTGGAAGGTGACTTTTCATGTTTGGCTCGCCTTATAACTGGTGTTGGGAACTTTCATGCCCTCAACTTCATACTGGGAATTCTTATTGAGAATGGGCAGCTCGATCTTCTTCTTCAGAAGTATTCAGCTGCTGCCGACTCGAACTCCAGCACTGCTGAGGCCGTCAGAGGGTTTCGAATAGCTGTTCTGACATCTCTGAAGCAATTTAATCTCAACGACCTTGATGCGTTTGCCATGGTTAGTATCCTGGGTTTTAGATATATACTAATTTCATGCATAACTGATATGGAATAGTTTGTTAATTGTCTGATTGACTATAAAATTCATTAATCCGGTCTGTTGTTTTTCATACTAGTCTTTTTAAGTGGCAAGCTCCTCCATAAAATGTTATTGTTTCTCTTGAATTTGTTAGACCTTTATGACTGTTAAACAATTGTCAACTTCACATTTTGTCCTAATTTCTGAAAATAGTACTCCGTCCCATTTTACACTTTTTTTAAAAAAAATTGTCCGATAATGCCTGTCCACTATCTACTTCCAATGCAATTTTATAGATAAAGTTCCAAAACAACCCTTTAACTATAGTATTGGTACTAGTACTAGTAATTAATGTAGAGATAATTATCATTCAAATTATGTATTGAAATTAGTTCAACCATTCCAATTAATGGGTTCAAATGGAAAATAATTTTTATGTTAGAACTTCTTAATGTGCATAATTTTTTCAAAAGTGACAAGTAATTTGGGCGGAGGGAGTATAAAATACCTGCTAGATAGCTAAATTAGAGCTATACTGTGTGGTCAGACAAGTTTGTTTCATATTAAATTGTTGCAGTGCTGTTTCTGTGTAATTAAAAACTCGAAGTAGTTAGTACACTGTAAGAGGTAAATTCTTCAGGTTCTCAGAAATTTGAATGCAAGGAAGGTTTACACTGACAATTTACTTGATGTTGCAGGTTTATAATCATTTTGATATGAAGCATGAGACTGCCTCTCTTCTGGAGTCACGAGCTCAGCAATCATCTCAGCAGTGGTTCTATCGGTACGACAACGATCAGAATGAAGACCTCCTGGAATCCATGCGTTATTACATTGAAGCTGCTGAAGTTCACTCCTCCATTGACGCTGGCAACAAAACACATGCTGCCTGTGCTCAAGCTTCCCTTGTGTCCCTCCAGATCCGAATGCCCGATTTCAAGTGGCTAAATCTGTCAGAAACTAATGCAAGACGTGCTTTAGTTGAGCAATCCCGTTTTCAGGAGGCACTAATTGTTGCTGAGGCTTATGGCCTTAACCAACCTAGTGAATGGGCCTTGGTACTTTGGAATCAAATGCTCAAACCAGAACTCACAGAACAGTTTGTTGCTGAATTTGTTGCTGTGCTCCCTCTCCACCCAATGATGCTTGCTGAACTCGCAAGATTTTATAGGGCTGAGGTTGCAGCGAGAGGGGACCAATCACAATTTTCAGTTTGGCTTACTGGGGGAGGCCTGCCGGCAGAGTGGGCCAAATATCTTGAAAGATCATTCAGATGTCTTCTGAAGAGGACTAGTGATTTGAAGCTCCGGTTGCAGCTTGCTACAATAGCCACTGGGTTTACCGATGTAATTGATGCTCTGACAAAGGCACTTGATAGGGTCCCTGAAAATGCTGGGCCACTAGTGCTGAGGAAAGGGCACGGAGGAGCTTACTTGCCTCTAATGTAAATATGTTGAAAATTTATACACTGTCGGCAAAGGAGCTGGGGCACCCTTCACACGATTTTATACAGATATGTTCCGATGAAGATGATTAAGGCTTTAAATCTGTTGGCAAAGTTGCAGGTTTGGTAAACGGAGATGAATGGAATTCACTCCCTTTTTGACTTTGTTTAGAGATATTGGTAGCTGGGTTCCCTATATTACCTGTAGATGAGGCCAAATCACAAAAGTTTTGGATGCCATTATTATCTTTTTTCTTTACCACCAATTTTTACGTGGTCAAAGTGTATAAACTCTGTTATCTTGATTTATATTCTTATGTAAGATGTGTACATTGTTCCTATAGGAGAAATTTAGAATATGTAATTATAATACTATAAAGCGCTCGTTGAGAACTGAGAAGACAATTTATATGAAGTTAAATTTTTTAATAAATTTCAAAATACCTTGATCGAGGATCTCTCTCCAAGTTTATGCAATCCTGTCTATAAACATTTTTATGTCAACGCCTAAATGTTCGTTTCTCAATTTTTCTGTCTGAAACAATCATCCCAAACTTGACCAATAAATAAATAAACCGTTATACATGTAGCTTTTAATTTTCTATAAACTATAATTGATTCTCTGTGCTGCATACATTATCGATGGTTTGGGCTCCATTGCATTTTTAGGACATTTCTCGAGTTGAATTTTAGAAATAGAACGGCTTCGTTTAGTCTTGCAAAAATAGCACATCTAAATGTCTGTGGTGATGGTCATTGAAACAGGAAAGTTGAATGAATTTGAAATGATAAACGCCCTTTTGTGTGGCGGTTATCACATGATTTTTGCAAGCTAATGACCGTCTTTTTGTATAACGCAATGATTTAGTTGAAGCAGTTAGAAATTACACTGAAGATCGTGACACAATACAAGCCAGATAGTATCACAATCCCAGCGTAAGTCCAGACTACGAATCTGACACGATGATGTCTGATGATGTGAATAAAATAATTTGTCGATTGTATGGATGCCTCTTTTATTTCTCTTTATTGGTATCTTATTTTGTAATTGCACTGTTTTCCTGTATTATGTTCTATGAATCTTAATAAAAGTAAATGTGTGTTTTAAATCCTTTTTATTACATTTTCGAACAATTTCCATTCCATAATTTAACTTTATTATTAGATAAAGTCACTTAACTTTGTGAAATTTCAAATTTAAACTACATTTCACCGGGGACAAAATATTGCAAACTTAGGAAAATGAAGAAACACACAAAAACAAACATACAAACATTATAGAAGAAACATAACAAACTAAAAAAACATCTTCTAATCCCCTTTTATGACTGACTAAGATCAACAGTTTGTGTCAAATCATCATATCCATCTTCATCTTCATCTTCACTTTGTACAACTTTCATTTTCTCCCCTTTACCCAACGCCTTCTGAAAGGCATATGACAAAGCCTATTTGTAATAAGTAGATGACAACTCAACTCAACTCAAGTAAGAAAATTAAGTAAGTAATAAATACTGAGGAAGGAATCAAGATGAAGAATGTCAACTAGACACAAAGAATCAGATTGTCAGAAGAATTAAAATGACGCTGCTACTCTACACCGGAAGAAGTTCATTAATATGTTCAAGTGTCGGCGAAAAATAAAGGAGTAGTATTTCAGAAGAGTTCAGAAGATACAGAAGATTTCAAGTGCCTACTACAAAGAGATTCCAAGAAAAGAAATAGTGAAGACAAAGCTAGAAGCCAAGACAAGACACAAAGACCACTACAGTAGAAATGAGAATCGACATTGTAGTTAGTCATCCGTGAACCAGACCAGTGCACAGGGTGTTAACAATATCAGTGAAGATTCGTCATCAAAAAGTTCAAGTGGTTAGAAAGGTTATTGTTGAAGAACAGAAGAGTTTTATCTACATCAACAATAGTCAAACCTTTAATTTAATTCTCTATTAATTAATTAAATTAATTAGTTAATTTAATTAGTAAATTAATTCACCCATAATTAATTTATTTCTTAAATTAATTAAAGGATCAATTAATTTAGAATTATTTTAGAATGACAGAAGAAAGAAGCTGGAAGCTCAAAAGGATACAGAAACAGCTAAACAGACCTGGCGGTACTGACTAGAAGACAAGGCGGTAAAAGAATTGACATGGAAGAAATGCAGATTAATATATTCGTAAAAGTGGAACCCCGGTTGGAATTGATTTATCATTTCTAAGTCAAAAGGAGTTCGGTTCCACACGTTCAGGAGACCGCAACTTAGAGCGTAAGGATTTATTTTAATTAATAAATATTCTATTTATTTAGTAAATTATATTTATTAATATCTAAATATTATTAGATATTTATTTTTATAATTTCTGAATTAAATTTATTATTTATTAATCAAAGATTATAAGCTGTGCGGGTCGAAAAATATTTCTATGAAGCCTAGCCCTAATAGGACAAAATAGGCCCCCGGATTTTTCATTTGAATTGGCAGGTGGTTGTTTTGTTTGACCAACCACAGCATGCCACGTGTCCCATTCAAAAGCAATGTTAATCAATTTGGTCAGGTAGTTCATTTCAAAAGTAATACCGAACCAGTTCTTAAAAAGTAATACCGCATTACTTTTCAAAAGTAATACCGAATTACTTTTATTAAAAGGTAATGCTGAATTATTTTTTGAAAAAGGTAATACCGAATTACTATTTGAAAAGGTAATACCGAAATTCAAAGGTAATGCCCAGCTTTCTGAAAAGTAATACAAGGCTTATTTCTTGTTAAAAAGGTCATAGTGAAAAGTAATGCTGAAAAGTAATGCAAAGCTTTTCCAACCTCTATAAATATGAGGAGATCACTTCATTATTTCAAGTTAGAAAAAACAGCTCAAATTCAGTAATTTGTCTGCATTGTAATATTCACAGATTTCTGTGCTAAGTTTGGAATATAATTGTTAAACACGAACAGTTCATGACAAATTTGTTCTAGATCCTTTTATCAATTATATATCAGTTTTCTAAATATTAATTTTGTAATACTAATCAAGTTAAAATTATATCTTTCACATGAACAGTATTTCATTATAATTAATATTTCGCGAACAATTAAAATAATATTTTTAATTCAAATATTCCGCGATTAATTTTAGATATTGTATTCAACCCCTCTTCTACAATATCAGGGACCAACAATTGGCATCAGAGCTGGTTGATATTTTTCTTATCAGATCCAAATCAAATTCCGCGAACTCATACAGATCTCAAAAATTATTTTAAATTCAAAATAATTTTTTATTCGAAATAATTTTTTTTCCGAAAAATTATTTTTGATCAAAAATTATTTTAAGTCAAAAATTAAAATATTTTTTGAAACACTTAATTTTTAATCTTATTTAAAGATGAGTACTCAAAGAGTCAGTAGCATTAAAATTCCACAATTTGCTAAAGACAATTATAATCTGTGGAAGAGAAAGATGACCTTGTTTTTTCGAGCTGCAAATCCTAAGTACAAGGATATTTTAAAAACTGGTGTTGCTGTTTCAATAATTATCTTTCCTGAGCATATGGAAGATGGTGTACTCATTCCGCACAGACAATTTGAAAAAGATATTTCTGAGTACACTGAGACAGAAAAGGAACTAGATACATTGGACACCAATCTGCAGTTAATTTTAGTGGAATCTCTTGATCCCGGAATGTACAATCATGTTGTTAATTGTAAAAATGCTAAACACATCTGGGAAACGATAGAGATACTAAATGAAGGAACAGAAGAAGTAAGAGAGAACATATTGGAAATCTTAACGTCTCAATATGAGCATTTTAGATCAAATCTTGGAGAAGGTATCTCTGAAGTTTTTGAGAGATACAACAAGCTGATAAATGATCTAAATCTCAATGACAAACAATATACGAAGAAGGAGATCAGTAGGAAGTTTTTGCTGACAATGCCAGTACACCTAGAGCATAGGATAACAGCCATCAGAGAGTCAATGGACATGAATGAAATTTCTTTGGAAAGACTTTATGGCATTCTGAAGACCTATGAGCTAGAGCAGATTCAACAGAAAGAAATATATGGTACAGGCAAGATGGTCAGCAAGTCTACAGCTCTTGTAGCAGAAGAACCAGAGTACAGAAAAGGTAAGACTGAATCTTCTTCAGTCAACATCATTGATCAGGGTATTGTTGCAGAAGTTGGTGCAACTCTAGTGAATTCAACTGATAGTGAATTCTACTTAATGGAAGAACTCGATCAACTTGAGGATGAATCTCTGGCTCTGATTGCTAGAAAATTTGGAAATACAAGATTCAGGAGGAACCCTAGTTTCAAATTCAAGCCTATGGCAAACAGATTTCAGACAGGTGGTTCTTCTAGCTCATCCAACACAAAAGGTGGATACAAGACAGGGATGGTAGACAGAAGCAAGATCCGTTGCTTCAACTGCAATGAAATGGGACACTTTGCTACTGATTGTAGAAAGCCCAAGCAGGAAAGAAAGAAGGATTCATATGACGAGCTCAAACAGAAATATGACGCTCTACTGAAGAAGCATCAGGGAAAATCATATTTAGCAGCAGGAAAAAGCTGGGATGATTCCGATAATGATGAAGAAGATCAAATGGGAAATCTTGCTCTAATGGCCTCTTCTTCTGAAGGATCACAATCTCCACCTCGACAAGGAATTGAGGTAAACCCTAGCTGTCCTAAAATGTTTAAATTGCTAGGTGAGAATTTAACTGATGCTAGAGATCGAATAAAAGTTTTAATTCTCGAAAACAAAGTTTTATCAGAAGAGAATTTTGAACTGAAAAAGCTGAAACTTATAAATGTTAAATTAACTGAAGATGTTGCATTTCAAGTTAATAGAGTCAACTGCTATGTTGAGATTGAAGCTTTTTTAAAGAATAAAATTGAAGAAGAAAAGCAAAGGTGTCTAGCTTATAAAAATTCCTCTTATATTGTAAAGAACCTAGTTGACCAACAGGAAATAAACCGAAAAGTTGGAATAGGTTTCGAGTACAATAAATCTATAGGAAAGCCAAGCAACATTACCCCGTTCAAGCAAAGCGCTGAAGAAAGGGGTATTCCTCATGTTGTTAAAGACACACCCAAACCTCTTTTCATAACACCTATTGCTGAACCTATCCTTGAGAGCTCTATACTGATAGCTTATGAGATGCAGTTAGAGGATCTCGAGGAAGAGAAGAAAAGAGAAGAACAGACTAGGGACATAAAAGGAATAAATATCCAGAAAGCTAAATATGTACCTAAAAGACCAATAGAAAATGTGAACTCTGCTAGTTCATCCACTCCTGGTTTAGGTGCTAAGAACTTAAAGAATAATTTGAACAGACCTAACAATAAGTTTGTTAGAAGTAGGGATAGTAACAACAGATGCCATTCTACTGAAAACTTTAAATCTGCTGAAAAAGTTAAAGTAGAAATTGTTAAAACTCCTACTGCTGTGAATAACATGCCTGCTATTGATGTATGCCATAAACCTTGTGGTATGTTAAATTGTATGTTATGTGCTTTTAATGTTATGACTGCTTATTTCAAACGCATGACTGCTAATAAAAAGAACATGACACCTAGACAATACATCAATAATAAATTTGCAAAATCCAAGACTGCGATTCCTTCACCTGTCAAGAAGGAAAAATATATTCCGAAGTCTAAACAAACAGTTGTTAAGACTGTTTATAGGAAAGTAAGTACAGTCAAGGTGGATGCAGCTGTTGTTCGAAAAGGATCTGTTGTCAAAGCTGACAAAGGTCAATTCTTTAAGTATGCCGGACCCAATCAATTTTGGGCTCCGAAGACGAATTAATCCGTTTGATATGTGCAGGGAGTTAAACAGGAAAACAGGGTTGTATGGATCCTAGATAGTGGATCGTCAAGGCATATGACCGGAGATAGAGCCCTGCTATCAGACGTGGTTGAAAGAGCTGGCCCAATTGTCACCTTTGGAGATAACAACAAAGGAATGACTACGGGATATGGCAAGTTAAATACTGGAAATATTATCATTGAAAACGTCTCTTTGGTGGAAGGACTTAAGCACAATCTACTCAGCGTCAGTCAATTCTGTGATAGAGGTTACAAAGTAAACTTTATCAAGGAGAAGTGCTTAATAGCTCATTCTAAAGAAGACAGACTAGCCTTGCGTGGAGTAAGGAAAGGAAACTTGTACGTAGCTGATTTCAACTCGGGAACTGAAGCTGAAGCAAACTGTTTTTATTCAAAAGCTTCAACAGAAGAAAGTTGGCTATGGCACAAGAAGCTCTCACACCTGAATTTCAAAACAATGAACTCTCTTGTCAAGAGGGATTTGGTGAGAGGACTGCCTCTGATGGAATTTACACAAGAAGGATTGTGTGAGGCATGTCAGAAAGGGAAGTCAAAAAGAGCAACTCATAAAGGCACAGACACTACAAATATTACTGAACCACTGCAGTTGCTTCATATGGATTTATTTGGTCCAGTCAATATCATGTCTATGTCAAGGAAGAAATATGCCTTAGTGATTGTAGATGACTTCACAAAGTACACGTGGGTTTTATTCTTGAACTCTAAAGATGAAACTCCACAGTTGGTGATTGATCATGTAAAGTTGATTGAGTTAGATTCAAAGCTACCTGTCCGGGCAATCAGATTAGATAATGGAACAGAATTCAAGAATGAAATTCTGAATAGCTTCTGCTCAGACAAAGGGATAACAAGACAATTCTTAGCGCCAAGAACTCCGCAACAGAATGGAGTAGTAGAAAGGAAGAATCGAACCTTGATTGAAGCTGCAAGAACAATGTTAAGTGAATCAAGGTTGCCTATCTACTTCTGGGCTGAAGCAGTAAACACAGCTTGTTATACCCAGAATCGAACTTTAATCAACAAGGATCATATGAAGACACCCTACGAATTAATGGCTGGCAAGAAACTAACACTTAAATACTTTCATGTATTTGGAGCCAAATGTTTTGTGCTAAAAGATGGAGATGAACATCGTGGCAAATTTGAGACCAAGGCATATGAAGCAATTTTTATCGGCTACTCAAAAAGAGCATATAGGGTGTACATAATTGATCAGCACCAAGTAAAAGAAAGTGTCAACGTATCATTTGACGACACTAAACTCCCAAGCATCCAAAATGAAGATCCTTCTGAGTCATTAAAATTTGACAATCATCCAGACTCAGATTCGGATAATGAAGAAGAGCTTGAGGTTGCAGCAGGAAATGATGATGACAACAATGATGGTAATGATCCAGGTAATAGTGGTGGAAACAATGGAAACACTGGAGATACTACTAATACTAGTGGTGGATCAACAAGTCATCCAGGCAGCAACTCAGGGGGAGATAAAGGATCAACTGGCACAACACAACATCACAATGAATATAGAGGCGAATCATCAAGATCAAACCTACCAAGGGAAAGGATATGGAGCAAAGATCATCCCTTTGAATTGATCATAGGTGATCCAGATGTTGGTGTTAGAACCAGAAGTGCAACTTCAAATGAATGTTTATTTTCGGTTTTTCTATCTCAAGAAGAACCAAAGAAAATTGAAGATGCTCTAATTGATCCAGTTTGGGTTCTTGCCATGCAAGAAGAACTCAATCAGTTCGAAAGGCAAGAAGTATGGACACTGGTACCCAGGCCTAAAGATAGATCTGTTATTGGCACGAAATGGGTATACAGGAACAAGTTAGACGGTGATGGCATTGTTACAAGGAACAAGGCCAGACTGGTTGCAAAAGGTTACTCCCAGGAAGAGGGAATTGATTATGATGAGACCTATGCACCAGTTGCAAGACTTGAAGCCATCAGGATATTTCTGGCATTCGCAGCACATTCCAATTTTAAAGTCTATCAAATGGATGTGAAGAGTGCATTTCTGAATGGAAAGTTAGAAGAGGAAGTATATGTGGAACAACCTCTTGGCTTTGAAAATCCAGAGTTTGCTGATTTTGTATATTTCTTATTCAAAGCCCCCTATGGACTCAAGCAAGCACCGAGGACATGGTATGACACTCTCTCTCAGTTTTTACTTGAAAACGGTTTTACTAGAGGTGTCATAGATAAAACTCTCTTTTACAAATTACATGATAAAGATATAATATTTGTCCAAGTTTATGTTGACGATATTATATTTGGTTCTACTAATGAAAACTTGTGCAAGAGATTTGCTAAGTTAATGCAGAGTAGGTATGAAATGTGCATGATGGGTGAGCTGTCATTCTTCCTTGGATTGCAAGTGAAGCAAAAGGAAGATGGGATTTTTATTTGCCAATCAAAGTACGTAAGGGATCTTCTAAGGAAATACAATCTAGAAGATTCTACACCGGCAAAAACCCCTATGCCAACAGTCACCAAGCTTGACAAAGATGAAACTGGTAAGAAAGTTGACATCACAAGCTATAGAGGTATGATAGGCTCATTATTATATCTAACTGCTAGTAGACCCGATATAATGTTTGCAACATGCTTATGTGCAAGGTTTCAATCTGATCCTAGAGAATCTCATCTTATAACTGTTAAAAGAATTTTTAGATATCTGAAAGGTACACCGAATCTTGGAATTTGGTACCCTAAAGGTACAGGTTTTGAACTAATAGACTATACAGATTCAGATTATACAGGATGCATGATGGACATGAAAAGTACATCTGGAAGTTGTCAGTTTCTAGGACAACGGTTGATTTCCTGGTACAGCAAGAAACAACACTCAGTATCTACCTCGACAGCCGAAGCAGAATATATTGCGGCAGGTAGTTGTTGTGCACAAATCTTGTGGATAAGGAATCAGCTGAATGATTATGGACTTGTGCTATCTAAAATTCCAATACTTTGCGACAACACAAGTGCCATAGCTATTTCCAATAATCCTGTACAACATTCAAGAACCAAGCACATAGACATAAGGTATCATTTCATCTGAGAGCATGTCATGAACGGAACTGTGGTGTTACATTTTATACCCACAGAAGATCAAATTGCCGACATCTTCATGAAACCACTTGATGAATCCACTTTCTCTAAGTTGGTTAGTATGTTAGGGATGTTAAACATGAACTAATTATTGCATGTTGTTTTAAATTGCATATTTATTTTCAAGCACTGTAAATACACTGTATATATTCCTTAAAAGATATCAAAAACAAACAAACAAATTGAAAAAGAAAACTCAAAAAGATTTTCCTTATTTTTGTACAGTTTTTTTCCATTGGAATCTCTACTGTAAATATATTTTATATTATGTTTGTTTTCCAACAATTAGTATATATTGTTTATTATTCCCAACAATTGGTATCAACAATTGGTATATATAAGTATGTATAGTTTTATTTATTTATTTTATGACTTGGCATTTTTATTTTTATTGTTATTTATTTTAAATTTTATTTATATATGTATATAAATATAAGCTGGTTATTCTCAAGTCTCTTTTGAGAAGTAGGAAAGATCTATGAGCATTGATAATCCAATTGATTCTAAAAGTGAGATCCTAATCATTGGCATCAATCTCTAACCAAGATCTTAGAACCAAACACACAAACACTATCACTTCCATCTCTCTAACCATTAAACAGAATACCTAATTGTTCAGAATGAGGGAGTCAATGCCTTGATTGCATTTGATAAAGTTGGTGATGTGAGTGAACCAACAGCTCTGTCTCCAGAAAGGTGTTTTATATTTATAAACTGAGACAACTGTTAGCTCATCCGTGTTCTCTCAAAAGGATACAGACTTGGAAAAGGCAAAACTGTTACTAGGTTCATTCTCTCAACAGAGTGAGTCTATTGAATTCAGCCTGTCAGCCAAGGCTATCAGCAAAAAGTTAATTTCATCTGACATTTTTCAAGAAACCACAAATTTTGTCTTATTTTTAGGGACCAACAATGGACCAACTCAATTGGCATTTTGGACCAACAATTGACCAAAAGGGACCAAGAGGGAACAATTGAAATGTCACAGGAAGGATGAATTGACGGTAGCAATTTTTCTAAACTTCCATATCAAGGAATGAAGAATGATTGATGATTCTGACGGAATCAACATGCCTTCACAGGCGTCAGGAGGAAACTTGGATCATGTGCTACATTTTAGATCCTTGTCTCCCTCCCCAGATGGAACATATCTGGATTCCTAACGGAATAGATCATCTTAGATGATCAGCAACTCACTGAATCTATTCCTGAAGAAATTCAGTTTTTCAAAGTCAAATATTTTTTAGATTCAATTGAGGACGGGGATTTACGAAACCCCATTGCACCACCAGTGGCCTCTCTTGAAGGGGCTATGGTGATCTTTCTTGCAGGTACAAAAGACTGAGTCATCCGTACTGAGAGAGATATAGTGATGTGAGAAAAGAGTGAAACACAAGTAAGGAAGAGTGAAAATATATATATTCTATGAGTGAAACACTTAGAGAGTATATGAGCGAAACACTTGTGAGGAACACAAAGTAAAATCACACACTAGCACACCTACCGAATCCCATTCCCAATTCCCTGTTACAGATTTCTAATGCTACTCAACCAAGGTGGAAATTTCTCTAGAAAAGGATGTTTAAATCGTTTAGAGGATTACTCAACTAAGGGGGAGAATTACTAAGAGGATTACTCCAAAGTGTTAAAGTGTTCAACTAAGGGGGAGTAGATCAAAAGGGGAGAAGTAAACAAAGACTTTTGCCAGAAGAGGATTACTCAATTGTTGAACAAGAAAAGGGGGTATATAACAACATGCTTGGATTGGATCCATTTGATTTTAGAAAATTCTTGTATATAGGATTAACCGGATTTTCTAAAATGCATAACATGTCATAGTTTGCATTTTTTATATCTGCGATGGTTTAATGCTGTATGTATGCCATGTCTGTTGTTACCTCTATTAAATTGGTTAGTTAATTCACGTAAGGGGAGAATGAATTCACCTTGGGAGAGAAGTGAAGACAGAAGTTGGAGAAACAGAGGATAGATGGTAAGAAGAAAACAAGACTTCATCTCTGACATCCTAAGGGGGAGCAGTGATGAGTCTGAGAAATGAAGATAATACTACATGTATAATATGTTCAGTGCAAGAGGAACAAATATCTTTCATTTCAGTTAACTCGGGAAATCTGGAAATGTATTATATAATCCAGATAACAATTTATTATTTACAGTTCTTAAATGTCATATTATTTTCTTAGTTGTTAGTTGAGTTATCCTCTAGGAATTTGTATGTTAAATGCTTAACAACAAATAGGGGGAGATTGAAAGGCATATGACAAGGCCTATTTGTAATAAGTAGATGACAACTCAACTCAACTCAAGTAAGAAAATTAAGTAAGTAATAAATACTGAGGAAGGAATCAAGATGAAGAATGTCAACTAGACACAAAGAATCAGATTGTCAGAAGAATTAAAATGAAGCTGCTACTCTACACCGGAAGAAGTTCATTAATATGTTCAAACGTCGGCGAAAAATAAAGGAGTAGTATTTCAGAAGAGTTCAGAAGATACAGAAGATTTCAAGTGCCTACTACAAAGAGATTCCAAGAAAAGAAATAGTGAAGACAAAGCTAGAAGCCAAGACAAGACACAAAGACCACTACAGTAGAAATGAGAATCGACATTGTAGTTAGTCATCCGTGAACCAGACCAGTGCACAGGGTGTTAACAATATCAGTGAAGATTCATCATCAAAAAGTTCAAGTGGTTAGAAAGGTTATTGTTGAAGAACAGAAGAGTTTTATCTACATCAACAATAGTCAAGCCTTTAATTTAATTCTCTATTAATTAATTAAATTAATTAGTTAATTTAATTAGTAAATTAATTCACCCATAATTAATTTATTTCTTAAATTAATTAAAGGATCAATTAATTTAGAATTATTTTAGAATGACAGAAGAAAGAAGCTGGAAGCTCAAAAGGATACAGAAACAGCTAAACAGACCTGGCGGTACTGACTAGAAGACAAGGCGGTAAAAGAATTGACATGGAAGAAATGCAGATTAATATATTCGTAAAAGTGGAACCCCGGTTGGAATTGATTTATCATTTCTAAGTCAAAAGGAGTTCGGTTCCACACGTTCAGGAGACCGCAACTTAGAGCGTAAGGATTTATTTTAATTAATAAATATTCTATTTATTTAGTAAATTATATTTATTAATATCTAAATATTATTAGATATTTATTTTTATAATTTCTGAATTAAATTTATTATTTATTAATCAAAGATTATAAGCTGTGCGGGTCGAAAAATATTTCTATGAAGCCTAGCCCTAATAGGACAAAATAGGCCCCCGGATTTTTCATTTGAATTGGCAGGTGGTTGTTTTGTTTGACCAACCACAGCATGCCACGTGTCCCATTCAAAAGCAATGTTAATCAATTTGGTCAGGTAGTTCATTTCAAAAGTAATACCGAACCAGTTCTTAAAAAGTAATACCGCATTACTTTTCAAAAGTAATACCGAATTACTTTTATTAAAAGGTAATGCTGAATTATTTTTTGAAAAAGGTAATACCGAATTACTATTTGAAAAGGTAATACCGAAATTCAAAGGTAATGCCCAGCTTTCTGAAAAGTAATACAAGGCTTATTTCTTGTTAAAAAGGTCATAGTGAAAACTAATGCTTAAAAGTAATGCAAAGCTTTTCCAACCTCTATAAATATGAGGAGATCACTTCATTATTTCAAGTTAGAAAAAACAGCTCAAATTCAGTAATTTGTCTGCATTGTAATATTCACAGATTTCTGTGCTGAGTTTGGAATATAATTGTTAAACACGAACAATTCATGTCAAATTTGTTCTAGATCCTTTTATCAATTATATATCAGTTTTCTAAATATTAATTTTGTAATACTAATCAAGTTAAAATTATATCTTTCACTTGAACAGTATTTCATTATAATTAATATTTCGCGAGTAATTAAAATAATATTTTTAATTCAAATATTCCGCGATTAATTTTAGATATTGTATTCAACCCCCCTTCTACAATATCAAGGACCAACACCTTCTCATCAGCCCTCTTCATTACATATTCTCAAACGAAGCATCAAGTTTGGCCCAACCAGTCTTCATTTCATCCTTAGAGATTTCCCCAGCACGATAAGATTGGTAATAATACCTTTTTTTATTATACAACTAAAGTTGGATCATTTCCATTTTATTGTAGTTCTTTTTATTAACCCCGGCTAGGAAACTCTTCTAGGATGGGTATTTTTGTTTTTCATAATGTACCCCTTTCATGATGGGATGCCCCTTCTTCTTCAAATCTTCCACAACGTTTGTCAACCAATACTTCCTCGTTCCATTCTTTCGAACTCCAATTTCTCTTCTCTCTCCACTACCTTCAGTAAAATATCCAAATTTTTTCATGGTCATCAACACGGGGATCATGACTTGGTACGTAGAAGACTACTTTTTCCCCTTCTTTGGAGAAACCCTTTCGTGCACATCTTCAGGATTCATTGGTTTCTTCCCCCGATCCATTTGATGCAACTTACCTACAAGAACTTATGACAAATATTTTTGTAGGAAAATTGTTAAAAGAATGCACATTTATAGGGAAACAATTATGAATACCGATGACCTTGCTTTTAACTTTGGTTGGTGTGATTTTACATATCATTCACTTTTACTTTTACTTTGCAGAACTTTAACTTTTACTTTCCACATCTTTTACTTTTACTTTACTTTGCACAGTTATTCGTAATCTTTATCTTTAAAATTACATATCAAAGGAATATACAACATATTTTGAAGATGACTAATAATTAAATGATGAACTAGAACAACATGTTTTAACTAGATATTAAAGTTGGCAAATAAAAAACAAATCACAAATCCATTTTGAAATAATCCAAAATTCATGACAGTCATATATATAATAAAAACTGAAATTAGGCATACAATACAAATATTATTGTGAACATCACACACTAATCAACACGTTGTGGACATCTTAAACTGCGCCTTGTATGTCCTTCTTGATCACACCGACTACACATCTTCCCCGTCCTAAGCGCATCCATCTCTGTTCGGATTCGAACTGATTCCCCCTTATCACCGCATTTTTTCTTAACCTTCATTAGCCTCTGATCGGGTACTAATGTGCCATACTGCTGCCAACGCCTCGGTAATACATAATTCCAATACTCAGTTGCTTCTAGAGGCAAGATCAAAGGTTCCCATAACTTCTGCAACTTCATGGTGTAATGGTAAGTCTCTATCCATTGTCTCCGGTTGATGTTGTGTTGCATACATCCAGCCACGTCATGTAAACAAGGCATGTGGTGGCACACCCATTTTCCACAAGTGCAAGTAAATGTACTTATATCAACATTCTGCCTGTGACCACCATTCCACGCCAATTTCAACCGATATTGGTGCGTCATCACTGAAAATATGCCGTGTTGTTGACTAAAGGTGTCCACCTTATGTCCAATTGCCTTCTTCTCAATTTTCACCAACATCGCATTACTCCTAGCACATAACTCCTCACCTTTTTACATGATATCCTCAACATTGTTCTGCAAGTTATTCATTGTCTTCACAGTTTTATAGAAGAGGTATTCCATCATCACCGTCACTGGTAGAAATCGGGTCATTATGATGTTCCCATTGAAACCTTCCATAATATTTGTTATAACTTGGCCGAAACGAGCGCCGCCGGTGTCATGCGACAGAGTCCACAATTCTGGTGGAATGTTGCGTAGGTATTGTAAGGTAGTATGTGAGATCTCACCGATTTGTTTCATGTAGGCTTCTTGTTTTCTGACCTGCGTGGTTACACCAGCTAACCACATCAAATGCTTTAGCTCTCCCCTGGGGTGGTGTGATGAAAAGTTACTTCACACATGGAACAATCAAAATCTATGCCCGCCCAGAGGTGGTGTAAATCCATTCATTGAGTCCCTCATCGCTACAAAAATATCTGATGCCCGATCCGAAATTATGCAAACACCATGTTTTTCCATGCATGCATGTTTGCGCAACAGTCTTAAAAACTATGACCAGTTCTCATTTGACTCCTCATCCACCAATGCATAATATACAGGATATTGGTGGTTGTTTGAATCCACACCCATAGCAATAAGTAACATGCCGTTATACATTCCCTTCAAGAACGTATCATCAATTGAAAGTACAGGACGAGCATTCTCCCAATCATCCATCATTGCTTTCAAATACCAAAAAATACGCTTGCATACTGATGACCTGGATTGGGTTTCTGACTGAAAACATCAATCACAGCAAAACTCCCAGGATTGGCATGTACCATTGCCGTCAAAAACTTAGGTAGAACAACATAAGTTATACTCCATTTTCCATATACGTCCTCCACTGTAGACTGCTTCCCTCTCCATGCTCTTAGATAATTCACACGATGATTGTATTCATCATTCACCATTGTACTAACAGTCATGATGGCTATATCAGGCCTCTCCATCACCTGTTACACATTTAATAAATATTTACATCAACTAAAATACTAAATCAATCAGCAATAAATTAATTTTGTAATATTATTTCACTTACATGAGGTTTAATAAGCCTAACAATTAATTTTGCAGATATCTTCCTGTGATCCTGCATCGGCTCATTATTCAAACATATGTGATTATCCCTCATCTTTGTGATTTCAAACATATTGTGTTTTACCATTTTAGCAGCTCTACAGTAACCGTAAACACACTTTACAATGAACTGAGTTGGATTACTCTTGTATAATTGGTAGTTTCGGTCACTCTTTATATGAACCCCCTTACCACTGTTATAAGGGTTTCCTCATCACGAAACATACAACTAACTGATAATTCAGAATGTTGTGGATCGAAACCACTGGACATGCCATACTGACCTCGCACCACAATAGGATTGTACTCTTCATTTTCAAACTAAGGTGCCCTACCTACATGGTGGCCTTGATGTATATGCATCGTTGTCATCCCCGTCATTCATGGAGTTATCGTTGTCATCCTCATACTCATTCCAATCCTCACTGCTTGAATTATGCGCATCAAATTCTTCATTTTCATGGATGAGGACCAAGTCTCTTCTAGTACTGAGTGTAGTTTTATCCCGTGGGGGAGACACATCAGCATCAACATTTTCACGGGGGAATCGATTCTCAAAGCCTCTGCGTGTGGAACCACCAGCATTTACTTGACTGCTTGAGCCACCAAAATACGTTTCGGTGTTACCTCTTCCATCAAAATAGTTGTCCGACCAACCCGGAGTGCGTACTCAGGAAACTGTCTTGAACTGTAATTAGAAAACTGGCTCGAACCATACGTCGTTTCATATGTTGCATGCATCGCTTGCGAGTACCAACCCTGGTCAGACATATAAACCTAATCCGGAACAATCTTTTCAGCCTCTACATACAGGGATATATCACTCATTCCAATCTGCATCTGCATAGGCACACTGAGCATCCTCCGTACATCATCATCACATGTCATATCAGCTATATAGTATCCCGATACCAAATTACCTACACCTAACGGGGATATTTAAAACTCATCTTCAAATTCCAAGACGAACTGCTAATATTCATTAATCCATACACCACTTCCTGCAACTTTTTATAAGAAGTTCCCCATTTAATATATTGTTTTCTTTTAGGGTCTTTAGTACTATATCTTATATCATCATATTGTTTGATAATTTCTCCACCCCAAAAGAAATTTACATTAATGTAATCTTCCATTTTTCCTATTTTCAACTCAATAAATACATATTTTCATAATTTAACACGCGTTAATACCTAATTTAACATGCACTAATACATAATTTAACATGCGTTAATTAACAATAACACATACAAATTTAAACTAAACATATGTATCAATACATAATACGATAAATAATTATAACATTATAATTATGATAAAAATTATTATTTATTAATTCTAAACTAACATGCAGTTACAAAAATTATTGTGTTAAACTCAAATTTAAGCCAATTTATATAAATTTATCATAATCAAAATGACGTTAACATATTTTTACATAACATTAATTCTAAACTAACATGCATGAATATAAAATATAAACTGACATGTAATCGCAGGATATCAAATTTATAATCGTAATATTATTTTTAAATAAATAAATCATACCTAAGGAGTAGAAGAAGCAAAGAAGCAGCATAGTAGAAGCTGCAGAGTGAAGCACTTTACAAAATGAAAATGAAGATGAACGCAGATAGAGGATAATATAGTAACAAAATTGCAGATATTTAGGTAAAAGTAGATATTGAGATAAGATAAAATTTAAGAAGATTAGGTATTTATGAACGTAAATATTCAAAGGAAAATATAAAATAAATTTTAAACACATTTGGTGACCGCCATGAGACATGACGTTTACTGCTTTTTTTGGTTTGGTGACCTCTATTCTACATGGCGTTCATTACATAAGATTGCAAAATTATACATATGCCATGACCGCCAAAAATTAATTAATTATTTAATTTATTTAATTAAATTAATTCAAGTTGAATTTAATTTAATTTATAAAATATTTATTTAAATTAAGTAGAATTAATTTGTTATAAAATATATGACTTGATATGACTTTTAATAAGTCTTTTAGACTATATTAAAAAGTCATACCAGATTTTAGTTAAAAAATCATACAAATCAACACAAGGAAAGTCATACAAAGCCACACAGAGAAGGTCATACATAAATCTGATGATAAAGTCATACAACAATTATTGCAAATATCATACCGAATATATTGAAGAAAAAGTCATAAAAGGCTAAGCAAAAAGTCATACCGAATATTCAGAAGAAAAAAAGTCATACAAGCTTTGAAGAAAGGTCATACCGACCAAAGTCAAGAAGTCATACATGACGTAAATATTCAAAGGAAAAATATAAAATAAATTTCTAACACATTTGGTGACCGCCATAAGACATGGCGTTCACTGTTTTTTTTGTTTGGTGACCGCCATTCTATATGGCGTTTATTACATTAGATTGCAAAATTAAAACTATGTCATGGCCGCCATATCAAAGGGCGGTCATCATCCTTCATAACCGCCAGACAACGTGGCGGTCATCACTCAAAATTAAACCCACTCCATAACTTCTATGACCGCCAATATAAGCAATTAGATGTGCTAGTTTTGAAACATTGAACTCAGTTGTCCTAATTTTGAAATCCAACTCCAATGCTGTCCTAGAAAAGAAATGGAGCGATGGTTAATTATTTTTTTGTCCATCCTTCTGCTTCTTGTCGAACCTGAACATCAGGTTCCTTTTAGTCACGGTACTGTACTCCTCTATGTGACAGTCTGATTCTTTTCAACCAAGTTTTTTTTGTCTTCTAAGAACAACCCTAATGCATGTTGCTTAGTCGGTAGATTGCTTGCCCATGCATTAGAGTAAAATAGTTACTAAAGAAAGTTACCTGCAATGGGCAGCGGTGTTTGTGGTATATATATTAGTATTTTGTTACTTATACTTTTGTAATTATGGATACATTCTTTGCTTATCAATTGTACCGATTATATTTTTTTTATTTTTTATATAAAAGATATTAATTAATAGATTAATTTTTATATCTATTTTTGAAATAAATATTTATATATATTATTATAAATACTATTATAATATCACTTTGCTATTATACGTGGACCGGAAAGATTTTGGTAAATATATATTCTTAAAGATATTATGTATGCCATACGTATCCCATGTGCCTATTTCCAACTTCGTAACTATGCTTTAAATGAATACTAAAATTTGTGATAGGAATACTCATCATAACTTTCAAGTTGTTTTCCCATTTATACAAGTAGAAGATGGGTTGGATAATTGTGTGTCTTCTTTTTGCCTGTTAAAATCAATTTTATAGATTCAAACTTAATTACTGATTAAACAAAGACCAAACAAAAATATGAAGGAAATATTGTTTGTGTTATGGATGTATGAATACAAACTCACCCTAGTTGTGTGTCTTCTTTTTGCCTGTTAAAATCAATTTTATAGATTCAAACTTAATTACAGATTAAACAAAGAATAAACACAAAGATGAAGAAAATATTATTTGTATTATAGATGTATGAATACAAACTCACCCTAGCAGTTTCCATGTATTTCACATCAACTCGCTCCATCTCTATGCTCTCTCAATATTTTGAACTAGATAATTTGCAATGAATCATATAGTGTTTTTATGAGTTTTCTATCATTTTGTAAAAGAATATATAATAAATCAGGAATAAATTTCTACCTATTAGCTAATAGTGTCCTTGCACAATTATGCTTCCTTCTCATAACATATCATTGATTTGCTTGTCATGAAAGGCTTTCCTGTTGAGAATCACATCTTTCCTTAATTGGACTCATCTTTATAGACTCTGCAATACTCCAAACTCTGATAGTATTTAGACATTGATGATCTTTAGACTCTAACCACTTCTAAACTTTTTCTTCCTCTAGACTCTGATAAACTTCCAGACTCTTGTATTGATTTTTATGAAAATCTTCTAAGTAAAAATCAACAATTACACATGTACAGGGTCTATGATATCCCAGATAGTACAAACTAGACTCTGTTAATATTTACTTAGTTAATTAGAGACTGAAATGACTTATTATATTCAATTACATGTATATGCTATACTGAACTCTGTTATAGTATTTTATACATCATCAAATGAATATATTTGTTACAATCTCCCCCATACCCATTTATACTTTATAAAACTTAAGTATAAATTAAAATTTGATGATGTCAAAACCAAAGAATAAAATAATAAAACTAGAACAATGCCTAATGAAGAAAACATAACTATACATTTATTACCTTTTCAAAAGATAGATTTCTTCGTAGAAATGATTAGAGCATTCTATTCTCTGTATCAGCTAGAGCTACACTAATGTATGTCTTCAGTGTCCTCATCTCATCATTTTTACACTTGATTTGACAGTATACTGCTCTTAGCTCATCTGCATTGCATTATTGATTCTTGAGATCTTTTAACAACAGAACACTAGGCTTCCCTTCAATAGGTTAAAAATTTATGTAGTGACCAACACCGTCTTTATTCTTTATTTCTTTGACTTGAGAGGCATGTTTTGATCATTACCCTTCTGATCAACATACTTCAGAATAAAACTAAATGATTTCCTGTCCATGCCTTTGTGCTAAGTTAACTTCTTGTTAATGACCTTGAGTCAACATGCCACAACCTTGTGCATATCATTGTTGACCTCTGCTGATATAGTGAGTTGAAATTTAATATATTGTACCTCCTTCATCCTTTTGAAAAATAAAAAAATTACTAAGTTAATCCATCTAACAAACCCTCTCATCATAAAGTACACAAGCATATGATCTTTTAGCTTCTCAGTTCTGTATTGTTCACTTGGTAATCTTCTTTCTCTAATATAATAAACAACCTCAGCAGACACCACTTTATTTAAATGCTTCAGGGTGATTTCCACAAACTGCCTATCTGTTAAGGGATGTGGATCTACAGATATATTTGGAGTTCTTTCAATATCTGTTGATGACACTCCTCATAATCCCTTACTTATGCTGAACTTCAAAGCTATATTATATTGTTTGCAAGCTCAGAAACTAGGTTCCTTTATTTCTTCATTTGAATTTTATCAGAGCCTGTAGTCTGCCTTCCTCTCATAGACTCTGACTTAGACCCTGATGATTTCATGCTCCATGTCTAGTCACTAGCTGGTGTGTTGAGATGAATCTTCTAAATTTTGGTTGTTGTACCCCTTGGACCATGAACATCATCATCAGCATCATCTTTTTTTCCCTTCCCCTTATCACTCCCTTTATAAGAATCATCCTTATTGCTCTAAGATTCTCCTTTCCCCCCTTTTGGACATCATCACCAATAATACTAGAAGAATTTGTCCCAAAAGAGATTGAATGTTAGCCGGTTCTGCAATAATCTAATCTACCTTAGAGGTAAGAGTAGACACATAGGTCTTGACAAATTCTTGTTCTGCTTTTAATTCTTCATAAGATAGCTTAAGCTTGTCATCTCTTGCTGAGTGACTCTTTTGAATAACTTCAAATTATGTAAGAGTTTTGGATGTGGCTGTATCAACAGTAGATATCTTAGTGTAGATATGAGACACTTCTTTCACCACTTTGTCCATTTGAGCAACCAAGTCCTTCTTTTCAGCCTTGACATCAGCTTCAGCATTAACATTTTCCTTTGATCAACACTGCATTGGGCTTCTCATCAGGTAGATGATTATGTTAGCCAATAATTTTTCTTAATGCTAGCCTTGTGTTTCTCAAAATTGTAAATGTCCAGTATGCTATCAAAAGTAGCCTTATCAACAATACCAAAAATATTTAATGTCTCCCAAATTTGAGGAAATACATGATCAGAATAACTAAATGATCTGATTTTTTAGCATCCGCACTTTCCACTTTGGCCATTTCAATGTAGACCTTGATAAAAAAATAAACTCTGAAACTACAAAAGGTATAATAGACCCTGACCCCTTCTTAGAGTTATCAAAATATGTAGACTTTAGAAGTCTTTCCTGGATTGGCATCACTAGAAGTGCTATATTTGATTTCAATTCTGTAGCCTCGGTTTGAATTAAAGCGTCATCCATCAGAGTCTTGTAACTCTGTCTACTCTCCTTGTTAGAGAATCCACCAAATGAAGCTGTCGTCTATGCGGGAATGATTTCTGAGCAACAAAAGATTCCTCCTTTCTCCCACTCTGCAAGATCAATTGAAGTTTTTTCTCATCCATCACCTACTTCAACTAATCAGACCAATTCTTAGAAAAATCTTAGTCCCAATAAGTAAAGCTATGATCATGAATAGACTCTAATATCTCATTCTCACAATGGGTTAAGCACCCACTTTCTGATCCTCACTCAGACCTTCCAAGGTCTTTTCTACCTCTTTTTTTGTCTGAAGGTTAGGGGTTTCCACCAAGGGGTAAGCAACAACAAAATTAGTACCCTTACTTTCTTCTTTCTTTTCAGAGTCTGTTGGCTCCAGTATCCCAGTCTCAGGGTCTACTCTAAACTCTGGCTACTTAAACATGACTTCATTAGAAGGAAGAATTTGAGTTCCACCATCTTTGAATGTTTGTGAAAATATCCGGGTCAAATCTTGAGTCTTTTTCGAAAATCGGATCAAGTCCCGACCCGAATCCAAAATAAGTAAAAGTATATTGGCCCAAATTCAACAATTTGGGTAAACCATAAGCCTAGCACAAGTCCCTAAAAGATCATGATTTATTGGTGCATTTAATAGGAGTACTCTTACTTATATACTGGAGTATTATAATGTCCCCCGCTTAAATTCCTAATATCCTCGTCAAGCTGAACAGATAGCTTATAGGCCCAAATCGTACCTCTCTAGCCATTGTGGGATAATACCTTTTGACTTCATATCCTCAACTCCGGACCTTTATCCATTGTGGGATAATACCACCTCCGGCAACTTAATGAATCAACTTTTCGACAGTTGGCTCTAATACTAACTATAACAACCTAACTTTTCGGACTATTATCTGATAGTGAAATATTAAAAAAAATCTAAATATTTATAAACAATAATAAAAAAATGACTGGTAATCTTGATAAACGTAAATGTTTAAATCTTCGAAATAAAATACTGATAAATCTAAAATCAATTAAAACAAATTCTCGTAATGATCTAAATAATGTTGAAAGAATACAAAGTTTTAAATAACTGAGTAGTATTGTTTGTTTTACCAACATAAGGTGTACAATTCAAATATTATAATAAAGTGAAGGAAAATAGCTAACAAAGAGATAATCACAATAAAAGGGGTACTGAATTAATATAATGCGAAACAAAACAAAATGAATATAAGGCTGAATTACAAGTTAGGTAGGTATCAATAAGGGTCTCTTATGCAATCATATACTCGCACAAAGCGAAGTACAAAACATAAAATTCTTTCACGGTAATCCATGAGAAGAAAACACATGAAATGTACATAACATTTTTACAATACAGAGAATCCTTCTCGGGTTATCCATAAGAAGAAAATACACAATGGAGATCATGATCTATCAAGTCTCATACTCCAGAAACACACATGTATACTCATAACACTGATACGGGTTAGTGTCCAATACATGTGAACATTGTAGGATAATACCACTAGCCTTCATGTCCCCACATCCGGCAACTTGACAAATCAAGCTTTAGAGAGTTTGCTCTGATACCATATGTAACAACCCAGGTCAAATTCTGAGTCTTTTTCAAAATCGGGTCAAGTCCCGACTTCTGAATTCGAAATAAACCAAAGTAAACTGACCCAAATGCAATAACTTGGGTAATCCACAAGCCTATCATATGCCCTCAAAAGATTACGATCTTACATTATAGACCAAGTAAAGAAATTTTCTATGTTAAAGATATGACTAATGCTAAGTGGTCTATTGGATTAACCTCCATGACTCGAGACTATCAAGAGGTGTATAATGATGATGATTTAGGAGACACGAGCATGAAACATTCCTCATTCTGCTCTAAAATTCTTTCATGTGATGTCACCAGTGATGTTAAGCTTAGTGTTAGACAAAATATTAAAAATATTTGGGTTAAAAAGTGATATATATGTATAATGTAACTATGTCCTGTCATTTCTTGTTCATTGGTGTATTTATAGTTTAGTTTCAATATGTGTTATGTTTGTTGGATTCGACGGGATCCAATCCATTTATTTGCGGCCCATCGGGTATTATTATTATTCATTTGAATAAGACTTGAGCGTAAATACTAATTAATTATATAAATAACAATTACTTTATATTTAATTATTACATATGATATATATCTATTTAGATATATTTAGATGTAATGGCTTAAGTACCCAAGTTCATATCTTTGATGAACGGTTATGGATTTAGCCCATTAGGGTTGGTCCCATTATTCCCTCTATATAATGTCTTGCATGAGAAAATAAGCAGTCTATTGACATTCAAAAATACCCACACTCATCCTTATGCATAGAGGAGAATAGTGAAGATCAAAGCTCTTCAAGCACTCAATCTGATCGTACTCACTCCAGAACTCTAATGGCTTCTTTTGATTCAAGTACCCTTCCGCTATTCATTTATACTCATAGTATTAATTGGGAGATTCATGTATATATGCTATATTAGATTTATATATGTACATGATTTATTCTTACAATTGGTATTCGAGCCAACTTCTAGATTAATTCTTTGAGTTTGAATATTTTAATTTAAATCGAACTTGATTGTATCGTGATATTCCTATGTATTATATGAGTTCTTGGTTAACTGTGTCTTGCACGAATGATTTCATGGTGACCTACTTAATTAGTTTATCTTTACGTAACATTATGTTTTTCTTGGGTTTTATTGCGTAAGGTATATGTCACACCTTATTAATGATATGTTGTGCCATGCCATGTGCCCTGTTGTACACTATCTTAGAATTAGGTTGACTTTTATTTTACTGGGCATGAATACATGATATAATATATGGACTAACGCTTGAATCATCATATGGGTACCCATGCCTAATTAAAAATATCATGTTATTTTCGATTAAAATATTCGTTATGTTCTTGAATTTTTTTGTAGCACGCAACATATTTTAGAATCATTAAAATTGTGTGTGAATTAGGTGTACTGAACTTATGTTTTTTTTATTTATATTAATAATTATAATAATGATTATTGTTATGTTTAAAAGGGATACTTATGAATAAACATATTATTAGTCCCCCATGTAAAAATATTATGAATTTAATTTTTGGACTATTATGGTGGTTTCTTAATTATTAAAATATTAGATGGACCAACAAAAATCTTTTATTTTAATTATTTAAGAGATGATTAATCATATAATGTACGTATACAAAATAATGTATATAATGACCCAACGAAAGATTTTATATAATAAATTTGTATACAGAAAATTTAAAGTTCAAATTGTAGGATTTAAATTATTTTCTGCCCAACGGTGATATAATTTAATATTTTACTTTTTATAATCTTGTTTTTAATGTTAAAATTAATTTTATATTAATAATTGGCCCAACGGAAGATTTTAATATTAAATTAATTTTATGGAAAAGTTTTGTGTATTTACTTTTCTTATTTAAATAAATAGTTTATCCATTGGTTTATATAACTTATGTATTATTTGGTGAACTAACTGTTTTTCATCATGTGGATTAAATTTATTGTACTTATATGCATGATTGTGATTAACCTTGATTCAACATTTGGTCAACTTCTCTTATCAACTACTTTTCACACATTGAACCATTGAGTGACTCTAATTTTAAGAAGTGGGAATAGCAAATTGATTTTACATTAGGAGTTACTACCCTTGATTATGCCATAAGGGTTGCAAAACCTGCCGCCATTACGGTTGAATGATCTGCTGAGCAAAATGCCGATCATGCTAAATGAGAGCATAGCAGCCGTGTTTCTTTGATGATTCTTAAGGGATCCATTACTAGTGCAATTCATGGAGCAATCACTGAATCTGAAAATGTAAAGGAGTACCTATCAAACATTGAGGAACAATTCAAGACTTCCATTAAGGCTCAATCAACTACATTAATCTCAAAAATGGTTACTCTCAAATACAATGGTTCAAGTGGTGTTCATGATCATATATTGAGAATGAATGATATGGCTGCTCAGTTAAATGACATGGACATGGAAATTTCTGAAAGCTTTCATGTTCACTTCATAATGACTTCCCTTCCTGCACAATTTGGTCCTTTTAAGATCAACTACAATACGCTGAAGGAGAAATGGAAGATGAACGAGCTGATTTCTATGTGTGTTCAAGAAGAAGAATGCCTCAAGTCTGAGAAGCTAGAAAGTGCTCATGTTGTGACCACAACACCAACTAAAGGAAATGGAAAGAAATATGGAAATAGTCAAAAGAAAAGGGAAAATGAGGCAACTGTCACAAAAGAAAAGGGATAGACTTCTAGTGTAAAGAACTTTGGAAGTCCTAAATATAACTTCTGCAGGATGATGAGACACATTAGGAAAGAGTGTTCCAAATTTTGCCAGTGGTTAGACAAGAAAGGTAATGCATCTGTGCATGCTTGTTATGAGTCTTTTATAGATGAAGCTCCTTTAAATACATGGTGGATAGATACTGGTGCAACTGTGCATATAACTAATTCATTGTAGGGACTCTTTTCCATGTAAAAGCTAAATAAAGGGGACAGATTCTTGCTCGTTGGAAATGGAGAGAAAGCACAAATTGAATTTATAGAAACTTTCTGACTTATGTTGGAAAATAGTTTTAATTTGGATTTAGTATATACTGTTTATGTTCACAGTATTACTAGAAACTTTATTTCTATTTCAAAGTTAGACGCTTATGGATATTCATTTAAATTTGAGAATAAAGGTTTTTCTCTATTTCTTTATTCTGAGTATATTGGTTCTGGACTTTTAGAGGGAAACCTTTACAAATTATGTTTGAATGCTTCTTTTAGTGAATCCTTAATTTCAATGAATGTGCAAGATAAAGTTGCAACAGTTTCGAAAAAGAGAAAGAAAAATGATGAGAATTCTTCAAAATTATGGCTTGAACGTCTTGGTCACATATCCAAGGCGAGAATGCAAAGACTTGTTAAAGAATAAATTCTTCATAATTTAGATTTCTCAGATTTTGGACAAATGTATTAAATGCATTAAAGAAAAATTTGTAAAAACAAACAATCAAGGTACAATTTGTAGCACTGGATGTTTGGAAATAATTCACACAGATATCAGTGGTCCATACACTCCAGGTATACATGGTCATAAGTATTTCATTACTTTTATTAATGACTACTCCCGTTAGGGCTACATTTACCTTTTGTATGAAAAATCTGAAACACTTGAAATGTTTAAAGTTTATAAAGTAGAAGTTAAAAAACAACTTACATTAGATATTAAAGTTGTTAGATCTGATAGAGGATGAGTATATTATGGAAAATTTTCTGAATTTGGACAGAATCCAGGGTCTTTTGCTTTGTTCTTATGAGAATGTGGTATTGTTCCTCAATACACAATGTCAAGTACACCCCAACATAATAGTGTTGCTGAGAGAGGAAATTGAACTCTTATGGACATGGTTCGAAGTACGATATGTCACAGTACCTTGACTAATTTTTTATGGGTTGAAGCCCTTAAGATAGTCATGCATATTCTTAACCAGGTTCCAAGTAAGTTTGTGCCTAAAACACCTTATGAAATATGGACCAGAAGGGAACTTAGTTTAGGATATATGCATGTATGGGGTTGTTTGGCAGAAGCAAAAATTTATAACCCACATATCAAGAAATTGGATCCTAAGACTATAACTTGTCATTTTATTGGGTACCCTGAAGATCGAAAGGTTTTAGATTTTATTGTCCATCACATACTACTCGAATTGTTGAAACTAGAAAAGCAGTATTTTTTTAGGATGCTGAAATTAGTGGGAGTGCATCTCGAAAGATAAATCTAACGAAATTCAGGAAAATGTCTCTATTCCCGTCATTCCAGATTTTAGTGCATCAGAAAATTATGATAAAAATATTGGTGCACATGAGAATGTATGTCAAGATCTACCTTAAGTTGATGAAAATACTGATGAAACTCTCAGAAAGTCAAAAAGAGTTAAAAGGTCAGTAATCTCCGATGATTATATTGTGTATTTAGACGAAATTGAGTCTGACGTTGGCATATGATATGATCCTACTTTTTATAGAGAAGCTGTCGCTAGTGATCATTCAACTCAGTGGCTTGAAGCCATGGATGATGAGTTAAAATCCATGAAAGATAACAATGTGTGGGATCTAGTAGAGTTACCACAAGGACTCAAAGTTGTAGACTGTAAGTGGGTCTATAAAACTAAGCTTGATTCTAGTGGTAATGTCAAAAGACATAAAGCTAGATTGGTTACTAGGGGCTTCTCACAAAGAAAAAGAATAGATTATAATGATACATATTCTCTGTATTGAGTAAGGATTCATTTCGAATCATCATGGCTTTGGTAGCTCATTATGATTTAGAGTTACATCAAATGGATGTAAAAACCACTTTTTTTAATGGTGACTTGCGTGAAGATGTCTACATATCACAACCGGAAGGTTTTGTGGTCAAAGGCAAGGAACACATGAAATGTCGGTTAAAGAAGTCCATATATGGATTAAGGCAATCATCTAGAGATTGGAATATTAAATTTCATGATGTGATTGGAAAATTTGGGTTTAAATAAAATGTTTTAGACCAATGCATATATCTAAAAGTGAGTTGGAGCAAGTACAGTATTTTGGTACTTTATGTGGATGATATTCTACTCGCTAGTAGTGATATGAATTTAATGCATGAGACAAAGAGATTCCTTTTAAAGAATTTTGATATGAAGGACCTGAGGGAAACATCTTATGTCTTAGGCATTGAAATTCATAGAAATAGATCTCATGGAGTTTTTGGGTTTGTTACAAAGAGATTATGTTGATAGAGTTCTCAAACGGTTCAACATGCATAATTTTTCTCCAAGTGTTGCTCATATTGTTAAGGGTGACAAATTTTGTTTGAAGCAATGTCCTAAAAATCAGCTGGAACTTGACCAAATGGAGCATATTCTTTATGCTTCGGCAATCAGGAGTCTTATGTATGCTCAGGTATGCATTCGTCCGGACTTAGCATATATTATTGGTATGCTAGGATGATATCAAATAAATCTAGGTGAAGATCATTAGAGAGCAGTTAAAAAGGTCATGCCTTGTTTACAAGGTACAAAAGACTTTATGCTCACATATTGAAAAATTGATAACCTTGAAGTCATTGGTTATTCGGATTCTGATTATGTTGGGTGTAAAGATGAATTAAAATCCACTTCAGGTTACGTTTTCATGTTTTCGGGAGGAGTATTTCATGGAATAGTGCTAAGCAGTTGTTGAGTACTTCTTCTACTATGGAAGCTGAATTTGTGGCTTGCTATAAAGAAACAAAGCAAGCTTTATGGTTAAGGAATTTTGTCACATATCTCAAAATTGTTGACACTATTTCTAAATCATTGAAGATTTATTGTGATAATAAGGTTGTTGTCTCTTTTAGTAAAGACTACAAGATAAGTGATGCAACAAAACACATCTATATAAAATATCTTGTAGTACGAGAAAGAGTTCAAAAACAACAAGTGTCTATTGAGCAAATTAGTATAATTGCCATGTTGGTGGATCCATTGACAAAAGGTTTACCACCCAATCTCTTTCGAGAACATGTTGCTAGCATGGATTTTGTTAATAATATTTCTTCTTGATTTATGGGTTTTACTGTAAGACACTAGTATTGTGAATATTAGGGTTTTGGACAAAATATTTGGTTTTTTACTTCTATTTTGGTGCACATTTGAAGTTTATGATACAAAAAATTATGTAAGGATCTCATGCACATATTGATTTGCTATTGCTAATGAAATATTATATTGTTCATGACTTGAAGCTAATATTTTCTGTTAAGTTTTATAATTATACTTGGATTGTAACTAGATGACGGTTTCATGTTTGTTTATCAGTATGATACCACCTTTAATTCTATTTTGGTATGATGTAAGACTTAACATGTCTAATGGGATGTAAAACTCAATAATGAAAGTCTTATTATAAGAATGACGATGATATTGTTACTCTTGGCCAAGTGGGAGAATGTTGGATTCGACGGGATCCAATCCATTTATTTGTGGCCCATCAAGTATTATTATTATTCATCTGAATAAGACTTGAGCCTAAACAATAATTAAATATATAAATAGTAATTACTTTATATTTAATTATTACATCTGATATATATCTATTTAGATATATTTATATGTAATGACTTAAGTAACCAAACCCATAACTTTGATGGATTGGTCCCATTATTCCCTCTATATGATGTCTTACATGAGAAAATAAGCAGCCTCTTGACATTCAAAAATACACACACCCATCCTAATACATAGATGAGAATAGTGAAGATCAAAACCCTTCAAGCACTCAATCTGATCGTACTCATTCCAGAACTCTAATGGCTTCTTTTGATTTAGGTACGCTTCCGCTATTCATTTATACTCATAGTATTAATCGGGAGATTGATGTATATATGTTATATTGAATTTATATATGTACATGATTTATTCTTACAACGTTACCATTGTATTTAATGTACTGTACTTTTCTTTTAATTTGTATATTCATGCATCTGTTGATTTAATTTACTACTCTAGTATACATGAACTTCCACGACTATCATACACGTCTGTTGAATTAATTTACAATTCTTTTATATATGCACTTACATGACTATCACATTATAATTTCAATGGCTAATGAATTGTGTTGTATTTTATAGATTGAAGGAGGCTAGGAAAATGGATCCTAAAAAGCAGAAAAAAAAAGTAAAATTCAAGGAAGTTGAAGTTGTGTAAGCAAATACACAAGTAGTCATGCAGACAGACGGACAAACAACATCTCAACCTCAAATATTAGACTATGCATAAGCAACAGTTACTAGTATTGAATCTACAAAGGTATGGAGCTGCACGAGGTGTTTCGGCTATGTATAAAGTGGTCGTGAAGAAGGCCCAACATAGGAAATCGAAGGTTCAATGTAATGCAATTGGAGTTCCTATCGTACAAAGTATGCACACCTTATAGTCCTGCATATGGATGTTAGCTAGGACCATAATTTTCATCGATCTTCCAAACTAGCCAAATGTAGGTGATGACTTAAAAGAAAAGTTGCGGCTTGATATTGATGTAAAATATACTAATATAATTCATGTATATCATAGCTGTAATTTTTACTTTAAGCATACATTAGCTTACCTGATATTGAATATATATAATATAATATTAATTTACCTCGTTCTTGAAAAAATTGTGTTACAAGTAGAAAACAAACACTAAATTAGTAAATTAATTTATTAAAATTAAAAATATATAAGTTGCAAGTAGAAAACAAACACTAAATTATTTGATTAATTTATTAAAAATTAAAAATATAAGCTATAAGTAGAACTTACCCTTTGTTGATTAACACCTGCATCTTAATATGAAACTATGACTCTTTCTTTATATGTATGTGATAAATATTACTTTTATTGGGTCCCGGAAGTATCATAGAAGAGGGGTTGAATGCGATACTAACAATAATTTAAAATTCTTTTCAGAATTTGCAGAATTAAATTATTGCTTTAGCTGAGGGTTCGAGTCCTTGTAGTGGTTGGGAAACAGACTTACTAACTTTCTATTTCCATGATTAAACATTTAAGATATAAAAATTAGCAAGTAAGTAAACAAGATTTAAGTTAAATACGTATATTAAACTAGAAAGGGTTTTACAATATTCGGTAGAATAAACCTTAATTCCTAGAACAAATTTGACATGAATTGTTCTACTTAAGGAATATAACTTTGCAGAAAAATTGCTGAATTTGAAAGTTTTTCTACTTTAAATTTATCTAAATTTGAATTCATAAAATAAATTTATCTAAATTTGAATTCATAAAATAAATTTATTTAAATAATAAAATTAAATCTTTTTAAATTTAGAGAAAAAATTTATTTAATTTAAATTTATAAAACAAACTTATTTAAATTAAGTTCATAAAATTAACTTTTTCAAGTTTAAATAATAAACTCATTAAATTAAATTCACAAAATAAATTTATTTTAAATAAAATATTTAAAATAAATTTATCTAAATTTAAATTTATAAAATAAAATTATTGAAAAAATTTAAATTATAAAATTAAATCTATTTAAAATTAAAGAATAAATTAATATAATTTAAATTTATAAAATAAACTTATTTAAATTAAATTTATAACATAATTTTTTTTAAGTTTAAATAATAAACTCATTTAAATTAAATCCATAAAATAAATTTATTTTAAATAAAATTTATAACATAAATTTATCTAAATTTAAATTATAAACTAAATTTATTTATCAAGGCCTATAGACATTCAGAGTTCAAACAGTTTCGGTACCCTGAGCTTCACTGGACTGCGGATCTTGATTTGTATATCAATCAGCTTGCTCTGATGCTAATTGTTGGGTCCCAGAAGTATCATAGAAGGGGGTTGAATGTGATATTGACTACAATTTAATTTTTTTTTAGAATTTGCAGAATTAAATTATTGTTTTAGCTGAGGGTTCGAGTCCTTGTAGCGGTTGGGAGGCAGACTTACTAGCTTTCTATTTTCATGATTAAACATTTAAGATATAGAAATTAGCAAGTAAGTAAACAAGATTCAAGTTAAATACGTATGTTAAACTTAAAAGAGTTTTCAATATTCTATAAAATAAACCTTAATTCCTAGAACAAATTTGACGTGAATTGTTCTACTTAAAGAATTAAAATCAAACTAGCACAAAAAGTCTGTGAATATAACTTTGCAGTCAAATTACTGAATTTGAAAGTTTTTCTACTTTTGAAAAATGAAGCTAATTGCCTCATATTTATAGAGGTGTAAGCTGACAAGACTTTTGAATAAAAATTATTAAAAAATCATAAAGACTTTATAAAATAGCCTTTAAGACTTTTCAAATTAGCTGGGCAAGACTTTTTTTGGTCGGTAAGACTTCTTGAAAATTCAGTAAGACTTTTGAAAAAGTCTTGCCGAAATAATCTGCTCGGTAAGACTTTTAAAAAGTCTTATTGAAGTAATTCGGTAGAACCTTTTAGAAGGTCTTTCTGAGATAACTTCGTACGACTTTAATAAAGTCTTACCGAAATAATTCGGTAGAACTTTTTAGTCCCTCGGTAAGACTTTTTTGATCAGCATGCTTTTCATTTCCTTTCCACTTGATTGGACATGTGGCAGACTTTTATTAGTTTATTTAACAACATGAAACACCTGCCCCTTTCAATTTGAAAAAGCAGAGGCCTATTTCGTCTTATTATATATATGCTACGTAGAAATGATTTTCGACTCGCACAACTTATAATCTTTGATTAATAAATAATAAATTTAATTCAGAAATTATAAAAATAAATATCTAATATTATTTAGATATTTATAAATCTAATTTATTAAATAAATAAAATATTTATTAATTAAAATAAATCCTTACACTATAAGTTACGGTGTCCTGAACGTCTGGAACCGAACTCCTTTTGACTTGGAAATGATAAATCAATTCCAACCGGAGTTCCACTTTTATGAATATATGAATCTGCATTTCTTCCGTGCTAATTCTTTTTCCGTCTTGTCTTCAAGTTAGTACCGTCAGACATATTTATTTGTATCTACAGTTGCAATTAGAAGTACCTCTGTTACTGAAATAATCTGACTCTTTAAACTAGACAATACTTCTTTTCATCACTGCAAGTACCCAGTCAAATATTGAATCTTGGATTCTGACTCTTGTACACTACATTCCAAACAAACCTGTATCCCTTTGAGCTTTCAGCTTCTGTTTTCTTCATTCTAAAATAATTCTAAATTAATTATTCTTTAATTAATTTAAGAAATAAATTAATTTTAAGTGAATTAATTTACTAATTAAATTAACTAATTAATTAAATTAATTAATAGAGAATTAAATTAAAGTCTTGGTTGTAAGACCATTGTTGCTGAAGATCAAACTCTTCTGTTCTTCAACAATAACCTTTCTAACCACTTGAACTTTTTGATGATGAATCTTCACTGACATTGTTGACACCCTGTGCACTGGACTGGTTCACGGATGACTAACTACAATGTTGATTCTCATTTCTGCTGTAGTGGTATTCGTATCTTATCTTGTCCTGTCTTGACTTTTTTTGTTCTTCCTCTATATTCAATATTTATTATTTACTTCATTTTCTTTTCTGAGTTGGGTTGTCATCCACTTATTACAAATAGGACTAGTCATATGACTTTCAACCCCCCCTATTTGTTGTTAAACATTTAACATACAAATTCCTAGAGGATAACTCAACTAACAACTAAGAAAATAATACGACATTTAAGAACTGTAAATAATAAATTGTTTTCTGGATTATATAATACATTTTCAGATTTCAATTATGAAAGATAAATATAAGATAAATGTTCCTCTAGACTGAACACATTTAATAAAGTTCTATCTTGATTTACCTATCATTACCAGCTTCAGAAGTATCAACTTCACCTTTTTCTAGAGTTTAACTTTTGTGACCAGGTGTCATTCGTAGATCTTCAGTGACTGGTTTCTCTGGATCAGATTTTGCATTTCTAGATTTATTGAGTAACTAAAATGAAAGATGTGTGTTCCTCTAGCACATAACATATTACACAAGTAATATTATCTTCTTTCTCAGACTCATCACTATTCCCCTTAGGATAACAGGGATGAAGTTTTGTTCTCTTGTTACCATTTCTCCTCTATTTCTCCAACTTCTGTCTTCTCTTCTCTCCCAAGGTGAATTCATTCTCCCCTTACGTGAATTATCCAACCAATTTAATAGAGGTAATAACAGACATGGCATACATACATCATTAAACCGTCGCAGATATAAAAAATGCAAACTATGACATGTGAACTTGAAACTATATACAAGTTCTATCCAAAATAATCATTAGTTATATCCAATCCAAGCATGTTGTTATATACCCCCTTTAGAAAATCCGGTGAATTCTATATACAAGAATTTTCTAAAGCAAAATGGAATAGAAGAATCAAATAATCATTAGTTCTATCCAATCCAAGCATGTTGATATATACCCCCTTTTTGGATCTTGTTCAACAATTCTCCCCCTATTTGGATCTTGTTGAATAATTCTCCCCTTTGGATCTCTTGTTGAATAATTCTCCCCTTTGGATATTGTTTAAACAATTCTCCCCCTTAGTTAGTAATCCTCTTCAGAATCCTTAATATCAGAAGAAATTTCATCCCCCTTAGTTGAGTAACATTAGAAATCTATAACAGGGAATTGGGAATAAGATTTGGTAATTGTACTAGTGTATGAATTTCCTTTGTATTTCTGACAAGTGTTTCGCTCATATACTCTCTAAGTGTTTCACTCATTGAATTTATATTTTCACTCTTTCTCACTTGTGTTTCACTATTTTCTCACAACACTATATCTCTCTCAGTACGGATGACACAGTCTTTTATACCTGCAAGAAAGTTCACCATAGCCCCTTCAAGAGAGGTCATTGGTGGTACACTGGGGTTTCGTAAATCCCCATCCTCAATTGAATCTATAAAAATATTTGACTTTAAAAACTGAATTGCTTCAGGAATTGATTCAATTGAGAGTGTCTAGATAAAGTTGACTCTTTACAAATGACCTTGGCTGATAGGCCAAATTCAATAGACTCATCATGTTAAGATGATGAACCTAGTAACAGTTTTGCCATTTGCAAATCTATACCCTTTTGAGATGATATAAATTAGTTAGCAGTTGCCTTGGTTTCAATTTCATATTTTAACTAGAGGCAGAGCTGTTGAAACACTCATAGATACTTCTCTTTTCTAGTGCACTAGAGGCACTTACTCTCTCACCCTCCTTAGTTGAAAAAACTTTTTGGTTCAGGGGTTTAGTAGATAAAGTTATATATGTTTGAGTGTTTGTGTCTATGATCTGTGTTAGAGATTGTAGGTCTTCAATCCCTTGATCTTGTCCTATAGCCATTGAGGAATCAATATATCAATTGTTATATTTTTATATCAATTAATTAGAGAATATATCAAGATCGAGATTACCTGCTTTTATCTCGAGTCGATTGCTCTTGTTCGGCAGGACACAGATATGCTTTTATTATTAGTGATTTTCATATATATTATCACTAACAACAAAAATCACAATTAATTGCAATGAAACAATAACAAATTATCAAAACATGATAATTAATAATAATTTCAAAAAGCAAGTAATTATGCTCCTAGTATCTCATCGTATTAAAACTATTAAACTAATAAACGATGAAATGCTTCAATTCATAATTTTAATAAGATAAAACATCATCACTAAATACTAAATAATCATAGAAATGAAAATTAGCATTTAACTTCATATATTATATCTAATAATTTTTACTCAAGCATATGACAATTATACTTATAACAATTATCAGTGATATATATAAAGTCGAGAAAGTAGATGTAAAGAAATTCACAAGTCCTTTAAATATTGACATTTAATACTTATGATTCTTAGAACAATTTCTCGTAGATAAAAATAAATTTTAAAAATAAAATGAAGTAAAAATAATTATAAAGTAAAAATATGCCAATCTTATAGAAAAAATAAAAATAAACTTACGCATATATATATATATATATATATATATATATATATAGAGAGAGAGAGAGAGAGAGAGAGAGAGAGAAATAACGATACTAAAAGTTTGAAAACAAAAATAATAAAGAAAAAATATATTTACAGTACATATGCCAATTAAATAAAACTGTACAAAACTAAAAATGTTTCATGTACCTCTCACTGTGCATGCCCTGCAATGTTTTCCTAGAATTTATCTATTTATGCTTGACTTATTACAAGGTGCTCTGACTGACGAGCGAATTTCAATGGACTCATCATGTAGAGAGAATGATTCCAGAGACAGTTTTATTGCCTTTTCAGCTCTGCATCCTTTTGAGAAGATGCAGATGAGCTTACAGTTATGTTAGAAAATAAACACTGATGCTATCAGAGATTAACTGAACAGAGTTTATGCTGACGTCATCAGAGATTGAGGAAGCTGTCGGTCAGAGTTTACTCTATTAGAGAATACTCAATCATAGTTTACTCTAATAGAGAATTCTTAAATCAGAGAATGACAACCGACAGAGTTTACAAATCAGAGTTTGTGAAGAAATAGTCAAATCAGAGTATGATTATGATAGTGCAGAAGGAATCCAAATACAAGTCTATTGCCTTATTGAAGATATTCTTTTCAAAATCTGTTTTCTAATTGAATTGTAACTGTGTTTAACACAGACATAGGTTAACATTATTGTAACTTTCAAGTCTTATTTTTCATAACCTAGCAGCTCTTAAGAATATTATTTTTTTGAGAGAGTTTTGTACATAAATTATTATTAATACAAAATAGTGTTCATCTTTTACACTTGTGTCGATTAATTGGTAATATTATATTCAACCCCCTTCTATAATAGATATCTTTTTGGGCAAACAAGTTACCTCAGTTATATACTACTTTTCTTCTCTGGAGGTAGAGCTGTGGGTGCACTTCCGACTTCATCCTTATTTGCTGCATCAAGTGTAGTTTCTCCCTTATCAACCTCTAACTTACATAAGTTCCTTATATCTCCTGGGGTTAATATATGGAAGTGGATGAATTGGTGTTTGGTATTATGGCCTAGGTAAGAGATTGATGGGTTTTCAACCTCTTGGCCAGTTTCTGGAGCCATTAGGGGCTAACTGGAAAGAACCAATCGAGATAAAAAGATAATCATCTTAACTTTCCAAAACATATTTTGTATCTCAAAGAGAAGGAAAAATATAATAAGGAATGGTGATAGATTGCATTAAAGTACTTTCAGTAAAAGAGTTTTGTCGGACCTAAAGATTTATCATTTAAGAGCATAATACAAAATTTTCTTTGAGATACATATCCCATAATAAAACGCGGGAAATTTGTATCAGAGAAGAAATTTTCTATCCTTTATGAATTTCCTATAAGGAAAACTTCCCATAATAAAATGCAGGAATTTATACCAAAAAGGAAATTCAACTCTCTTACCAAATTATATCTCGTTAAAATGACTCTTTTCTTTTATACCTTAATATCGTACGATTTGAAAATAGTTTTGCAAACCATCCTTATCAGATAGAGGACTTATGATTTTCTGACTCATAATGCAATTATGATCTTCATCATTTTCATCCACATGATATTATCCCTGACTTAAAATAGAAAATTTCATGATAATAGGGGTGGATGTATACTTAGCAATACAGTATAAGGCCTTCAGAGCAATAACCACTATTTAGGTACTTTGAATCAATGTGAAGCATACATTGAAACAAGTGTTTGAAAATAAATAATTTTATAAATGGTTGATATCTCGAAGTAAAAATAATTTTAGAAATATTTCTTAGTATATAAAATATTGAGAATTTGATACACATAACTTAGAAAATACTTCTCCTTCCAATATTACTGAATTTGAAATATGCATTGATTACTTAGATCAGTAATTTTAAATAATGTCACTAATATTAAAAGTGTCACAATTAGTTGTAACAAAATATTTAAAAAATATCAGAGAAAAATATCAAAACAATTAAGTAAGATATCATTAACTGATACTCATAAAATATTTAACATAAAAATAATTATGCTGTATATTATTTTAATTCATTTAAATTATGAGACTGATATGACATTGAATTATCTGACATCATAATTTAAATTAATTAAGATAATATATAAACTTATGCTAGAACACCTAATTACCACATATGCATATAATTTGTTTGACATGATAATTATAGTAGTAGCAATAAACACGAGGTACTGGACTTTAAATAAATTCACAAGTCCTTTAAATATGGAAAATTTAATACTTTTGAATTCATTTAAGAATTCTTTACAGATGAGATTTTCAACAAATATCCACATAAATAATATCTCAACTTTACTAACAGCTTAGACAAAATGAATTTATCAAGCTATTTAGCAAATATCTGCAAGTTATTCTACTAAGGACTACTCTCGAAATAAATGATACCTGATGTCCATGCACTTATTCCATGAGTGGTCTAGAGATTATTCAGCAGAGTTGATGTAGTCTGACAACTTCTAGTAATTACTTCCTTATCTTTCTTACAACATGCATTATCTATATCTATATAGCCAATTAGGTTAAACCTAGTATCTTTAGGGTACTTTATTCTAAGAGTTGGTAATCCCTTAAAATATCTAACAATTCATATCTTAGCTATAAGATTAGATTCTCTAGTATGCATTTGGAAACTTGCACATATGCTTATTGAGAATAAAATATATGATCTTTATACACTTGAATAAGTAATAAGCTGATCAGGTACCTACTTTGCATGAACATGGAAAAAGTCACTTACCAAATTTTTGTTAATAGACCCACATATAATATAATCATAGTATACTTGCACTAATATTACCTTGTGTGTGTGCCTTATATTATATATATATATATATATATATATATATTATATATATATATATATTATATATATATATATTATATATATATATAATATATATATATAAGAATCTTAATAAAATTATTTTCAAGTAATTATCAGTTAGAGTATCATACTATGTCCTTGACGAATGTTTGATCTCTTACCTCCGTCATAGAGAGCTTGTGAAGATAATAATATACAAATTCCAGTGGATATGAAACTTCAAAGTTCAGGAGTTGTTGTGCATCAACTTGTTCAGCCCTAATAGTATCAAGTCTCGTCTCTGGTGCTTTAGTTAGATCTTGAAAGTCCCGAAGATTCTGTTTTCATCATCGTCGATACCTTCTGTAGCAACCAGTTTGGCTTTGTCCCTCATAACAATGCCAAAAATCATCCAGTCTCTAAAAACCATTACAGTACCAATTACAACTTTGTTTTGTGACCTCGGTTCCAGATTCAGTAGATTCTACCTTCGAACTGATTGAGATCATGTTGCATTGCAATCACCCAATCTGGATCAACGAGTGCTTCTTCAATCTTATTTAGGATTCCAACTGTTTAACAATTGTTCTTTCCCAAAGAGTAACCATTTACTTTGCATAGCACTTCTAATCTTTACTCTAATATCCAGATCATTAAGAACTAGACTCCAAGAAATGACTTAGAATCTAAACCCTTTGTCTCGGCAGATATGTTCTTAATGTATTGTTTTCCCAGATGAATAAACTATTACAGAAGGGGGGTTGAATGTAATAGTACCAGTAAATCAATTAAGAACACAAGTATGTAAAAGATAAATATTGTTCTGTATTAAAGATTATGAATAGGTTACAAAACTCTCTCAAGAAGTTATTTGTTCTTAAGAGCTGCTAGGTTATGAAAAATAAGACTTGATAGATCAAGGATGTCTGCAGATCCCATTCTTCTGGAAGAGCCCTCAGAAATTTGGTGTTTGAATCTTCATTGTCATATACTTTATCCACCAAAGCCAAGTTGTTCAACAGAGTTAGAAATCTGTCATAGATATCTGTGAGGGACTCATTCTGCTTAGCCTCAAAGTATTCATACTCTTGGATTAGAACAGATCTTCTATTTTTCTTTATCTCCTTGGTTCCTTGACATTGAACCTCCAGTGCATCCCAGATTTCTTTGGCAGTTTTGCAAGCTATTACCCTGTTAGACATTACAGAGTCAAGACTGTTATGCAGAATATTTCTTACCTTTGCATCTTTCAAGACTTCCTGTTTTTCTTCATTAGTCCATTCTTTCTTGTCCTTCAGGGTGTAATACTCAGGGATTTGTCTTCCTTCCACAATTGTAGAAGGCACCAGTTTGGTTGGTAGGTACTGACCTGTATGGATTCTATCTAAGTAATCAGGATCAGTTGCTTCTAAGAACATCATCATCTTCACCCTCCATGTAGGGTATTCAGCCTTCTTCAATATTGGAATTCTGATGTTCTCATACTTGCTTCCAGACATGATTATTTGATCTTTTGAGTTGAAATTTACTGCCTGCTCTGATACCAATTGTTTCCCAGAATAATCAATCTATTACAGAAGGGGGGTTGAATGTAATAGTGCCTGTAAATCGATTATGAACACAAGTATGTTGAATGGAATACTGTTTTGTATTAATAATGAACTTGAATACAAAACTCTCTCAAGATATAAAGTTCTTAAGAGCTGCTAGGTTACAAGATATTGCTTTTATATAAATTCTTAATTCGATATAATTCGACATTGAATTATAACCTATCTCTGTGTTTATATAGACACAGCTACAAATACAATTACAAAACAGATTATGATAAGAATAGATTTAATAAGGTAATTAGACTTGCACTTGAATTCCTTCTTACTATCCAAATCAGACTCTGATTTGTCTGTTTCCTTTTCTGATAAACTCTGTCGGTTGATAATCTCTGATAGAGCATTCTCTGTTAGAGTAAACTCTGATCGAGTATTCTCTGATAGAGTAAACTCTGACCGACAGCTTCCTTAATTTTCCCTTTCCTTCCCATAGCATATCTGCAATAAATTTGTTTTGATCTTCGAAGACTTTCCTTTAAACTAGCTGTTTGAATCAACCGAATACTCATCTCCTTTAAGCTTCGAGAAGTCAGGCTGTGAGCTAATCAATCGAGTACTTGTGAGACTTCTCGATTGGTAAATATCCGTTGATGACTTCTCGATCAATAAATATCCGTTGATGACTATATATCCGTTGATGAGTTCTCGATCAGGAAATATATGTTGTCGAGTTCTCGATTGATAAATATCAGTTGATGACTTGAGTTCTCGATTGATAAATATCAGTTGATGACTTGAGTTCTCGATTGATAAATATCAGTTGAGGACTTGAGTTCTCGATCGATGACTTCTCGATTGGCTTTATCAGTCGATGGCTTATTATCAGTTGATGACTTATCGATCGATATTTATCAGTCGATTGCTTCTTGCAGATAGATATCCGTTGATTGATTCTTGCAGATAGACTGTGCTAAATCCTGTTCTAGTATTTTGTACATCATCAAATTAATATATTCCTAACATATTGTTCTGTATTAAAGATTATGAATAGGTTACAAAACTCTCTCAAGAAGTTATTTGTTCTTAAGAGCTGCTAGGTTATGAAAAATAAGACTTGACAGATATATCAATGTTAACCTATGTCTGTGTTTATATAGACACAGTTACAATTCAATTACAAATCAGATTAGAAATAGAATAGCTTTACATAAGGAAATAGTCTTGCATTCAGATTCCTTCTTACTTTTCTATTCAGACTCTGATTTGAATTGCTTCCTGAAAAACTCTGATAATAAACTCTGTCGGTTGTTGTTCTCTGATAGAGCATTCTCTGTTAGAGTAAACTCTGATTGAGTATTCTCTGATAGAGTAAACTCTGTCTGACAGTTCCTTAAACTCTGATGATGTTAGCAATGTAAACTCTGACTTGTATTCTCTGACAGCCATTAGTGTTTGCTTCCTAATAATCTCCCCCAATTTATGCTTTAAGAAATAAAACATAAATTTCACTTATGATGTCAGAAATCCAAGACAAATGCATTAGAGTTTGTTTACCATTTTTAACTTAGATTCTTCTATAAGAAAAATCATCTTTCAGAAATTGATTCAGAAGTTTTTCTTCAGCAGTTTTCAGCAAATCAACCAACTTCTCCTTCAATTCCATCATTTGATCAGAAGAATCATCAATCGGATAAATAGCAGCCCTTAGAGCATAGATAGATGATCTGTTCATTCTTTCATCCAAAGCAATGCAACAAGCCTTCATACCATAAGGATTTAAGATTAGTGTAGGAATCCCTAACACCATTTTGACTTTTGTATCTCCCTTTCTCATTGCTCTTCTTGATCCATCTCCAAGTAAGTATCCAGGCTCATACTCCTCAAAGTTTATCATCATTAATCTTTCATTTTTCTTCTTCTCAGCTATTGCTCCTTCGAGAATTTTTACCCATCTAGAAGTAACTTCATTTTCATCAATTAAGAGAAACAAAATATGTTCAAGTTCTTTAGATGATTTTTGAATTAAATCTTCTTGAGCAATCTTCAAAACTCTCCCATCTTCTAAGAAATAAATGAGTTTCTCCTTAGTTTGAGCACCATCAAAGATATCCTTCACAATATTAAAAGAAATTAGTTTGTTCAAATGTTCTTGAGACAGCTCTTCTTCAGGTTTGTCTTTCAATGAATAAGGATCTCTGAAGATGTTTGCTTCACCTATGTAGACCTTAGCATGTGCATCACCAATACCACCTTTGTCTTTTCCAAGTCTAGCATTGAGAGTCAGAGTTTGAGTATTTGTCCATAAAAGATCAGACATTTTCTTCCTTATCAGAGATTGTTGTTGTTCTTCTTCCTCATCATCAAAGCTTGAACCACCTGGAAGAAAAGTTGTTCCAGACATAGTGAGAGGATTCTTTGGCTTAGCTAGAGCTTTTTGTTGATTTCTTATAGATGATCTTGTTTGTATTTCTGAACCTGGTTTTGATTGAGCAACTGGCTTAGAAGTTTCAACATTCTTAACTTGAATGGGCTTTGATTCTGGCTTCTTTTGAATAGGTACCTTCTTCTGAATTTGACATTTTCTTACGTATCTTCTCTTTTTTTGGACTTGAGCAATGTCAGTACCAGACTTCTTCAATTCAGCTTCTACAGCAGCTGGATCCATTCCAGGATGTTCTTCTTCAAATAACCTTTTTACCATTTCTGCATCTTTCAGATTTTGCTCCTCAATTTTCTCAAGCTTCTTTTCCTCTTCAAGCCTCTTTGCAAATTCTAAATCAGCTTCTATCAGAGTTTGCTGCTTGTTCTGTTTGTCAGAGATTGGTGCCATCAGAGTTTGAGTAGTTGACAGAGTTTGACTTTGATCAATCAGAGTTTGCTGCTTCAGAATTTGTTTATCCTCTCTGTGACTCCCTTGATCTTCATCATCAGGTTTATCAGGTAGTTGTACAACATCCTTCTTGCATTTGTCTTTAACTGAACTCTCCCCCTTTCTGACATCAGACTCTTGCTTGACAGTAAGAAGGTCAACTATGGTGTGTAGCATCCCCTGCATAGAACTGATATATTGAGAAAGAGCATCCACCTTTGCCTCCAGAGCATCCTGTTTAGCTGAGACATTCTTGAATTTGATCTCCATAGAGTTTTTTAAAGATTTAACAAAAGCAGAAGTTGTTAGTGAAAGAATCCTTAATTGCACCAACTTCAGTGTGAAGGCCTTTGGATAAGGCAGTAGTAGCTTTTAAAATAGACTTTAGTTCTGCAGAATTAATCTCCTTATCAGACTCATTAACAAAATCACGAATATGTGGCCAAAAGATATCTTCATTTGAATATTTCCAAGAACTATCCCAAACTTTTTGTTTAAGAGAATCTATCAACACATCTTGAGAAGTTTCTGGTTGAGAAGAGAAATCTCTTTGAACACCCTCAGCATCTAGAGCAGCTTCAATCTCTCCTTTAAGATCCTCTACGACCATGTAATCAGGATATCTCATGCTCAGTCTTTCATGTGGATCATGTGAATTGACTGGCCACTTCTTAGTATTGTATCTTTGGGAATAGGGAATGGACAAGTCTGTGACTTCTTCATCAGCAAAAATTGGTTCATCAGAGTCTTTGTCCTCCCCATCAGAGTTTGTGGCTTTCTCATAGTTTAATAATAGATCAGAGTTTATAACTGATAAATTCTGAGTACCTGCAAAAGATATGGACCATCCTAAGGCACTCTTTTTTTTAAACTAATCTCATTACTTCTCACATCATACATATCATAACTTTTAAGAGTTAGATTTTACTCAGTAGAAGTAACTAACTTCTTTCTCAATTCTACCATACCTTTTTCCAGATCCAATGTCTATCTCTCATTAATTCTATTTTTCATACATTTTACCTCAGACTCACTAGAAAGGCTCAACACACAATGTCCTACAGAAATAAGATGTGGCTGAGAAAGGTTGACTGTAGTTACATGAGTAGGGGTACCCTTTTCAGGACTATTCATGATCATTCTAGCAGTTAAATTAGGAAATGTAAAATCTGAACTTAAACTATCAGAGAATGCATATTCTGAAGAAAAGTCAGAGTTTATACCTTGAGTTGTGGAAGTGGATGTGGTCTCCATTGGCTGTGCAGAGATTGGTAGCACCATAAGAGCATCAGTGATTGCCAGCGGAGCTTCATCAGAGTTTGTCTGTCCAACATTTGAATCTTTGTCTGCAATCATAAAATTGATGATTGGTTCTTGTGGGACCTGAGTCATATCTGCAGCTACTTCACCACTTTGAGGTGAAGGTTCTTGTGGGCTTCACTCTGCCAGAGATTGGCCTTCAGCATCAACAACAGCAAGGTCTGCTAGAATAGGTAAATTGCCTGCATCCAAACTTTGATTGGATGGTTCTTGTATGGCTGGGGCCTTAACAACTTCTTCAACCCTTTGAGCTGAAGGTTCTTGTGGGTTGTACCCCTGATCCAAGATGGCTTCATCTTATGGAACTGTGACTGCTGTTGAACTTTGATCAACAGGTTTTTGTGTGCCTGGCCATGTAGAGATTGCTATCTCACTTTGAGAGATAGGTTCTTGTGGATCCTGGCAAAAAGTGACAAACTTCATCTTCTTCTTTCTTGAGAAATGTTTGGAACTTGGAGAGGCAGATGATATAGACTTCTTATCCTCCATTTCTTTTCTTACTTGTTCTGCCAACTCCTTAACCCTTTCATAAGATATTTCCTTAATAATCTCCTTGGGTGAATGAGCAGGAGAATCAGATACCACAACTAGAGCAGGGTCTCTTGTACTAACATGAACACCAATAGTTTCATTTACTCCACCCAAATCAGATTTTATCAGCTCATCAGAGTTTATCAAGGCATCAGAGTTTATGATTTCATCAGAAAATAAAGGCTCAGAGTTTAATAGAACATCAGTGTTTAAGGCTAGAGGGTGATCAGAGTTTATGAAATCAGAGACTAGAACATCAGTGTTTATAACTTCAAATTTTAAACCTTCAATGTCTGCAGCCTTGATCAATCTTCTCTTCTTCTTCTTTTTCATCTCTGGCATGATATTGATAGAGAAGGGATTCCTAATGGTGCAGGAGGAATCTCAGAAGCTTTCTTTATAACTTTCTTTACTAGAAAAACCAGACCATCAGCACTATTATCAGAATCAGTTTTCTCATCAATCAATTTCCTCTTCTTTTCATATTTTTCTTTTTTGCTCTTGATTGGGCCTTGTTCAGTGGTGTGTTTTACAACTACAGTCTTTTGGGAGGCTGTAGAGGTTGACAATTATGTATGGGTGACAATGATTGGATTGTGACTTGGGTTAGAATCAGAGTGTGGTAAAGTCTGACTCATAGTCACTGACAAGAATTCCCTCTCATACATGGTAGGCATTCTCTGATGTAAGAGAAGTCTGACCCATATGGGATAAAACAAGTTACAAAGTTTACCTTCATTGTTTTTCTTCACATCTTTTCTTGTAAGATCAGCAAATATCCTCTTATTCATAGAAAAACTAACTAAACTTTGGTCATCCTCAAAATAAACATCAGGCAAGAGATAAGATAAAATTAACTGTAAAAATCTAGAAAAGTAAACTGTATATGCATCATCATCTATTTTGCTAGCTATCTGCCTAATTATCAAACATGGAAAATTAAAATTTAAGTTATGGGTCAGAGAATACCCAATTTGCTGTGATAGTTGAGGAATAGCATTAAAATTTGTACATTTTACAGTAAATGCTCTTGTTATACAATCGAAGAAGAAACTCCATTCTCTTTTAAGATTTGGTCTTGTTAGGCTCCCCAACTTTGATAGGCTTCCTCCATAACCTATAGATCTGAAAAAGTCTTTTATTTGATCATCTCTCACGATATCATCATACTCAGCCACTTCTGGGAGATAAAGGGCTTGACAAACAACAGCAGGTGTTATTAAATGTTTCCCATTACATTGAAAAGTAATCACTGGTTCTTCATCATCACTAGCATTGTTGAATTTCACATAAGACCATATTTTTATCAGTGATTGGGCAGAGAAATTTGAAGGTTTTTGAAGAGCATAATCAATGTAACTTTGTTGTAAAAAATCCCGGATAACATGAAAATCTTCAGATGCTTCGGACTTATTCAACAAAGAGATGTAGTTTGTGGCAGTGAATGTATAATTATGAAAAGTTTGACCTTTGGATGCCATTCTATCAATCGAGATGTGCAGGTTAGAATAACTAGGGTTTATGAAATGAGAGAGAGTGAGAAAAAAAAAAGATATGTAGTGTAGATGTATAACTCAAGACGAACAAAATGAATTAAACTATTCCCTCTTATTTCCATAGAACCTATAGTGGGACACGTGGCATGATATTATAAGATAAACAATTATTAGTACAAGTCTCAAAATACGGCAAGTGTTTGTGTAAGTATATAAACCGTCATTCATGAGATACACGCGCCTTGTTTTAAATCCAATCAGAGAATGATGTCATAAAAATGAAATATGATGACATAAATATGATCTCAGAGTTTACCACTTAAACAAAGTTTAACAAGTCAGAGTTTATAAAAGTCAGAGTTTAAAATGAACTGTTAGAGCAGCTTCAATCTCTCCTTGAATAGATGTCAATATCTTTTATTCTCCACTGAGGCATGAACATGTTAATGAACTTCTTCCAGTGAGCTTCAAGTCTGTAGATGATCCTTTGATACTTTGTCTTAACTGAACTCTGTGATCCAAGATTTCTGTGCACCTGTATATTATTACATGTCCTGTTCTATTGTTGAGTTATCATCAACCATTACATAGAGATTACATTTAGCATTTCTAGTACACATGAAAGTGAAGTGAGTTACTTCCCTTCACTCCTATCTCCCCTTTCAATCTCCCCCTATTTGGTTGATATGGAATAACAATCAAATACTATTTCCTTCTACAATCTCCCACAAAAGCAATTAAATGAAATTAACTACTAGAGGATAACTCAACTAACATACAAGAAACAATTAAAGTACTTGACATGAAAATAATATACAAAAGGTTCTGGAAAGATATAATCAGTTAAATCCAGATTTCCTGAGTTGCTGAAAATGAATGATGAATTTATGAATTTCATTTTCCTTTAGCTTCCTTCACTTCAATGTTCTTCAAAGATGGGGTTCTTTCAATAAAGAAACAAATCATTAGTAAAGACTTCTGAACAATCATTCTTGTTCATCTTGCAATTCGAACTAGAACATACAGCTCTCTATGTTCCCCATAAGAGGTCAACTCATTATCCCCTTAAGGTTGTTCTCTCTTGGAATGAAAGTCACTTCTTCTTTTTCTTCAGGATGTTCTATTTCTAGGAAACATATTTTTCTTTCTTCCCTGCACTACTCCACTGACTTCATCTATCACTGAAACAAGAAATAGAACACACTTGGACACTTTTCAGATGCCCTTTGAAAATCTCGTTCACATTCTTCTTTACCCAGAAAACTTCTACTTACCAAAAACTCCCCCTGAGTTGATACTTTTCAAACAAATCTTCATTTTCATTCATTGATCATGCTAGAAAGAATTCTTCTACCGAACCTCTCCTAAGAATGTTCCAAGGACAGATCTTCAAACAAATAGAGCAAAATCCCTTAGATATCTTTTCAGAATAAGATATAGCATTGCAAACCAAGATGTTAAGATTCTCCATAACTTCTCCCCCTTAGTACGACAAGTAACTTCTTCCCATTTGACAAAAAGTAACTACTCCACTTCAGACGGAAAATCAGTTAAATCTACAACACCTTTAGGGATTAGGCTCCAACCAATTACTAAGAAACTCCCCCTTAGTAATTTCTCCCTTGCATCACTAAGGTTTCAATTTTATCTAATTCTCTCCCTTAGTTCATGCAATCTCCAATCCACCCTTGTGTCTTTAGATATCCTCTAAGTAACCTCCACAAGATAGGATTGACAGATCTCATTTCTTGTATCACCAAATTCTCCCCCTTAGTTGAGAATATCCTTTAAAACAATAAAAGTATCATCTACATCCAATCGAATAAGAAACTCTCCTCCAACTGAACATAAAATCCCCATTAGGCCTAAAAATTAATGTCTCCCCCTTTGAGATTGAGAACAACATGAATTAATAGACCCAAAGGTAATAGTTTGGACATTCCCACTAAGCTTCAGGTAGACTCTTCTTCAGCTTGTCTTCCAGAAAAGAATCTCTTCAACATTTCAGAGCTGGAAAATTCAGTAACAAGATTCAAGCAAAGTAGCAAGGTTAGTGTTTGGTCTATGGTTTCCTCACTTCTACTACGTTCTGTTGATGTTTACACTTTCAAGCGTAAGTGTTCCACTCATTTCTCTCCCTATTTCTCTCACTCAAGAGTATCACTCCCTCACTTCACTCAAGTGTTTCTCTCCCTTACTTGCACTCATTCCATTTATAGCAATTTGTACCTGCAAGTAAATCCATGCTAGTCTCACCAAGATATTATGGATCGTTGATTGTAGCATGTTGTCGATCACTAAAGATCTAGGTTCTGAGATGGAATCTCAGACAGGGTTTCAGTTAGGCCGTCACCCAACTCACCATGAGCAAATCCATGCACACGTGGCTTGTCATCGGGGAATAACCCTTCTGAAATTGGAATCTCCTCCATTCCAGGAGTGACTGAAATCCCAAAACCCTGATCCTCAAAAGCCTCATCAAATTGGTAAACCAACTGAATCATAGTCTACGAGTTATTGCTCAGCTACTTTCAGCATCAACAATCTCCCCATACGTAAATCCATGCACTGGATCGTTGAATGTGGTATGCGTACTAGCAGCTATCTAAGCATCAACCGACTCCCCATATGCAAATCCATGCACTGGATCGTTGATGGTGATATGCCTTTAAGTTGTGAGCGATCCATGTATTCCAGAATTTGAATTCCTGGGAGAGTAGACGTGTACAAACATCTCTCTCAATCACCTGTGAAGATGAATTAACTCACTATTTTCAGTCATGGAAAACTGTTAGTGATTGCCTCTCAACATCAACAGATTGCTCTGCGGATGTGAAATCCCATTAGGGAACTAGGATTGTTCCTCATAGGAAGGTTGACAAGGATTCTAATATATGGCAAGAAATCCAAGTTTCCCTCAAACGCCTGTGAAGGTCGCTCAACAACTTCATTCACCATGAATGGTAAACAAAGAAGTTTAGGGGTTTTACCTATACCTCACAATGTGTCCTCACAATTGTAAGTCCCAAGAGAGGCTAGAGAACTGTTAGGTCCTATAACATCCCTTAGAAGCAAAAACTTTAGGATTACCATCAGCGTGAATGCTTTTGGTGTGCTTGACTCATTACAAGGTGCTCTGGCTGACGAGCGAATTTTCAATGAAATCACCCTGTTGAGAGAGTTCATTCAGAAACGGTTGAATTGCCTTTTCAGCTCTGCATCCTTTTGAGAGAATACAGATGAGCTACAGATACCTCAATTTGTATACTTCTTTTCTTCTCGAGAGGTAGAGCTGTGGGTGCACTTCCGACACATCCTTATTTGCTGCATCAAGTGTAGTTTCTCCCTTAACAACCGCTAATCTACATAAGTTCCTTATATCACCAAGGGTTGAAAGTTTGAATTAGAATGATAGTGTTTGGTACTAAGGCCTTGGTTAGAAATTGATGGATTATTCAACTTCTAGACCTTCCCCTATAGCCACTAAGGCCAAGCCATTTCGGCTAAATAGATAGAGTTGATCAGAGCTATATAAAATTTGGTAGAGTATGATTAAACTTATTCTCTATTCCTTCTCAGAAATATAGCATTGGAGCAATGTGTCCTCAAGAAACAATGCACCAGAGCTAAAATGTGGGAATTAATAAAGAATAGGTAAAAGAATATTAAGCCAAATTTCATAAACTCAGAATTTTGAAAAAAAAGTTTAACAGATTAACAAAAGTGTTCTTTTGAATTTCTCTTAGACAAATATCCAATTGAAATTCAACTCTTTTAACAAAAATATTTTGATTAATAACTCAAATCTATTTCATCTTGCTCACTGTATGTTTTCAGAAATTGTTTTGCAATTCATTCTTATCGGATATTATCTCCGACTTAAAACATAAATCATTTATAAAAAAAAATCGAATGAATGCTTTAGTCATACAGTCCAAGGCACTAATCCCAAAACAAACAACCATTGTTTTAATACTACAGGTCAATGTGAAACAGACATTTACAAGAGTTTTGAAAAATGTTTTACCAATAGTTGATACCTCAAGATCAAAACAATTTACTCAAATAAAATAGCCTGATACCATGCAACCTAAGTTACAAGTTATCAAGTAACTTTATTTAAACAAATCGTGGAGAGAAAATAGTTTTCATTACAAAACATTTAGAGAGAGAGAGAGGATATATGATTTTAAAATAGAAAGATAATCCTCAAGATATTTTCTCTTTTAAATGGAGTTTAAAAAAAACTTTTAGTGGCTTTTCATTCTCTGGCAAATGAATGCATGTTTAGAGAAAATATTTTTTTTCACAAGAAATAGACAAGAAATTTCTTTATGCATTCAAGTTCTAAAGAATGAAAAACATATGTTAATACTAATGAATTATCAAAGATATGAATGACAAGACATTCAAAAGTACTATCATCATTCAATCATTTTGTAATAAAATGCATCTTACTACAAAACAATCAAGCACATAAGATACTTACATTATGCTAGACAATTACCATTTGTCACTTGAAACATACACATATTGCAATATAGATCATGATAATTCTAAAGCATAAAACATAAGCATCCGCTAAACACTGAACATACATTGACCGAATGACAACATTTAACTTCTTACACTACATCTCAACAATTATCACATAAGCATATTGAAAATACTGATGACAATCAGAATGTATGTAAGCTCGAGGTACTAGTTGCATCAGAGATCAAATACCTTTAAATATTAATGCTAAAATTTATGATCTTTGACAACCCCTCGCGATGTAGTAAATTACTTTCAATATTAGTGTTTTTGAAATAATCTTTTTGTCACTTAGTGCAGAAATTCTAAGTGGCATCACTAATATCAAAAGAATGACAACTAATATTAATGGATTTTGCAAAAGACATAAATTACATCACTTAAACTACATATTAAGTGGTTCAATTAATATTAGCATTAAACAATTAAAAGTAAATAAAATTACAATTAATTAATATATACAAATACTTATGCTGAAACATTTGATACATATAGCATGAATAACATATGACAGCACAAAGTACGAGGTCCTGGATATAAATTGACTATACAAAGAGATGCTACATTGTTAGGTCCCTAGGTCCCGGGTGATCATAGGTAATCTCATACCGATAATATTGGGTCCCGGGTGGTCACAAGCCAAACATTAATCAGTTCCTAGAGATCGTAGACATCTAAATAGCATGAACACTCTCTATAAACATTACATTTAAATAAATCAATATTAGACTAGAGTGACATACCTTAGTCAATAGAGCTTTTACTGGTGTATGATCGTTGAATGAACAATTACTCCTCTTTGCCCGAGAGATCGAACGTTTACTCCATTTGGACAGGAATAACTTTTCAGCTATCAGTTAACATTGTTCCTCGAAACAATACCACGCTCATCTAGATGGAAACTGCATTACCTTCAACACCCAAATATTTCCTTGTAGATATTGGTCTTGGCAGCAGCTTCACTAAACTCAGCACTCTAGAAACCAGTAGTCTTGACACTAGCAGAGTAGAACCTTAAAAAAAACTCCGAACTACCCTTCAGCTTCTGTATCAATACCAAATCTTCATGTGGATTGATTCCTTGTGCTAAGTGTATCTGCCTCTGGTTCAATTGAGTTAGTTCCTTGATTCGAACCCTACTCAATCTTGATTAGTTAGTGCATATTCAGTCTTCATTGAATTCACTCAGAAAAACCAATGAAATACTCTTATACATGCACGACCAATCACTACTCTACTACCCAGATTCATCAAGAACTGACTCTAGGAAATGTTGTTACACAAAACCCTTTGTCATGACAGATGTGTCCTTAATGTTTCCTTAGATATTCAGTGGGTAGAGTAGTCTTCTTCAAATATGATTGAGATCATCTTGCATTATTTTTAAATTGACAATTTCCTTTCTAATATGCAATCACTCAATCTGGATCACTCAGTGCTACTAAGAATCTCAACTCTTACTCAATGAGCACTGCTAGCCTTTGAACATCAAACATGACTAGTTGATCCAACTTACTGATGCTCCCCCTGTGATGCTGCTTACAGCTTTTCTTCATCTGGTGTCATCTGATCTTGAGCCCTAAACAGGATGTCAACCTTTAGAAATTCAAAGCTAAAATCAAACGAATGCTAGGGAGCTTGATGATGATGTTCACTGTATCTAGATCATCTTAAATCAATCACAGACTCTGTGTAAGCTCTTAACTCCAAATAAGATAGCCTTCCATCACACCATGTGACTTCAGGCATGATTAATCTTACTTGATGTCTTCTCTTTACATTTGCTGATTAGACTTGCTGTGTCAATTGATTCAGCCGTAGTGAATAGGAAACCTTAACTCTATCCATTATCATTGTAATTCCACTCATGGTCTGGATTTCCCTATCAACTCCTCCATTTGGTCATGAAGTCCGGAAACTGAACTTTACTCTAAAATACTCCTTTCAGTGCAGACATAACATAGAACTTCATTCGTCAACAAATTCCATTACCTGCCCTCAAAGTGTTCTTACAGCAATCTGCCTAATCCTTTGAATGTGATTAACCACTGAGATGCTTCATCTATCGAATGCATGAACAAACACCAAATCTAAACAGGGTAGCCTTTGACTTGACTTCCCTTCAACTAACATACTTCACTAATGTCCTTCTTAAAAGAATTTCATTAGAAGTAGTCCTTTCTCACCAACTTCATCTTTACCGTCGAATCCGTTATCTTGATAAACCAAGTATTAGTTGATAAACCAAGTGTGAGAGCATCACTTGTTGTTGCAGCTAACTCCATTCTGATAAACTTCAACGAATAGTTGACTTCATCATAAGCATTACATTTCGTGTCAGCAGTAACCTCACTTCCAGTAGAGTGAGCTTCTATTTCTCTTGACCCCGATCAATACTGTTCATCGTCGAACTGATATTAGGAAACCCTTCACAAAGAATCCCCTAGGTCTTTCTTAATATTGTGCTTCAGATCATTCAAGAAAAATAGGTAACCTTCCTTAACCATTTGAATACCAAAGCAAAAGTAGTTACATGCCTCGAACATGAAAATGTCAGAGATATATAACTTGTACATGTTGAAAGATACTCTGCATTCACAAATGATTAAGACACGTGGTCCTCAATTTGATTGAGTCCAAGGGTTAGAGATATTTTTAAACATAGTTAACAACAAAGCATTCAAGTTCAACATGCTCATTCTTATTTGACTGATCACTCCTCATCTATATCAGCCTCAACAAGTAGTCTTGGCTATGAGCTCAGTGATCCCAACCTAACTTAAGGTGGACTAGCAGTCTATAAGAATCATGTCGTACATATATGTAGTCATAGAAGAATCAATCACTCAGATTCCTAATTCTTCTAAATCACATTTGTTGTTCACTTTAACATTATATTATCTCTAATTACCTGAGTCAATTTAGATTTAAAAATTTAATTCATGGTTTATTATACTGACCCCTAGGCAATTCCCAAATTAGAAACAAACTCATCTTAACAAACACATGATCAGATATAACATTTAATACAACCATGCGAGTATAAACAGATTATAGACAATGTAAACATCAAGGCACTTAGCATGCAGCAAATACTCTTTCCGGTAAATGTACCCCTACAAATACCTAAGACTCTATATGCTAACATGATCAATTATCGTAAAGCAAACATTAAATCACACAAGATCTAATCATGAAGTCAAATACTGATAAACAGGCAACACTAACAAACTAGCATAAGTTATCTAATTTATATAGAAATCAAGGTGAGACATGCATTACATCAAACTTATAATATAATGCAGTTCAGCACTTAATACTCTATAATTGAATCAAACAAGTATAAACTAGTTAGAAAGTATACCTGAGCGATGCTTAGCATTCCATCTCGAGTGATAATCAATTCATCCAAATCAATTTCCATTCTACTGACACTCATGGAAGTATCCTTGCATTTGACCTCAATAATTAATGATGTTCCTGCCTCAACCCAAACTGATACCTGATTGTTCTGCTTAAAGACCCCGACATAGAATGTCTCATGTTCTGCTTGAAAAGATCACTCTTCTTTGTATGTGTAGCAATAACCCCTTGATTATCATATGTTAGTGATAATCAAACCTTTTGTATTTCTGCCACTGATATCCTTTAACCAAATCTTCAATTGTTGTTTTATTTCTTTGACCGATAAACTGAATTCATTTTCAAAATCCCAAATTCTTCAGATATTGATTCGAAAACCACTGATCGAAGACTCTTCCCTAAATGAACTAATCCCTTTCAATAACAAAATGATCCACTGAGTAGACCGATGTAGAAATACATCTCCAATGGTAAGATCAGGTCTTAACTCCATTAGAATGTTCTTCAGTCAGTTCGTTTGTCCTCAACGAACGAAGAATCAACTCCGGTTGTTTCGTTTAATAAAACATTTTGTTCAAACAGAAGTATTTAATTTTTTTTTTGGAATTTAAATAATCAAAATAAATTGAAAATGCATTTTTGATAAATAATAATAAATTTCTCAATTTCAAATTATAAATAAAATAAAATTCGAAAAGAAAGTTTTGATATAGAGATAACAAATTTTTCAAGGTATATTAAATAATCCTGAAAAAGAAATTATTTCAAATCAAAATTAATTTCCAAAGAATTTTATAAAATTTATAATCTAAAATAGTTTCAATTATAATTAAAATAAAACAGATTGAAAATATAAGTTTGATATAAATATAATAAATTTTCAAGTCATCTAAGATATTCTTGAAAATAAATTATTTCAACCAAAATGATTTTCCAAAAAGTTTTATGACATTTATAATTAAAACTTCCAAGCTTAAATTATAATTAAAATAAAACAACTTGAAAACATAATTTTGAGATAGAAATACTAAATTTTCAAAATATTTAAAATGTTCATGAAAATAAATTATTTCAATCCAAAAATATTTTTCAAAGAGTTTTATAAAATTTGTAATTAAAGTTTTCTGAAAAATAAATTATTAAATCTCGAAAATAATTCTCAAAATACTTTTAAGAATATCAAACTCAAAAAAAATTAAATTGGATTTTAAGATTAATTTTAGTTTTTAAATTAATAAAATTCTTAACTAAGAATATTAAAAATATAAAATATTTGACTCCAAAATTTAAACGAAAATAAAATATTTTCCAAGATGTAAAATAAACTTGAAAAATAAATTATTTAAATTTAAAAATTATTTCCAAAATATTTTATATAATTAAATTCAAATTTAATTATTAAATTAATTATTAAACTAAAAACATTTTAAGAAAAGAAATTAAAAAAAAAAATTCTATCTCATGTTGAAATTGCTCTCTATGTAGAACTTTTACATGAAAATTTCTACTTAGGTTCTAAGTCGAATTTCTACATAGAATTTCTACTTAGGTTCTATCTCGAACATTAAGTAGAACTTTTATATAGAATTTCTACTTAGGTTCTATCTAGAACATTAAGTAGAATTTCTATATAGAAATGTTCTACTTAGGTTCTATCTAGAACATTAAGTAGAATTTCTACATAGAAATGTTCTACTTAGGTTCTATCTCGAACATTAAGTAGAATATTCGAGATAATGTTCGAGTTAGACACTATCTCGAACATCAAGTCGAATATTCGAGATAATGTTCGAGTTAGACACTATCTCGAACATCTAAGTAGAATTTCTACATAGGAATGTTCTACTTGGCTATCTCGAACATCTAAGTAGAATTTCTATATAGGAATGTTCTACTTGGCTATCTCGAACATCTAAGTAGAATTTTTACATAGAAATTTCTACTTAGGTTCTATCAAGAACATCAAGTAGAACTTCTACATAGAAATTTCTACTTAGGTTCTATCTAGAACATCAAGTAGAACTTCTACATAGAAATTTCTACTTAGGTTCTATATAGAACATCAAGTAGAACTTCTACATAGAAATTTCTACTTAGGTTCTATCTAGAACATCAAGTAGAACTTCTACATAGTATCCTTCCTTGTGTACTTAGAAAGCATTTCCACCACCAGAATTTCTACTTGGCTCTAAGTAGAAACTTATCTAGAATTTCTAGATAGGAATTTCTACATAGGTTTCCTAGTAAGTACTTACAGAAATTCTGGGTTTCAAAAAAAATTCTGGATGCCCAGTGAACCAATCGTACCCTCTTTAATCTCAAAAATAAAAATAGATCCAATCAATTTGTATGTCAATCGAGTAGCTCTGATACCAATTGTTGGGTCCCGGAGATCGTAGAGGGGGGGTAAATACGATTCCCAAATTAAAAATATGACTATTAATTATTTTTGGGACAACATAAAAATTATTTTGGTTCAAACCCGGGTACTGTTCATCATCTTCTTCAACCTCAAGAACACCATTAAAATAACCAAGATAATGAACGTTAAATCATCCAAAACACACAACACAACAAGATCCAAGAATATAACTTTATATTCATTGAAGTGGGGTAGATGCTACAAACAAGTTCAAGAACATAAGCTCAAGAACACAACAAAGAAGTGATTTTTGTCTTCTCTAAAACCATTACATTTTGTAGATCTAGGAGACAAAAATCAACCCTATCTTCTATACAAGATTTAACAAGTGTTTTCAATAGAAGAATATAGGAGTGGTATAATAAAGAAAATCATGGCTCTAAAATATTCAAGATCTAGTTCGGCCATGGGGGAGAGAAAAATAATTTTTCTCTCTCCCCTTTTTCTTCTTTTCTCATCCGAATACTCACCCTGACCACCCTGAACATTGAGACTTGAGTTTCTTCTTTTATTATAGAAAAAGGTGTAGCTTTTTGCTTTTTCCACCTTTTATTCTTGTCCACTCAAATCATATCTTCAAAGTCATGTGCAAGCATGCCTTTGGAAATATTTAATGCAAAAGTAATATTTAATAAATATATAAAATATAAATAAAGAATATCTTTATTTATAAAATATATAAATAATTAAATAAATACTTTATTTAATTAAATTAAATATTTCCATTCCACTCTTCAATTTGTGTAGACTTCCTTATCCAAATATTTGGCCCCGTATACGTGACTCCACCACGTCCAAGTATTTCGCCTTCTAATCTGTGAAGCTTTAGTAAGATCCAATCAGGTTGTGCTGTCTGTCCCTTATCCATTAGGCTGACATTTCTCCAATACTGATTTACCGCCTTTGTTGATCCTCCACATGACTCAAGAAAACCAACAACTTTAGAATGATTAAAACCATATTAACCGACGAGAGCTTGCCTCCAATGTCCTGACACTTGATGCAATGGTCTGGTTCATAAATGACTAATCTTGATAGGGGCTCTTGATTCCGAACATGATTCCACATTCTTCTTTGCAAACCTTACTTGTAGCTTCGATTGTAATGCACTAAAATCTTCATAGACTAAGACAATCTTTTGTAGCTTCCACATCCTTGAATAGATGTCAATATCTTTTATTCTCCACTGAGGCATGAACATGTTAATGAACTTCTTCCAGTGAGCTTCAAGTCTGTAGATGATCCTTTGATACTTTGTCTTAACTGAACTCTGTGATCCAAGATTTCTGTGCACCTGCATATTATTACATGTCCTGTTCTATTATTGAGTTATCATCAACCATTACATAGAGATTACATTTAGCATTTCTAGTACACATGAAAGTGAAGTGAGTTACTTCCCTTCACTCCTATCTCCCCTTTCAATAATCCTGATCGAATTTTCTTTATGTCGTATAATAACAAGTAAGTACTGTAATTAAAAATAAATATCAAACTTGTACTCGATCATGATTTAAAATTCTGACTATTTGGTATTTTTTTAAATTAATTGAGCTATTATTTGATATTCCTCTTAATATCAAGGTACTAATATTAATTATAATATCGAGGTACTTCACCATAAGCTTTTGATATAAATTGAGTGTTTATTACTGAAACTGCCATGCATCATACAGAGCAATTCAATCTTTCAATATTGAGACAAGAAGGGGAAACACAATTCCCAAAGTTAAATATATTAAGTAAGGTTCTCTTTTTGAATCAATATCACAGGATTCAGTACTGTTTTTATTGCGATGATTAATGATATTGTGACTTTTTTGATGGAATAAGGATGTCCCAAATAACCTGATGGCTTTGAATGTGTATATATAATCATGCGTTACATCAAAGAAATAATCATGGACTTGTTATTATCTTTCGAGGAAAAGGTATAATTTTTATGCTTAGATGTGTAATTAGTATATAATATAACAAATTGTGCGCTAATATATCTCGTGTACAGTGGGCAGGCCGAATTAAGAGATCTCATGGGGAGAATAAGTTTAATGAGGTGCGGTTCAAGACCCTCGACTATATCCAAAGCTACATGTAAAAAATCCATGCATGACTAGCTAGTTCTTTTGTTAAGTCTCTGAATGTTATTTGCAAGTACGGATATTATTTGCAAGTTTGATATATTATTGCAGTTTGCACTTGAATAGTTCAGATAAGAATTTGAAATGTTAATTAGTTGAGCGATTTACACTTGAAATGACCTTGAAATGGCATATAGATAGCTAGAGAGAATATAGTTGGCATGGATATATTTTGGTCATATTTAGGTGATTAATTAATGTTACTGGATTGATTTGATCTTGATGAGATTTGCTAAATTTATTGTTAAGAAACAAACACTGATGTTGTCAGAGAATGCTCAAGAACAGAGTTTACACTGTTGACATCATCAAAGTTTAAGGAAGCTGTCGGTCAGAGTTTACTCTATCAGAGAATACTCAATCAGAGTTTACTCTAACAGAGAATGCTCAAATCAGAGAATAAACAACCGACAGAGTTTATCAATCAGAGTTTGTCAAGAAGCAATCAAATTAGAGTATGATTATGATAGTGAAAAAGGAATACAAATACAAGTCTATTTCCTTATTAAAAGCTATTTCTTTTCAAAACCTGTTTTGTAATTGAATTGTTACTGTGTCTATATAAACACAGACATAGGTTAACATTATTGTATCTTTCAAGTCTTATTTTTCATAACCTATAAGCTCTTGAGAACAAAGAATTTCTTGAGAGAATTTTGTATTCCATTAATTATCATTAATGCAAAACAGTGATTCTTTTTACATACTTGTGTTCATATTCTATTATTAGGTATTATTACATTCAACCCCCCTTCTGTAATAGATTATCTTTCTGGGCAAATAATTGGTATCAGAGCAGATAGTTAAATTCAACTCAAAGATCATATAATCATGTTTGGAAACAAGTATGAAAGCATCAGGATTCCAATATTGAGGAAGGCTGAATACCCTACATGGAGGGTGGAGATGATTATGTTCTTGGAAGCAACTGATCCTGATTATTTAGATAGAATCCATACATGCCAGTATCTACCAACCAAACTGGTGCCATCTACAATTGTGAAAGGAAGACAAATCCTTGAATATTACACTCTAACAAGAAAGAATGGACTAATGAAGAAAAACTTGAAGTCCTCAAGGATGCAAAGGTAAGGAATATTCTGCACAATAGTCTTGACTATGTTATGTCTAACAGGGTAATTTCACAGAATATTCCCTCACAGAATGAGTCCCTCACAAATATCTATGATAGATTTCTAACTCTGTTAAATAACTTGGCTTTGGTGTATAAAGTGTATGACAATGAAGATTCTAACACCAAGTTTCTTAGAGTTCTTCCTGAAGAATAGGATCTTCAAACATCTTTGATAAGAGACAGGGCTGATTTAGATGAGATATTTTTAGATGAAGTCTATGGAAAATTAAAAACTCATGACTTCGAATTACAGCAAAGAAGAAACATAAAAAGTAGTAAGGAAAAATCTGTTACCTTGAATGTTGAGGCCAAGATTGAAGAACCTGTTGCAAAAGTCTTTAAGGCATCAACAAGAAAAGGAAAAGCTGTAGTGGTCCAAGAAAATAGTGAATCAGAGTTTGAGGCAAACTTTGATGTAAACTCTGATGATTCTTCAGATTCTAACATAATGGAGATGGTTGCTATGATTGTTAAAGGCTTCAAAAAGATGAAATATAGGAAGTATAGAAAGTAATGGAACTTCCAAATGAAGCAAGGAGAATCAGACAGAAAAGACAGATTCAGAAAAAGGGAAGACAGAGATGGAAAGTCAAAAACTCTTGATAAATCAAAAGTCAAGTGTTACAAGTGTAATAAGATGGGACATTTTGCTATTGAGTGCAGAAGCAAAGAATCTGGAAAAGCACTCATCACATCAAAGAAAGATTGGATAGATTCCTCAAATTCTGAAAAGGAAACAAACTATGCTCTCATGGTAAATACTGATGCTCTCATCCTAAACTCTGACAAGGTACCAAACTCTGTCTTTAATTTTGACACTGAAAATATCTAAGAATTAAATTCTTTCCTTAGATCATTACATGTTAGTTTTAAATCACAGTCTCTTGAAAATGAAAGATTGAAATCTGAGATACAAACTCTGACTGCTAGGAATAACTCTCTTGAATCTGAAAATTCTAAAATGCTTAGCATTAAGAAAGACTGTGAAAATGCCATACACATGCAAAATCAATTAGAAATTCAAGTTGAATATCTGAAATCTGAGATAGCTAAGGAAAAAGAGACTTTCAGAGTTTAGACAAACTCTAGCAAGAAAGTCTAACAAATGCTTTCGAACAAAAATTGGATGTTTGCCTTAGGTTATGAATCTAATAAAGAAACACACACTAAAGCACACATAAAAGGAATATTGAGTTAACCTTGAAATTTGTTAGAGCAAGTAATGACAAGAAAACTACATCTGCTGAGTGTTCTAGAAACAAAGGTAAAAAGATTAGTGTGTCAGAAAATAAACCTGTCAATATAGGATTACTTTCACAGAAGCAACTTAAGGAAAAGTTGAAGACAGACACTAATAAAGACAAATCTAAAAAGGTGAAAAGAAATAGAAATGGTAAAGTATGAATTACTAAGGAGAATAGCAATAAGTACATTCCTGATGCTCCTAGAAAAACCTGCTTTAATTATGATAATTCAAATCACCTTGCCATTGACTGCAAACAAAACAAAAAGAAGGAACCTGAGAGACCTAATCCATAGGCTAGAAAACAAACTAGATATAGACTATAAAATCCCTGTTTTCATTATGGTAGTTTGTGGCATTCTATTTATACATGCAAAGAATATCATAGTTTGTATTACAATTATTATGAACCATTGCCTCAACTGAATGTATCTCCAAAACATGTTGTCAAACAAATTTATGTGATAAAATTTGATAAAAGAGAAGTAAACTCTGACAGTATAAACTCTGAAAATGCAAACTATGATCATGTAAACTCTGTTAACATAAACTCTGATAAAAATACTTCTACTGCAAGAGTTAACAAGTTTAAAAAGAAAGGAGCCAAACTAGTTTGAGTCCCCAAACCTACTAATTAATTTGCATTAACTGATTGCAGGGAAACAGGAAAAATATCCTAGTGATTGATAGTGGATGTTCTACACATATGACTGGAAATAAATCCCTGCTTTCAGAGTTTGAGGAGAAGGCTGGCCCAACAGTATCTTATGGAGATGGCATCATAAGAAGAACAATGGGATATGACAATATTGTTATTGGAAATGTCATCATTGAACATGTAACTCTGGTTGAAGGACTCGAGCATAATTTGCTAAGTGTGAGTCAAATGACAGACATAGGTTATTTTGTGGAATTTCATAGAACTCATTGTGAAGTGAAAAGCAAGAAGGATGGAAAATTAGTTCTTATTAGTCATAAACATAACAACCTTTTTGAAGCTAGCTTGGATGTAAACTCTCATGGTCCTTTAACTTGATACTTGGAAAGGCATCATCCTTGGAAAGCCGGAATTGGCACAAAAAGTTGTGTCATTTGAACTTTAGAAACATTAATGAGTTGGTGAAAAAGGATCTAGTTAGAGGTCTTACAAAAGTTCAATTTCATCCTGATGGACTCTGCGATTCATGTCAAAAGGCCAAACAAAAGAAGACATCTTTCAAGAGCAAAACTGAATATTCTATTGATCAACCCTTTCACCTATTGCATCTTGATTTATTTGGTCTTGTCAATATTATGTCCATTGGAAATAAGAAATATACTCTGGTGATAGTTGATGATTATACTAGATTTACCTGGGTGTACTTTTTGCATAAAAAGGATGAAACTGCAGAAATAATTTTTGATCATATCGAAATGATTGAAAATGGATCAATACACAAGGTAAAGAATTTAAGAAGTGACAATGAAACATAGTTTAAGAAATCTGTAATGGAGGAATTCTGCTCAACAAAAGGTATTATTCAACAATTCTCAGCACCTAGCACACCTCAACAAAATGGTGTAGTTGAAAGAAAGAACATGACTCTAATTGAAGCTGCCAGAACAATGCTAGAAGGAGCAAAGCTACCGACTTATTTTTGGGCAGAAGCTTTGAATACTTCATGCATTACTCAGAATTGCACCTTGATAAACAAACATGGAATAAATCCATATGAAACTTTGAAGGGAAGAAAGCCAAATGTCAAATACTTTCACATCTTTGGAAGCAAGTGTTTTATTCTCAAAACACATCCTAAACAATTGAAGAAGTTTGAACTTAAAGCAGATAAAGGAATTTTTGTTGGTTATGCAACAACTTCTAAAACCTCTTCAAAGGCATTTAAAGTGTTTAATCTAAGGACAATCATGGAATCAATTAATGTCTCTTTTGATGAAGGAAAAATAGCTGGATTACATGATGAAGATGCTCAGGAAACTCTGAGATTTGAGAATGAATTATAGAACATAAACGCTGTTGAATGAAACTCTGATGAGTTAAACACTGCTGAAACAATTTTTGGTGAGTTAAACTCTGATCACTGAAACTCTAATTCATAAATGATTTAAATAGAAATTGAAGATTCTGCACATGTTGAGGGGGAGCAACATCAATAAAATACTGATATTGGAGAACAAACCATTGTTGTTGAAATATCAGAGTCTGACCAAACTCTGACAAACACAAACTCCAAAACCCTAAACTATGATCAATCAAACTCTAAGACCGCAAACTCTGAGATCTTAATCTCTGATCATTCAAACTCTGAGTACAGAAACTCTGAGACATCAAACACTAATGGAAACACATCTTCAAGGGGAGGATCAACATTTATAGAAGAATCATTCTATGAAGGCACAAATCATGGGGGAACATCTAGTTCAAGAAATTTTTCACATCCAAGAAAATGGACAAAAGATCACACACCTGATTTAATTATTGGTGATTTAGAAAGCGGAGTACAGACAAGAAAAGCTACTCAGAATGAATGTCTATTTCATAGTTTTATTTCTCAAACAGAAGCAAAGAAGGTTGAAGATGCTTTGAAGGATGCATATTGGGTTACTGCAATGCATGAAGAATTAAATGAGTTTGAAAGAAATGAAGTTTGGACCCTAGTTCCAAGGCCAAAGAATAGATCAATTATTTGTACAAAATGGGTGTTTAGAAATAAGACAGACTCTGAGGTAATTATTACAAGGAACAACGCTAGACTAGTTGCCAAAGTTTACTCTCAACATGAAGGTATTGATTATGATGAAACCTTTGCACCAGTAGCTAGACTTGAAGCAATCAGAATTTTTCTTGCTTATGCTACACACAAGAAATTCAAGGTCAACCAGATGGATGTTAAAAGTGTATTTTTAAATGGAGAACTTAAAGAAGAAGTTTATATTAAACAACCACCTGGCTTTGTCAATCCAAAATTTCCAAATCATGTCAGGCTGGATAAAGCTTTATATGGACTCAAGCAAGCACCAAGAGCCCGGTATGAAACTCTGACTCAATTTTTACTTGAAAGTGGTTTTACAAGAGGTACAACTGATAAAACCTTGTTTTATAGAACTCAAGGTAAAGATTTATTATTGGTACAAATATATGTTTATGATATTATATTTGGTTCCACTAATGAGAAACTCTGTAAAAGATTTTCAAAACTTATGCATTCTAGGTATCAAATGAGCATGATGGGAGAGTTGAGTTATTTTCTAGGGTTACAAGTAAAACAGACTGAGGAAGGAATTTTTATTAATCAGTCTAAATACACAAAGAATCTACTCAATAAATTTCAAATGCAAGACTCTGCATCTGCTACAACTCCAATGGCTACTGCAACAAAACTTGATCAAGACACTGGAGAACCTGTTGATATTACAGCTTACAGAGGCATGATTGGATCTCTACTCTGTTTGACTGCAAGTAGACTAGACATCATATTTGCAACCTGTCTATGTACTAGATTTTAAGTAAATCCTGTTAGATTTCAAGCAAATCCAAGGGAACCACATTTTATTGATGTCAAGAGAATTTTATGATATCTTAAAGGCACCATTAATCTTGGCTTATGGTATCCTAGAGAATCTGATTTTAAATTAATAGTCTATTCAGATGCTAACTTTGCAGGATGCAAAATTGATAGGAAAAGCACAAGTGGCAATTATCAATTCTTAGGAGGAAAAATTGTCTCATGGTTCAGTAAGAAACAGAAATCAATCTCAACATCTATAGCAGAGGCTGAATATAATGCTGTAGGAAGCTGTTGTGCACAAATTTTATGGATGAAAAATCAACTGTTAGATTATGGTTTGAACTTTTCTAAAATTCCTATTTATGGTGATAATCAAAGTGCTATTGCAATGACAAGAAATCCAGTTCAACATTCTCTGACAAATCACATCAGTATCAGATATCACTTCATAAGGGAACATGTCATGGAAGGAACAATTGAAATGCATTTTGTTCCCTCAGATCAACAGTTAGCAGACATGTTCACCAAGCCACTGTGTGAAGCAACTTTTACAAGATTGGTTTCTGAATTAGGAATGGTGACAAGTAGATCAACTTCAGATGGCAAATAGCAGACAATCAGAGTGTATGACAAACTCTGTCAGAGTATGTGGTAAACTCTGTCAGAGTATGTGGTAAACTCTGATAGAAATAGGAGTAAACTCTGATCATTGGAACATCTAATCTCTGATCTCAAGTTATCAGTATTTATGGTAAACTCTGTCAGAGCATATGGTAAACTCTGACAGATAATTTAAACTCTGATTACATGTTAAACTTTGTTTACTTTAAACTCTGATTAGATGATAAACTCTGTTTATACTAAACTCTATTACATGATTAAACTTTGAGCTATTCTCTGATTGGACTAATCATAGGGCGCGTGTTTGTCACAGAAAAACGTTTCAGTTTTATACACAGATACACACACACACTAGCTGTATTTTTAGAATTGCACTACTCATTACTCTTCCAATAATTTTATGCCACGTGTCCCACTACAAAGTATATGTAAATGAGAAAGAATGGTTTAATTCTTCTTTTCACTTTGAATTATTCATCTACATCTAATATTTCTCTCTTTATCTCTCGTTTCATATAAACCCTAAAAAAATTTTAGCCTGCAAATCTCTGTTTTTCAATAGCATCCAAAGGTCATACATTCCAAAACTACTCTTTTGCTGCTACAAACTATTTATCTCTCTTGAATAAAACTGAAGCTCCTCAGGATTTTCATGTTGTTCAAGATTTTCTGCAGAACAACAATATTGGGTATGCACTACAGGAACCCACAAACTTCTCTGCTCAATCTCTCATCAAAATCTAGTCTTCTACAAAGTTTAATAATGCTGGTGATGATAAATAGTCCATCATCACATTTCAATGCAACGGAAAATTCTTCATCACTCCTGAAGTAGTGAGACAAGCCCTTCATCTTTCAGAAGTGGCTGTATACGATGATTTGGTTGATGATGATCAAATCAAGGATTTTTTCAGAGAAATAGGCTATGGAGGCAGCCTATCCAAGTTGGGAAGTTTGACAAGGCCGAATCTAAGAAGAGAATGGAGCTTCTTCTTTGATTGCATCACTAGGGCCTTCACTGTCAAATGCACCAATTTTGATGCAATTCCGCAGTAGTCTCAACAGATTCGGTATTTTCTGACCCATAATTTAAATTTAAATTTTCCTTGTTTGATAATTAGGCAATTAGCTAGTAAAATAATTGATGATGCTCATACTATATATTTTGCTAGATTTTTACAATTGATTTTTAGCCATTTATTGCCTAATGTAAATTTTGAGAATGATCAGAGTTTAGCTAGTTTTAGCATGAACGAGAAAATTTTTGTTGACTTAGCTAGAAAGGATGCAAAGAAAGGTAATCTTTCTCCTCTCTTTTACCCCACATGGGTCAGGCTTCTCTTAAATCAGAGAATGCCTACCATGTATGGAAGAGATTTCTTATCTATGGCTATGGATTAGAGTTTAGCACCCTCTAATTCTAACCCAAGACACCCACCAAACAATGATAACCAAACACTTTTGCCAATCTCTACAGTCTCCGAAAAGACTATAGTTGTAAAACAAATCTCTCAACAAGGCACAAACAAAAGGAAGGGCAAATCAGTGAAAGAATCTTCTCCTAAGAAAAGGAAATTGATTGATAAAAATACAGATTATGATGAAGGGTTGGTTTTTCCTGAGAGGAAGATTGTTAAGAAGGCTTCTGAGATTCCTCCTGCACCTTTTATGAAGCCATCATAGTAAATCCAATGCCTGACATAAAAAAGAAGAGGAGAAGATTGGTCAAGGCTGTAATCTCTGATGCTACAAACACTAAAGAGTTAAACTCTGATGTAGCACTAAACTCTGATGTCCTAATCTCTGATCAGCCAAAACCTCAAGATCTAATCTCTGATGCAATGCTAATCTCTAATGCTGCAAACACTGAAGAACTAAACTTTGATGCAGTAATAAACTCTGACAAATTGCTAAACTCTGATGAAGCATGGCGTTGCTAGAAGGCAAATATTCCTTGGAAGGAACTTGAATTACCAGTTCCAATTGAGAACATGATTCTTCGGTATGTCAAATCAAAAATTGATTGGTGGACAAATGTTGCCCATTATAACCGTGAACGTATTAGACGGGGGTCTATTATTGACAAGACGGTCTGCAGGAAAAATTTGGGGAGGTTGACTCATCTTTGTCTCAAGGCTGAACATGAGCGACGACACAATTATTTAAAAGATGGGCCATATATCACTCCAGAGGAAGTTGTTCATGTGACAATCTCTGATTCTCCTATACATTCCCCTAAACAAATTATCAAGGAGATATCATATTAAAAGGGTGAGGGAGATGGCTAAAGAAGTTAGAAAGGAAATGGAGGCAAAGAAATCTCATTCATCTACAGTCTCTCCAAGTACAAAACAATTCACAAGAAAGAAGAAAATTATTGTATCTTTTGGCCAGGACACACAAGAACATGCTTCTCAAAGTGAGGTAGCAGTCATTGCAGGATCAGGCACACAAGAACATGTTGATCAAAGTTCAACAGCAGCCAATAAAAAAGAAACAGATAAAGCTAGCAGAATCAGGGGTACAACCCTCAAGAACCTTCATCTCAAAGGTTTGAAGAAGTTGTTAAGGCCCCTGCCACACAAGAACCATCCAATCAAAGTTTGGATGCAGGCACAACTACCATAAATGAAGATTCTGTTATTGCTGATGCTAGTGAGACAAACTCTGAGACAACTCCAATGGGAATCTCTGGTGCAATCATGGAGCAACCACTTTCTGCACAGACAATGGAGACTCCTTCTACATCAACGAATACTCAAGGTATAAACTCTAACTTTTCTTCAGAATTTGCATTCTCTGATAGTTTAAGTTCAGATATTACCTTTCCTGTTTTAACTGCTGGAATGATCATGAATAGTCCTGAAAAGGATACCCCTATTCATGTGACTACAGACCTCCTTTCTCAACCACCTCTTATTTTTGTAGGACACTGTGATTTGAGCTTTTTTTGTGAGAATGAGGTAAAATGTGTGGGAAAACAGAATTAATAATGAGAGACAGATAATGACTCTGGCAAAATGAGAGGTAGAATTGAGAAAGAAGTTAGTTACTTCTAGTGAGAAAAATCTAACTATTAAAAGTTATGATATGTGTGATGTGAGAAGTAATGAGATTACTTTAAAAAATCAGAGTGATTTAGGATCTTCTATTACTTTTGCAAGTACTCAGAGTTTATCTGTCATTGCAAACTCTGATGCTTTGTCAAACTCTGACCAAGTCACAACTGGGGAGGACACAGACTCTGATGAGCCAATTTTTACTGATGAAGAAGTCACAGACCTGTCAAACCCCTACACACAAAGATACAACTCAAAAAGGTGGCCTATCAATTCACATGATACTCATGAAAGATTAAGGATGGATTATCCTGATTACATTGTGGTAGAAACCCTCAAATGAGAAATAAAAGCTGATCTAGATGCAAGAAAGTATCAAGAAGGATTTCAGTTCCAAAGTAGGGCCATCTAATGAAGATCTTCTCACCTCTCACAGACAAAAAGTCTGGGATATGTCATGGAAATTTGCAAGTGAAGAAATCTCCTGGCCACATGTTCATGAATTGATCAATAAAGCTGATAAGGACATAAACTCTGAGGAGATGAAATCAATTATGAAGGCTACTACTGTGTTGTCCAAGGGACTTCACAATGAAGTTTGTGATCTTAAAGAATCTATGCACAAAACCTATGCATCTATTCAAACTGTTGTTACAACATCTGAACATGCTCTAGAATTAAAACTCAAGAATGTTTCAGCAAAATAGGATGCATTGGAAGCCAAAGTTGATAATCTTTCCACTTATGTCAATTCTATGCAGAGTATGCTACACACAATTATTGAAATTATTACAGTTCGAAAGGGTAATGATGTAAGAAAGGGGGATAACGTTACAGACAAATGGAAGGAGGATGCTGCACAAAAATCTGACAAACCTGATGATGAAGATCAAGGAAGTCATAAGGATGGGAAACAAACTCTAAAGCAGCAAACTCTGATTGGTCAAACTCTGACAACCTCTCAAACTCTGATGACAACAAACTCTGATAAGAAGATAAACTCTGATAAGAAACAAACTTTGATGGAAGCTGACATGGAATTAGCAAAGAGGCTTGAAGAAGAAGAAAAGCCTGAAAAGATAGAAGAGCAAAATTTAAAGGATGTAGAACTGACAAGAAAGTTGTTTGAAGAAGAAAATCCAGGATTGGATCCAGTTGTTGTAGAAGAGGAATTAAAGAAAACTGGTACTGACAATACTCAAGTCCAGAAAAAGAGAAAATATGTGAAGAAAACTCCAATTCAAAGAAAGGCATCTACTCAACAAAAGAAAACTGAATCTAACCCTGTCCAAACCAAACCTATTGAAACTCCTAAGCCAACTACTCAATCAAAATCTACTTCAAAAATCCAAACAAGGTGAACATCAAGAATTCAGCAAAAAGCTCCAGCTAAATCAAAAACTCCTCTCACTATGTCAGAACTACATTTCTCCCAGGTGAGCTTTGATGATGAAGAAGAAGAGTAACAACAATCTTTGACAAGAAAGAATAGTTCTGATCTTCTGTGGACCAAAACTCAAACTCTGACTCTCAATGCTAGACTTGGTAAAAACAAGGGTGGTATTGGTTATTCACATGCCAAAGTCTACAGGGGTGAAGCCAACATTTTCAGAGATCCCTTCTCATTAAAAGACAAACATGATGAAGAATTATTTCAAGAACATATTGACAAACTAATATCTGTCAACATAGTGAAGGACATTTTTGATGGTGCACAAGCAAAGAAGAAGCTTCTATACTTCTTGGAGAACGGAAGGGTTTTAAAAATTGTTGAAGAAGATCTAATCCACAAGGCATCAAAAGAACTTGAACATGTTCTGTATCTTCTCAATAATGAAAATGAAGTCACTTCCAGATGGGCAAAGATCCTTGAAGGCATTATAAATGAGAAAAAGAAAAATGAAAGATTATTGATGATAAACACTGAAGAATATAAGCCAAGCTATCTATTGGAAGATAACTCTGAGAAAGCCATGACAAAAGGAGATGCAAGGGTCAAGATGGTGTTAGGCATTCCTACACTAATTTTAAATCCAGATGGTTAGAAGGCATGTTGCATTCCCTTAGATGAAAGAATGGAGAGATCATCAATTTATGCTCTGAGGGCTATTATATTTCAAATCGATGATTCTTCTGAGCAGATGAAAGAATTGAAGGAGAAACTTATTGAATTAATGAAGAATGCTGAAAAGAAGCTGTTGGATAATTTTCTCAAGGAAGACTTTTCTTGTAGAAAAATTTGATTAAAGAATGAAGATTCAAACTCTGATGCATTTGTCCATATTTCTGACATTATAAGTAAAATTTATGTTTTACTTCATAAAGCATTTGGGGGAGATTGTTAAGAAACAAACATTGATGCTGTCAGAGAATGCTCAAGAACAGAGTTTACACTGCTGACCTCATCAGAGTTTTAGGAAGCTGTCGGTTAGAGTTTACTCTATCAGAGACTACTCAATCAGAGTTTACTCTAATAAAGAATGCACAAATCAGAGAATAAACAACCGACAGAGTTTATCAATCAGAGTTTGTCAAGAAGCAATCAAATTAGAGTATGATTAGGATAGTGAAGAAGGAATCCAAATATAAGTTTATTTCCTTATTAAAAGCTATTTCTTTTCATAATCTGTTTTGTAATTGAATTGTAATTGTGTCTATATAAACACAGACATAGGTTAATAGTATTGTATCTTTCAAGTCTTAGTTTTCAGAACCTAGCAGCTCTTGAGAACAAAGAATTTCTTGAGAGAGTTTTGTATTCAACTCATTACCATTAATACAAACAGTGATTTTTTTACATACTTGTGTTCATATTCGATTATTAGGTAGTATTACATTCAATCCCCCTTCTATAATAGATTATCTTTCTGGGCAAACATTTATTATTTTGGATTTGACTGATCTTGAATAAGATTGTATTGTATTGTTTTGGTATTTGGTTTTGGTTTATCTATGAATATGCTGTGGGAGGGGGCGGGGTAATTTAAACAAATGAAACTAACATCACATTGAAGCCGATTTCTATTAAAGGAAATAATAACATATTATAACTAACAATTAATGTCCAAAAGGACTAAAGACATCGGTTGATCACTAGAAACTAAGGTTCAAAAATATATTACACATCAATAAATAAGAAGAAAATGGATGCATTTATTAAAACATACATCAGTTTATTAACTAAACCAGATGTCCAAATAAGATTTTAAAATATATTACACATCAATAAATAAGAAAAAAATGGATGTATTTATTAAAACATACATCGGTTTATTAACTAATCCAGATGCCCAAATAAGATTTTAACATTGGTTATATTAAAATAGTGATGTCTAAAGTGACATACACATGATTTATCATGCTAAAATTGATGTCTAAGAGAGATTTTAACAATGGTTTATTAGTTGACGGATGTTAAATATGACTACTTACATCATACAAAATAAAAAAATTGATATTTAACATTAGTTTATCAAATGACGATGTTAAATATGATCCCTTACAATATACTCACTTAAATCACTTATGTCTAATACACCATTTCACATCATTTCATTCTAGAATCATTGTTAAACACATACATAGACATCGTTTTCTAATAAAAATTCATTGTTTATGTTTTTTTCCTTCATCAATGTTTAAGATGATATAAATCTGGATCTTGAAATGATAATCATACTATTTAATTTTTAAATTTGAAACAAAGACATCAGAATACTACTCAAAATGTTATCTAGAATGTTTATAAACATCAGTTAAAAACCGATATATAATATTTTGAAACTTTCTTTAAAACTCAAATACATTGCTCAAATTTTAATTAAATATATCGGTTTTTAACGGTTATTTAAACCAATTCTTATAGTAGTGTAATTAGTAGAGTTCATATACATATAAAATACATTCTATTTATTATTGGAAAACAAATAAATGATATAATATGATAACTCATCTTTTGGAAATTTTTATGTATATATTTCACAGTATCTGCACATCGGAGACCATTTTACCTCAGCAAAATAGAAAAAAATAACAAGATTAGCAACAAAGAAAGTTCTTAAAATGACATTCTTAAAACGCACGTTAAAATACTTATCAAAGCATACTATTCAAAATGTATATATCAACAAATAATTGCAAGAATTTTGGAAAATTAGTTACCATCTCTTTCAAGGTCATAGACCACTTCACTAAAAAACATAAAACTCACTCTCACGTGGCACCATGAAGTTAAAATATTTTATAATATAAATATAAGAGTATTAATGTAAATCATAAGAAAGAAATTTATATTTTCAAAAATATCACCCATAATTTATACTAAATATTGATATAATCTCAGGTTATACCCTGAGGTTATCCTATGGACTAGTTTTCTCTTTTATTTAATATTCTCTACATCTTAAAATATTTATTATTTTAATTTTATATACATTTTTAAATTAATAAAAATATATTTTTACAAATTAGTTTTTTAAAATTTATAAATAAATCTATTTCAATATAAATTTCTATTTAGTAAATAGTTCAAAACTTACTTTTAAATTACTCATTTATATATATATATATATATATATATATATTAAAATGAATGTAAAGAGTTAAAGTTACAACAGTTCTAGAAAGAATGGGGTACATGAATATCACAATTGTAATGCGTTTTGAAGACATCAACTCTTTAGTGATTAGTGATATTATAAGAACATCTGGGAGTGGTGACTGCAACTCTCCAAGGTTTCGGTTAAAAAGTTGGGTAGCATCCCATTTTAAATAACTTATTTTTAGTTCTTTATATTGAATTAATGAGTTCTGATCCAAAGCAACCATTTTTCGTTTGCTAGATAAAGCATATCCTCGTTTGCTAGATAAAGCATATCCAGCAAATGCAAATGGTTGTCTAAGCCATTTGATGAGTATATGGACGACCAAGATTTTTAAAAAAATAGGGACGGGCCATGGTTATTTTTTAAAGTTAATATAAAATATATATTATTATATTGTAATATATAATTTTATTATAATATAATAAAATATTAGACAATGATATACTTATATAAAAAAATATTATAGTTTTGTAAATTTAATATAATAACATACTAAAATGAGATGAGAAAAAATATAAAATAATATAAGTTATTTATATTTTAGTTTATTTGAAATATATATAATATTATAAGTTTAAAAGTTATTAAAAATAATTTAATATAAATATTATATATCTAAATTTACACATGAATTTGAGATTTAAGTTCACACATAAAATTAGGTTTACACGTGGTGAAGAAAGGATAAGGTGAGTTGCGGCATAGTTAATAATAGCGGTACTTTCCTATTTTTTTTAAAAATCTTGGTCGTCTGTATCCTCATCCAATGACGAGACAACGAGATAAGCCTTATCTACTAAATGATTTTTGTGGATTAGGACACTTAATTAACACTATAATTATTATAAAAGATATAAAAGTGAACATATCAAAATAAGTTCAAAAAAAAAGTGAACATATCATCAAATTAGGTAAAATTTTAAAATAGTAGCTTAAATTTCGTGCGATGCACGAAACAATTTTTAAATATTTTAAATATATTTATTATATTTAATATATTATAATTCTTTTTTTATATTAATATATTTATTTCTTATAATATTAAATATAAAACTTTTATTTTATTGTTAACCATATTTATTAAATACTTGCATGATTGTTCTAATATATATTACATATCTATAAAAAAAATATTAAAATACTAATATAATAAATTATTTTTTTGTTTTATATTTTTATTTATATTTTATAAAATTAATGTTTATATAATATTTTTTATCATGTCTAAATATGTTATATATTTTTAATCATCATAATTGTTTACTTATAATTTACTTTAAAATATGTAAATATTTATAAAAATATTATAATATTACTATTAAATATTTTATTATTTTCATTTATATTGAATAAATAAAATTATTTAAATTAAAAAATTTATTTGATGTAGGCTTTAATTTTACATCGTGTATATGGCTTAGTTTTACATGATTATTCATTTTTTATGTGATTACCACAATGACCACAACCACTAAAATAACTCTTTTAATCTAATTATATATAGGTATATAATAGTTGATCATTTTACATAATATTATTAGAATATATTTTTATATTAATTCAATAAATTTTATATAATCAATTTATAAAACTCTTAGAAAATTTTCTAAACCAATATTTATTATTGATCAATTTATTGAACCAACATAATTTATACTTGTTATATTTACATAATAATATATTTAATTAATACCTTTAAATTGTTTTTCAATTTCTACTATATTATATTTTTTGGAGAAAATGACCAAACTACCTACAATTTTAAAACTATTAGCCCATAAAAGATTAAATTGGAAACATGGTCATACTGACGATATACGCTTATCATATATGCGTATAGCGGGATGAGTAATATTAGGAATACAAAATTAGATACAAAAAATTGGTCTCAAATAATGTGTTATAGATAATATGTTAATTTGAAATGTTTTAATTGGTGAGATTTGTGTGAATACATTAGGGTCTATTATATTAAATAGAATTACAATCAATCACAATCTGTCATTTGACATTTGATAAATATTATTGTACCCCTAGCATTACTTTTAGGACCTCACCAAAACTCTGGAGTGATTGTGAGGTGCTACTTTATTCCCTTAAGGGAACAGTCAGCGCCAACGTTTCGAATATGCAAGATGCTGGATATTCCCAACAATCCCCCCCCCCCTAGCATATTGCCAATATTCAAGCAAATGCCTTACGTTGAGACTCGAACACGTGACCTGCTCTGATACCACTTTTTAGGACCTCAGCGCTTACCATTGCACCAAAACTCCGGAGTGATAGTGAGGTGCTACTTTATTCCCTTAAGGGAACAGTCAGCGCCAACATTTCGAATAGGCAAGATGCTGGATATTCCCAACAATTACTCATATCGTATAGCTAGTGAATCGTGAAATCCTACTAATATATTTTCTCCATCTCACAATATGTGTATTCTTTGATTTTTGTGTGGTCAAATTGACCCAAATTTGATCGTAAATTAGAAATTATTCTTTTACATTTTTCAAAAACTAAAAAATGCATTTTAAAATTTATTAGATATTTTTTGAGGAGAAATTGACCTTAATAATATAATTTCACTACAGACCTACCCAAAATATCATTATTCAATAACAGTGTCCAAAATATCATCTTACACCCGCATCTCCAAAATGCGTATGTTATATATATAATCTACAACACCAATTCGCATCTTACTTCTTACTTCTCAGAACTTATCTTTTTTATATATCTATATTTTATATGCACATATATGTTTATATAATCTTTCTATCTTTTTTTCTTTCCTTCTTTGCCATTATAATACTCTTATACAAATAATTCCCCAACGCCAAAACCCTAGACACATTTGCAGAAATATATATTACAATTTTCCTCATCTTTATTGGTATTGTTATGTTTCTTTTTTCCTTTTGTGAAAGGCATATGACTAGGCCAATTTATAATAATTAGATGTCAACTCAACTCTAGCTAATAAAGAGAAGGAAATAATAAGCACTAAACAGGAATCAAGACGAAGACAGTCAACTAATCACAAAGGATCTGAGTATCGGAAGAATTTTTATGGGATTGCTGCTCAACACTGGAAGAAGTTCATTTATATGTTCAAGCGTCAGTGAAAACAATAAAGTGGTAGTGGTTCTATAATAAACAGAACATATAGAAGATTTCAAGTGGTTACTTCAAGTAGATTCCAGAAGAAGAATGCAAACAGTGAAGAAGAAATTATGACAGAAGGCCTCTAGATAAATGTTATTTAAATGGAGAATATTTATTTAGTATGACACATATGAACCAGACAGTACATTTGTGTGTCAACTAAAATAATATTTATTTCTTCATTTAATTCAAGAGGTTTCAAGAAAAGAAGACAAAGAAAAGACGGGAAGATCTCAAGACCGACAGCACGGCTAATGCAAGTAAAGATAGTATTTTAATTCTACTATCAAATGTTAATTAATTATTTAATTTATCTAATTAAATTAATTCAAGTTGAATTTAATTTAATTTATAAATTAACTAATTAAATTAAGTAGAATTAATTTACTATAAAAGAAATGGTTTAATATGACTTATATATATATATATATATATATATATATATATATATATATATATATATATATATATATATATATATATATATATATATATATATATATATATATATATATATATATATATATAACTGTTAGTATGACTTATCAATAAGTCATACCGAGTTTCATATAAATATATATATACATATGACTTATTGATAAGTCATACTAACAGTTTATATATATATATATATATATATATATATATAAGTCATACCGAAGACAGTCAAATATGTCATACCGAGAAGAATGAAGAAAAGGTCATACAGGAATATGTCATACCGAGTTTTCTTTTAGAAAAGGTCATGCTGAGTTGATTTTGTTTAATTAAAATAAGTCATACCGATTTATTTAATTAAATAAAATTCGGATATGACTTTCAAAAGGTCATACCGAACTTTTGATAAGTCATACCGAGTTTTAATAAGTCATACCGATCGAAAATATGTCATGCCCAGTCTTTTATAAGTCATACAAGTGTTAAAATAAGTCATACAGACTTATTTTCTTGAAATTAAGTCATACTGAAAAAGGTCATAGCAGCCTTTTTCAAATCTCTATAAATATGAGATGCTTGCTTCATTTGTTAGTGTTCAGTTGTTAAGAAGTTAAGAAATCAGATCAAATTCAGTAATTTATCTGCATTGTATAATTCACAGATTTCTGTGCTGAGTTTGGAATATAATTGTAAGACACGAACAATTCATGTCAAATTTGTTCTAGAACTTTTATCAATTATATTACAGTTTTCTTAATATTAATTTTGTAATACTAATCAAGTTAAAATTATATCTTTCACTTGAACAGTATTTCATTCTAATTAATATTTCGCAAGTAATTTAAATAATATTTTTAATCCAAATTATTTCGCGATTAATTTTCAGATATTGTATTCAACCCCCCTTCTACAATATCAGGGACCAACAATTGGTATCAGAGCTGGTTGATATAATAAATATCAGATCCAAACCAAAAATTCCGCAACTCATACAGATCTCAAAAATTATTTTTAATTCGAAATAATTTTTTATTTGAAATATTTTTTTTAAAAAAATTATTTTTGATCAAAAATTGTTTTAAGTCAAAAATTAAAATATTTTTTGAAACACTTAATTTTTAATCTTATTAAAGATGAGTACCCAGAAAGTGACTAGTATTAAAATTCCACAGTTCGACAGAGAACACTACAACTTGTGGAAACAGAAAATGCTACTTTTTATCGGGATTGCGAATCCCAAGTACGCATTAATAATGGCCAAAGGTGTTGAGCTCCCTATATCAGTTGTTCTCGAACATACAGTAGATGGGGTCGTAATTCCCCACAGACAGTTTCCGAAAAGTCCGGCAGACTATACAGATGAAGAAACAGAAGCTGTGTCCCTTGATAATAACCTGAAGCTCATATTAATTGAATCCCTAGACTACATCATGTACAACCAAGTAGTCAATTGCAAGAATGCAAAACAGATCTGGGAAACAATTGAAATTATCAATGAGGGAACCGAAGAAGTTAAGGAGAATAGACTAGAGATCCTGACCACCCAATATGAGCAGTTTAGATCCAACCCTGGTGAGGGTATCTCTGAGGTGTTTCAGAGACTAAACAAATTGATAAACGAGCTAAACATGAATGGAAAGTTTTATCAGAACCAAGAGGTGAACAGGAAGTTTTTGCTGACCTTACCAGAGCATTTGGAGCACAGGATTGCAGCCATCCGGGAATCTAGGGACATGAAAGAGGTAACCCTAGAAAGACTCTACGGAGTTTTAAAAACTTATGAGATGGAACAGATCCAAACCAGAGAGATGTACGGAAGAGGTAAAGTACTGAGTTCCTCCAAGGCATTAATGGTAGAAGCACCAGAGAAAGAAGAAGTGAAGGCTGTTGCACCTTCTAACAGTTCTACAGAGTATGTGGTTCTAGAACTTGGACATACTTCTGACAAACAAGAAGACGGTGATTTCTACTCGCTGGAAGAACTAGATCAGCTGGAAGATGAATCTCTAGCTATGGTTGCCAGGAAGTTTGGCAACATGAGATTCCGAAGAAACTCCTCATTCAGAAGTAAGCCTAATTTTGGAAGATTCCAAAAAGGAGGTTCTTTGACAGCAGTATCGAAAAGCGGCTACAAGACCGGCTTAGTTGATAGAAGCAAGTTTCGTTGCTTCAACTGTAATGAGCTAGGCCACTTTGCAACTGAGTGCAAGAAGCCTAAGCAAGGGAAGAAGAGAGAGTCTTACGAAGAGCTCAAGGAGAAGTATGATGCGCTCGTGAAAAAGCATCAAGGAAAGTCCTATCTAGCAGTAGGCAAAAGCTGGGATGATTCAGATAACGATGATGAGGAAGAGCTAGGAAATCTTGCTCTTATGACTTCATCCGAGGAATCACTGTCTCCCACCCGTGACAGAGGAATAGAGGTAAATCCTTCTTGTCCTAAGATGTTTGCTTTGCTAGGTAAAGAACTAGATGGTGAAAGAGATAAGGTTAAGAAACTCAGACTCAAAGTCAAAGAGTTAGTTGATGAGACTGAAGTTTTTAAACAGTTAAAAAGAAATCATGACAAGTTGACTGTTAAGTTGACTGAAGACTTAGCTGTTCAAGTCAGTAAAGTCAGTTGTCATGTTGTAACAGAAGCCAATCTCAGAAACCAGATAGAAGAAGAAAAGAAGAAGTGTCTTGCATATAAGAATTCCTCATATATTGTAAAGAACCTAGTTGACCAACAAGAAATAAGTCGTAAAGTTGGGATAGGCTTCGAGTACAATAAATCTGTAGGAAAGCCAAACAACATAACCCCCTTTAGAAAAAGTGCTGTAGAAAGGGGTATCCCACATGTTGTTAAAGACACACCAAAACCTCTCTCCATAACACCGATAGCTGAACCTATCCTTCAGAGCTCTGTACTGATTGCATATGAAATGCAGTTGGAAGATCTTGAGGAAGAGAAGAAGAGAGGAGAACAGGTTAAGGACATAAAATGAGTTAATGTCCAGAAAGAGAAGTGTGCACCAAAGACACCAGTGAAAGATGTGGGAACTTCTGATTCCCCCAGACCTGGTGTAGGTGCAAAAGACTTAAAGAATAAAATGAACAGACCCAACACATTTGTGAACAGTAGGAACAGTAACAATAAATTTCATTCAACTGAAAACTTCAAATCTGCTGATAAAATTGAAGTAGAATCTGTTAAGAACCCTACTGTATTGAATAACATGACTACTATTGATGCTTTCCATAAACCATGTGGAATAATGAATTGTATGTTATGTGCTTTTAATGCTATGACTGCTTACTTTAAACGCATGATAGCTAAGAAAGATAACATGACACCTAGACAGCATATCAATAGTAAATTTGCTAAATCCAAGACTGCGACTCCTTCACCTGAAAAGAAGGAATCATATATTCCTAAGTCTAAACAGAAAGTTGTTAAGACTGTTTTTAGGAAGGTAGGAACAGTCAAGGAAGAAAATGATGTTATTCGAAAAGGATCTGTTGTTAAAGCAGACAAAGGTCAATTCTTTAAGTATGCCGGGCCCAATCAATTTTGGGCTCCGAAGACGAATTAATCCGTTTAGTATGTGCAGGGAGTTAAACAAGCAAACCGAGTTATATGGATCCTGGACAGCGGATCGTCAAGGCATATGACCGGAGATAGAGCCCTGCTATCAGACGTGGTTGAGAGAGCTGGCCCAGTTGTCACCTTTGGAGATAACAGTAAAGGAATGACTACGGGATATGGCAAGTTAAATACAGGAAATGTTATCATTGAAAACGTCTCTTTAGTGGAAGGACTTAAGCACAATCTACTCAGTGTTAGTCAATTCTGTGATAGAGGTTACAAAGTAAACTTTATCAAGGAGAAATGCTTAATAGCTCATTCTAAAGAAGACAAACTAGCCTTGCGTGGAGTAAGGAAAGGTAACTTGTACGTAGCTGATTTCAACTCAGGAACTGAAGCTGAAGTAAACTGTTTCTACTCAAAGGCTTCATCAGAAGAAAGTTGGCTATGGCACAAGAAGCTCTCACACCTGAATTTCAAAACAATGAACTCTCTAGTCAAGAGGGATTTGGTAAGAGGACTGCCTCCGATGGAATTTACACAAGAAGGATTATGTGAGGCATGTCAGAAAGGGAAGTCAAAGAAAGTAACTCACAGAGGCACAGACACTACAAACATCACTGAACCACTTCAACTCCTACACATGGATTTATTTGGTCCAGTAAATATTCTGTATATGTCAAGGAAGAAATACGCCTTAGTGATTGTGGATGACTTCACAAAATATACATGGGTTTTATTCTTGAACTCTAAGGATGAAACTTCACATTTGGCGATTGATCATATAAAGCTGATTGAGTTAGATTCAAAGTTACCTGTTCGGGCAATCAGATCAGATAATGGAACAAAATTCAAAAATGAAGTTCTGAATAACTTCTGCTCAGACAAGGGAATAACAAGGCAATACTCAGCACCAAGAACTCCGCAACAAAATGGAGTTGTAGAAAGGAAAAATCGAACCCTGATTGAAGCTGCAAGGACTATGCTAAGTGAATCAAGGTTACCTATCTACTTCTGGGCTGAAGCAGTTAATACATCTTGTTATACTCAGAATCGAACTCTGATCAACAAAGATCATATGAAAACTCCCTATGAATTAATGGCTGGCAAGAAACCTACTCTCAAGTACTTTCATGTATTTGGAGCCAAATGCTTTGTGCTAAAAGATGGAGATGAACATCGTGGCAAATTTGAGTCCAAGGCACATGAAGCTATTTTTGTCGGTTACTCAAGAAGAGCATATAGGGTGTACATAATTGATCAGCACCAAGTAAAAGAAAGTGTCAATGTAACTTTTGATGACACTAAACTCCCAAGTATCCAAACTGAAGATTCTTCTGAGTCATTAAAATTTGACAATTATCCAGACTCACATTCTGATGACGAAGAAGAACCTGAGATTGCAATAGGAAATAATGATGACAATGATGGTAATGATCCAGGTAATAGTGGTGGAAACAATGGTAACACTGGAAATACTACTAATACCAGTGGTGGATCAACAAGTCATCCTGGCAGCAACTCGGGGGGGATGAAGGATCAACTGGCAGAACACAACATCACAATGAATTTCGAGGCGAATCATCAAGATCAAACCTACCCAGGGAAAGGATATGGAGCAGAGATCATCCTTTTGAATTGATCATAGGTGATCCAGATGTTGGAGTAAGAACCAGAAGTGCAACCTCAAATGAATGTTTATTCTCAGTTTTTCTATCTCAAGAAGAACCAAAGAAGATTGAAGATGCACTAATTGATCCAGATTGAGTTCTTGCCATGCAAGAAGAGCTCAATCAGTTCGAGAGACAAGAAGTCTGGACACTGGTACCCAGGCCTAAAGATAGATCTGTTATTGGCACAAAATGGGTATACAGGAACAAGCTAGACGGTGATGGCATTGTTACAAGGAACAAAGCCAGACTGGTTGCAAAGGGTTACTCGCAGGAAGAGGGAATTGATTATGATGAGCCCTGCGCACCAGTTGCAAGACTTGAAGCCATCAGGATATTTCTGGCATTCGCAGCACATTCCAATTTTAAAGTCTATCAAATGGATGTGAAGAGTGCATTTCTGAACGGAAAGCTAGAAGAGGAAGTATATGTGGAACAGCCCCCTGGCTTTGAAAATCCAGAATTTGCTGATTTTGTGTACTTTCTTTTCAAAGCTCTCTATGGACTCAAGCAAGCACCGAGGACATGGTATGACACTCTCTCTGAGTTTTTACTTGAAAATGGTTTCACTAGAGGTGTCATAGATAAAACTCTCTTTTACAAATTACATGATAAAGATATGATATTTGTCCAAGTTTATGTTGACGATATTATATTTGGTTCCACTAACGAAAACTTGTGCAAGAGATTTGCTAAGTTAATGCAGAGTAGATATGAGATGAGCATGATGGGTGAGCTGTCATTCTTCCTTGGATTGCAAGTAAAGCAAAAGGAAGATGGGATTTTTATTTACCAATCAAAGTACGTAAGAGATCTTCTCAGAAAATACAGTCTAGAAGATTCTTCACCGGCAAAAACCCCAATGCCAACAGCCACGAAGCTTGACAAAGATGAAACTGGTAAGAAAGTTGACATCACAAGCTATAGAGGTATGATAGGCTCATTATTATATCTAACTGCTAGTAGACCCGACATAATGTTTGCAACATGCTTATGTGCAAGGTTTCAATCTGACCCAAGAGAATCTCATCTAATAGCTGTTAAACGAATTTTTAGATATCTAAAGGGTACACCAGATCTTGGAATTTGGTACCCTAAGGATACAGGTTTTGACCTAATTGGCTATACAGATTCAGACTATGCAGGGTGCAGGATGGACAGGAAAAGTACTTCTGGAAGCTGTCAGTTTCTAGGACGACGGTTGATCTCCTGGTACAACAAGAAACAACATTCAGTATCTACCTCGACAGCCGAAGCAGAATACATTGCGGCAGGTAGCTGTTGTGCACAGATCTTGTGGATTAGGAATCAGCTAAATGACTATGGACTTGCGTTGAACAAAATTCCAATTTTCTGCGACAACACAAGTGCGATAGCAATTTCCAACAATCCTGTTCAACATTCGCGAACCAAGCACATTGACATAAGGTATCACTTTATCAAAGAGCATGTCATGAACGGAACTGTGGTGTTGCAATTCGTACTCACAGAAGATCAGATAGCCGACATCTTCACAAAGCCACTTGATGAATCCACTTTCTCAAAGCTGGTTAGTGAATTAGGGATGTTAAACAATGGCTAAATTTTTGGTTGCTAGGAAATTAATTTAAGCTCATAAATATTAAATGTTAATATTTAAAGAGTTTATGAGACTTGAATTAATAAAATCCTAGAGCTTATGAATTTTTGGAAAATTATCTTAAGATTAAATCAATATTCTTACAAGATAATTGTTTCAATTAAAGCATAAATATTTTTAGTATATTTATTTTAAGCCTGTGTATAATAATGTATATATTTTTCTAATTATTATTGTACATTAATATAAATGATTATGTTATTAGTTATCCAATTAATTTACTTATTAAATTAATTCAAACATGAGTTAATTTAATTCTTAAAATAATTAGAACAATTAATAATGTAAATATTTATTTTATATCTTTTAGTATGTAAATTATTGTTATTTTTCTTAAATAGTTTCTTAATAATAATATTTATTAATACTTACTGTTTTTTTTCCTCTTCTGTTTATATTATCTCAGTATGTCTTTTAGTTACAATCTTTCGGTATGACTTTTATAATGAAACTCGGCATGACTTTTTATTTTTAATAAAAAGTCATACCGAGAATTAATAATAATAAGTCATACCGACATCTGTTGCATTTAGTTTTGTGTTAATAAAACTCGGTATGACTTTTCAAAAGTCATACCGAGATATGCTGATGTTTTGATTAATAATAAGTCATATCGACTTATGTTTCTAAATAAGTCATACTCAACTTTTATACATATACACACGCAGCTATACATATAAACACGGACAGTTTTCTTAAAAACCAATCGATTTTGTTCCTTTACAACTATAATCAGTTGCTGCTAATTCCTGGTTACAAGCTCTTTGCTTGCTAAGTGTGGTAAAATCATATAAAACAAGCGAAACTCTGCCCAATTTTCATTAAATTTCAAGTGACTGTTCATATTTGTGATAAAAATCGAAGCTTTTAGTGATTGTTTGTGTCCAAAGACTGATTGTGTAGTGATTTGCTGTTTAAAGTTGATTTGGGTTTTATTAGAAATTAGGGTTTCCAATTATCAAGTGTAATTTTCGAATTTTGACTTGTAATTGTTATTTTCTTTGTAATCGCAATTTGTTATTTAATAATTGTAATAGGATAAACAAAAATGGCTGGTTTTTGCGAATTAGTAAAAACTAATTTTGTAGGATATTTTAATCCGGTGAATTGTTCAGTCGAGAGGTTTCGACCGTGGATTGTTTTTATGAATGAACATTCACTTGTAAGAACTGCAATTACTCTGGACGCCCCGTTGCAAGTGTTAGCACTTAGGGCTCTGTATTCCACTGCTAGGAATAGGAGTACTGCAGGCAGAGTTCAATTCTCATTCAGCATAGGAGATCGTGAATATATGGTGACTGAAGAGGACGTGGACAGGATTTTAGGCTTTCCAACTGTAACTTCATGGATCCACCCTCTGTACCAGAAATTCTAGAGTTTTTCTATTCCATTAGATATCAGGGTGAGATCAATTTGGTAAGATTGACGAAGTCCAGATTGGTAAGCGAATGGGACTACTTCTTTGGGACGTTAGCCAAAGTTTTTGCACCCACTACAAAGAACAACTTCAACAATATATCTTCACTACTGCAAATAATAGGGTTTTCTGTGGCCCACAACAGGAGGATAAATTTTGGAAAGTTGATTCTAAAAGAAATAATAAGGAAAATGGGGAAACCAGAAAGCAGGGAACAGGACATTCAAGTCTACTATCCGAGGTTCCTGATGCTGTTCATGAATGATTTGTTGATGGATGAAGACAAAGCCTTATTTCATAATAGTCCTATAGAAGAATCTCCTACTTCTCAGAACAACTTACTTGCAAGGCTCCACAACAACCCCAAGTACGAAGATGTGCCAGTGGAAAGAACAGATTACATGGCTGAGATATTAGATCTTATTGCTAATCCTGTGCAGGAACAAGAGCCAGAGCAAGTGCCAATGCAAATGGATCATCCTGTGCACCTTCTACTTGAAGTTGCTCAGCATGTCGATCAAGTGGCATAAGATCAACAGGTAATATCTCACTCACAATCTTCTAGTTCAATACCTATAGATATATCCACTGCACTGTTAGATTTATCTGTGGCGGACTATGATGGTGTTCTTACACTCCAGGATATCAGCTACGAACCTGAAAACACACAGGTTCCGCCCCCAGCTGAATTAGAGCCTCAAACAGTTTCTCCTTCATCCTCCTCTTCATTAAAAGTCAGAAAAAGGAAGAAACCTGTCAGAATAGTTAGAGGTCTTGGTGCTGAAGTGAGTGAACCCGCAGCTCTGTCTCCTCCTTCAAAAATTTCTAGAGTTGACCCTGAGACAACTGCAGCCTCAACCTATTCCAGTCAATGGGATATGGATTTTAACATGGCCATCCAAGATTCTCTAGATACACTTGCTCAACCAGGTGATCTAATTCGCTGCTCGGCCACAGCATCAGATAGTGAGGAAAACACACTGCTAGCAATCACTCTAGCAGAACCTTCACTTGAAGAAATACCAACACATGAGGGCACATTTGTTGAAGAAAATGTTTTTAATGAAAACTCGTCGGATGCCACCTATGTTGTGGACCATGACATTTTCGATGCAGTGCAGCATCGGATACCCTCTGAGGTACTAAGGAGCACCACAGACTCTCAAGAGCCTGTCATTACATTGTCTAAGGTGGTGACTCCGCTGGATTCCTTTCATCCAGTTCTCTTTCGAGAAGGTCTCGAATCCACTGGTGGATTTGAGAGGCAACCACTCCATAGAGGGAGATGGGACTCCATTCACGGAGTAGCTACGTCAGTAGCGGAGCCACTTCAAGTTAATCTTGTTGAGGACGCGCCTTCACAGGCATCAGAAGAGCATTTTGACTCTTCAAAAGCTATTGTTATATATGCAGGTACAGCTTCAGGATCTGGAATGGAGCTAAACACGAGTGATGTGAGGCAAACACAGAGTGAAACACATGCACAGAGTGATAGTGAGTTAAACAGGAGTGTAAGTGAGCTGAGTGCACACACACACAGTGAACTATTATCTAAAATGGAAGCTCTCCAGAAAGAAATGCAAATTGTTCAGGCTGAGTTGGTAAAAGTAAAAGCACAAGCAGAAGAAAAATCTACATCTGCCTCTGTAACACAGCAGCTGACAATAGTACGAAAAGATGTTGATGATGTCAAAACCTCCATTCTTCTAAAAACTCAAGACATCAAGAGTGTACAGAATCTTATTGCTGAAGACATGAAATAAGTCAGCAAATTACATGAAAAGATTGATGAAGTTGAGAAAAGCTTGACATTAACAATCATTGAAAATGAAAAGATCTCTACACAAAGATTCAGCAAACTGGATGATGGAATGACACATTTGAATGAAGGAATGAAGCAAGTCTATCTGACTATGCAAAAAATGTTGACATCATTTGAAGCCTCTAAAACTGAAGAGGATCCCTCAACTAAGGGGGAGAAATCAAAGGAGAAAGTAGCTGGAGATGGAGGGGCTTCTACTCAAGACAAAGGGAAAGCTAAACTGTATTCTGAAGATCAATTTCAATCATATGATCCAGAACCAGAAAAACAGTTTTATGCTCAAGAGAAATTCATTGATGACAGTGCTCATGATGAATCAAACCTTCCTGACTACTGCAGAGCTGAGGAAGAGATTGCATTTGATGAAGAAATTTTGTTTCAAGAAGAAAAAGAAGTTGATCCAGCCTATGAAGAGGCAATGAAGAAACTAAAAGAAGACATCAAGGCAAGTCAAGCAAAAACTGAAAATCTGAAAGCTCTAGTCATGGAAAGAACAAAGGCTGAAAAAGAAGCAAGCCAAGAAAAGCAAAATCTCTGGGCCATAGCAGTCAGAGAAAAGAAGAGAGATGTACAGCTCAAGATTGGAAAGAAATGGGATACTGCAAGAGAAATAATAGACAAACAGCAAAAGGGTCCATTGAAGACAAGCATCTGAGATCAATAATTGACAGTCTAGAAAAGTCAAATGACAACATTGACAACTTCATGAAAGCTCTGAAAGAGGAAGTGGACTACATCACTATCTTAATTGATCACATTCTTGAAGACTGGCAGATTCTAGTCTACACACACAGGAATGGTACATTCAGAATTTCCTTGGAGTTTTTCAGGCAAAGAAGCTTATCTGTAATATGGACGCTATTGAACAAAGTAAAGAGAAGCTCAGAAGAAAATGAACTTCTCAGGGATAGACTTAGAGTCTTTGCAACAGCTGTTAGTCCTCAGATCTTATTTGATCCTCACGAAGTAAGATTCTTCTCAAGCAATCTATATCAAATATTGCAGTTAAATGAGGAATCTTTAAAGGGCTACTCAGTTAAGTACATGATTCAAGTTGAAAGGATGCTAAGGTCAAAAGGTTTCAAATCCCAAGCTATGATGGATGCTGCAGAAAAGATTAGAAACTACTGTCTGTCAAAAAGAATTCCTTCTTACATCAGGCAAATACCAAAGATAGATTCAACACAACCATCTGATGTAGAAGAAGAGATAGTAGATCCTGTTGAACATGAAGTACTGTGGCAGTTAGCAAGAGCTGAACAAAGAAGGTTGTATGGAGAATCCACTACAACAGAACAATCAGTATTTGAAGAAGTACCGATGACACCTGTTCATAAAGGTTCAATCCTAGAAAAAGGTGAAGTTGATACATCAGAAGACTGAAGACTTAGATAGAACAAGATAGAAACTTTGTAATATTTGTTCAGTGCTAGAGGAACATCTATCTTGTATTTATCTTTTATGTATGAATCTGGAAAATTGTTAAATATAAAACCAGAACTTTTGTTTATTATTTACAGTCATTAAATGTCGTACTACTTTCTTAGTTGTTAGTTGAGTTATCCTCTAGGAATTTGTGTGTTAAATGTTTAACAAGAAATAGGGGGAGATTGAAAGGCATATGACTAGGCCTATTTATAATAATTAGATGTCAACTCAACTCTAGCTAATAAAGAGAAGTAAATAATAAGCACTAAACAGGAATCAAGACGAAGACAGTCAACTAATCACAAAGGATCTGAGTATCGGAAGAATTTTTAGGGGATTGCTGCTCAACACTGGAAGAAGTTCATTTATATGTTCAAGCGTCAGTGAAAACAATAAAGTGGTAGTGGTTCTATAATAAACAGAAGATATAGAAGATTTCAAGTGGTTACTTCAAGTAGATTCCAGAAGAAGAACGCAAACAGTGAAGAAGAAATTATGACAGAAGGCCTCTAGATAAATGTTATTTAAATGGAGAATATTTATTTAGTATGACACATATGAACCAGACAGTACATTTGTGTGTCAACTAAAATAATATTTATTTCTTCATTTAATTCAAGAGGTTTCAAGAAAAGAAGACAAAGAAAAGACGAGAAGATCTCAAGACCGACAGCACGGCTAATGCAAGTAAAGATAGTATTTTAATTCTACTATCAAATGTTAATTAATTATTTAATTTATCTAATTAAATTAATTCAAGTTGAATTTAATTTAATTTATAAATTAACTAATTAAATTAAGTAGAATTAATTTACTATAAAAGAAATGGTTTAATATGACTTATATATATATATATATATAAACTGTTAGTATGACTTATCAATAAGTCATACCGAGTTTCATATAAATATAAATATATATATATATATATATATATATATAAGTCATACCGAAGACAGTCAAATATGTCATACCGAGCAAAATGAAGAAAAGGTCATACAGGAATATGTCATACCGAGTTTTCTTTTAGAAAAGGTCATGCTGAGTTGATTTTGTTTAATTAAAATAAGTCATACCGATTTATTTAATTAAATAAAATCCGGATATGACTTTCAAAAGGTCATACCGAACTTTTGATAAGTCATACCGAGTTTTAATAAGTCATACTGATCGAAAATATGTCATGCCCAGTCTTTTATAAGTCATACAAGTGTTAAAATAAGTTATACAGACTTATTTTCTTGAAATTAAGTCATACTGAAAAAGGTCATAGCAGCCTTTTTCAAATCTCTATAAATATGAGATGCTTGCTTCATTTGTTAGTGTTCAGTTGTTAAGAAGTTAAGAAATCAGATCAAATTCAGTAATTTATCTGCATTGTATTATTCACAGATTTCTGTGCTGAGTTTGGAATATAATTGTAAGACACGAACAATTCATGTCAAATTTGTTTCTGAACTTTTATCAATTATATTACAGTTTTCTTAATATTAATTTTGTAATACTAATCAAATTAAAATTATATCTTTCACTTGAACAGTATTTCATTCTAATTAATATTTCGCGAGTAATTTAAATAATATTTTTAATCCAAATTATTCCGCGATTAATTTTCAGATATTGTATTCAACCCCCCTTCTACAATATCAGGGACCAACATTTTGCCATCTTTCTATCACTGTGAATTTGTGATTGTTAATTTTTCTAACCCATCATCATAACCATTATTAATATACATATCTTTTTCATGTGTACATGCTTTAAATACGCATCCCGTATATGTGTAACAGTTCTACGCATCTGATGTATGTGTGTATACAATTCATCCGCATTTGATATATATGTGTTTTCATAAAATTTTCAATTGTTTGTATACGCATGTTCAGCATGCGAAACTAATGTGTTAAAAAGGACAATTTTATCGGAAAGTGATATTTTAGTATTATGTGAGTGAAAATGTAATAAAATGAACTTTCACCCTTTTTCTAATGATATAATTTTTAAATTTTTCTTTATTATATATTATGTGTAATATTCGGTTAAAAATTGGTCAATTTGACAAAAATCAAAATAGGACAATTATTTTGAAATGAAAGGAGTATTATCATTGAATGAGGAAATAAAGTATGTCACATGTTTTTCTGGATTTACTTATATATTTATTTAAATATCTAAAATGATATTCCCATGTCTCATTTAATTCTTAATTCTTTTTATTATTTGAAAAATGTTAAGAATCAACTACAACGGAGAGATGGGCATTGATATCAGAATTATTATATATCCAAATGCATAGATAAAACTTGCATATAATTATGAGGTACATGTGTTATGTTATTTTTAAGTTTGTTTTTTCTTTTTGTTAATCCTGCAATACGTACCCTTCAAATGCGTATATAATATAAAATTTTAGAAAAATTATAAAATAAAATAATCACACATATTTAGCATGCGTATATAAAACACAAATTCATTTCTAATATTAATTTTTTATAATATTTGTATATGTGGAAAAATCAAAATGAAAGAATTATGGGACTAATAATAAATATGTATTAAATTTCATTGTTTTTCATTAAATTTGAATACTATAAATTTGAAAAAATATAAAATATATTAAAATTATACAATAATTATTAATAATCTCTTATATATAAGTATAACACTTTTTTTTAAAAATTGTTTTTCAACTTTTGCATGAAATAATTACAATTTTTACTGTCAAATCATTTTAAAAATAATATTTCTTAAATAATATCTCAAAATATAAATAAATCAAAAAAATTACTCACCAACCAACCATAAAATCTTTCTCACGTCCCCCTGTACTTTTTTCTACATCAATCCCAAACGCAAACTTAACTAGCAGGAAATAGGCTCTTGGAAAAATTTGTCCACCTTAATTTTTCCACAACACCACATTTTCTTACTTGACATACAACAAATATGTGAATGACCGAAGAATATGAACTCTCTACGTATTGTCTGGTTATTCTACATCACCAAATGTTGCTTGTTTGACATTCAAATGGAGTTCAAGAAAGTGGAACATGAACTATAACATTGTGGATGCAGTTGTTTGCACCTTATAAATAGTAAAAATGATAACATATAAATGCACAAGAGTTTAGTGGAGAGAAGTTAATTCTTTCCATAGACATACAAATACAATATTAGAGGTGTAACATAAAGATAAATACCAAGTATACAACAAGTGATTCATTACAGAAACATGGCCTTACACTCATGTATTACCGGCATGCTCCTACTGGTAACTGTATGCTTGGCTATGGCGGAGAATGCTCGAAAAACATCCTCATCAGGATCTCCATCATTGTCTAATACAATGGCGGGGAAATCAGAAAGAGAAGCTCTTGTCAGCACGGGATGGTGGGGGAAGCAAATTTACACGGTTAATGCTTCAGAGTGGCATTGTTACTGGAGGGGCATAAACTGCAGTAATGCAGGTAGAGTCATTTCTATTGATATCAAGTTGTTTAATATAGGGGATCAACTTGGAAAACTCAACTTCTCTTCCTTTCCCTATCTCGAAAAACTTGATGTTTCCTTCTGTGGGTTTAAAGGAAGCATACCTTACCAGATTGGAATGCTTTCGAAACTTAAATATCTCAACCTCTGCAATAATGGTTTCTCTGGTAAGATACCTTCTTCTCTGGGCAATCTCACTCAACTACAGATGCTTGATGTATCGTGCAATCCTCTCAGTGGCTCCATCCCTAGGGAATTAGGAAGTCTGAGTAATTTGGTTAAGTTAAAAATTCGGGAAATTTCTCTCACTGGCGAGTTACCTTCTTTCCTTTTTAACCTCACTCGATTACAAAAGCTTGATGCCTCTTACAATTATCATCTCAGTGGCTTCATTTCATCTCGAATAAATAGCTTCAACCATCTTGAATATCTTGACCTCAGAGTCAATGAATTCAATGGGTCCATCCCCCGGGAAATAGGAAATCTCAGTGGGTTGACTAATTTATACCTTCAATACAACTATTTAACGTCCATTCCCTTGGAACTAGGAAACCTGAGTAATCTGAATGATTTGAACCTTGAGGTTAATGAACTCACTGGTTTCATTCCCTTGGAATTGGGAAACCTGAGTAATTTGGTCACTTTGGTACTTGGGAGTAACAGGCTCTCGGGGACAATTCCATCGACTTTGTACTCCTTAACTAAACTCGAACACCTGGACCTTAGTTACAATCAGTTTAATGGCTCTTTACCTCTACAGTTGGCTAATCTAACTCGACTGAGGGTATTCAACGTCTCTCATAATTCTCTCACTGGCTCCATAACTTTTTACATGAACTGCAACAGTCTGACAAATCTAGATCTATCCAACAATTTTCTCAGTGGACACATACCAGAAAACCTTGGAGATTGCCTTTCTCTGGAGTGGCTGGATTTGAAAAATAACAGTTTAACAGGAAGCATACCTGATAATTTTCGTTGTAATATATCTCATTTGGACCTCTCCTACAATAATCTTTCTGATGGAAGCCCTACATGTTCAGATAACAATCCATCTGATGGTAAATTTACTTCACATGAAAAAAAGTCAGTCTGGCCAGTACTTTACATAGTTCTTCCCCTTACCATCGGCCTCCCCTTACTGATACTAGCCCTAGTGTTCATTTGCCGACATACATCGACAGAAAATCAGAAAATGACGAATGTGAGGAATGGTGACATATGTTCGGTATGGAACTTTGACGGGTACATTGCATATGAGGACATTATAAGAGCGACAAATGATTTTGATATCAAATACTGCATAGGAACAGGTGGCTATGGCAGTGTATATGAAGCCAGGTTGCCAAGCGGTGTCACTGTGGCACTCAAAAAACTTCATCGGCTGGAAGCCGAGGAGCCAGCTTATGACAAAAGTTTTAGGAATGAGGTGCATGTGCTTTCAAATATACGACACAAAAATATCGTTAAGCTCTATGGTTTTTGCTTGCACAATCGATGTATGTTTCTTGTCTACGAGTACATGGAGAAGGGAAGTTTATTTTGTGCCTTGAGAGATGATGCTCAAGCCAGGGAACTAGATTGGAGCACGAGGGTGAACATCGTGAAAGATATAGCACATGCTTTATCTTACATGCACCACGACTGCGTTCCACCTATAGTTCATCGAGATATATCAAGTAATAACATACTATTGAACTCTAAAATGGAGGCATTTGTTGCTGACTTTGGTGCATCAAGGTTTCTAGACCCTGATATATCAAATCAGTCTATGGTTGCAGGAACTTACGGTTATATTGCCCCAGGTTATCTTCTACTCCTACCTTGTCAAATTTTTGTACTGCAAGTCTTTTATGTTGCCACTTATCTGTTATGATGTTCATTAATTTTTACTTCTCAGAGCTTGCATACACAATGGTTATGTCTGAAAAATGTGACATATATAGCTTTGGAGGGGTTGCAGTAGAAATCATGATGGGAAGCCATCCAGGAGACTTCCTCTCGTCATTCACGACTCGACAATCCCCTCAGAACATAATGTTGAATAATGTATTGGACACACGCCCCCCACCTCCGACAACACAAGAAGAGCATGCCATTACTCTTGTTTTGGAACAAGCATTCACTTGTTTATGCTTGAATCCTGAATTCCGGCCATCTATGCTTGGTTTAAATAGGGAGTTCTCGAAAATTCCAAATGTATCTCCTGCGAATTCATCATGCGATACTTCATTGAACAAGTATAGTGATCTGCTAGAGTGACTGAAAGCATTGCAAAAAGTGACACACGTGGATTATCTGTTGCTGTTTGTACATTCTTCCAGGAAATTTAAGAATCACATTCTGCTTAGATATCTCAATTTCTGGTTGAATACTTTAGCTTGTTTAAAATTTTTTGTCATTAATAAAATAAATTGTGTGAATTAAAACTCTTTCTGACATTTTAGTTCTTAAAATAAGCGTGCAAGAGGAGTCGATTTGTAGTACCAAGTCTTAAACATTAACCTATCTTTACCTATATATCTTTACCTAGTATCAGCTCTTGCTGTTAAACATATCTGTGAGATATGATTAGTTAGTACTGTGCAATATTTGTGGATATGATTAGTTAGGCTGTTCCTATAATTAGTTAGAACCAGATTTTTTAATGTTTTTCCGGTTATTATTATTCCTATTCCCACGAGGAGGTGCAGATCCTTGATTCGAACCTGTTTCTTCAAGGTCCATTTGCGAGGTAACCAACAGAGCAGAATCAGACCCCATGGCAGCCTCCTTTGCCAATCCAGCCTCCTCTAATGTTAACATAGACCTGGCTTGATAGAATTTTGGAAGAGGATCACTCTGTCGAATCAATGTCCCAACACCACGGTATGCCCTTGGGAGACCTGATACCAGTTGAATAACAAGTCGACTATCGGACACCGGTGCCCCAACATTTTTCAGTTGATCAGCAAGAGACTTGAGACGCTGACAGTAGGCCGAAGCATTCGAAAAATTCTCCATTCTCATACTGGAGAATTCAGCCTCTAAAGTTACCACACGGGAATTCTTGTTGTCTTGGAATATGTCACGTAACCTGTTCCATGCTTCCATAGCCGTGGCATCTGGTTCAATGATTGTATGCAAGAGATCACTGGAGATAGTCGCATAAATCCAGGAAAGAACCGTAGCATCAAGCGTTGACCACAATTCCTTTTCATCCTCAGTAGAAGGAGCCTTCTCTTTGCCTGCGGCAGGAGGAATAATGTGAGAAAGAACCTTATGAGAACGTGCAGTAATTTTGAAAAGCTCTGCCCATGTTGAGTATTGAACATTCTCCATCTCAAGAATAATGGAAATATGATTGCGGATATTAGATACCGCGAGAGCTGGATGAAAGGAGCTCTTGTTACCAGACATGGGTTGCTGATTATCGTCACCAGCCATGTTAAGAAGCAGAAGAAGAAAGAAATAAACGAAAGAAAGAGAGAAAGAATTAAGGAAGAAGAGTTATATAACGAAGCAGAAGAATATTGCCCTAAGGCTCTGATACCATAATAGAGATAATTCCCCCCTCTTTCATTAACATTACTGAAATATATACAATAAACAACACTCATTCTAAGGCTATAATCAAGGGATCTAAATATATCTCTAACTAATTATAGGAACAGCCTAACTAATCATATCCACAAATATTGCACAGTACTAACTAATCATATCTCACAGATATGTTTAACACTTGCTAACCTCACATACCTAGTATCTTTACCTATCTGATAATCATAACAGTTTGATACCTAAATCCAATCAAAGTGGGAAATTTATTTTGCGTACTGAGATCGAGTGTTGGGATTCCGAAACAAGGCATAGAACCTCAATGGACAGAAGGAAATTACTCAGCTAACATATTGCTGAAAATGAAGCAAGACAAAAAAAATTCTGTCACAGCATATATGTGATTGTCAGAGGCAAGCAATTGTCAATATATTTCATCAGCACGTATATCATAACTATTTTCGCACACTAGTAATTAAGTGTATTACTGTACTCTGTCCATCTTGGCATAGTTCTAATACAAATAGTTTGGATTCTTCCTCTTAAAAGGGAATTTGGTAATAACAAATTTTGGAAGTTGTTGGAATAATAAAAATATTTTAATGTAGATTGTGGTTTTTTTTAATGTTAGGGGCTGGCTTGAGAGGTGTCTCGACTTGTTAAATTTGTCGGATCCTTTTTTAAAATATCTCCGTACCGAGAAATGGCCCAAAATGGCACATTTTTATAAAATAATATCCAAAATATCACTTATGGGTAATATGGCTCTATATGTCACTCCAAGACCCATGATAGTGTGGAGTTTTGCTTCATGTATTTTGAGTTCAAATTTTGAGGTTTCAAATACATATTTTTTAATTAATATGTTTTAAAATTAAACATGTATCATAATTCAACGATTTTTAATATTTTAGGATTCAATAAATCATAATTTGGGTTTTAAAAAAAATTTGCTCAAAACTCAACTTAAAGTAGTGTTTTGCTTTAAAACTCAACTTAAAGTAACGTTTTGCCCTAAAACCCAACTTAAAGTAGCGTTTTAGCAGGCAAAACACAACTTTAAGTCACGTTTTGACCAAAAAAAATCAAACGCGACACGATCTTGCGTTTTCAATAAAACTCAACTTTATGTAGCGTTTTGGAGTGATATTTTGGGTCATTCCATCCGGTTGTGTCATTTTGGGCATTTAGTGTTGTAATAGTGATACATAGAGCCATTACCCCTCCGTACCACATTATTTATACAGAGATCAAGTCCAAATATCAAGTCCACGCAGTTTTGTTTAGGACTAGGATTGCATCTCCATGATTGTGTAGAGATATATTTGGATTTGGTTGATTTTATCTATTAAAATTATATTATCGTTAGGATACCTCCTGATTTGAAGGATATCGTTGGAAAAAATATTCTGTAATTAATGAGAGATTATTCCTCGTTTCTGGGAGATGATAATTAACTTGCGATTTAGTTAATTATTAATGAATATTAGAAAATTTGAAATATTATTGAGCCTGACGAAAATATGCGGTAACACTTCCTATGGAAAATAAGGGGAGTTTGTAATTATAATATTAATAGGACAACTGAATCTTGAGCAAAAATTACACAAGACTACAGTTTGTAGCTAGAATGTAATCTTGAAAGTAGAAAGGCAACAAGTTCATGTTCACTTCCATAAATTACGACATTAATTCAAGTTCTTACATAGTTATATTGCAGTTTCGAAAAAATAATACAGGTAATAGCTAGAATCACTCTGATAAAGGTATATTCATAATGCAATAATTATAGTTTTTTTTTTAACTTACAAGACTAAGTCCTGTGCTAATTTTTGGTGTTAAAATAGAATTTATACTCTGATGTTAGTGCTAAATTGGTTATAGCTATCATCATATTTTAAGTTAAACTTCATCTACAAAGATAATTCCTTCCTTTTTTCCATTGTATATTGACGTGGCAAGGATGATTATAGTCATCTTCGTTACTATATCTAGAACAAATTATCCATTTATACAATTTCTCGATAAGTCTTAGCGACACATTGAAGTGATCATATTATGTATTTTATCGATGCATTGACGAAATTTGTTTTAAATCCTGTTGACCAACATTTTGTTTCATTCTAGAATCTAGGAAAAATCTAGACAGATGATCTGCCTTTTCTGTAGATTACTAGATTGTTTTCTGTTTAATTTGTCACTGACCCTGTTTCTGCAAAAAAGAAAAAAGAAATTCCTTAGCCATGCAGGCATGCGACTGCGGCTTTTGCAATCAAATGTTAGAAGCTGAGAAAAATGCTGCCATGTTGGAGGCTCAAAAGGCAGAGATATTGAGAGATGAAGCTGCGAACATTCTTGGATTCAGACACTCTGCTCAAACAACGAAATAGGTATCAGGTTTAACTCCATATCTTATTTGGATATTATCATTTTAACAAATTTATTAGGTATCTATATTTTTTAACAAAATTGTAATCAGCACGATTGGATAGGTCAAGGTCAAGTATTTCTTAACAGATTGTAATGAGTACGGTTTAATAGGCCAAGTGGTACATCTCAGGTTCTGATTCAACTCTGACTCTCCCGAAAATTTCTTAGAACAAACATTTGTAAGACTATAAACCCAATTATTAAAAAAAATGGATTGTAATCGATTATAATTAAAATATCAAAAATTTATATAGAATTTGAAAAAAAAATGAAAAATACAACAGAATCTACTAGTTCATAAAATCTACAAAACATTCAATTTTAAAATTCTAACAAATTTGAAAAAAAAAATTATTTCTTGATATGATTGGAATTTTAAGGATAATTTAAAATCTAAATTCAATAATGCAAGATTAAACAAACTTTTAAAAATTAAAATTGAATACAATTACTTACAAACTATGTACAATTTGATATCATGGGCCTATTCAATTTTAAATATTAATGAATCATTAATTAAATCAATTTTTATAATTAAAATAATTTGTATACATTTTGTTTATTAATAGTAATATTTACTTGTATATTTATTTATTATTATTGGTAATACATAACAAAAATATTTAAGCAACTAAATATTTACATGAATTTTAAATTTTAAGTTGAGAGAAGGTTGATCAAGCTGTTTTTTTGGTTCCCAAACTATGAGCGACACAAAAAATCCGAATCCGAAAAGTCCGTCCGATTTTATCCGGAAAAAATCCGATCCAAAAAGAACCATGGATTTTTGAGTTTACGCCATTGGTTACTGGTTGAGCCGTGGGAATGAGATAAGAGATCTTTCGAGTTTCCTCTCGACTTAATTCTGTGATCAATCGGATACAAAAGGGGATACAAAAGGGTGGCAGTTACGATCCTATGGTCAGTGCAATGATCCTATGTGCAATGAGATTTGTGGAACTAATCATGCCTTTTACACGTGCGCCCCACTGACAAATTCCACCATAGGAAGGACATGCCGACCATTAATGACCAACACCAGGAGCCGTTTGATCACGATATTTGAAGTAATTCGTTTTCCAGTTTTCAATTTTAAAGCCCAAAACCGCTTGATACATATGTAAGTAATAAATCTAAAGAATTAAATTACAGTCAAAACTGTACCCAACATCTTAGTAGTACTTCACAAAAAGAATCAACCTAGCATACCATTGGCAAACCTGCGACTTGGCACAAACTGTATTTTACCATGTGTATGTATATCAGTATATCAGTATATATTCAGAACTCATCTTAAATGTTACTATGAAATTGAAATTCAAATGAGTAAATATTAATATGATACATATATAGACCAAAATTTTTCTTTTTATAGCTTAAAAGGATTACGCAACTAGACAATATTCCGCATGAGGCTGCAATTATTTATCGATTTTCTTATGTTGTTTTGAATTCTGATTTGGTAGCAACACTGTATAGCGACTAACTTTTCCCAGCAACGTAAAAATACACGTCAAAATGAAAACAGTTGATATAGTGAGGGTAAAAGGTGAACTTGGAAGCCTACTAGAGAAAACAGATGTACCCACACTAACTGATGCAAACCTCTCTCCCGATTGTTTTTGCCTGCAAATAGTACAATAGCCAAGATGAAACTATACAAGATCAATATGAGAGTGACATTCATTGAAAGAAACAGATTGCATGTTGTAGATGATAACTAATACCATGTCTCATTCAGTGTCACACAATGTACCGATAATTAATATTACATGATGGATCTTCTTAAAAAAGGATCTACAATTAGCTGTGATACTCAAGTGTAAGCATCATACCATTAATCTAATTTATTAAAGTTTGGAACAAAGACTTGCACATTAATGGTTGACACGATGCAACTTTTTATTACCATAAAAACGCTTGAAATCAATTTCATATACGAACTATACTTAATATTGACCACATCGGCACATATCAAACAAAGTAGTAGGTTAAAGTTTTGCGAGTATAATTAAGACGCCAAAGATGGAGACAAACATTAAGGACAATTAGAATACAATCGAAACACAATACCCAAGTCTAAGAAACAAATCAGGTGAAAATGCTAGTCTCACTTCTGTAGGACAAGGCTAATTTATAGGTTTGAAACTCCTTACCGTTATAATTTTATTTTATGACAAAAATAATGAGTATTAAAAATGTAACAAATTCTTCAAAAAAAGAGCATTCAAATTTCAGAACTTATGCAGAGTAATCATAATAAAAAATTAGAATAATAATTGGGAATCAAGGAGTGCCATAGCTGTGGCAGAGGTGCTCGTAGGTTCAAGGATAGAGAACAAAGAGGATGAGAAATGAAGAAAGAGTGAAAGAGTGAAAGGTGCTCAACATTTAATATTTTTCATTCTTCTGAGTTGCTCAACATTGGAAACCAGAAAAATTCTTACATATTGGAACTCAAATTTAACAATCAGAATATACTGAAAATCTGACTGAAGTTAAAAATGTGAGAGAAAGGTTACCAAACTTAAAATTGAAATAAATAACATACCGCAAGAAGTTCTTTATTGACTTCCAAAAAGATGTACACTCGTTGCTTTTTAAACTTGAAGCCTCAAATTGATCAGAGTGGCTTCTAAGATTCTCTGTGACAGAACAATCAAGGATGTGAAAACAGTGTTCAGGGTAAATAGTTATATAACACTATTACTTTGATTTAGTAAATTTTCATGCATATTTAATGATGTCGAACTGACGATTCACTTTAAAAAGAAAAGGGTACCTTTGAATGAACTTGAGCAATCTGTACTTGATGTCTTATATGAGGCTATTTTTTCTACTAGAATGCGTTCCTCATCACTGGTTTTACACAAAGTCCATGACATCAGCCAGTCAAATTATTGCTAGTAATGGCACCGAAAGGCATATATTGGCGGTGCCAATAAATTCACCATCCATATATTATAATAGCCTTTTAATCATATAACTTAATAAAATATGTCAATCTCTAAAGAATGAATACAGTCATCTAGGCGTCAGTGCATGCTTGCAAGTTTTATGAGGAACAAAGGGAGAAACATTGAGTGTTCAAACAATGTAAGAGCAACAAGAATTCAATTAGATGATTATTAAGATGCTGCTAAAGAAGGAAAAATAAAAATGCCATCGGACATGGCATCTATTTCAACTCCCATTACAAAATCAAATTCCAGGAATGCTATAAAATGAAGAAACACTACTTTCTTCAAACTATAGTCATACATCACACCACATCACTTAAGGGGAATATACCAGTTTTTTCAATTCTAAGGAGATCAGTGGAAGTTGTAGATAAAAGATACACAAGAGATCCAACCACAAGAATATTGGAATGCATTACAAGAACAAAAGAGGAACATAAGCAAGTATACAAGTAATCCAATTTCTGCAAGAATGCATTCCATTTCATGCTGCCAAACCATGAGTCGCAGGTGCCACCTTAATGTGTAAGTGTGGGTGTGAGTGAGTGAGTGAGAGAGAGAGAGAGGTTATTTTACATTTTCTATAAAATAGAGTCATCTACCAATAAAACTTACACATAATTATATATGTTAAAATTATAGCGTAATCAAAAGGATAACATTGAAAAATTCATTTATGGACATAACTCTTTAGAAACAAATAGTTGTGAAACCTTGTAAATCATTTTGAACTAGATTTCTTCGAGGTAAATCTATAACAGAGTTGTGAAGATTATTAATAAAAGGTGGACGAGACAAATGAAAAAAAACTTAGTATCCCAACCCGGCCAAGTTATTGCAATCAAGGAGAGATATGGAAAGGGAAGCAAACATAGAGATAAAATTTACTGAAGTTCTCGATAAAAGGTAACATGACAGCACTAACCTAACAACCATTGAACCACAAACACTCTGGAGGACGAATCTCTCGCAAACTCATACCAAAAATATATGACTGGCCAACTCCACAGCCCCGCGCAGCAAATACACCAACTCGAAGATAAACATTGATAAGGTTAATATCCTTTACTCTAATTTTATTCATAAACAACCAACTTAAGACCTTAACTTTAAGAGTAAAACTCTTCCAAAAGGCCTTGGTCAATCTATTTACCTCCAACTGAAGACAGGTCGGCCTTTAAGAAGCTGACTTGCAAGATAAAAAAACCACTAGTGTCTAGACCCGGAAATTTTGTACATGACACGAACACGACACGAAAATAACGGGTATGAGTTTTGATTTTTGGTACACGAAAGTACACGAACACGAAAGTGCATGGAAGTAGATGACACGGTACGGTTTCCAGGTCTACTAGTGTCTAGAGTTGCTGAGAACGAAACATTTTCTAAGAATTGCAACAACTGAACCAGACTGGGCAACTCCCAGTCGACAAAATCCTCCTAAACTGAAAATTCAACCACAATTCTCCTTTATACTCATCTTAACCTGAAATGGTCATCAATAACCAAAAAATCACAACCTTAAACACCAAGAATAATTTTAGAAACTGAATATTAATGGGAATGTCACCTACAAGGCATCTTTCCTGAACCAATATTATTTCCATTCCACACTTAGAACATAACTGAACTGACAAACTCTCGTATCACACCGTGCATGTATCATTCTAAAATATATTTTTGACGTGCTAGCCTAATTAGACAATCAAGGGGTACTTGGATTAGGTTAAGATTACCATAACGTAAGGTGGGCAAACATGTAAATCAGTTTGGTACACCCATGATCTTATATTACTATTCACCAATGATATCTGGTAATGTGCGACAACTAAAATGTTGTCACCCTTACACATCTGGAAATTACTACTTAACTTAACCTAATCACAAATAGGTAGGTAATATACCAATGTTGGTTAATGTGGCTTACCAATAATCTAATAAAGCTATTCAAGAAAAGACAAATATGATCTTTTTATTACCAGTCATCTAAATTTTCCATATTATTGTCATTATGAACTTTAAGTGATAAAATGTAAAGTGATATGCTGAAACATCTTAAAAATTGGGAAGATCTCCCTCACATTTCTTCACTCATGCTAGATTACAGCAAATGAAAAACGAATCAAACCTGATATATTTTGGGATTTGGACTTTAACAATAAAGTGATGATCTCCTCGTTTAGAAGGTTTATTAATATCTGGAACTCCCATGCGAGGCAGCTTCACAGTATCTCCAAACTGAATGCCTGAAGGAATCCGAAGGTCTCTCAAACCATCAACAGTTTCCACCTAAAATGTATTAGAATATCATAGATCAAACATCATAAGAACCTCAAGAAATTCGAATTGAAACAACCACTTTTAAGATGAGTAACAGAGAACGGTAACTACATAAAAGGCAAACACAATATTCAGTGACATATTTAGTGATCGACTGACTGTGAGTCTCTGATAAAAATTTAATAACTTTTAAATACACGAATTTCTACTTCCGACATTATACACAGTTCTGTTAAAAAAAATATACAAGGTATATAATCTATTTTTTAAGATGCATGTTTATAAGTACTGAAAAAATTTGGGCCCTTACTGTGCCTTTTGATTGCTGTTGTTGGATATGGAGGAAAATTTTGAAGCTTGGTCTTTCACTGTCAAATGATCCTATTATTTATAGTGCTGGCTCTTCTGCTTATGGTCCTCTTAATGATTTGACTTCTTCTGGTGCTTCGTCCTTGCCTAGGCACAATCTTACTCACCATCACAGAAATCATGATCTTTCTACCTCGTTGGACAGCTTTGACTCTCCTCCCTTTGATCTTTTAAGAAGGGATATGATATTTTAGAATAATGCTCCTGCTCATAAGGTTACTATTCGAATTATTTGGGACAGCACTAGGCCTCAAGGCGAATCAGTTTTGTTGCAGGCATGATGCAGTTTGGTTAAAAAACTGGGGTAGCACGTTTTTCTTTTCAACATTGATTACACAATGGGAGACTCAACACTTTATCTAGACTTGCTGCTTTTGGTATTGCTAACTCTGTTCAGTGTTTTCTCTGTGTGGGTGCTATTGAATAAGCTCAACACTTGTTTCTTTCTTGCAATTATTCTCGTTTTGTGTTGAATGCCTTACTTTGCAAAAATACGGTCCTCTCGGTCAGTTTTCACTTGACTTGGGTTGACTTTATTATGTCCTTGTTGGCTATTGGGGATAGAAATCAAAGTATGGTTGCCTTGATTGCAGTCCAGATTTTCGCCTACCATACTTGGAGAGAACGAAATGCTAGGTTTCACAACAAGGGTATCTTTTCTCCTAGCAAGTATGGGATTGTCACAAACTTGCGAGCTCGTTTGCACTTGGCTCTTTGGTTATTCATCTTGTTCGAAGAAGGCCAGAAGTTCAGCTATGTATTAGTTTTCAGTTTTTTGTGTATAGTTGCTGTTTATTTCTATTTCAGATGGTTTATTTAGCTTGTTTTGGGTTGTTCTGCCCTCTGTTTCTTTTATCTTGAGCATTGCAGGCTTTCTAATTCCAATCTGCTTTAGATTGGTTTTAGGTAGTTTATTGTTGCATGCCTTGATTTTGTATTTGTTTGCTACTTAATATATTTATCAATTTAGCAACAACAAAAAAAGGAAAATGGGATTCCAAACATGTATTTTATCAGGGGTGGGAAAAGAGCTTCTGCCACTCGGCTATCCATTAGAAATTGACTACAAATACACAACCATATGGAAAATCCAACAGTGATATATTTTCAGCACGGTTTCGAATCGATATTTGAATTGCGCAATGTATTCAACATCATGAAAACTGGTGATAAAATGCCTTAAAGGTATCACACCATGTAGTAATATTACCTTGATGACAGTTCCTAATATCGCCTCAGTATAATCAACATTAACATTTGAGTAGAGATGAAGGCCGTCTCTCCTTATTCCCTTCTTTTCATTGACATGAAGCACTAAAAGGAGATCCCCAACAATGCCCCTGCACTACAAACTCGGAAATATTACATACAGAAAAGATAAATGTTTCTCAAAGTAACCTTTTTCGCCAGGCAGCATTCAGAATTAATCCTCATAAAGTCAAGTGCGGGATGGATTCCCTTGGAGCAAAGTAGATATTGCTAGCAACTTCAAATGAATGTAAAGACAAGGTTTTTTCACAGAACAAGAAACCCACAAGTACCTTAATGAGAAACAAGGTATCAGCATATCTCTTCTTCAGTCATAGTAAAGTAGAAGGATATCATGGAGTAAAACATTGTTCATAAGACAATTATTATTCATTTATAAAGAATGGAGAAGACAAAGAAAACGCCGAGCAATTGACAAATTCATCTTCGTAGGTTTTTACTTCAGTACCTCTGTTTTCAAATTTTTAGTTATTTACTTCTCCTTACATATATATATATATATAGGTAAAAATTGGATTTACACGAGTATAGCTGATGTGTTAATCCTAATGTAGACAAGTTAGTAAGTCAGTAACTCAGTATTGACTGACTAGTATTAAAAAAACGTACAACTTTCTTATATTGGACCAAGATACCATGTGGTCTTTAATGAAGAAAAAAATTAAATTGAAAAAACATCACGAATTAGTAATATATACTTTATTGCTCTACCTATAAATTTGTAATGATGTCTCTATAGCAAAGTCATACAGCTGAGTCATAATAAAAAGAAGAAACGTCCCTAAAACATAACTAACATTGAATCAGAGGTATATCCAATTGAGAAACACCTCCATGTTGAACAATTTTAATATAATTTTTTTTAGGTGGGTATTTAATTTATGTACCCAACAACATTAAATGTTTACCATTACAGATAATTGACACATCCAACTGCAGCATACATGGCAGAGATTTGGGCATGAATATGTGTGGACACTGGACATTCATGAAGTTTTGGTAGCTTTAGACATTTTATGTTCATTTAAATTCGACAAAAATGCATGCTGCATCTGGTTGTGCAAAATTATTAATTTAGCTGAGGACCTTTTGTTATCGACGTTGCCCTCTCCTCGAAGTTGCATCGTGATTCCGTCAGTAGCACCAGGCGGGATGACTACTTTGATATTTCGCTTGGTCCGTATTTTACCTCGGCCGCCACAATTTTGGCAATGGTCAGTGATCATATTTCCATCACCTCCACACTTTGAGCAGGTAGACACCTTTAGCGGATACGTCAGAAAGCACACATTAGAAATACATAGTTAAGAAAAATTCGTCAACAGACATTAATTGCACAAATATATTAAAGAACATAGAGCATCCACAGGGTCCTGCATTTCAGTACCTATCCTATCTTAATTGAAATAAATCACCCTTATCTAATTCAATCCAAAATCTAGCCCTAACTGCTACACTCGTACACACAATAATATTTAGCCAAACCTTGCTCCAATTTAATACTTTCAAATACAATCCAAACCCAGCCTTAGGTATTGCATGAATTCAAGGATTCTTTTATTATTTTGGTAACAATGACTCCAGGAAGTATGAGGATGGAAAACCTTTCAGGGTGTAAAATTTGAAGAAAATAGTTGTTCAAGAGCATCCTTGCCGACTGCTAACATATTTCACAAACTATCCATATATGGTTGGTATTTTCCGATTACAAGTGCTCACAGGGACATGATATTGCTCCAAATGCCTATGCAGAAAAGTGATTATTGTAGTTCATATTGTAATCATTTGAAACAAAAAATCATTTAACTAATATGGTGTTTCCTTGTATTTGTTTGTTTTTTTCTTAGTTTTGCTGAATAACTCAAAAGCCAAGTGTGACAAACAGGATTTGATATGATTTTGCTTCCACTTCATATGTTCTTATATGCTTGGTATTTTTGTGTATTCCTGTGCCTATAAAGGTTAACATAGTTTTTATGCATTATAGATAGGGCATCATCAAAAGCAATGAGAATTCTGAGGTTTAATTACAAAAAAACAATTTTTGAGGATTGAGCATGGCTAAATTGCCTAAAGACGAGATGGAATTTATTTTGCAAGAAACTCAGAAGTGAATTGGAGTAGAAAGTCGGATGTAAAGGAACCAAAAAATCTAAGGAAACTTGAGAACACGGCTGTTTGAGTCAATACAGGGTGGAATGCACTGTGTCTGAACTAGACACGTGGTGTGCAAGATTTGGCTAGCTGTGTAATCTATCTCGAACTTCAGTTCGGATTTTCATTCACTGCTTACTTGAGCATTTGTGTTTGGGCCATATTTTGAGTTCCAGATGTCAAAGTTAAATGACTCAAGAGCCACTGGAAAGATAAATTAAAGGTCCACACTTTCCAGGAAACCCCAAAATGAAATGCATCCATTACAGACTGCACTTTTAAATTCAAGTTGCAGCCGGTTTTCAAGAGGAATTATTAATTCGATTTTAAATACTGCTTGCCACATGTAAAAGAAGATGGTGACTAAAAAGAAGGTAAAGGTGAGGATAACTAGCCAGTCAACTAATTTCCCAAAAGATGAGTTTTCAATTTTGATTTTTTGCCAAATTTAAAATCTCTTGCAGTAGATGATCCCAAAAACAAAATAATTCCTTTATATAATTTTTCTTTACCCATCTTAATTCAGGTTCGGCCAATCCAGTCAATCCTTCATGAATCAGCGACGGTAAGACAGCTTAAATTTCTGTGTGATCGACTTTGTGGGTAAAGCTAGTCGAGGTGTCTGCTCATTTGATCTTTATTGCCTGATCAACTAAGTAAACAGCCATAACCTGGCAATATAATGCTTAGGCGCTTAGCTCTAAAGGGATTAACACATAGGTTTGCAAAAGGTAGGACAAGTCCAAAATACCTACAGAAATACCTACAAAATATGGTAATTTCAATATATACTAAGATTACCTGCGACATTATCCCGAATGGCGTTTTCTGAGTTTTGACAACTCCACCTCTGCCTCCACAATTAGTACAAGACTTTACACTACTGCTATATTTAGCACCTGTTCCACCACAATTTTCACACATCTCACAATAAGAAACTTCAGTTTCTATATTGGCTCCATAAATTGATTCCTCAAAGCTCAGAAACAAATCATGACTGCAAAATACTATTATTATGTTAGCCTAATATTATAAAAAAGAAAAATATATCACAATCAAGATTAACAGTTGACGTAGGACAAGTGAATAAGCTAAAATTATAAACTATTTGGGTGATTAAATCGCAATTTAATCACTACCCATACTAATTTCCAAAAACAATTGATCGCAACCAATACATAATTCCCAAGAAACAATGTATATAATCCAACCAGACAACAGAAATTAATCAAGTATATACACACTTAATAAAACCCTACACAACAAAAGCCCAAAATATGCGGGTTAATAATAAAACCCAATAACAATAAAAGTCCAACAATGAAAATAAAACCAATCCAACAATATGTCTAAATAAATATAACGGGATTGAACCCCATCAACAACACCATATAATGAATTAGTCAATTTCACCATGCATAACTGCCAACTCAATAACGATGTTGTTACAATACAGCTCTTAAAGTATGTCACTATGCCTATTTGAGCACATAAATCCTAAAAGTAAAAAATCATAAGTCTTCAGCCCTTTAAGTATGTCTATTTGAGCACATGAACCCTAAAAGTAAAAGAATCATACCTCCTTTTTATGTTTCTAATTTAATACAATACAGCCTTTCTAAAAAAAATTATACCCTATCCGGATTTATGAAATTCGGTTGAATTTATACCCATTATGTTCGAAACAGTTGACTGATTCTGATTAATGATGGTGCAAAGCGACTATAGATAATAAAAACCGAAAATCCTCCAAGTTTTTTTGGCAACATCAGTGTTACCGAAAGCATTAAGCGCACCGAAGCGCAAACCTTCCTCGAGCCTAGGCGCAAAAGCGAAGAGCGCGCTTTTTTGAAGCGAGGCACACATTTAATAAAAAATTCTAAAATATATTAATTAGGATTATACATATAAAGATTTAGGTTTATAAAATAATTTATACATCATAATATATTAAATCACACTTCTAGAGCAAAAATAAAATAATATATATACTTTATAATATATTAAATTATACTTTTAGGGCGAAAACAAACCTAAGATTTAACATCAAGATTCAAAATTCAAAGTTTATAGTCCAGGCTCCCAGCTTCCAACATTGTTAGTTGTAAAAATTCCGGAAGGTAACAATTTAAAGCATAAAGTGTCAAATAATAGGAGAATAAAGTAAAGTAAGTGAGATGCAAGTGTTTGTAAATATAAAATAATAATTATATTTTTCTAAATGTACACCCTCGTGTATTATTATAGGAAATTTTTTTAACCTCAGAAACATGAATCTCATATAATAATTTTGAAAAGGTAATATATATATATATGTGTGTGTGTGTGTGCGCGTGCGCGTATGGGGTTGGGGTATATAAAATATATATCGAGACAATTAGAAAGATAAATACATATTATATGTATATAATATACATATACACACAAGTATAGAATTTTATTTTTGCTTTGGGCTATATTTGTTGGGCCTTAAAACTAATCCAACAATAAAACCCTCTATATTTTTAGTAAGCTTTAATGAGGCGCGCAAGCGAGCTCTTCTTTGAAGTCAAGGCGCCTCGGCCGCGCTTTTGTGAGCTTTGCGCTTTTGTGAAATAGAAATAAACAGCAACTATACACAAAAAACTGAAAACTAATACATAGCTGAACTTCTGGCCTTCTTCGAACAAGATGAATAACCAAAGAGCCAAGTGCAAACGAGCTCGCAAGTTTGTGACAATCCCATACTTGCTAGGAGAAAAGATACCCTTGTTGTGAAACCTAGCATTTCGTTCTCTCCAAGTATGGTAGGCGAAAATCTGGACTGCAATCAAGGCAACCATACTTTGATTTCTATCCCCAATAGCCAACAAGGACATAATAAAGTCAACCCAAGTCAAGTGAAAACTGACCGAGAGGACCGTATTTTTGCAAAGTAAGGCATTCAACACAAAACGAGAATAATTGCAAGAAAGAAACAAGTGTTGAGCTTATTCAATAGCACCCACACAGAGAAAACACTGAACAGAGTTAGCAATACCAAAAGCAGCAAGTCTAGATAAAGTGTTGAGTCTCCCATTGTGTAATCAATGTTGAAAAGAAAAACGTGCTACCCCAGTTTTTTAACCAAACTGCATCATGCCTGCAACAAAACTGATTCGCCTTGAGGCCTAGTGCTGTCCCAAATAATTCGAATAGTAACCTTATGAGCAGGAGCATTATTCTAAAATATCATATCCCTTCTTAAAAGATCAAAGGGAGGAGAGTCAAAGCTGTCCAACGAGGTAGAAAGATCATGATTTCTGTGATGGTGAGTAAGATTGTGCCTAGGCAAGGACGAAGCACCAGAAGAAGTCAAATCATTAAGAGGACCATAAGCAGAAGAGCCAGCACTATAAATAATAGGATCATTTGACAGTGAAAGACCAAGCTTCAAAATTTTCCTCCATATCCAACAACAGCAATCAAAAGGCACAGTAAGGGCCCAAATTTTTAAACTTTGAATGTAATTTGTTCCAAAAACTTAATAGCTAATCGTCCCAAAAGTAACTATACCAGTCGGTTATTAAGTAATCAAAAGTCATTTTTACTTGGTACTTTTATAACTTAGTAAAAAGTCTAGTACTATCAGTTTGGATAAATTTATTGGTATAATATTACTTATAATGTGTAGATATTAACCAAATAAAAATAAAGTACTAGAAATTTTAGAAGCGATTTCAGATTGCAAAATCAAAATAATTAACTAAAGTACATTTTTGTAATTTTCAGAATTTAACTTGAAAGTCAATTTTACTTATTACACAACCAGTCAAATATTAAACTTATAAGTAATTTTCAACTTACAAACAGATTTCTACAAGATTTTTGTGTACTCTTTCATTTGTTTTTGCAGTTTTCTTTCATTTTATTCATTTTCTTGAAAATATACTACAGTAGTATAATAAATATAATATTTATTGAATTATAAAATACAAAAGCATACCAACATTTTAATTATTAGTAATACAATTTAAAACCGTATTATTTTTTTAAATTATAACATATAATGTTTACAAATTTTATGATTAATCTATTGACTCTCAAATGTAAATTTATGTACTCATAGAACAAACAAATACTAATTTCAGTTTCTAATATTTTAGCAGTACAAATCACAATTAATCAACATGATTATTTAATTATAAACTATAAATATATAAGTAATTTAATGAGCGCAAATCCTGCACAAACTTTTTTTTTTATATAGCTTGCCTAACATCTAATATTACATATTAAATGATTCAATACAAATTCAAATATTATCAATTATTACATCAAAATACTAATTCACTTATTTTAAATATTTATTTACTGAGCAATGTTATTCATATCGGGTTCCTATCACATTGATTCAATACAAATTCAAATATTATCAATTATTACATTGAAATACTAATTCACTTATTTTAAATATTTATTTACTAAACAATATTATTCATATCGAGTTCCTATCACATTCAGTTTATTTAGAAATTTATTATTTACATTTTTCAAATGACCCCTTATCTAGCAATAGATTCATTCTTTTAGGAGCTTATAAATTGGTTTCAGGGAAGAATTATGTGAAAGTATAAGAAGTAGAGAATCATGTCAATTTACAATTTAGGAAGGGATAAGGAGAAAGATGTGTGTGTGAGTGAGGCTTCTTAATTACAAAAAAGCATGCTTAAATAGCAACTAACTAGATTTAAAATCTCGAAGAAAAAATGTATAAAAAATAACCGCTAAAGTATTCAGATTGAAATATCTCACTGTTTATGAGAAAACATAATTATAATATTTGGGGTCAATGAAATAGTGAGAGAAGAGAGGGCAGAGAAACTGAATGTATTATATTAATACTTCTACTTCAAAGAGTACAATGAGGCAAAGCCTAAATTTATTGAATGAAACTTGCTGCTAGAGTAAATATTACTCCCTATAAACTTACTACTAGAATGAAATAGATGCTTTATACATCAGTTACTCTTAAATGCCTTATATATCAGTCAAGACTCAAGATACTGCAGTAATAGTTATTACTAATACTTACTGCAACAATTATTTTACAACAGTAATTATTTTATTACCAGTATTTGACAAAATATTATACATTCTGGTTAGATTGAATACTACAGCAAGGAAAATTAATTAGCTGTCATATCAGATTACCACATGTGTAGATAAGTATAAGAATTCTTCAGGAAACATTGCTTTAGGGCAAGGTTGTTAAGGCGTCCATGTGGCGTCCATTTGACGCCACGACGCCGTATTGTTGTGAAGGTCCTCAGGCGCCGCAACTCGCCGCGGCGCCGTAACAACCTTGCTTTAGGGAATGTGTTCATTTTAATAGTTAGGATTTAGTTAATAGTAATTGACGTTTGATTTCCATTATAAACGCAATACTTTATAAGTAGTTTCTTTCCACAAATTAATTGCTTCATTACTGTCTGTCAAGTTAATAAATAGTTATTCCTTTTCGAGAATTCTTTAAGATGTATATAGAACAAACATCTAACTTTATAAGAGTCTCAATGACTTGAAAGTTTAGCTCCATTGTGTCATCCTGCTCTCAAATGTAAGATAAACCACATCTTTTCCACACAATCTTTCACTTAGATCAACTGATCATAAATTTGAGATGCAATTGAATGTTAAACATCTATTCCATTTTTTCTAACAGTAAAGCTTGCTAATAACCGCAAATTTAGCGGCGAATGGTATATCTTAAGATTGGTTTTTTCGAGGATCCAACTTAATAAACCTCTGAAGATGGAGGACAACCTAATAAATTATCTCAATAACATTATATATATTACAAAAAAGATACTTGCACATTTAAACTTAAAAACTAATGTAGTTGTCTGGAAAAAAAAACTTCCATCAAAACTAAATTTTACTTCAAAAATTTAATACTTACCGAAACTTTAGTTTGTCTCATAGATAATGTCCATTTTGTAATAACCCTAATTTCTACTACCGTGTAATATTAATTTTATGAATAGTAAATGCACTTTATGAGTAAAACAATCTTATTTAATTAATTGCTCATATAAAGTTGAGACCCCAAGCGCGTGCTTCTTTGAAGTCGCTACGCTTTACCTATGTCAAGGCGCTTGGGGTGCGCTTTTGTGCTCTTTGCGCCTAGGCGTGCTTTTGACAACACTGTTCATACTACAATATTTTTCATGAAGTGAAAACACTTATTGATAACAAACAGTAAAACCAATGAAACAGACGTAAGTTGAGATCTTAGTTCTCTAATTTGCAACAAGCAAAACATATAAAGATGCCCACCTCGGCAGCCGGAGTACGGGAATACTGACACCGGGTGCAAAGCAGGGGATATACTAATAAAATTTATATATAATCAAGATATATTAAAAACAGGAATAGCGATTCTGGAGTATACAAGGGGACTTGTGCCTTGTGAAAAAAGTTTATTGTATTACTGTGGTTGAGCAAGAATATACCTCATATGCAGCACTAATCTCTTTGAACTTGTCTTCTGCCCCTGGCCCCTTATTCATGTCTGGATGAAACTGTATACCACGCAAGGAAAAACAAGTAACTCAAAAGTGCACAAATTCGGAAGTGATACAATATTCAATTGTCAAAGAGCAACATTTGAACAACTAAATTCATCAAGACAGTAAACTGAGTAAAAATAGGATCTCGAGTGTAATTGCAAGACCTTCACATTTATAATTGCATCGAGACTTCCCCACAACAGAGAATGATTTGATAAATAGCAGGGACAAGATATTTTCCATGTCAATATAAACTTTACTTTCAGATACAAATATATAACAGGAAGGGCGAAGGGCCAGAAGGCCAATACACTATCTGTCACTATGAAAAAATAATTTACAAATTTTTTCAGAATACTTCAGCGCTTCTTTCAAGTAAGTTACTTTAAAGTCCTCTTAAATATACACTAATTCAATAGATAAAAGTCTCTGACAATTCAATACTTCGTAAGTATCTTTACCTAACCTAAAAGTGTGAATCATAATATCAAGATTCTTACAAAAACTTCTAGAAAACCCTATGCTTCCGAAAAATTTCAAGGGGTGAAATCAAGCACAAAAAGGCTGGTAGAAACATTAATGATAGCGTTCATAAACATTATTTATCGCAAGAGATAATCATTGTTACCATGGTGCCGCCAAGGCGATAACATGGCGACCTAGTGCCAGGAAATGCAAGGCGCAGAGATCGCCATGTTCTCAAGCCCGCATCTGGTATATGCTCGTCTAGATGTGTTTTATTCTAGCCCAGACGTGTCTGAATCAACCCATTTAAGATGCGCTCTTTTAATATCTAGAGTCCGAGTTATTTGACATCAAACATTCTAAATTCCACTTCTCATCCAAGCTGTTATGTTATGTAGTCGGTCCAATATCTGCCAATATCCTATCCAATGCTCACTATCTTGTCAAGTCCTCAAGCCACCACATCACATACATTCAAGAAGTTCTATGACACTTCCCATCCTTGTTCTCGGAATACTACAAAGGCACAGACACGTTATTACTTAACTACTTAATACTTAACAATATAACAGCGCTGACTCACATTTCTAATAAAACAGCATAACAAGCATTATCACAACATACATTACACTTATAACCTTTTTTACGAGTCCTCACTCACTATACCACACTAAATACCAGGCATATTAAATTTATCGATTAAACAGCGCAATCACTATAATCACAACAAAACACCACAAACCACTACACAGACATACAATTATCTCAAACTACATTACAAACTAGCAGAAAACGAAACGAATACCTTTCGAGCGAGTTTTCGATAAGCAGACTTAATCTCAGGCAAAGTAGCATTGCTACTCAATTCCAAAACAGAATAGTAATCAGTGCCACGAGCAGAAACAGCTTTAACTAGTCCGGAACAGCGACGACGCCGTTTATGAAACAGAGAATTGAAGGATCCTGAGGATTCAAGTGAAGTATAAGCGGAGGATTGGGAAAATGAATTGGAGTGAGAGTGAGAAAAGGTGGTTAAATTGAAGAGGTTGTTAGGGTTTAGGTTAAGTATCATTTTGGTGGTTGATTAGTGAAGGACAAATTTAGGAGACCAAGAGTTCTCGGAGTATACTACAATATACTAGTGAACATATGGGTTGATCATTATGCATGAATTTTTATATTTATAATAACATTATCGTGTATTTATACGAAATTCTTTTATAAAATTTTGTGGGTAAATTGAGCAACATTAATTTTTATAAGTACAAGTTTATAACCGATATATAAATAAATTTATTTTTTTATTGATATTCAATATAAAATTTATAATATTGATAATTTATGTTAATACATATGATATATTTTTATTATATAAATTTATTAAAGATGTAAGTGATAATAAATTAATTAAAAAAGTTATTTTGATAATGATTTATAATTATGTATAATAAATAGATTTATTTAACAATTTTATAAGCTTGGACAACACGATGAAAATGGGAAGATGGGTCTATTTTTACACTTCGGTTAATGGATCTCTTGTACTAGTCTTCTTCGTTCCGTTGAAGTCTCCGACTCACATAGATCCGAAAAGAACCTTTCATTTTTTGAAATTATTTTCAAAATTCATTTTACTTGGATTCTGATTGTTACAGAATAAAATCTAAATAGTAGTTAATGCGTATTGAATGCTAGGGTTGGTGAAATGCAAGCTTTAATGGCTGCACTTACGTTTAGTAACTAAACCTGTTCCTCGTAAATTGCCTACGTATCTCAAGAGTGTTTGAGAATCAAGCCAAAAACGTAGTTCTAATGTTAATGGGTTAAACCCTTTATATAGGCGCATGAGAGCCTAGGAATCATATTAGAATTAGGAGACTTGGTGGCCAAGTTTTCTAATGACAAGGTTGTTGAAATCTCTCAGGAATGAGAGCCCTCGTTGGACTCTTTCAGATAATATTTCCTTGATGATAAGGTTTCTAAATCTTTCAGGGATGAAGGGTCTCACAGGACTCTTCGGGTTTTTCATTGAACCTGAATTAATTACGAAATAAATTGGGTTCCGGGCCTCATTAATTGGGTCATCCCTTTGGACCAAGCTAGGTTTAATTAATGTAACATTAATTAAATTTCTAAGGTATTTTTAGCCCATATCATTTGCCCCCGTATTTTGGGAAAACTTCATTAGTTTTCGTAAAAGTTTTATCAAGGGTTTTTCATGCATATCGGACATTGGACTCATTTGTCTAACTTAATGAAATTTTATAAATTTCACTTTTAATTTTGGGCTAGAGCCTTTTATAACTAATCCTTTAGTAAGGATTGCTTTTCACAAAGTTAAAGTCCTCTAGGATTTTTATACCATTTTTTCGAAGATTTTTTACTAGTCAATTTGACCTGGAACGAGGTCAAATTCGACCTCATTCTACCCTCCAGGTCGAAATGGGGATTGAGGTCGACAATCTTCGAGACTTGGAGTTTTCATCGACCAGGATTGAGGTCAAACAAGACCTTAACTTGACTTCCAGGTTGATTGGGATCGAGGTCGACATGCCTTAGGGCTTGAGTTTCCATCGACCTGGATTGAGGTCGAACAAGACCTCAACTTGACTTCCAGGTCGATTGGGATCGAGGTCGACAAGCCTCAGGGCTTGAGTTTCCATCGACCTGAATTGATGTCGAACAAGACCTCAACTTGACTTCCAGGTCGATTGGGATCGAGGTCGACAAGCCTCAGGGCTTGAGTTTCCATCGACCTGGATTGAGGTCGAACAAAACCTCAACTTGACTTCCAGGTCGATTGGGATGAGATCGATGGGGCTCAATGGCCTTTGTCTTCTGTCGACCTGGATTGAGGTCGAGTTATCCCTCAATTCCTCATCCAGGTCGATATTTTAGTTGGTCTCATGACTGATTTATTTTCGACCTAGATTGAGGTCGAATTAACGTTGATTTCCTCACCCAGGTCGATTATTACTGAGCCTCATGGCCTTGATGTATTTTTCGACCTGGATTGAGGTTGAATTAACGTTGATTTCCTCAACCAAGTTGATTATTACTGGGCCTTATGGCCCTGATGTTATTCGACCTGGATTGAGGTCAAATTATCCTTAAATTATTCACCCAGGTCGATTATTACTAGGCCTCATGGCCTTGATGTTATTCGACCTGGATTGAGGTCGATTTATCCTTAAATTCCTCACCTAGGTTGATTATTACCGGGCCTCATGGCCTTGATGTTTTCGACTTGGATTGAGGTTGACATTTTTTGTTCCCCTAGGAATTATAGTGAATTGAGCCTTGTGGGCTTGGAATTTATTTAAGCCCAACATATTCTTTGGTTAGTACTTATGCTTTTCTTTTAACACTTTTGGGCCTTTAATAATGGGCCTTCAAGGGCTTCGAACTCAACTATAGGACTTCCAGGCTTTTAAATCATGGCCCTTTTAAAATTGAATTATGGGCCTTCTAGGCTTAATGGGTCTGACCCAATTCCTTGGCCCACCTTCTAGATTGTTCCACGGGATTCTAGAATACTATTTCTATTTATTTTATTTTGTCAACTACAAACCTTGGGCCTTCAGTCATGGGATTTCACAATTGAGCCCCTTCACCGGTTATACCGGTTGCCTTACTTCCCAACGGTCAGGTGACGTGAAAATGTCCGTTCATAGGGGTAATTGAACGGTCATGTGACCGGATGAATTGCTATATATAGGTGGTATGGGAGTGTTCATTTTTCACACTTCTCATTTCTCCACTCTCAAATTTCTTCCAATACCTCGAGCTCTCTAGCTTTTCAGAAATCCAGCTCTCAAGCTGCTCTAGCAATTTTAGCAATTTTATCGAAGAGATAGCAGATAAGAAAGCTTCTAGACTCGCAGCCATGAATGCAGGGTCAGCTAGAAGATGTAAACCCCTTCGCCGTATCCCCATTTATTCCACATACATATCGTTAATAGATATGATTAACCAAATGGGGGATGAGCACCCTAGCCAGTCTCACTTAGATTCGTATAGCCATGGTAATAAGTTTTTTGACACTGGCCTGATAAAAGAGTACAATAGTTTGTTCAATTTTCCTCCTCGTTTTTCCATTTCCATGGTTAGACCTGGTGACAGAACATGTCACTGGAAACCTGACTATTTATTTGTCTACATAGATACCTTTTCCATGGTTCCCTTTGCACAATTCCATCCCAACTTTATTAGTAGATGTGCAAATCCACCCTTGCCAAATTTCCCCAAATGGGTGGAGGATCATTCATTGTATTATGGTCATTTGCCTTGAAAAGAAAATAAAAATGACTGTTTGTTTAGGAAGATTTTTCAATTCAAAAATTCTTTCAGTCTGTCTTTGGGTTGGGTTCACATAGGTCATAGGCCCAACATGCCCCACATCTTCGATAATTTTTCAATTCCTAACAATAATCCCAATTGGAAAGAAAACTTTGTCCAAGTGAAGTGGGAAGGGGGAGATTGGGGTACCTTATTTAGGTCTACCTTTGTGAAGGTGGCCGATGGGAGTGCTGAAACCATAATGCTCACGGATGAGGAAGAAGCTGCCTATGTTAAGCTTACTAAGGGTAAGACCAAGGAAGCTTCTTGGGTTCTTCTTAACGAGCATCGGCTAAAGGCTCTTAGACTTTCGAGGGCTTCTAGGAAAAGTATTTTATTTAACCTAACCTTTGTTCTAGCCTTTTCTGTTGATTGCTTGCTAACGTTTTCGTGTTTTTTTTCAGCTGCCGCGCAGATCAATGAGTGGACCATTCCACCAGTTGAAGAAACTGGTTGCATGAAATGGCTTAAGCTCAAGCATGACCCCAGGCAATCCAAGGAATTTCCGGCATTCATGCAACCCCATACCGGGGTAACTGTCGTTAAGGGTAGTGAGCCTGTTAAGTTTCCAAGGTCCCTGGCATACAAGTCTGGCTGGGGATTCAAGAAGACAGATACGGTGGTGGGATCTACGGATCATGCCAAGGATTGGTCCTTTCACTCCATTACTCCTTGGAACTATAAGAAAATTGTTGTGGGGCGCGATGAAGAAAGCACCAAGACTTTAAGTGCGCAGGCTTTGGCTTCGATGAGTTTTCTTGTTTAACTATTTCAATCTATTGCATTTGGTACTTTAACATTTCTTTCCTTGTGATTAGTTTCTTTACTTACCACTTTTTATTGGCTTTTCAGGCTAATGCCTATTTCCAGGCTTCCCTCCACCAGGCTGAGGCGTGGAAAATGCAGGCTGAGAAGTATAAGAAGGATCTGACCGTTACAAAGGCCAAGCTGAGGAGCTTAGAAGAAAATATGGCCGAATAGGCTGAGCTTCTGAAGCAGGCTCATACATAGGTGGTAGAACTTCGGGCCGATAAAAATGCAATTATCGATACCTACATGGGTTCGGAGGAATACAAGGATTTGATCAAGGAGCACGATGATATGATCTATCCTGCCCACTATACCATTGGGTGGAACGAAGCTCTGAAGGCAGTGCTAGCAGAGCATCCAAGGTTGTTTGACCCAAAAGTGGACTTCAAAAGTCTTCAACCAGCCGATGCTCTACGGCGTTTGATTGATGCACAAGAGGAGGACACCAATGGAGAGAGTAGCACGACATCAAAAATAGAAAGTCTAGATCTCATTCACCTTCACCTCGCCGAGTCAAGCCTACAAAGGTTACTCTCGAAGTAACTCCTCAAAAGTTGGCTACGGAGAGTTCTTATGCTTCTAGCTCATCGGAGGAGGATGAATCTAGTGATTCAGGATAATCTTCGGGGAGTGAGGAGGCCAAAGATATTGAGGGTGCCGAGTAGTTTAGGATTTTTATTTTTATAGTTTTTTATTTATCTCAGGCTTACAAGGCTTTTTGTAAACTTTGGGCCTTCGAGCCTTTGTATTTATGCATTTTACGCTTTTTTTTCTGTCTCGGTTTTATTTGTTTTTCGTGTTTAATTCAAACATAAACAATAAACGTCGCATGACTTGTAAAGGTTTATCAAAACTTAATAATGTCATCAAAATAAAGATAACGAGAAACAATCATTTTATAAATAGGAAGAACCAAGTTCTCAAACTCAAACATGTCTAGCCTCAAGGCTTACAAATCGATAGGCAAATACTTAAAATGCTTAGGCCTCAAGGCCTTTAATCAAACATGATAAATCCTCGAGTTAGCAGCATTCCAGCTTCTTGGGATTTCAATTCTTTCCAAGGTCTGGAGTTTGTACGCTCCTTGCCTAGTGACTTCCTTGACTTGATAAGGTCCTTCCTAATTCGGGGCTAGTTTCCCCTTGAGACCAGCTCCAGAGGCTTCAATCTTTCGTAGGACTAAGTCTCCTTCATGGAAGAACCTTTTTTTGACTCTAAGGTTATAGTAAAATGAAGCTTTATTTTGGCTTTCAACAATTCGAGCATTAGCTTCATCGCGTACTTCATCAATTAAATTCAGGGCAAGTTTCATACCTTCCTCATTCATTTCAGTTTCGAACTCCTGCATCTTTAGTGAGGCATGAGTGATCTCAACAGGCACCATGGCTTCTACCCTGTAGGCTAGTGGAAATGGTGTCGCACATGTTGAGGTTTTACAAGTAGTTATATATGCCCACAAGTTTGAGAGTAATTCATCAACCCAAGTCCCTTGAGAGCGCTTAACCCTTTTTTTGAGTCCATCCAAGATAATTCTGTTGGCAACCTCTGCTTGTCCATTTGACGGAGGATGAGCTACCGAAGTAAAACGCAACTCAATGTCGTACTTTCCACAGTACTCAGTAAACTCTTTATTGTTGAACTGAGTCATGTTGTCCGTCACTAGGATCTTTGTTAATCCATACCTGCATATGACATTCTCCCAGAAGAATTGTGTCACATTCTTTGTATCAATTTTGGCCAAAGGCTTGGATTCTATCCATTTAGTGAAGTAGTCAATTACAACAATGAAGAACTTTCTTTGTGCACTAGCCATAGGATATGGGCGTAGAATATCCATTTCCCACATAGAAAAAAGGGATTGGTGAATTAATAGATGTCAACATCTTAGGGGGCTGCCTAACTATGGGTGCAAACCTTTGGCAGTGATCACACTTTTTAACATAGGGTTTGGCATATTTAAGCATTTCAGGCCAATAGAATCCCAACCTTACAATCTTATGAGCAAGTCCCCTGCTTCCTAGGTGTTGGCCACACACTCCTTCGTGAACTTCTCTTAGGACAGCTTCAGCCTCATTGGGTCTCAGACACTTCAAGTATGGTATCACATGTGACTTTTTGTAAAGTATCCCTTAAATAAGAGCATACTTCAGGGCCCTCATTGATAGTTTTCGAGCCACCATAGGGCTAGTAGGTGTCTTTCCCATCTCCAAGTAAAGCTTGATGGGATCCATCCAACACGTCCCAAGCCCAATCGGTGCTATCAACTTGGCATCAATGCTTGGGGTCCCCAAGACCTGAAAATAAATACTACCATAATGATTCTCGATTTCTGATGATGCAAATTTAAACAAGGCATCAACCTTCACATTCTCCTCCCTCGGGATATATTCAAAGTGACATTCCTCAAACTGAGTTCTCTGAGCCTTAACAATTCTCAGAAAATTCATCATTGTTTCTTCATAGGCCTCAAACTCCCCATTCACTTGGGTGATTACGAGTCTTGAGTCACCGCAAACCTTCATATTCTTTACCCTCAGGGCTTTGGCTAAACCAAGCCCAGCTACCAGAGCTTCGTACTCTGCCTTGTTATTCATAGTTAGAAAATTCAACTTGATTATATATTCCACAATGAAGCCCTTGGGGATTTGCAGAACTAAACTAGCTCTACTTGTTTTTATTTTTGAAGCTCCGTCAAAAGAAAACACTAAATATTTCTTGGTTTCTTCCTTGGTTTCTTCCTTATTCTCTTCCTTCTCTTCCTACCCCCCGACTTCTTGGTTAAGAATGGTACATTCAGCTAGGAAGTCAACTAGAGCTTGGGTCTTGATGGCCGTCCTAGGCTTGTAGCGGATCTCAAATTCTGTAATCTCAATTTTCCATTTAATCAGTCTTTCACTGGCCTTGGGGCTATACAATATATTTCTTAGGGGCTGGTCTGTCAAGACTTCAATTATGTGTGCCTGAAAGTAGGGGCGTAGGTTTCTTGAAGCCATTATCAATGCTAAGACAAACTTTTCAACTTTTGAATAATTCAGCTATGCACCATGCAGAATTTTGCTGACATAGTAGATGGGTTTCTGAACCTTGGCTTCTTCTCTCACAAAAACAGCACTGAGAACTGAGCTAGATATAGCCAAGTATAGAAATAATACCTCTTTAGGGCTAGGTTTGGTGAGCAATGGTGGCTCTGCCATGTATTTCTTCAATTCCTCAATTGTTGCTTGGCTCTCTTCGTTCCACACAAAATCTTTGACCTTCTTGAGGGCTTTGAAGAATGGTAAACATTTCTCTCCAGACTTGGATATGAATAACATGTCATAGTTTGTATTTTTTATATCTACGATGGTTTAACGCTGAATGTATGCCATGTCTGTTGTTACTTCTATTAAAAAGGTTGAACAAAAAAAGTGTTGAATAATTCATGTAAAGGGAGAATGAATTCACCTTGGGTGAGAAGAGAAGACAAAAGTTAGAGAAATAGAGGAGAAGTGGTAAGAAGAGAACAAGACTTCATCACTTCCATCCTAAGGGTGAGTAGTGATGAGTTTGAGAAGTGAAGATGATTTAACTTGAAGATTTTTCTCTGGTTTCTGAACCAGAGAAACCAGCCACTGAAGATGTACCAATGACACTCGTTCACAAAAGTTCAACACTAGAAAAAGGTGAAGTTGATAATTCTGAAGCTGGTAATTGTAGATAAGTCAAGATAAAACTTTGTTAAATATGTTCAGTCTAGAGGAACGTCTATCTTATATTTATCTTTTATGTTTGAAATCTGGAAATATATTATATGATAAAGAGTTTGAATATATATTAAAAACGTAATATCTTAAACGAATGTACATATATAATAATCTTATATAAAATATAGGATTGATCAGTATGAGAAGATATAATTCTGCTTCTTATAATATTCTATATCTGCACACTATTTTACTATAATAATTTATTATTAGAGTATCTACAACCATATTACGTATAATGGTTGGCTAAAATAATATAAAATATTAGTTGACTATATTATAGAGAATGAAAAAGTGGCAATATTTTAAAAATAATATTTTATCATGAATAATATTAATTAAAAATGACAAAGTGATGAGGTGGAAGATTATAATCAACTATTGTGCCTAAAATCTCACATGGACTAGGTTTAGGGCCATAGGTTGTTTGAGTTCCAATCAACTATGCTAGAAGCCCTCTAAAGAGGTTCAATTACATGTTAACAAGAAATATAGAGGTTCAAATATATTAAGGAGAACCCTGAAAGCTAACAAGAGGGTCTAGAGGATGAAGGATCCATCCAAGAATGAGGAACCACTAGGAGAAATGGTTCTGGTGAGGCAGGAGCTTAACTATCCAAAGAGCTTCCATTACATCATGGTTGTACCCTATTTTAAGGAGGTTCTAGAAGTCCAATGAATGTGAGAATTGATCTAGGAGATTATAATCTGCTATAAAGTAGGTCCTAGGTTCCATTGGATAGGTTCTAGAAAATAGCTTCCAAGACAGTTGTCTGGTACTAGAAGGACAGTTTTACATGTACTGTTTCACCTAATTTTTAGGAGATAATTACTCCACGATTTTAGAGAATAATTACCGTGATATTCTTATCATATTAAGGATGATTATGAGGAAAATACATATACAACCATATGTTCAGCCGATTATGCAAGAGATAGGAGCTTTCAAGGAGTCATAACCTACTTGGACTCTCCTTGTAGCTCAAATACTTCAAGTTATACATTCAAACAGATGTTAATTCTTATCAAATAACAGCTGATCACTCATCAACAAGAGTCACGAACATTAGGAACTACATATGGACTTGATCCCTATAAATAGGGTATGTAAGCAACTAGCAAAGGGTTCGAAAAGACTTAGAGAAGAGGAGAACACATAAATAACTCAGGTATTCTTTGATACTCTGAAGTACTTGACTTGTATAATCCCGTGGTTATACATTGGTTCCTTGGACATTTGCTAGCTCAATCCCTTTATCATAAAAATTACCATCCACCTTCTCCGGAAGCTCGATCAGGAAACTGTTTCATGGTTAATTTGCATAAGTTTTCTTCCGCTATTTCACCAACTGACCTCCATAGTGTTGTACCAAATTCCTCTCACAACACCAACCATACCCATTCTACAAATATAGCCAACCATCACATATTATATAAAAAAATTGTGTTAAGGACACATGGTTGAAGACAATGATTATGTATATTGATTGACTATATATATATTGCGACATAGGATATAGGTAAGTGTTTTGTATGAGTCCGAGATACTCTTATGTCATTACTTAAAATTCTAGCATGTTAAAACATATTAATGCGAGCAAAATAGAATGGTATAATAAGTATGACATACATAATCACATACAAACATACAAACATTCTATCAAGGAGATAAAATATAGTCAAAATTTTAAGTCAAAATGTGTGATAGTCAAAATCATTACGGTTACAAAGTTTACGAACGTTTGTGATTGATTCCAATCAAATAAAAATAAAATATAGACTTTTGAAAATAACTATAAAATATAAGTATTATAATAGTTATAAGTAATATAATTAATAAGTTTTAAATATAAATAGGGTCATTAGAATACAATTTTAATAGTTGGATGTATTAAAATAACAGACATTCAAAATATATTTAAATTACAATAGTTAAATATAATTAAGTGAAAACACTTTTTTAAAATAATTAATCCAATTAAATAGATTTTAAAATAAAAACCTATAAATCAGTCCAATTATCGATTGACTGATTAACCAAAAAAATTAATATTTAAATTTTAGTAATATACTAATATAATATAGATATATTATTTTATAAAATTATGATCTGAAAAATAATAAAGTATTATATTAACATAAAAGAACAAGAAAGGAAATATAATACAAAATCAAAATTATTTTAGTCAAACAATAAAAGGATGTATGTATAATAAGTCCATTTAAAATAGGATTTTATATATATGAAGTCGCGAATCGGGGGTAAAATTGACGATTTCTTCTTCAATACAAATGGGGTTTTTGTAATTGGAGGGTTTGCAATTGTGACATCGGCGAGTAAGTTGTTAATCGATTACTATATTATCAATCTAGTATCTTTTTAAATTGATTACTGCATTATCATTGTAGAATTTGATTGATTACTATTATTCTAGGGTTTGTTCTTGATTAATCAACAGAGAAACTATGGCTCAAAATCTTGCAAACAACTATAATCTTCAATCAATGAGCCTTGTTCTTACGATGAGACAGTATACTCAAACGGCTGTTCAAGAGGATGTCATCAAGGCTGATGTATTAATATAAATATAATCTTGATATGACATCCTAAGATTATAGTAAGCTTATTAATATAAATATAATCTTGATATGATTTGAACACACAAATATATAACAACTAGTTTTTCTTTTTATAATATTACAAATAAAGTACAGGCTACCACGTTTGTTTTCTCAGACACAATACAGAGCTTCAGCTCTTTCTTTTTCTCTCTGGTGTTTTTATCTTACACCTATATCTAATACATGCACAACAACAGCCTTTTATAGGCTTTAAGTTTACATTCTTATATCATTGCATGCCTCACATTTTTATCCTTTATACATATTAATAGCCTACCCTATTTTAAGGAAATTATTACAATCCTGCAGCTTGTTATTTTTGACTATGAAAACTACTATATTTTCTTCTTTTCTCATGCACAGCCACCTTTTATTTCTCCTATGCACAGCTACCATTCCCTATGACCTTGATTCCAGGAGCAGTTATAATTCACATGTTCTGCCATCTTCTGTTTTTATACCAACGATGCTTGTTTCTTGTACACAGGTGCGTGCATGTATTTTATTAATAATAATAGAACTATTATTTTTAGAGAGGGTTTGAATTCTAACACTCCCCCTCAAACCCGACTTCGCATTCCGATCTTCACCTTCATTCTTTCAAACACGTCCGGTTTCAACGACTTCGTAAAAATATCCGCTAAATTTTCTTCGGTCCTGCAGTGTACCAACTCCACGATTTTATCATTCACTTGTTCACGAAGAAAATGATATTTAATATTAATATGCTTGCTTCGACTGTGTGACACTGGATTTTTCGCTAGAGAAATAGCAGATTTGTTATCCACATAAATGATAACCGGTTCTTCCTTGGCAAGATTTAACTCGCCCAATATATAGCCTAGCCACATAGCTTGACACGCGCATGCTGCTGCTGCGATGTATTCTGCCTCACATGTTGAGAGAGCAACTGTTTGTTGCTTCTTTGATGACCACGAAAATATCCCTGAACCGATTTGAAAAGCATAACCTGAAGTGCTTTTTCCGTCATCCAAATGACCACCATAATCACTGTCTGAGTAGCCAACTAATTTGGAATTTTTTGAATGAGTGTAAAATAAACCATGATCAAGTGTACCTTTAATGTATCTCAAAATTCTTTTAGCTGCCATGAAGTGATCTTGCTTCGGCTTCTCCATGTACCTACTTACCAATCCAACTGCATACATGATATCTGGACGAGTGAAAGTTAGGTACCTCAGACTTCCAACCAGACTTTTGAACAATGCCGGATTTACCGACTCTCTTGTTGAATTAATTCTCAACTTTATGCTTGCTTCTGCTGGTGTGCTCACTGACTTGCATTCCTCCATTCTGAATTTCTTTAAAATCTCCTCCGCATACTTTTTCTACGACATAAAGATCCCATCTTTGCTTTGCTTGACTTCGACTCCAAGAAAGTAAGACATTTGACCAATATCTGTCATCTCAAATTCATTAGTCATAACTTTCTTAAAATCATCAAACATACCAGGGTTGTTTCCGGTAAAGATCATGTCATCCACGTACAAGCACACAATCATAATATCTCCCCCTGAATTTGTTTTGGTGTAGAGTGCATGCTCGTATGGACTTTTCACAAAACCATTTTTCTGAAAATATTCATCAACCCTTGTGTTTCATGCTCGCGGAACTTGCTTCAAACCATATAAGGCTTTCTTCAGTCTGTAGACTTTATCTTCCTGGCCATTCTGAACATATCCTTGAGGCTGCTCAATGTAGACTTCTTCTTCGAGATAGCCATTCAAGAATGCTGACTTAACATCCATCTGAAAAATCTTCCACCGGTTCTGAGCTGCAATGGTTGTAAGAAGTCTGATGGTATCTACTCGTGCAACTGGAGCAAACACTTCATCATAGTCAATGGCATATCTTTGCTTGTAGCCTTTAGCCACTAACCTTGCCTTGTGCTTTTCCACTTTGCCTTTTTGATTCGTCTTGGTCTTATAGACCCATTTGACACCAATTGCTTTGTGTCCCTCTGGAAGATCTACGAGCTCCCATGTGTGACGCCCCCAGATCCGGGGTCAGGGATCGGGGCCATCACGATCCAATTCCACCATAATAATACTCACCTGCTTAACAATTATATCCACAATAGACTCTGGTGACCCCAAACCAAATACACAACTCGAGCCATAGTCTTAGAAAATGAACTTAAAATAATAACAGTTATTATAATTCAACTGTAATAAACTCAGGATCTCATGCTACTAATATAACCTCTACCTGAAGTTGCATTAGAAGTCAACACTATTTCAACATTTATTATTACATTGCATATTATACAATAAGTATAAGAATTCTAAACTAAAATCCTATCTAGCTTACACCACCTATAGAAGCCTTGAACCTGACTAACTCAAGCTCGAGCATCTCCTTTCTTTTGCATCCCATGGGCAAGTCTTACTGCAAGTTTTAAAGTTTACAACAAAAACAAGAATGAGCCAAAGAATGCTCAGCAAGATATACATTAGAATATTTTGTAACTTGCACCAAGGAAAGGGTGGCAACTAATATTTATACCAACGCGATGACCAACAATATCAGTAGATAATTTGCAATGCTTTTCCAGCAGAAAGTTTAGTGAAATATGTTTCGACAATAAATGAATCAGAGTTTACGATGCAAGAAGATTTTCAACATAAGTCTGCAGTTCAAGTTACTGCGATACCACAATTTAAGATTCACAGTTTTGGGAACAACATAATCGATAATTTAGCACAATGGCATCAACCACAGAGTACTATTTATTCGAGCATCAATAAGAAGGCAGTTCAAGATACTGCGAAAAGAATCAATAAAAGCTCAACAATTCTCATTCACACTATCGCTAGTGTAGGACCAATGAAAGTTCAACAGTTCCCATTAACACTATCCTTAGTGTAGGACCAATGAAAGTTCAACAGTTCCCATTAACACTATCCTTAGTGTAGGACCAATGAAAGTTCAACAGTTCCCATTAACACTATCCTTAGTGTAGGACCAATGAAAGTTCAACAGTTCCCATTAACACTATCCTTAGTGTAGGACCAATGAAAGTTCAACAGTTCCCATTAACACTATCAGTAACTTAGCACCTAGGCCTTCATTACAGTGTTAATGTCAAATTCCAATTGGAAGAAAAGAAGATACTGGAGCATCCACCACGCCTATTGTACACGATGATCAGTCGTATAGTACAATAGTTAAGTAACCTTTACTACTAGTAGAAGGATGATCCTAAACCGGTCATCACCCTAGGCAACACATGGGCCTTTAAATGCTGGACCGTGCGTCACTCGGCCTCTTACGCTAGATGGACTGTGCCGCACACAAGCCTCTTACACTTTATATCTCCAGTTCCCTTTAAGTACAATCAACAAGTCTAGAAGGGAATTTAATACAACCTTCTAGAATACAATCAACAAGTGTAGAAGGGAATTTAATACAACCTTCTGGAATACAATCAACAAAGCTTGATAGGATTTCAAATCAAAGTGTGGAAGGGAATTTAATACAACCTTCCAGAACAACAACAAAGCTTTTAGGAAATATTCGAATCAAGGTGTGAAATGGAATTTAATACGACCTTCCAGAATAACAACAAATCTTGGCAGGATTTCAATGTTCGATAGTAGATTAACTCCCGAAACGAGGTGGAAGTAATCTCTTTATATGTGTGGGTTGACTCTCGATCAACGAATGGATATCAAATCAAGATCACGACCGGGGAGTCGCTAATAGGTGATAAAATAAACCCCACGAAAATATAATATTTTTAGGTAAAATAATGGTCCCTACAGGCACCAGTTTAAATAAAAAGAATGTTAAAGTGGGATATTCCTTCCCTAACATGGAGTTATCGACTCAAAGTAAGTATAAAGTATCTGAGTCATAGCTCGGTATTTATTATTTAATGAAAAATAATGTTTTAGGAATTTTCTTGATAACTCCGGAATATTTTTAAAGATCCAGTAAATATTTAATCAATAAATACGAGACCTTGAATAGTCCCTGAAAAATATTTTAAAATAATTAAAATATTTAATTAGGATTTAATCAAGACTATTTAACATTTAAATAGTTTTAAATGAATCAATATATTTAAATAGTATTTATTCAATCTCAAATAATATTTAAATATTCCCAAAAGAATCAAAAATATTTAATTAAAATAAATACTTTGAAATAATCCAAAATATTTAAATAATATTTAATCAATCTTAAATAATATTTAAATAACTCAAAATGAGTTGAAAGTATTTAATCAACATTAAATACTAGATATATACCCTTTCAAATAATATTTAATAAAACTAAATATTATTTAAAATATCGAAGGGATATTAATCAACTTGATTAATCCCTAACCCATAATACTTATTATCCCCAAAACTTATATTCCAGGGAGAATCCCTGGATAATATCGACTAATAGTCGAGAGATAATACACTACTCCCGGTCGTCTGTCAAGTACCAAAGAAATGTACTCGACACAGAAATCAGTTATGCAAAACTGACAGGAAGCGTCCTCTAACTTTTGAGAGTTCAGAGACGCGAACAAACAAATTAATCAACGATACAAGTCAATAATTGAATAAGATTTCCAAGCACCACATACTTATAACCAATAAACTTGTTATAAGATCAGAGTTTATAGAACTTGCATTAACAGAAATCAAAATATTCTTATATAGAATAAAAGAATGGAGTTAGAAATCTTGCCTGGTGTCCATGATGCATATCCATGATTCCACTTGTAATCCAAAAGTTCTATCAATAGATATAAGAATGTTGATTAGTCTATCTACTAATCATAACCACTTTTTATTAAGTACTAACATTTGCTTTACAATTATAAAATCTCATGATTTTGATAAGCTAGGACCTCGATACTAATCCACAAACCTATATCGAGTCCAATTATGGTCATTACAATTTGCACTTTTTCGTTTTATTAACTCTTATTATTCCCGATATTTCATCTCATCGAACCTACTTTAGCTACTCGTAAAACTATCGTGTCAATGATTTTTAATCAAGTTCTATATACCAACATGTAGTCATGATGTTTCTTAACAACTTTCGTTACTGGGTCGACTCGAGACAAGTCCTCTATCTTGCTCGAAATCGTTCCCCAAAACGGTTGTTCAACCTTTTCTTATGTTCATCTCACTTAAACACCCTGTTTTCTATCATTTTTAATAAATCGGACATTAATCATTTTGACACGATTTCTTCTCTGGGGTCTTATATGACTGTCAAAGAATCTCCCATAAAAGTTTCGGATTTTATTAAGCTCCGTAGCTAGTCCGATCATAGCCTCAAAGTTGGACAAAAACAGGATTTCCATTTCCTGCGCTACCGTTACTAAAACGTTCATAACTTTTGACTCGTAACTCCGAATAACGCAAAATTAGCGCTCAAACGATCTAGAGACTATCTACTATCTAACCATATCATCCATAAGCCAAGAGCAGTGACCAACTGTTCCCAGATTTTTCTGGACAGTTACTGCAGTAACATTTAGCAAAATTTTGGCATGGTTTCGTTTATTAACTCATCGTTTTCCATTTTTATTCTACTCCAAATCAACCAACCAACAATCCCAACACCTCAAACAACACCAACAATCAACATACTACAACCCCAAGCAATAAAAATCAGTTTAGCTCAAGAATTAAAGTTTGAAAATCAAGCAAACAATTAAGTGTTTTCATGGCCAACCGAGCTTGTTCTACACTACCCATAACACATACATCACTAATCAATCATCTAACAAGCCATAGGAACACTAGAATCAAAGAAACAAAAATTTTATTTTCGGAGTTACTGTTCACAGTCATCTTCCATGGATCATAACTAAAGATTTTATGGATGGAATGATGTAAGATTCAAGAGGAAGCAAGGTGGTAATCATACCTTCGATTTAAGCTATAGAACACCATAAACCATGGAGGCTAGCTAGCTCTTTTCTTCCCTCAAAGAAATCTGCCGAATGGAGCTTTTGAAATGAGGAAAAATCTGATTTTTTCTTGTTTTTTTGGTAAATGTGTGGTGGAAGCTTGCTATTTAATAAGGTTCGTGCGATAGTCGCGTAATTTTTCGACGACGTTTTAATCTCTCGTTCTCATTCTCTTTTCTTTCGTCTCACCTAAGTTTTAAAACTTAAAATCTCATATTATGATTCTAATATATTTTAGAATCATTAAATTAATACTTTTTAATTGTTTCGAGAATTTACGAAACAATTCTCCGGATAAACACCTTTCACTTACACCGTTTCTCAAACTCTGTTCTAACTTTCGAAAGAACTTCAACTTTATTTTATTGGACTAAAATAATTATAAGTCCTATATTTATTACGTATGCTACCATAACACCGATACGCATATTTTCGAATACCCCGTATATTAATAATACAGCTTCACATATCAAGTATTCTCTGGAAAAATATCCATAAAATCGTTCATTCATAAAATGAAAAATTTTATCCAAAAATCTTAATAACCCAAAGCGTTAAAAATACGGGTTATTACACCATGTATCATTCTTCTTGATTGCACCAATTTCTTCATCCATGGCTTTGTTCCATTTGCTTTCTTCAGAAGCTTCCTCAAATGTCACTGGATCACATTCCGCCATTAAACAAAATAATGAATAATCAAATGTGGTTTGTACCGGACTTGTTGCATCATAGATGTCATTCAGACTCCGCATTTTTCTTGGTGCTCCCCCTGAACTGTTGCTACTGCTGCTTCCTGAACTTGATGGTGTTGAAGCAGGAGTTTGTTGATTTGGACTTTGGAGAGGAGTTGGATCATCTTCTCCGCCATCTTCAATGTTGGAGTCATCACCGTCATCATCATCATCATTGAAAAATAAACCAACAATTTTTCTTTCCTCTTCGCTCTATTTCCAATAATCGGATTCATCAAACTCAACATCTCGAGAAATGATTAATTTCTTTGTGAGGGGATTATAGAGTCTGTAGGCCTTGCTTCTCTTGTCATATCCGGTAAAGATACATTTCTCGCCTTTATCATCCAGCTTCTTTCTTTTCTGATCAGGAACATGTGCATATGCAATACACCCAAAAATTCTGAGATGTCCAACTGATGGTTTGCTTCCACTCCATGCTTCATTTGGAGTTTTGTTTTTGACACTTTTTGTTGGACAGCGATTCAACAAATATACTGCACATTGAACAGCTTCAGCCCAGAAAGTTCTTGGCATGTGCTTCGCTTTCACCATACTCCTTGCCATGTCTAGAATGGTGCGATTCTTCCTCTCTGCAACTCCATTTTGTTGAGGAGTATATGCCGTTGTCAGCTGATGATTAATTCCATGTGCTCTGCAAAAGCTTTTAAATAGATTTGAAGTATACTCGCCTCCTCTGTCTGATCGGAGTACTTTCAAATATTGGCCACTTTGCTTTTCTGCCAAAGCTTTGAACTCCTTGAGTTTATCAAGAGCCTCCGCCTTTTCTTTCAAGATATAAACCCAACTTTTCCTGCTAAAATCATCAATAAATGTTAGGTAATACCTATTTCCTCCAAGAGATGTAACATCAAATGGACCAGCTATATCTGTGTGTACAATCTCCAATGGCCTCCTAGCTCTCCATGATTTTCCAACGGGAAAACTTTGTCTGTGTTGCTTCCCCCTGACACATGCTTCACACAAATTTTCTGGTTCGTAGATTTCTGGCAAACCGTCCACCATTTTTGTCTTTGACAATAATTTCAAGCCAGAAAATCCAAGATGACCAAATCTTAAATGCCATAACCACGAGTCATTTTTAATGACCGACTTTAAACACTTATGCACCTTCGTCTGCATATCAAGCGTGAATAGACGATTCCTTGACATCTCCACATTGGCAATTAATTCTCGAGCTTGATTTATGATAATAAGAGAATTATCATGCATCTGAATATTATATCCTTTCTCCTCTAGCTGACCAAGACTGATGATATTATTTTTCAAAGCAGGTAAATAATACACATCATTTATATATTTCTTATCACCTTTATTTGATATAATCGTAACAGTACCTTTCCCTTTGACTGGAATCTTAGACGAGTCACCAAATGTAACTTCTCCGCTGATGGTGTCGTCTATCGTCGTAAATAAATCCTTATGACCACACATGTGGTTGCTGGCGCCCGAATCAAGATACCAAATATTTTTCTTGCCTTCTTCATCTCCTTTGTAAGTGAGAAACATTGCAGTGCCAACATCTCTATCTTCTTTTGCTGCTGCAAAATGACTGCTTTCTTCCACCTTCGGGGATCTACACTCATAATTGAAATGGCCATACTTATTACAATTATAACACTGAAATTGAGACTTATCACCTCTTTGTTGAAAACTGCCTCTTCCTCGGCCTCTAAAATTTTGACCACGACCAGATGGCTGATAACCTTCATTTTTCTGGCCTCTGTTGAACGGTTGTCTTCCTCGTCCTCGTCCACCTCGGTAGCCTCCTCTAAAGCCACCTCTTCCACGAACATAATTGCTACTGCCTGAGCTTTCACCGATGGACACCTTACTTTGCAACGCCTTTTCCAAATGGCTTGTATCATCATATTGGTTCATCCGGGACTCGTGGGCTTGAAGAGAACCTACGAGCTCATCAATTGAAATTTTGGACAAATCTTTTGACTCCTCGATTGATGTAACAACATAATCAAATTTTCGTGTTAACGAACGTAGAAGCTTTTCCATCACCCGAACATCATCGAGACTTTCACCATTCCTTTTCATTTCATTTGTCACCATTTTCAAACGCGTAACAAATTCTCCAATATTTTCTGAACTTTTCATTTTTAAATTTTCGAACTCTCCGCATAGTACCTGGAGCCGCACCTTTTTAACTTTTTCGACACCTTGGAATGATTTCTGCAAAATCTCCCAGGTGTCTTTTGCTGTTTTGGCTTCAGAAATTTTTTCAAAGGTTGATTCGTCAACACCTTGAAAAATAGTAAACAACGCCTTTTTATCTTTTTTCCGGGACTCCTTTAACACCGCCTTCTCGGCATTCGGAAGAGCTGCTTCTGCGGTAGCATCTTCGGGCTCGTTGTATCCACTTTCAACAATATCCCAGTTATCGTAGGAACCGAGTAACACCTTCATTTGAATACTCAAATTTCCATAATTTGTAGCCGTCAATTTTGGAATTTGGGTATGCATCATATTCGCCATTTTTTTCTTTCTCGAACAGAACCTGGCTCGAATACCACTTGTTGGAAACGTTATGAGCTTGAATTAATATAAATATAATCTTGATATGATTTGAACACACAAATATATAACAACTAGTTTTTCTTTTTATAATATTACAAATAAAGTACAAGCTACCACGTTTGTTTTCTCAGACACAATACAGAGCTTCGGCTCTTTCTTTTTCTCTCTGGTGTTTTTATCTTACACCTATATCTAATACATGCACAACAACAGCCTTTTATAGGCTTTAAGTTTACATTCTTATATCATTGCATGCCTCACATTTTTATCCTTTATACATATTAATAGCCTATCCTATTTTAAGGAAATTATTACAATCCTGCAGCTTGTTATTTTTGACTATGAAAACTACTATATTTTCTTCTTTTCTCATGCACAGCCACCTTTTATTTCTCCTATGCACAGCTACCATTCCCTATGACCTTGATTCCAGGAGCAGTTATAATTCACATGTTCTGCCATCTTCTGTTTTTATACCAACGATGCTTGTTTCTTGTACACCGGTGCGTGCATGTATTTTATTAATAATAATAGAACTATTATTTTTAGAGAGGGTTTGAATTCTAACAATAGTTACAAATTCTTAAGAAATCACTAATTCAAACTAATTATGGATCACGTACTATATTATATTTATTTATTTAATAATATATATTGCTACCCAGTAAACAGACTATTATAGAAGGGGTTGAATATAATAGTACCAAACAATTAAAAACTAGAACACGGGTATATAAAAGAAGAACTGTTTGTATTAACTTTTGATAAATTTAATACAGAACTCTCTTAAGAAAATTAATGTTCTCAAGAGGTGATAGGTTATGAGAATAATATATTATGAATGATACATTAATGTAAACCTAATCATGGGTTTATATAGTACACAACTACGTATCTAAATAATGCAAAGATAATGACTAATAAGTACAGAGATACGATTTCATCATTATCTTCGGAATAGATAGTTTCAAGAAGACAGTTGTTATTCACTGAAACACTTCCATCTTTATCTCCAATTAAGTCCTAATTTATCGAATAATAACAACTGTCAAACTCTGACGAGTGTAAACTCTGTCAGTGTCTAAACTTTGATGACATCACTTAGACTCTAATCAGCTTCTGTAAACTTCGTTTTCATATCTCACATATAATATGATTTACATATGTTGGTGACAATTTTTTTTAAAATTCAAACTTATATCTTGATTAAATATTTTTTATGATTTTATTTACTTAGGAAATAAAACAGCTTTACATAAGGAAATATACTTGCATTAGGATTCCTTCTTACTATTCTATTCAGACTCTGATTCGAATTACTTCCTGATAAACTCTGATTTATTAAACTCTGTCGGTTGTTATTCTCTGATAGAGCATTCTCTATTAGAGTAAACTATGATTGAGTATTCTCTGATAGAGTAAACTCTGACTGACAGCTTCCTAAACTCTGATGACGTCAGCAGTGTAAACTCTGATTTGTATTATCTGATAGCCATCAGTGTTTGCTTCCTAACAATCTTCCCCAATTTATGCTTTAAGAATTAAAACATAAATTTCACTTATTATGTCAGAAATCCAAGACAAATGCATCAGAGTTTATTTCTTCATTCTTGAATCAAATTCTTCTATAAGAAAAATCTTCTTTGAGAAAATTATCCAACAGCTTCTTCTCAGCAATTTTTAACAAATCAACTAACTTTTTATTTAATTATTTCATTTGCTCAAAGGAATCATCAATTTGAAATACTACAGCCCTCAGAGCATAGATTGATGATCTCTCCATTATTTCATCTAGTGCAATGCAACAGACTTTTAAACCATCTAGATTTAGAATTAATGTAGGAACCCATAACACCATCTTGACCTTTGCATCTCCTTTCCTCATAGCTCTCACTATTCCATCTTCAAGTACATATCCAGGCTCATACTCCTCAGAGTTTATTATCATCAAGAAAAGATGTTCCAGACATAGTGAGAGGAATCTTTGGCTTAGCTGGAGCTTTTTGTTGAATTCTAGAAGATGATCTTGTTTGAATTTCTGAGACTGGTTTTGATTAAACATCTGGCTTGGAAGTTTTAAAAGATTTGATTTGAATAGGCTTAGATTCTGGTTTCTTCTGTTGAGCATGTACCTTTTTCTGAATTGGACCTTTCTTTATATATCTTATCTTTTTCTGGACTTGAGCATTTTCAATACCAGACTTTTTTAATTCAGCTTCCACCGCAACTGGATCTAATCCTCGAGTTTCCTCTTCAAATAGCTTCCTTGCCATTTCTGCATCCTTTAAATTTTGTTCCTCAATTATCTCAGGCTTCTCTTCTTCCAGCTTTTTTGCTAGTGCCAAATCAGCTTCTATCAGAGTTTGTTGTTTATCAGAGATTAACTGCTTGTCAGAGTTTGTCATCAGAGTTTGAGTGGTTGAAGTTTGACCAATCAGATTTTACTGTTTCAGAGTTTATTTTCCCTCCTTATGACTCTCTTGATCTTCATCATCAGGTTTGTCAAGATGGTGTGCAGCATCCTCCTTGCATTTGTCTAAACTCTTCTCCCCCGTTCTGACATCACTCCCTTGCTTTACAGTAAGAATTTCAACTATTGTATGTAGCATTCCCTGCATAGAACTAACAGAAGTAGAAAGATTATTAACTTTTACTTCCAATGCATCCTGCTTTGCTGAGACAGTTCTAAGTTTTAATTCTAGAGAATGTTGTGATGCTGTAACAGCAGATTGAACAGAAAAAGAGTTTTTTGGTGATTAAATCCTTGAGTTCACCAATTTCATTATGAAGTCCTTTGGATAACATAGTAGTAGCTTTCAAGATTGACTTCATCTTAACAGAGTTGATATCCTTATCAGCTTTACTTATCAATTCATGAACATGTGGCCAATAGATAACTTCATTTGAGTATTTCCATGAACTATCCCAAACTTTTTGTTTGAGAGAATTGATCATTACATCTTGAGATGATCCTGCCTTAGAATTGAAATCTCTTTTTATTCCTTCAGCATTTGTAGCAGCTTCAATTTCTCATTTAAGTTGTTCCACCACCAGATAATCAGGATACTCCATTCTCAGTCTTTCATATGCATCATGATAATTTACTGGCCACTTCTTGGTATTGTACCTTTGAGTGTTAGGGATTGACAGATCTAGAACTTCTTCATCAACAAAAATAGGCTTATTAGAATCTGTGTTTTCCCCATCAGAGTTTATGGCTTTCTCAGAGTTTACCAAAAGATCAGAGTTTGCAACAGATAAACTCTGAGTACCTGCAGAATATATGGAACATCCTAAGTCACTCTTATTTTTTAAAGTAATCCCATTACTTCTCACATCACACATATCATAACTTTTAAGAGTTATATTTTTCTCACTAGAAGTAGCTAACTTCTTTCTCAATTCTACCTCACCTTTTGCCAGATCCTGTGTCTGCCTCTCATTGTTTTTCACACATTTTACCTCAGACTCACTAGAAAGGCTCAACACACAATGTCCTACAGAAATAAGAGGTTGCTGAGAAAGGTTGACTGTAGTTACATGATTAGGGGTACCCTTTTCTAGACTATTCATGATCATTCTAGCAGTTAAAATAGGAAAGGTAACATCTAAACTTAAACTATCAGAGAATGCATATTCTGAAGAAAAGTCAGAGTTTATACCTTGAGTTGTGGCTGTGGATGTTGTCTCCATTGGTTGTGTAGAGATTGGTAGCACCATAAGAGCATCAGAGATTGCCAGTGGAGCTTCATCAGAGTTTGTCTGACCAATATTAGAGTCTTAGTCTGCAATCATAAAGTGGATGATTGGTTCTTGTGGGACTTGAGTCATATCTTCAGCCGGTTCACCACTTTGATGTGAAGGTTCTTATGGGCTTGACTCTGCCATAGATTGGCCTTCAGCATCAGCAACAACAAGGTCTTCTAGAATAGGTAGAGTGCCTACATCCAAACTTTGATTGGATGGTTCTTGTGTGGATGGGGCCTTAACAACTTCTTTAACCCTTTGAGCTGAAGGTTCTTGTGGATTGTACCCCTGATCCAAGCTGGCTTCATCTGCTAAAACTGTGGTTGCTGTTGAACTTTGATCAATAGGTTCTTGTGTGCCTGGGCATGTAGAGATTGCTATCTCACTTTGAGAGATAGGTTCTTGTGGATCCTGGCCAAAAGTGACAGACTCCCTCTTCTTCCTTGAAAATTGTTTAGAACTTGGAGAGGTAGATGATTTAGACTTTTTATCTTCCATCTCTTTTCTTACTTGTTCTACCAACTCCCTAACCCTTTTTTATAGGAGAATTAGATATTGGTATTGGAACAGTTTCACCAACTTCAACATTACCAACAGTTGGATTATCACTAGCCAATTTAGGTTACACTATCTCATCAGAATTTAACACAACATCAGAGTTTAAAATTTTATCAGTGAATATGGGTTCAGAGTTTAATACTGTGTCAGAGTTTAAAGCTGTAGGTTGATAAGAGATTATTGGATCATAGATTAATGCCTCAGAGTTTATTCCTTCAGAGTTTAAACCGTCAGAGTTTGCAGCCTTTATCAATCTTCTTCTCTTTTTCTTTTTAACTTCAAGCATTGGGTTGACATTGAATGATTTCATGTATGGAGCAGGAGAAATTTGAGATCCCTTCTTGACAACCTTCTTTACTAGAAAAACCAGTCCATCATAACTATCATCAGAATTAGTCTTCTCATCAGTCAGTTTCCTCTTCTTTTCAGATTTACCTCACTTTGACTTGCTTGGACATTGTTCATATCATTGTTTTACAACTACAGCCTTTTAGGAGACTGTAGAGGTTGGCAATTGGGTTTGGGTGTCAATAAACGGATTGTGACTTGGGTTAAAAATAGAGTTTGTTAAACTCTGACTCATAGTCACTGACAAGAATTCCCTCTCATACATGGTAGGCATTCTCTGATGTAAGAAAAGCCTGACACATGTGGGATAAAAGAAGTTACAAAGTTTACCTTCATTTTTCTTTGCATCTTTCCTTGTGAGATCAGCAAATATCCTCTTATTCATAGAAAAACTAACTAAAATCTGGTCATTCTCAAAAGATATATCAGGCAAGAGATATGAGAAAATTAACTATAAAAATCTAGCAAAGTAAACTGTATGTGCATCATCATCTATTTTGCTAGCTATCTGTCTAATTATTAAACATGAAAAATTAAAATTTAAGTTATGGGTCAGAGAATACCCAATCTGCTGTGATAGTTGAAGAATTGCATCAAAATTTGTACACTTTGCAGTGAATGCTCTTGTTATGCAATCAAAGAAGAAGCTCTATTCTCTTCTAAGACTCGGCCTTGTCAAACTTCCTAGCTTTGATAGACTAACTCCATAGCCTATGAACCTGAAGAACTCCTTTATTTGTTCTTCTTCAACAAGATTATCACAGTTGGCCACTTCTGGGAGATGAAGGGCTTCCCTCACCACATCAGGTGTTATTGAATATTTCCTATTACATTGAAAAGTAATTACTAGTTCTTCATTATCACTAGCATTATTGAATTTTACAGAAGACTAGATTTTTATTAGTGACTGGGCAGAGAAATTTGAAGGTTTCTGTAGCGCATATCTAATGCAACTTTGCTGTAGAAAATTCTGAATCACATAAAAATCTTTGGGTATGTTAGTTTTAGAAAGATGTGAGATGTAGTTTATAGCATCAAATGATTAGTTTTAGAAATTTTGTTCTTTAGATGCCATTAAGATGTAAAGATATGCAGGTTAGATCAATTAGGGTTTGTACAAGATGAGAGAGAAAAAGAAAGATACTGGTTACAGATGAATAATTCAAGATGAACAAAATGAATTAAACTATTCCCTCTCAATTGCATATAACCTGTAGTGGGACACGTGTCATAATATAACATGATGAGTAATTATTAGTACCAGTCTCAAAATACAGCATGTGTATGTATATATGTGTAATTATATGAACCTTCATTCGTGAGATTCACGCACCTTATTACAAGTCCAATCAGAGATGATAATTATGATGTCACAAAAATGAAATATGATGTCATAAATATAATCACAGAGTTTAGCACTTAAACAGAGTTTATCAAACAGGAAATCAGAGTTTGTATGAGTCAGAGTTTAAAATGAACTATCAGAGTTTACCACATACTCTGACAGAGTTTACCATAAATACTGATAAATTGTGATCAGAGATTAGATGTTGCAATGATCAGAGTTTACTTCATCAGAGTTTGCTCCATTTTTCATCAGAGTTTACCACATACTCTGACATATAATCTGATTATCTAACACTTGCTAAGTCAAGTTGAACCACTTGTTACCATCCCTAATTCAGACACCAGTCTGTTAAAAATTGCTTCAGGCAAAGGCTTGGTAAATATATCTGCTATTTGTTGATCTGTGAGAATAAAATGTAATTCAATTGTGCCTTCCATAACATGTTCCCTTATGAAATGATATCTGATACTGATGTGCTTTGTCAGAGAATGTTGAACTGAATTTCCTATCATTGCAATATCACTTTGATTATCACAATAAATAGGAATTTTAGAAAAGTTCAAACCATAATCTAACAGTTGATTTTTCATCCATAAGATCTGTGCACAACAACTTCCTGCAGTTACATATTCAGTCTCTGCTGTTGATGTTGAGATTGATTTCTGCTTCTTGCTAAACCAAGACACAAGTCTTCCACCCAAAAATTGACAACTTCCACTTATACTTTTTCTGTCAATTTTGCATCCTGCAAAGTCAGCATCTGAATAGACAATTAATTTAAAACCAGACTCTCTAGGATACCATAAGCCAAGATTAATAGTGCCCTTGAGATATCTGAAAATCCTCTTCACAACTATTAAATGAGGTGTCGTTGGATCTGCTTAAAATCTAGCACACAGACATGTGGCAAACATGATGTCTGGTCTACTTGCAGTCAAATAAAGTAGAGAACCAATCCTTCCTCTGTATGTTGTAATGTTAACAGGTTCTCCAGTGTCTTGATCAAACTTTGTTGTAGTAGCCATATGAGTTGTAGTAGATGCAGATTCTTGCATTTGAAATTTTGTGAGTAGATTCTTTGTATATTTAGACTGATTAAAGAAGATGTCTTCCTCAGTCTATTTTACTTGTAAGCCTAGAAAATAACTCAATTCTCCCATCATGCTCATTTGATACCTGGACTTCATTAAATTTGAAAATCTTTCACAGAGTTTCTCATTAGTGGAACCAAATATAATATCATCAACATATATTTGCACCAATAATAAATCCTTATCTTGAGTTCTATAAAACAAGGTTTTATCAATTGTACCTCTAGTGAAACTACTTTCAAGTAAAAATAGAGCTAGAGTTTCATACCAAGCCCTTGGTGCTTGCTTTAGTCCATATAAAGCTTTATCCAGTTTGTAGACATGATTTTGATATTTTGGATTGACAAAGCCATGTGGTTGCTCAACATAAACTTCTTCTTCAAGTTCACCATTTAAAAATGTACTTTTAACATCCATCTGGTAGACCTTGAATTTCATATGTGCATCATAAGCAAGAAAAATTATGATTACTTCAAGTCTGGCCACTGGTACATAGGTTTCATCATAATCAATGCCTTCCTATTGAGAATAGCCTTTGGCTACCAGTCTTGCCTTGTTTCTTGTAATGATTCCATCATAATCTGTCTTGTTCCTGAATACTCATTTTGTGCCAACAATAGATATGTTTTTTGGCCTTGGTACTAGGGTCCAAACTTAATTTCTTTCAAACTCATTCAATTCTTCCTGCATTACAGTAACCCAATCTGCATCCTTCAAAGCATCTTGAACCTTCTTTGGTTCTGTTTGAGAAAGAAAACTATGAAATAGACATTCATTCTGAGTAGCTTTTCTTGTCTTTACTCCACTTTCTAGATCACCAACAATTAAATCAGGTGTGTGATCTTTTATCCACTTTCTTGGATGTGGAAGATTTCTAGAACTAGATGCCCCTATGATTTGTGCCTTCATAGAAAGATTCGTCTGTAAATGCTGATCCTCCTCTTGAAAATATGCTTCCATCAGTGTTTGATGTCTTAGAGTTAATATACTCATAGTTTGAATTATCAGAGATTGAGGTATCAGTGTTTGTGGTTTTAGAGTTGATTGATCAGAGTTTAGGGGTTCAGATATTGGGTTGTTCAGACTCTAATATTTCAATTACTGTGATTTGATCTCCAATATCAGTATTTGATTGATGTTGCTCCCCCTCAATATGTGCAGAATCTTCAATTTCTATTTCAATCATTTCTAAATCAGAGTTTAAAGAATCAGAGTTTACCTCACCAGAGTTTGGTTGAACAGAGTTTGACTCATCAGAGTTTGGTTCACCATAGTTTAACTCATCAGAGTTTGGTTTACCAGAGTTTAATTTCTGTCGTTCATCCTCAAATTTCAGAGTTTCCTGTGCATCCTTATCATGTAATCTAGCTATTTTCCCTTCATCAAAGGAGACATTGATTGATTCCATGACTGTCATTGTCCTTAGGTTGAATACTTTAAATGCCCTTGAAGAGGTTTTAGAAGTTGTTGCATATCCAACAAAAATTCCTTCATCTGCTTTAAGTTCAAACTTCTTCAATTGCTCAGGATGTGTTTTGAGAACAAAACACTTGCTTTCAAAGATATGAAAGTACTTAACATTTGTCCTTCTTCCCTTCAAAGATTCATATGGAGTCATTTCATGTTTGTTTATTAAGGAATAATTTTGAGTAATGCATGCAGTGTTTACAACTTCTGCCCAAAAGTAAGTAGCTTTGCTCCTTCTAGCATTGTTCTAGCAACTTCTATAAGTGTTATGTTCTTTCTTTCAACTACACCATTTTGTTAAGGTGTACCAGGTGCTGAGAATTGTTGAATAATACCTTTTGTTGAGCAGAATTTCTCCATTGTAGAGTTCTTAAACTCTATTCCATTATCACTCCTTAGATTTTTTTACCTTCTGTGTTGATCCATTCTCAATCATTACAATATGTTCAAAAATTATATCTGCAGTTTCATCCTTCTTATGAAAAAAGTAGACCCAGGTAAATCTAGCAAAATCATCAACTATCACCAGAGTATATTTCTTCTTTCCAATGTACATAATGTTAACATGACTAAATAAATCAAGATGCAATAGGTGAAAAGGTTGATCAATTGAATTTTTAGTTTTTCTCTTGAATGTTGTCTTCTTTTGTTTGGCCTTTTGACATGAATCACAAAGTCCATCAGGATGAAATTGAACTTTTGGAAGACCTCTAACTAGGTCCTTTTTTACTAATTCATTTGTGTTTTTAAAATTTAAATGACACAACTTTTTGTGCCAATTCCAGCTTTCCAATGATGATGCTTTTCCAAGTAGGCAAGTTAATGGACCATCAGAATAAATATCGAAGCTAGCTTCAAATCAATTGTTATATCTGTGTCCAATAAGAACTACTTTCCCATTCTTCTTGCTTTTCACTTCGCAATGAGTTCCATGAAATGCCACAGAATAACCTCTGTCTGTCATTTGACTCACACTTAGCAGATTATGTTTGAGTCCTTTAACCAGAGCTACATTTTCAATGATGACATTCCCAATCACAATATTTCCATATCCCAGTGTTCTTCCTATGTTGCCATCTCCATAAGATACTGCTGGGTCAGCCTTCTTCTCAAACCCTGAAAGCAGGGATTTATTTCCAGTCATATGAGCAGAACATCCACTATCAATTACTAGGATATTTTTCTTGTTTCCCTACAATCAGTATATGCAACTTAATTAGTAGGTTTGAGGACCCAAACTAGTTTGGGTCCTTTCTTTGAAAAATTGTTAACTTTTGCAGTAGAAGTACTTTTATCAGAGTATGTGTTAACAGAGTTTACATGAACAGAGTTTGCATTCACAGAGTTTGTACTGTCAGAGTTTACACTTCTTTTATTAGCTTTTATCACATAAATTTGCTTGACAGTATGTTTTGGAGATATTTTTATTTGAGGATGTGGTTCATAAAAAATGTAATATAAATTATGATATTCTTTGCAAGTATAAATGGAATGCCATATACTACCACAATGAAAACATGGATTATATCTAGTTTATTTTCTAGCCTCAAAATTAGGTCATTCAGGTTCCTTCTTTTTCTTTTGGTGCAGTCAATAGCAAGGTGATTTGAATTACCACAAGTAAAACATGTTTTCCTAGGAGCATCAGGAATATTCATGTAGTTAGTCTCCTTAGTAATTCCTACTTTGCCATTCCTATTTCTTTTAGGTTTATATTTATTAATGACTGCCTTCAACTTTTCTTTAAGTTATTTCTGAGAAAGTAACTCTATATTCATCTTTTTAGTTTCTAACACACTATTGTTTTTAGAGCATTCATTAGAAGATTTATTGTCATTACTAGCTCTAACAAATTTCATAGGTTTATTCAATATTCCTTTTATGTGAGATTTAGTGTGTGTATCTTTGTCTGATTCACAGCCTAAAGCAGAAGTCCAATTCTTATTAGTCAGCACTTTTTGGACTCTCTTTCCAGAGTTTGTCCAAACTCTGGAAGTTTCTTTTTTTTGCTATTTTTGATTTTAGGTATTCAACTTGAATTTCCAATTGTGTTTGCATGTGAATAGCATTGTCAAGGTCTTTCTTAATGTTTATCATATCAAAGTTTTCAGATTCCAACATGTTATTCCTGGCAGTTAGAGTTTGTATCTCAGATTTTAATCTTTCATTTTCTAGAGTCTGTGATTTAAAACTAACATGCAAAGATCTAAGAAAAGACTTCAGTTCACAGATATTATCAGTTTGAAAGTTAAAGACTGAGTCTGGTACCTTATTAGAGTTTAGAGCATCAGTGTTTGCCATGAGTGCATAATTTGTTTCTTGTTCAGAATCTGAGTAATCCATCAAATCCTTCTTTGATGTGATTAAAGCCTTTCCTGATTCCTTACTCCTGCATTCAGTAGCAAAGTGTCCCATCTTGTTACACTTGTAGCACTTAATCTTTGACTTATCAATAGTCTTTGATCTCCTATCTCTATCTTCTCTTTTCTTAAACCTGTGTTTCTTTTCTGACTCAACATGCTTCTTCTGAAAATTTGCTTGCTTCTTATACTTTTTTGTATTTCATCTTTTTGAAGCCCTTAACAATCATAGCGACCATCTTCATCATATTAGAGTCTGTGGAGTCATCAGAGTTTGCTTCAGAGTTTGTTTCAAACTCTGATTCACTGCTTTCTTGGATCACTACTTCTTTCTCTTTCCTTATTGAGGCCTTAAGCACCTTTTCTTTTGGTTCTTCAATCTTGGCTTCAACATTCAAAGCAATAGATCTTGCCTTGTTACTCTTCCTGTTTCTTCTTTGTTGTAACTCCAGGTTATGAGTTTTCAATTTGCCATAGACTTCATCTAAAAACATTTCATCTAAATCAGCCATGTCTCTAATTAAAGATGTCTACAGATCCTATTCTTCTAGAAGAGCCCTTAGAAATTTAGTGTTAGAATCTTCATTATCATATACTTTGTCTACCAACAAGGTTAAAAATCTGTCATAAATATATGTGAGAGATTCATTCTGCTTAGCCTCAAAATTTTCATGCTCTTGTATGAGCACGAATCTCCTATTTTTCTTGATTTCCTTGGTTCCTTGACATTGAACCTCCAGAGCATCCCAAATTTCCTTTGCAGTTTTGCATGCTATCACCCTGTTGGACATTACAGAATCAAGACTATTGTGTAATATGTTTCTTACCTTGGCATCTTTGAAGACTTCTTGTTTTTCCTCATTGGTCCACTCCTTCTTGTCTTTAAGAGTATAGTATTCAGGAATTTGTCTTCCTTCCACAATAATTGCAGATACCAGTTCTGTTGGTAGATACTAGCCTTCATTGATCATGTCCAAATAATCAGGGTCTATTGCTTCTAGGAACATCAACATCTTCACCCTCCATATAGGGTACTCAGCTTTCTTCAAGCTTAAGTAAGAATTCTTATGCTCTCATACTTGTTTCCAAACATGATTTATGATCTAACAGTTGAATTTGGATTGCCTGCTCTGATACCAATTGTTTGCCTAGATAAATACCAGTAAATCGATCAAGAACACAAGTATGTAAAGGAATCACATATTTGTATTGATAATATTAAATAGATTACAAAACTCTCTCAAGAAATACTTTATTCTTAAGAGCTGCTAGGTTATGAAAGATATTACTTGTAAATATTATTTTGATATTGACTTATGCTTGTGTTTATATAGACACAGTTATAATTCAATTACAAATCAGATTAGAAATAGAACAACTTTACATAAGGAAATATACTTGCATTAGGATTCCTTCTTACTATCCTATTCAGACTCTGATTCGAATTGCTTTCGGACAAACTCTGATTTGTTAAACTCTATCGGTTTTTATTCTCTGATAGAGCATTCTCTGTTAGAGTAAACTCTAATTGAGTATTCTCTCATAGAGTAAACTCTGACCGACAGCTTCCTAAACTCTGTTGACATCAGCAGTGTAAATTTTCATTTGTATTCTCTAACAGCCATCAGTGTTTGCTTCCTAACATTTACTTATTATTTAAAAGTTATTTTACTATTATTATTATTATTATTATTCTAATTATTTAAATAATTATAAAAATTAATGATTAGTTCAATGAAAAAAGTCTAAAATTAAAATGACAATTAAACATTACCATTTTGAAAATAATTAATATTATTTATGTTTTAAAAGGAAATAAATATTAGAATATAAAAGACATTTAAACATTGTCCTTTTATAATTAAACTGATGATTAATTTTTTATACCATATTTAGTTATCTATCTTAGTTAAAAAGTGTAAAAAAGATGGTAAAAAATTCAATATAATTAGTTGAATATTGAAATAATCACAAAAGATTGGTTGAAAATTCTTAAAACATTAATAATTGGTTTCACCCGTACTTCGCATCGAGTTAATTTTTTTATATATAATAATTTTGCTTGTTTTAATTTTTATAATTTTTTTTTCAAAATTACAGTGTGTAAATACAAATATAATACCAAATATAGGAAACGAAATAATTATAATATTATTTTTCTATTAAAAAACTATTACAAATTATTACAAATAGCTCGAAACATAATACAGTCTTTAATATATGCCAGTTTTTAAATATTATGGACTTCCATTGTTGTGTTAGGATTCTTCCCAAGACCAATAGCAAAGCTTTAGTGACTGGAATATCCCTTGCACTGTACTCAAGTCATTCTAGTCTATGCCTTTTTTTTGCACTGATATGTTTTATTGCTTAATATTCAGCACAAAAAATTACATTTCAGCAGCGTTATTGCTTCTTATTTATAATTACATGTTAATACATTCATTACTAGAATTTCAAATTGTAAAAGGAATATGTCACCTAAATAGTTATATTAAATTATTTTATTTTTAGCTGAATTTATATTTAATTAATGGAAAGACTTGACAATGAAACCTGGTGCCCGTTGTGTTGTTAAAAGTTTGGAATTCGTTAAGAAATAAGTAAGAGTTAATTCATATTCCTCACCCCTAATTTCTTCAAAGATTGAAGTTTTGTGCCTGTAATTTAAGAGAAATTTAGGAGTAGAAACTGAAATTAAGAAAATGGTTTCGAGGATGTCTATTTTTGTACATACACACGTAGACTTTTATGAGTTATTTATGAGTTTAATCTGAATTTCATACAAGGCTTATAACTACAACTGATTAAAAGTATAAAGCAATTGAAAATAAATATTTTCCAAATACTCTCACAAAATTGGGATGCTTCCATACAGATTTATATTTATCATATTCTAATATCTCAGACTTAAAGTTATAAGAGAAGAGAGTAGTCAACACAGTAATTAAGGGGAAAATTACAAAAAATGGGACATGTGAGCTTATGGAGTTCAATGCACGACGAGGCCTCCAAATGAAGAATCATGTCAACCAAAATGCAACCTGTGAGAGCATTTTAGGACTGCAATAGTTTCAATTATGTTTTAGTATTACACCTGCCTTGCACTACTCTTTCATGCATTATTGGGTACAGTTTCACAAGCGTTTCCCTGCATGAGAATGAGCTTGGTGTAGATTCCATCCCCTTCTTCGGCGAAGAATTGAACATGTGTTCTAATCTCAGTATTTTAAGAATGAAGAGGAGAAGACCTTGTGAAAGGAGTGCATCAGGAATCCTCTATAAAGCAGACAATGCATCGAAGAAGAAGAGCAAATGACCAGAAAAAACATGATAAAAACCTTGTAAAATTGAACATCTAGTATGATAAGAATCTCTGAATCAAGAGTTTTCACCTGCTACGTTGTTAGGATTGTTGTCATACCACTGCACAACTAAACAGTCCTTAGTAAAGTTGAACCGGGAAGTAGTTACAGCCAACAGTTCAATGCTATTAAAAAAGACATTAAAGTAGGAATATACACAGAGGGAAGCTTGGCAAGATTTAACATTGATTATCGTAGTAATAGCAGATGTAGCATCATTGTTACTAGGAATATACACAGAGGTGAGATTGAACATGTGATTATTGATTGTATATGTTCATCAGTGCTAAATTTGAGATTTGATGGCTTTTAAAAAAATTTCTAAAAAAATATTCATTTTTAAAGCTCCTACCCAGCTCCTCTCATTTCTATCACATACAGGCTTTGAAGGCTCTGCTATGTTAACCAACGTGCACATACTTGACTTATTCATATATACATACACATATTTTAAAGCAAAAAATTGAAGAGCAGTGGATCTAAATTATTGAATTTTTGGTCCTTACGTGTATGCTCTTGCTTCATTGAAAATTTGTCCGTTTTCCGACTTATCCCATATGTCTGTGAAGTGTAACTAGAAGTTTTTCTTAAGATGAAAGTTAAATGTTGTTACCTTTTCGTTACTATAACAAAAACAAAAAGAAGCGAGGTTTCATTATTTTTAGTAGACTAGAAACATTGTACCTTTTATTTTGTGATCTGAAATTCTTAATTGCATGCAATTCTTCTGATGCCCGATAGAGAGGGAAGGAGGAACAGTCATATGAAATCTTCTAAGAAGATTAGTCAGAAAACTATGTGACAATACATATGAAAGAAGCAAGGTGTGGTCAGATTTGGTTCTTTACAAGTTTGCCTATGCTTGTTCTTTTTCACTTGTTTTTTAAGATTAAATTGGTACTGAATACATTTGTTTCGATTTAGGATTGATGCCAATATCATCATACTATTCCTTAGTAGTTGACACTATCCTTGCACATATATGCATATAAAACACCCACACCCATATTACATTCTCTATGTGGGACAAACATATTTAACCCATTTCAAGCAAACAACTTCTACTCAATTTATCTATGGATTACACTAAGAAAATGTCTTAGATCCAAACATGAAAGTTTAAGTCCTCATAGCAAAGAACAACTTCCATTAGTTAGTTTCTGGAAATTACATCAAGAACATATATAAAATATGTCTTAAACTTTCCATTTTCTTACAATCCCCCACAAATCCATACAGAAATGCATATCAGATTCTACTCATGATTTGCTTATCAGAATTGGTACCCGTCAAGGTTTAAACCCTCCTAAATCCTCTACTTCGATGGCTACTGGATATAGATGGAATGTTTTACCTTGAATCTTTATCTGTTTTTGTGTAACCACACTCCATAGACGATGATAAGTCAAAGGTTGTGGTGCTGATCTACGGCTTTGAGACGTTAATGGTCATGTCTCGATCCTGTTCGTCGAATGCTTCGAGGAATAACCCTATCCTCTAATTGCGATATCACAATAACATTCGCTTAGCTGGGTATCTCCAAAGATGTACTGCCAACATCCCGTCTCACGACTTGACCCCATTCAGAGTTCTTAAAACTCTTGCTAACTAGCAGTTACAGTACCTCTTGAGGTTTAGAGGGGAAAGACTTAGATACGTGAGTATCCAGATATATGTAGTAGAGGTACTACTTAATCATCCTCACAACTTCTTATTACCACATTGAATACACTTCGAGGGATCTCCTCTCAGGTGTATTAGGTTCTCGCTGTTGATGACTTAAAATGGGTTGTCAGTCCCATCCCCAATCTTGACTTAAGGACAACAGCATGATCAAGTCCCTTAGTCAAAGGATCAGCCAGGTTATCTTGAGTTCCAATAAACTCAATAGCAATGATCCTGTCAGACACCAAACCCCTTATAGACTTTAGTCTAACTTGGACGTGTCTCTTTGTTTTGACATTATACTTTTTACTATTTATCTTGTCGATAGTTATACGACTATCACACTGAACAGAAAGAGCAAAAAGCGGTTGGCTTACTACAGGAATCACAAACATAAGTCCATGCAACCATTCAGCCTCTGTTCCCGTGGCATCTAATGTACACAACTCAGCCTCAAAGGTAGACCGAGTTATAATAGTCTGTCTAGCAGACTTCCAGGATATAGCTCCACCCGCAAGGGTAAACACATATCCAGTCACTCCATTGGAACCAGATTTCTTAGCTATCCAACTTGCATCACTATATCCCTCTAGCACTCCAGGAAACCTCCTGTAATGAAAACCAAGGTAGATGGTGTCTTTTAGATATCTAAGCACTCTATCAAGAGTATCCCAATGAGTCTTGTTTGGACAGCTTGTATATCTAGCTAACTTAGACACAGAAAATGAAATATCTGGTCTAGTACCATTAGCAAGATATTGCAAACTCCCAATAATCTGATAATATCTTAACTGAGACAGAGGAACTCCTGTCTTATTCTTGATAAACGTAACTTTTGAATCATATAGTGTGCTTGCGATTCTACAATTTGAATAACCATACTTCTCAAGTATAGATTTCTCTATATAATGAGATTGTGACAAGATTATTCCATCAGATGACTGAGTCAGCTTGATACCAAGAATCATATTAGCCGCACCCATATCTTTCATTTTAAAGTGCCTTTTCAAGAAACTTTTTGTCTCATTAATAATCTCAATATTGGTTTCAAACAACAGTATGTCATCCATATATAGGCACAAAATCACTTTATCATTTCCTTTAATCTTATAGTAGACACACTTTTCACTTTCATTAACCAAAAAATTCAAAGTCAAAACAGTCTCATCAAACTTTTTGTGTCAGTCTCTAGGAACTTGTTTCAAGCCATATATAGATTTGACTAATTTATAAACTTTTCTCTCATTGCCAGAAGTAACAAATCCCTCAGACTGATCCATATAAATCTCTTCTTCAAGATTACGATGAAAAAAAGCTATCTTTACATCCATCTAATGGATGATAAGACCATGTGCGGAAGCCAATGCTATAAGCATTTGAATTGTGGTCATTCTTGCAACATGAGAGTATGTATCAAAATAGTCAATGCCTTCCATTTACCTAAAACCCTTAGCTACTAGCCTAGGCTTATACTTATATATTGAGCCATCCATGTTCATTTTTCTTTTGAAAATCCATTTATATCCTAAAATAGTACACCTAGGAGGGAGATCAACCAACTCCCATGTTCCATTAGAAATAATAGAGTCAATCTCACTCTTAACAACACCTTTCCAGTGCCTTGACTCCGAAGAGTCCGTGGCCTGCCAGAAATTCCTCGACATTGTAAGTGATAAAATCACTTTTAAAGTACTTGACCACCTTTGCACGCTTACTCATTCTAGGTTCCTGTACTTCGTTAGGAGTAGAGTTATTAGCAGGATCCGCCCCCACATTTGTCATCTTTTTCACATGATCAGGAATGGAACTCCACGTGCGAGTGGGATCATCATCAGAAATATCCTGAGGAATACTAGTCTTCATAGAGAACACATTATCAAAGAATGTTACATCACGAAACTCAACTATAGTGTTTTCCACTATCCCATCTATGTCAGATTTTAATACTAAAAATCTCATAGCGGTAGTGGTTTCAATATAGCCCAGAAAGATGCAATCAACAGTTTTCGGCCCCAGTTTCTTTCTCTTGTGTTCAGGGACAAGTACTTTTACAAGGCAGCCCCACACATGAAGATACTTTAAACTAGCCTTTCTTCCTTTCCATAATTCATAAGGTGTCTTGTCCATATGTTTTAGAGGGACTCTGTTCAGAATATGACAAACAGTTTTCAGAGCCTCTCCCCACATGTACTTAGGCAACCCAAAATTAATTAACATACTGTTAATCATATCTCTAAATATTCTGTTCTTTCATTCTACCACCCCATTAGACTTAGGAGTGTATGGTGGAGTCACCTTAAGAACTATACCATTGCTTTTGAAAAATTCATTAAATGAGGTACTCGTATACTCTCCACTTCTATCAGACCTCAAACATTTAAGTACTTTTCTAGTTTGTGTTTCAGCTTCATTTTTAAATATAATGAATTTTTCTAGTGCTTCATCTTTATGTTTAAGTAAGTAAACATAGCAGTATCTACTACAATTGTCTATAAAGGTAATGAAATATTATTTATTATCCTTAGTCAAAATACCACTAAATTCACATATGTTTGTGTGTACTAATTCTAATACTTCTGAATCTCTAACAACATTATGAAAGGGTTTTCTAGTTAGTTTAGCAGTCACACATACTTGACATTTAGATTTCTTTTCAATGGCATGCTTTGGAATCAACTCTAAATTCAACAAATTTTTAGAGCACCAAAATTTAGATGACCAAGACGTGAGTGCCATAAATCAGAGTTTATATGTAAACTCGACCATCAGAGTTTATATGTAAATTCTACCATCAGAGTTTATCTGCTAAACTCTGACCAACAGAGCCATCAGAGTTTATCTGCTAAACTTTGACCAGCAGAACCATCAGAGTTTATCTGCTAAACTCTGACCTGACCATCAGAGTTTATAAACTCTGACCCAGTAAACTCTGATCTGACCAACAGTATTTATAAACTCATCAGAGTATATCCGTAACCTCTGATCTGACCTTACCATCAGAATAAACGCTGAGCTCCAGCTCTTTGTAAATTCTGATCAGTCACATAATATATATACCCTGACAATTACATACTGCTATGTAATATCCGTAATTATTTATTTAATTAGTAATAATAATAATGATAGCTTTTAATAATAGTTTTTAATAAAATTTGATTAGGAATAAAATTGGCTATTAAATTAGTAATTAGATTAGAAAAAGGTTATTAATTAATGAGTTTATATATATACAAATATGAGGTAAAATATTTTGTGAAACCCTAGAATAGCCGCAAGGTCGATTAAGAAAAATAGAGAAGAGAGCCGCAGCATAGTATCCAAGAAATCAGAAGAAATAGGCGAGGAGTTCATCAATTCTTGTCAATCAAATAAGGTTTGGATACTATATACAATAGTTTAAGTGCACTTAGTTGTTATGGTTAATAGTGCATTATGCCAGTATTAATTGTCGCCTCTAGTTTACAAACATGACGTAGGTGTATAGTTTAAAACCATTAATAATTATATTACTAGTGTTAAAAGACCAGAGCATACATGTGAATGAATTTTATGTATATATATTTTGGCCATATGAATGTTTTAACGTCAAATTACAAAGTACATTACTAGTGCAGAAGCATGTGATACGCCATAAGAGTTTGTTAGCTGACTTTTAAATCAAAATACTAGGTACTGGTTTTGTGCTTGGAGGCATATATATTATTGTTAAATATTTTGTTCCAGTAATACATGTATTAAGCTGTGATGCATTATGACATTAAGTTTAATAATAGTGATTATTATATTTGATTAGTGGACTTATATTTTAGATAATGATTAATAATAAATTATATTTATATGTTTAGATCGGGAAACGGGAATTTAGCGAGTCGATTTCGGATTTTGTGGAGTTGAGTAGTGTTTGAGATTACTATTTTCGAGGTACGGATTTCATCCCTTTTCTCTTCAGTGCTACTCTTTTTAGGATTAATTATATTTAATTCGTTCTGTTCGTAATCTGTTCTTTCCGTTATTATTCGTTTTAATTATTTTGATCTTCCAAAAATTATTTGAAAGTCTGTTTTGAAAATTTAAATATTTGTTTCCGCGATTCTCAAAATTTATGTATGATAAATATCTAATCTGTTCAGGTGATTTTAAAATTGTGAAAATTATTTTATTTGAACCCTTAGAGTGATATAGGGTATACCGAGTTAACCAGCTGTAGGGGTACTACAGCCATGTCATTGCGGCACCAGTGGCATGACACTTCCGTGGCAGTGTGATTAGTCACGGCGTATCCTTCTGTTAGCTCAGGTGGTGAGCTTTGGCCATTTTGATATTTGTTTGAGGATACGTGGGTGTACCCAGAGTCTGATTTGATTTGTGATTTGATATTTGACGGTGACATTGTATATGCCGTACACGTTGTCCGGTTTGTTGCACGCATTAGGTACCCTATGATGTGTGTATCTGTTATCTGTTCTGTATCGGTATGAAATATCCTAACCCTTCGTTGCTTCAGCCTTGTTTTAAAAATTAATGTTTGTTTATAACTGTCAAACTATATATCTTCTTTCTGTTTTATTAAATTGTATTCCAATCCGTACTGGGCATTTGGCTCATGCCGTATTCTTTCTTCTGGCAGGTACTTAGGGGGATCTCGGGCTGTGTGATGGAGAGCTACCCTTATTACAGTTAATTTAGGAAGTTTGGACTTCTAGCTATTATTTAGATACTATTTATGATTTGAGATTTTTTTTATTTCGCACTTATAGGTTTGGATTATTTCAGAGGTTTAATATTGTTTTGGAGATTTATTGGACCTATTTAATTATTATAAGGTGGATTTTAGTACTTTGTATACAGGTTTGAGGTTTGTTAAGTAACCCCTCGTCTCATTTTGGGAAGGGGGTGTTACAGAGATGGCATCAGAGCTTAGGTTCTTTCTTGTAGAAAACCTATTTAGGTTCGACCTGTGAGTTTGGGTAGACATTAGGATGGGTACTCTGATTTAAATTTCATTCAGCTTTATTCTCTTCAAATTGATTCATAAATGCTTCCGCTTATATATTCTTGTGATCTTCATTCGTGTCTTATCTTATATTGTAGATGCCTCCTAAAAACCGTAATCAAACTAACGTGAATGTGAGTCCAGCTCAGTTAGCTCAGATGATATCTCAAGCAGTGACTCAGGCTATACAACAAGCTTTTCCAAATCAGGGGAACCAAGGTAACCAGAATGGTCAGGGAAACCAAGACAACCAGAATGGCCAGGGAAATCAGGGAGATCAAAGGAATCATGAAGGTCAGGGAAATCAGTTGGAGTCTTTTGCATGGTTGGAGAGGTTCATTAAGTAGAAGCCAGAATCTTTTCATTCAGCACCAACTCCAATTGAAGCTGAAAATTGGATTGTTCATCTTGAGAAGATATTTGATGCTTTGGGTTGTGATGACTCTCAGAAAGTGAAGTTGGCCGTGTATAAGCTAGAGGGGGATGCTCAGAGGTGGTGGAGAGGAGTGAAAACCATTAAGGGTGAGGAGTTTATAGAGGCATTGACATGGCCGGTGTTTACAGAGTTGTTCTATGAGCAGTACTTTTCAAATGCTGACAGAGAAGCTTATTTGAGGGAATTTCATTCTATCAGTCAGAATCATGATGAGACTATTACTGACTATATGACGAGATTTATCAGGTTGGCTGGATTTGCTGGGACAATTGCAGGAAATGCTGCACAACAGGCAGAAAAGTTTAAATGGGGGTTGAAACTTAACTTGAGGGGTCATATTATCTCTCTCAAATTTCCAAGTGTGGCAGAGGTGGCTGATGCAACTAAGGATATTGAGAAGGAACGCAGTGATTTTAGAGCTCACAGGTTTCAGAATGATCGTAAAAGGGGAAGAGATGATCAGGGTTCAGTGCAGGGTAAGCAATGGAATGGAGGACATGGTAATCAGCAGGGACAGTGGCGTGGAAGGAATCAGTATAACAGGTCTCAGTCAACTTATGGTCAGAATCAGTATGGTGGTCAGAAGAATAATCAACAGTTTCAGCAACAGCCTAGACAGTGGAAGAACCGTCAACAGGGGCAAGGCCGTTATTCAGTGTATGGGGGAAACCCAAATATGATTCCAGTTGCACCTTGTGCTACATGTGGTGGACATCATCCGGGCAGGGCTTGTTATAGACAGACTGGAGCATGTTTCTTGTGTGGTAGCGTGGAGCATAGGGCAAAGGATTGTACAGTGTCACGTAATACTGGTGGTGGAGGAAGTGGCAGTGGAGGAACTGGTAGTGGAGGTCAGCAGAACAAGAAGAATCCTTCAGGCAGAGTGTTTGCATTAACCGCTAATCAGGCAGCAACTAACTCAGGTACCGTTTCTGGAACACTTCATGTGGGTACACGTGAAGCTTATGTGTTATTTGATACTGGTTCGACTCATTCTGTTGTGTCCTTATCATTTGCTCGTTATCTTGGAGTTTTACCTTCATTACTTGATCATCGTATGTGTATTGCTACCCCAATGGGGAATTCTATTATTATTTCTGAGGAGTACAGAGGGTGTCCGATAGCTGTGGGAGATAGGAATTGTAAGGTTAACTTGCTTCCGATGTTGATGCATGATTTTGACATTATTCTGGGTATGGATTGGCTGAGTGAGCATCGTGCAACAATTGATTGTCCAGGGAAGTGTGTGATCTTTGGAGATGTGAATAAACCAGAATTTGTGTTTCAGGGGTCTCAACCGAAGGGAGTGGTTAAAATTATTTCAGCTTTAAAGGCAAATAAACTTTTGTCTAAAGGTTGTGATGGTTATCTTGCTGTTATGAGGGATATGTCTAAGGATGAGCCTCGCATTGAGGATTATCCGGTTGTGAATGAGTATGCAGATGTATTTCCAAAAGATCTAACTGATTTGCCGTCACAAAGAGAAGTGGAGTTTACTATTGAGCTTGTTCCAGGTGCAGAGCCTATTTCTAAGGCGCCGTACCGAATGGCACCGTTGGAGTTGCAGGAATTAAAAGAGCAATTGCAAGACTTGTTGGATAAGGGGTTTATCAGGCCGAGTGTATCTCCATGGGGTGCTCCAGTGTTGTTTGTGAAGAAGAATGATGGATCTATGAGATTATGTATTGACTACAGGGAGTTGTACAAGGTAACTGTCAGAAACAGGTATCCTTTACCACGCATTGATGACTTGTTTGATCAATTACAAGGGTCGAAGTACTTTTCAAAGATAGATTTGAGATCTGGTTACCACCAGTTACGAGTAAGGGATGAGGATATTCCGAAGACAGCATTTCGCACTCGATATGGTCATTACGAGTTTCTTGTGATGTCTTTTGGGTTGACGAATGCACCAGCTGTGTTTATGGATTTGATGAATCGGGTGTTTCATGATTACTTGGACAAGTTCGTTGTGGTTAATTTTCATTGATGATATCTTAATATACTCTAGGAGTAAGGAAGAGCATGAGGAACATTTGCGCATTGTGCTTGAAATTTTGAGGGAGAAGAAATTGTTTGCAAAATTCTCGAAGTGTGAATTCTGGTTGGAGCAGGTTGCATTTTTGGGGCATATTGTGTCTAGTAAGGGAATTGAGTTGGATCCTGCAAAAGTCGAGGCTATCACAAATTGGCCGAGACCTAGCACTGTGACAGAGGTGAGGAGTTTCTTGGGTTTTGCAGGTTACTATAGGCGTTTTGTAGAGGGATTCTCATCCATAGCTTTGCCGTTGACTCAGTTGATGCGGAAGGGTGTTAAGTTTGAGTGGAATGATGATCGTGAGTAGAGTTTTCAAGAGTTAAAGAAGAGGTTGGTGTCAGCCCCTATACTTGTTTTACCATCAGGGAGTGGAGGATATCAGGTTTATAGTGATGCTTCTAAGAGGGGTTTGGGGTGTGTTCTTATGCAGCATGGGAAGGTGATTTCGTACGCTTCTAGGCAGCTTAAACCCTATGAGGTAAATTATCCTACCCATGACTTAGAGTTAGCAGCAGTGGTATTCGCCTTAAAAATTTGGAGGCATTATTTATATGGAGAAACTTGTGACATATTCACTGACCACAAGAGTCTCAAATACATTTTTACACAAAAATAGTTAAACATGAGGCAGAGGAGGTGACTTGAACTTATTAAGGATTATGATGCTAAAATTCAGTATCATCCAGGAAAGGCGAATGTAGTGGCAGACGCACTTAGTAGGAAGAATTTGGGAAGTGTTGCATCTCTTATTACTCAGCAGCACCTTATTTCAGATATGGAGCGTTTGGGTGTGGAGCTGTATGTTGGAGGATCAGCTGCAAGCATGGCAAGTTTGAAGGTGGAATCAAATCTGGTCTCAAGGGTTAAGGAAGCTCAGAAAAATGATACAGGGCTAGAAACTATTAGATCGAATGTGGCAGATGGTAAGAAAACGGAGTTTCATGTTGATGATCATGGTGTGGTATGGCTGGATAGTAGATTGTGTGTACCTTCAGACGCAGTGATTCGTGAAGCAGTTTTGACGGAGGCTCATAGTTCTTCATTCTCTATTCATCCGGGTTCTACTAAGATGTATCGAGATTTGAAGAAGCACTTTTGGTGGAGTGGGATGAAACGGGACATAGCAGAGTTCGTGGGGAAATGTCTTACTTGTCAACAAGTGAAGATTGAACACCAGAGATCTAGTGGACTATTACAGCAGTTGGATATCCCAGTTTGGAAGTGGGAAAACATTACCATGGATTTTGTCACGGGTTTACCAAGGACTTTTAGGAAGAATGATGTTATTTGGGTGGTGGTTGATAGACTTACAAAATCAGCTCATTTCTTACCTATTAGAGAGACTACTCCTATTCATGATTTGGCAGAGATATTTCAACGGGATATTGTTAGACTACATGGTGTGCCTGTGTCGATAGTTTCAGACAGGGATACGAGGTTCACTTCACGTTTTTGGAAGGGATTTCAATAGGCTTGGGGTACGAGGCTTAATTATAGTACCGCTTTTCACCCACAAACTGATGGACAGTCAGAGAGGACTATTCAGACGTTGGAGGATATGTTGAGAGCTTGTGCTTTGGAGTGGTCTGGTGATTGGGACAAGTACCTGTATCTTGTGGAGTTTGCATACAATAATAGTTGGCAAGCGAGCATTGGAATGCCACCATTTGAGGCGTTGTACGGTAGAAAATGTAGAGCTCCGACTTGTTGGAATGAGGTTGGAGAGACTGTCATTGAAGGGCCAGAGTTAGTTCGAGTAACTAACGAGAAGGTAGAGCAGGCTAAAGAAAACATAAAGGAAGCTCAATCGCGTCAAAAGAGCTATGCAGATCAAAAGAGAAAATTTGGTGGGTTTGAGCCTGGTGATCATGTATTTTTGAAGGTGTCTCCTTGGAAGGGTGTTAAACGTTTTGGTATGAAAGGAAAGCTTAGTCCAAGGTATGTTGGTCCTTTTGATGTTATAGAGAGAGTAGGGGAAGTTGCTTATAGAGTAGCATTGCCACCACAGTTATCTCATGTGCATAATGTGTTCCACGTGTCTGTTCTGAGGGGCTACAAGTATCATCCGTTGCACGTAGTTCAATATCCGTTACATAAGATTAGGGAAGATCTTTCTTGTGAAGAAGAAGCTGAAACTATTTTAGCTCGAGAGGAACGAATTATGAGGAAGAAAACTATTCCATTTGTTAAAGTTTTGTGGAAGAACCATTCTGAGAGAGAGGATACTTGGGAGTTAGAAGAATCTATCCGTGAGAAATATCCGCATTTATTTGATTCAGGTATGAGTTTTAGTTTCGTTAGATTCCGGGGACGGAATCCTTTTTAAGGGGGTATATATGTAATATCCGTAATTATTTATTTAATTAGTAATAATAATAATGATAGCTTTTAATAATAGTTTTTAATAAAATTTGATTAGGAATAAAATTGGCTATTAAATTAGTAATTAGATTAGAAAAAGGTTATTAATTAATGAGTTTATATATATACAAATATGAGGTAAAATATTTTGTGAAACCCTAGAATAGCCGCAAGGTCGATTAAGAAAAATAGAGAAGAGAGCCGCAGCATAGTATCCAAGAAATCAGAAGAAATAGGCGAGGAGTTCATCAATTCTTGTCAATCAAATAAGGTTTGGATACTATATACAATAGTTTAAGTGCACTTAGTTGTTATGGTTAATAGTGCATCATGCCAGTATTAATTGTCGCCTCTAGTTTACAAACATGACGTAGGTGTATAGTTTAAAACCATTAATAATTATATTACTAGTGTTAAAAGACCAGAGCATACATGTGAATGAATTTTATGTATATATATTTTGGCCATATGAATGTTTTAACGTCAAATTACAAAGTACATTACTAGTGCAGAAGAATGTGATACGCCATAAGAGTTTGTTAGCTGACTTTTAAATCAAAATACTAGGTACTGGTTTTGTGCTTGGAGGCATATATATTATTGTTAAATATTTTGTTCCAGTAATACATGTATTAAGCTGTGATGCATTATGACATTAAGTTTAATAATAGTGATTATTATATTTGATTAGTGGACTTATATTTTAGATAATGATTAATAATAAATTATATTTATATGTTTAGATCGGGAAACGGGAATTTAGCGAGTCGATTTCGGATTTTGTGGAGTTGAGTAGTGTTTGAGATTACTATTTTCGAGGTACGGATTTCGTCCCTTTTCTCTTCAGTGCTACTCTTTTTAGGATTAATTATATTTAATTCGTTATGTTCGTAATCTGTTCTTTCCGTTATTATTCGTTTTAATTATTTTGATCTTCCAAAAATTATTTGAAAGTCTGTTTTGAAAATTTAAATATTTGTTTCCGCGATTCTCAAAATTTATGTATGATAAATATCTAATCTGTTCAGGTGATTTTAAAATTGTGAAAATTATTTTATTTGAACCCTTAGAGTGATATAGGGTATACCGAGTTAACCAGCTGTAGGGGTACTACAGTCATGTCATTGCGGCACCAGTGGCATGACACTTCCGTGGCAGTGTGATTAGTCACGGCGTATCCTTCTGTTAGCTCAGGTGGTGAGCTTTGGCCATTTTGATATTTGTTTGAGGATACGTGGGTGCACCCAGAGTCTGATTTGATTTGTGATTTGATATTTGACGGTGACGTTGTATATGCCGTACACGTTGTCCGGTTTGTTGCACGCATTAGGTACCCTATGATGTGTGTATCTGTTATCTGTTCTGTATCGGTATGAAATATCCTAACCCTTCGTTGCTTCAGCCTTGTTTTAAAAATTAATGTTTGTTTATAACTGTCAAACTATATATCTTCTTTCTGTTTTATTAAATTGTATTCCAATCCGTACTGGGCATTTGGCTCATGCCGTATTCTTTCTTCTGGCAGGTACTTAGGGGGATCTCGGGCTGTGTGATGGAGAGCTACCCTTATTACAGTTAATTTAGGAAGTTTGGACTTCTAGCTATTATTTAGATACTATTTATGATTTGAGATTTTTTTTATTTCGCACTTATAGGTTTGGATTATTTCAGAGGTTTAATATTGTTTTGGAGATTTATTGGACCTATTTAATTATTATAAGGTGGATTTTAGTACTTTGTATACAGGTTTGAGGTTTGTTAAGTAACCCCTCGTCTCGTTTTGGGAAGGGGATGTTACATGCTGACTTAATATTCATATTAAAATAATATTTAAAGTCATAATTAAATTAATTAATTATGTAATAAAACTCCTCGCCCAGGTCGCCTCGCGTACGTGAGACGCCGAGACATTCGCCCAAATCGCCCTTCGACCCGAGTCGTGGCGTGGCGTGGCGTGGCGAGGCGAGGCGGCGGCGCGTGTTTAAATGTTTAAATTTTTATTCAGAAAGCATATAAAGTATAGTTCCATAACTTATTTTTAATTTTTTTTTCTGAATAAAAATTTAATGTTTAAATTTTTATTCAGAAAAAAAAAGAAGTTATGGAACTATACTTTATATGCACCTTAAAATGCGTGTCGGACCTTCCTTCCGAAACATAAACAAATGGGTGAGACTAAGAGAGTATTATATATAGAATATAATTTTATATTTCTAAAGATACTAATAAATTTTATATAATGTTGTATTTCTTATAAAATAGAGTAATATTCATTATGTATATGAATACTTATTTATTATTTTTTTGTTAGGTTTAGTTATTTAAATTATTTATCTTTATTAGTATTTTTAAATTAATAATAAGAATAATAAATTTATTATGTTGTTAATACGATTTAAACCTTTTGTTAGCCTTTTTTTTGCTAAGTGTTGTTAGCATTTTTAAAACTAATAATATAAATACTAGATTTTAATATGTTGTTGATGAGAATCCAAAACTCAATAAGTATCATGTATATAAAACAAATAGAAGGATACATTCGGAAAAAAATAATCATGTTATTGGGAAAACCAGAAGCTACTTCCTCTGTATGGGAAAAACATGAAAAATATATGAACATAGAAAACTCGCGCTCACACTATAATAAGTATTACATTTTTCATATTTTGAAACATCTCTAAAATGTTCCGTGCCTCTCAAGTTAAGAGCATATAGTTTGACGTTTAAATATTTATATTTTACTCAAAATGGAAAAAAAATAATTAAAAGAGCAGGATCTTAAAATTATCAATTGCAATTATCGTAATCCCAAACTTTGGTGGGTTGTATTACTCTATTACTCTAAGTGACTTGTAAAAGAATTTGTAAGCTCATGTGAATGAGGCGAATTAAACGTTGCCAAGAAGCTAATGTGGTAGGAAAGTTGCTATTGGCAAAACTAATTGGAAAGTTGCTATTGGCAAAATTTAATTGCGAGGCATTACAAAAGCCACAAATTTGTTGATATTTCATGCAATAACTTAGGAATCTGAAGTGTAATTTTTTCAAAAATGACACGTAAAACAAATGGGATGGAGGGAGTATTGTGTTATAACACCCTTATTTAAATAATTTTATATAAACTATAAGTTAACTCAGAATGACCACAACTTTTTTTTTTGATCAGAATGATCACAATTTAATTAACATATATAGAATAAATGAGAGAAGTTATATTAACAAATATATTAGATATGTTGATGTACATATAATAATTTTTTGAATAATTTATATGTAGTATAACTTTAACAAGTATAAATTAGTATGCAATATATAAAATTAAATATTTTCAATAATAATTATTTCTTAAAAATTCAAATATAGAACAAAATTATGCAAGTTAAGAATTGAAATATAGAACAAACCCGTGCCTCACACGATTTTAGAGCTAGTTTAAATATAAAATTAAAACTCGAGGAAATAATACATGCATCAGTTGATAATCTCAATTGATACAATATCACTTGATAAATAAGGATAGAATTATCATTTGATAGATAAAGTTATCAATGAATAGAATTAGCAGTCGATAGATAAAATTATCAATGGATAAAATTATCAATCGATAGATAAAATTATAAGTCAATAGATAAAATTACCAATGAATAAAATTATCCGTCGATGAACAACCATTGAAGAGAAAAAGACACAATCATTATCAATAAATATGCTCAACATAAATAATCACATCATTTGATGATCAAGGGAAAAAATACTGTAAAAATCTAGTAGAATGCCAATCAGAGATAAGAATAACAATCAGAGTTTACCTACCAAAATATGACAACTACCATTCAGAGTTGTCAAAGAGGCTTGATATCATTCCTAGTTCATTGACAATCCTTGTGAAAATTGCTTCACTAAGAGGTTTGGTGAATATATTAGCTAGTTATTGATCTGTACGCATAAAATACATCTCAATTATTCCTTCCTCTACATACTCTCTAATAAAGTCATATCATATGTTGATATGCTTAGTTATGGAGTGTTGAAGTGGATTTTCTGTCATGATAATGACACTTTGATAAATGAGAATTTTGTTGTAATCCAAGCCATAATACATCAATTGGTTCTTCACCAATAATAGCTGAGAACAGTAGTTTCGTGTAGCTATATACTCTGCCTCTGCTGTTGAGGTGAAGATATATTTATGTTTCTTGCTAACCCAAGAAACAATTCTCCCTCCAAGAAATTGACAACTGCTACTTGTACTTTCCCTGTCTATTTTGCAGCCTACAAAATTAGAGTATGAATAACCTGTGAGAGAAAATTCTGATTCTCTAGGATACCATAAACCAAGAGTTACAGTTCCCTTGAGCTATCTAAATTTTTTTTGACAGCTAATAGGTGAGGTTCTCTTGGATTAGCTTGAAATCTTGCACATAGACAAGTAGCAAACATGATATCTGGTCTACTTGTTGTTAAATAGAAAAGAGAACCAATCATACCTCTACAAGTTGACATATTCACAGACTCACCAGTGTCTTTGTCCAACTTTGTGGCTATAGCCATAGGAGTTGATGCAGAAGAATTGTCTTGTATATTAAACTTTTTCGATAAATTTCTTGCATATTTTGTTTGATTGATGAAAATTCCTTCATCATTTTATTTGACTTGAAATCCTAAGAAATAACTCATTTCCCCCCATCATACTCATATGATATTTGGAATGCATTAACTTAAAAAATCTGGCTTCGAGTCTAGAAAGTTTCTGATTACTTCGAGTCTTGCAATAGGGGCAAATGTTTCATCATAGCCAATTTCATCTTATTGTGAGTATCCATTTGTAACAAGTCTGACTTGGTTCTTTATAATATTGCCATCACTGTCTATTTAATTTATGAACACCCACTTAGTGCCTACAATTGATATCTTCTTGGGTCTAGGCACAAGTGTCCATACTTCATTTCTCCCAAATTCATTGAATTCTTCTTTCATAGCAGTCACCCAATCAACATCTTTGAATGCTTCATCAATATTTTTAAGTTCTGTCTCATATAGAAACTTATGATATAAGCATTCATTTGAGTAGTTTTTCTAATTTGAACACTACTTTTAGGATTGCCTAAAATTAACTTAGGATAATGATCCCTTGTCCACTTTCTGACTGGTGGTAGCTGAGTTCTGGAACTTAATGCTCTCCCATGATTTATGGCCTCATCAAAAGGGCTTTCTTCAGAGTTCACTATAAATTCCGATGCTCCCCTTGCATCATTGCTTTCTCCAGAGTTTGAATTGGTCATAGTTTGACTAGGCTCAGAAGTGTTTCCTGATGAATTCTCTTGATTATTTTCTGAATCATTATTGATTCATTGCTCCCCCTCAACATGTGTAGCATCTGTAGTTACATCATCATGAGTCAAACAAATTTCACAATTTCCAGATTCATCAGAGTTTTTCTAGTTATTGTTTGAGGAGTCAGAGTTTATTTCAATATTACAATTTTGAATTTCATTCTCAAATCTCAAACTTTCTTGTTCATCTTCATCATGAATTCATGTAATGCCTTTGAAGCTAGTGGGCACAAAAATTCCTTCATCAGTTTTTAGCTCAAATTTCCTAGTTTTTCAAGATGTGTTATGAGAATAAAATATTTGCATCCAAATATATGAAAATACTTTACATTTGGTTTCTTATTCTTCACCGTCTCATATGGTTGGTGTCTTTCCATGCTTGTTGATCAAATTACAGTTTCATGTGAGGCATGCAGTGCTTACAACCTCTGCCCAAAAGTATTTAGGTAATTTAGCTTCCTCAAGTATTGTTCTAGAAGCTTCTATGAGTTCTATGCTTCATTTCAACAACCCCATTTTGTTTTAGAGTCCTTGGAGCTGAAAATATTTGCCTTATCCCTTTTAGTGCATCGAATCTTCCATAACAGGGTTTTTAAACTATATTCCATTATCACTCCTTAGATTCTTGCTTGTATGCTTATACCCCTTTTCCATCATTCTTACATGATCCAGTAGAACAACAAGAGTTCCGTCCTTTCTATATAAAAAATTTACCCATGTGTATCATGTATACTCATCTACAATAATAAATTCATATCTTTTCTTTCCAATTGATATTATGTTTACTTGGCCAAATAAGTCAAGATGTAATATGTCAAATGGTTCATTAATAAAGACTCGGTCTTACTTTTGAAAGAGGTTCTCTTTTGTTTGGCTTTTTTATTGGGGTCATATAAACCATAAGGAGGATACTAGGATTTGGGCAGTCCTCTCACGAGATCTTTTTTTACAAGCTCATTTATGTTTCCAAAGTTGAGATGACAAATTTTCTTGTGCTAATTCTAATTGTCTTCTTTTGATGCCTTGCTTATCAAGCATGTAGCATTACCATTAGTGTTAATATGTTTCAATGTTAGCTTCAAATAGGTTATTATGTCTTTATCCAATCAATACAATTTTGTTGTTCTTCCACAAGAGCTACATTTTCACAGCCTATCTCAAGAAATTTGACAAAATAACCTCTGTCTGTGATTTGACAAACACTCAGCAGATTGTGTTTTAGTCCTTCCACAAGAGCTACATTGTCAATGATGATATTTCTAATGACAATATTGTCATATCCCAGTGTTTTTCCTATGTTTCCATCTCCATAAGATACTGTTGGGTGAGCCTTCTCCTCAAATTCTGATAGTAGAGATTTTTTTCTAGTCATATGCCTAAAACATCCACTATCAATTATTAAGATATTTTTCTTATTTCCCTGCAATCATGCATAAGATCTAATTAGATAACTTTGGAAATCCAAACAAAATTGGATCCTTTATTTTTACCCTTGTTAATATTTGCAGTAAAAGACTTTTTATCAGAGTTTGGTATATCAGACTTTGACTTGTCACAGTTTGATTTACCAGTTTTTGCAAAATAAACTTCATGCACATTTGAAGAGTTACATGTAGAAAATATATGTGCTTTATTCAAATTTGGTTTTAGCTCATAATAGTTAAAGTACAAGATGTGATATTTTCTACATGTGTAAATAGAAAGCTATAACCACAATGAAACCAATGATTATATGGTCTAAATCTGGGAAACTTCCTAAATTCTGATTTAAGGACTTCATTGTTGGTAAGCTTAATTTTTATGCAATCAATAGCAAGATGATTAGAATTACCACACATAAAACAAGTCTTTTTAAGAGCATCAGAAATATGTTTATATTGATTCTTTTTATTTATTCCCACTTTTCCATTTATGTTCCTTTTTGGAATTTTGATCTTGTTATTTTTGGTAGTCTCTTTGATTTTCTCTTTTAACTGTTTTTGAGAGGGCAAACAGATGTTTATTGGTTTATCATTAAACATTTTGACTTTGTCATTAGTAGTGGATGTGGAGCCCTTTATAGTAGTTTAATTGGATCTAGTACTAGAGTTGACAAATTTGATTGAAGTAGTTTTTGTCTTATTCTTACTCTTAGTATTTTCATTTCTTTACTAGATGAATCATAAACTAGACCATGTTTATCATTCTTTTCTTTAGTTATAATGTCCTTTATCTTTCAACTAGAGTATGTCCAACCTCTTATAGTATCAATTTTCTTTTTAAGTTCATTTTCTAGATAGGCAATCTTAATCTCTAACTGAGTTTGCATATATTTTGCCTTATCACATTTTTTTTGAACTTCTAGTATATGAACAAATTCAGATTCAAGATAATTATTCTTTTTCTTAAGCTCATGCATTTCATAATTTAATCTAGCATTTTCAATGGTTTGATTTTTAAAACTGGTATGCAATGATTTTAGAAAATATTTTCATTCAAACATGTTATTTGTATCAAAGTCATAAAAGAAGTTTAGGTACCTTATCAGTTGATGCAACATGATCTTCAGTTTTTACCATAAGAGCATAGTTGATCTCTTCATTAGAGTCTAATGAGTCATTTTAGTCCTTGTTAGATGTGATGAGAGCTTTGCTTGCTACTTTGCCAGTCCTTAATTTCGAGCAATCAGTTGAAAAACATCCCATCTCGTCACACTTGTAACATTTGACTTGTGATTTTTCAACCATCCCAGACTTGGATTCTTGATGTCATTCTTTTTATTTTTTTCTTTGTTGTCAGACTTTGACTTTTCTTTGAAGAAATTTCCTTGATTCTTAAACCTTTTCATCCTTTTGAAACCTTTGACTATCATATCAACCATTTACATCATGTCAGAGTCAATAAATCCGTCATCAACATCTGAGTCAGAGTTTTCATTATTTTCCAATTCTAAACAATTTGAAAATAGTGCTTTAAAAATTACTAGTGGATTGGGTTTTACACTAGTGAATATTTTGCTTTCAAATAACCTTGGTCTAAAACCAAGTTACTTACAAATGTAAAATTGAACACAGAAAAACACTATAAATGATTCTTATTTCTTACTGTTCTTTTCTTGTATTTTTGTTGTTCAACTCTACTTATGTTACAGTGAACTACTAATGTATATATAGCAGTTCATTTTCTACATCTAATTTCTGTCGACTGATAAAAGTACAAATTATATTTTATAATGTTTATACTAAAATAGAATGTAGCTTCTTTCACAATCTTCATAGGTTTTTGTCTTGCTCTGGAAAAGTCTTTGTCCTTCTCCTTGAAGACTGTGTTTTCTGAAAGTCTTCACAGTCTTGACAAAACTGTCTTCCATTGATACAGAGTTCTGCAAAGATTCCATTCCATTTGTCTTTAACTATTTTGGGAAACTTTGATCAATTGATAATTGATACAAAACTTATCAAACGATACTTCTTTGCTTATTCATCAACTAAATAGGTTATCCATTGATCAATTGATGTATCAATGGATATTTGAATATCTGTCGAATGCCTTATCCATCGATGGATTTTTTTATCCATTGATTGCTTTGACTATTCATCCATTGATAAGGATCCAATGATTTGACTTTGTTGACTGGCTTCCATCGATCATTGATATCCATCGACTTTTTTATCCTTTGATTACTTCATGTATGAAAATTCTGACTTAGAATATTTATACTTTATCAGCCATCCTTCATATCCGTTGAATAGCTATGAATTAAAGTTAATAAACATCAATCGATTGCATCCATCGACTTATTACAATCAACTGATAATAATATAATTCTAGATCAACTGCCACTAACCAATTTATTAGTTGACTAACATATACCTCAACTGATTAATGGTTCCCTAATTAATGGATATTTATATGACTCATATCCATCGACTAGTTACAAATTATTACATCAAATTTATGATTCTAAGTAAAATTTTATCATCAAACTACATGTTCCTAACAATCTCCTCTATTCACGTTTATCAAATGTAGACATAAATTTGAGTTGATGATAATAAAACCCCTTAACATTAATCAATACAGTTGAATCATAAATTAACAATTATAAAGTATGAAACAAATTTTCAAGTACCAGTAACAGAAGAATTTGAGAAGTCTTTGATGAGTTTGATTGATTATCTCCTCCTTCCTCTTTTCCTTGACTCCTCAAGCTCACTGTCTTCTTTTCCCTGAAGATTTATTGGTCCTTTGCTTTGTTCTAGACTTCTTCTCAGTCTGTTTTGTTTTCCCAGTTACACAAGTAGAAGAGGGGTTGAATACTTGTGTGCTCTTTTTGCCTAATTAAAATCAACTCACTATTGATTAAAGCTTTTAATTTAGAACAAAGAACAAACATAAAGATATGAATAAATACTGTTTGCATTATTGATGTATGAATACAAACTCTCCTAGGGTGTACACAAACCCTAACATCTTCTCTGTGTTCCTCACATCAACTCTCTCTATCTCTATGCTCTCAAACATTTCGACAATTATAATGGGTTATATTGAGTGTGTATATAGATATCTGCTTATCAACTAATAACAAAAAATTAAATTATAATAGGAATATAATTTCTAATTATTAGTTAACAGTTTCCTTCTAAAATTCTCTTTCCTTCCTATAGCCAATCTATAATCATTTAGCCTTTATCTTCGAAGACTTTTCCTTTCTATGATCACCTTCCAAATACATCTTCAACTTTACAGACTCTGAAAGACTTCAGACTTTGATGATCTTCAGACTCTGATAGACTATAGACTCTGATAGTCTATAGACTCTGATAGACTGTAGACTCTGATCAACTTCTAGACTCTAGTCAGTCCACAGACTCTGGCTTTATTCTTCTTGGAAATATTCTAAGTATAAATAGAATCTTTGACTAACCATTGACTAACTAGACTATGATAATCAAAATAATTCAGAGACTAGAAATACTTATTGAATTTACAGATAAAACTATGCTAGACTCTATTCTAGTATTTTGTACATCATCAAATGAATATATTCCTAACAATCTACACCTATTTATGCTTTATAAAATTTAAGCATAAATCAAGGTTTGATGATGTCAAAACTAAATAATAAATAATGAATTCTAGAATAGTATTAAAAATTACAAAGGAAAAAGAATTTCCACCTAACTGATCTTCTCAAAGCCCTTGTTGTTTCTCAGAAATGAATTCAGCATGCTTTCTTCAATAATGGATAGAGCTTCTCCAACAAACTTCTTTAACTCCTTCAACTCATCAGTGTCACTTTTGATTTGATAGTAAGCCGCTCTCAGAGCATTTGCATTGCACTCATGCTCTTTCAAACCTTTCAGCAGCAAGACACTTGGCTTTCCACTCATGGGATGAAATCCAATGTAATGACCCATACCTTCTCTGAATTTGATCTCCTTTACCTCCAGTGGCATGTTCTGTTCAATCCCATCATCATTAACAAATTTCAAAGTGAATTTACCCATTTTCTAATTTGTCTACCTGTGCAGAGTCAACTTCCTATCTATTTCCTTGAACCACTTGTGTGTGACCTCTTCCTTACTTCTATTTACTTCTTAATATATTTGTAGAAGAAACCTGACATATTGCAGTTTCTCAGCCTATTTGAAGAAGATGAAGTTTGATTGGTTAATCCACATAACAGACCCTCCTTCCAGGAATTATAGTAATATTTCATTTTTCACCTTTTCTGTACCTCCCTGACCTCTCGACACCTTTCTTTCAGAAACATTATAGACAATTTGAGTGGACACCACTTTGTTTAAGTATTTTTGTGTAATCTTCTCAAACTGTCTATCTTTCAAAGACTGAGGATACTTGGTTAGAGTTGTGGTTCTACCAATGTCCGACTCTACAAATTTTCCAATCCCTTTTTTCTTCCTGGCTCTCAATTGAAGATTTGATTGACTACATTACCGGTAGCTAGGTTGTTGAATTTCTTGACTTCGTATTGCATCAGAGTCTGATCTCTTTCTTTGCTCATCAAAGTCTGGCTTAGACCCCAATTTCTCATGTCCAGTCCTAGTCTGGTGTGTTTGAGTTTTTGTTACAACAACCACTCCAAACTGCTTTTGTTTTACACCACCAGGTCCCGTAGGACCATGAGAACCATCCTTATCATCATCACCATCTCTCCTCCTTTTAACTCCCATTGGCTTGTCTTCATCCCTGCAACTCCCATCCTTATTACTTCTTCTTAAAGATTCACCACCAGCCTCCCTCTTCTCCATTTTTTTGACATCATCACCCCATGTTACAGCCAAAAGAATGTTATCAAGAATAGAAGTGATGTTGGCTTGGACAGTGATAACTTGATCCACCTTTGCAATTAGAGAGTTGATAGAATTTTGGAGAGTTGTCTGTTTAGCCTTGAAATCAACCAATGAATCTTTCACAGCAACATCCTTGGACTATTGAAGAGAGTAGAAAGTTTCAACCTTTGTTTGGAGTACATCAGTGGTAGTATCCACATTAGTCAACTTAGTTTGGATATGAGATATATCTGTGACCACAACAACTAGTTGAGCCTGTGCAGAGCTGAGTTCAACAACCACATCTTTTTCTTCTTCAAAAAGAGAAGCATTAGGCTTTTCACCAGGATAGTGACCACGCTCTTACAAGAAGGACTTCTTTTGAAAGGCCTTCAGTCTCTCAGATTTATGAATATCCAGTATGCATGCAAAAGTATCTTCATCATCAATATCCTTAGCCTGTGCTGTCTTCCAAGATTGAGGGAACACTTGATCAAAGTAATTGAAAGATGGATTCACCTCCCCTTCATCTTCAGATGTTGAACCATCAACAACATCAACATGCTCTATTTTTGTTACTAGAGGTGTAGACTCTGATGGAAGTGTAGACTATGACACTTCATATGCGACTACAGACCCTAGCTCCTCAACAGAGTGATCAAGACCTATAAACACTGGAAGCCTTGCCTGAATTGGCATGATTAAGATAGGTTATACTGACTTCAAAGATGCAGTACCAGGTTGAATATGTGAATCATCCACCAGAATCTCCCTAACTCTATCTGCTCTCCTAGATAGAAAATCCACCAAACGAAGTTGTGGCCTCTGTGTGAAAGATTTTTGTAGAGCCTCCTCCTTCTTGCCAATCTGAAAAATTAGAGTATAAGTGTTTTCATCCATTCCCTGCTCCAACTCATTGGATCAAATCTTGGGAAAACCTTTATCCCAATAAGTGAAGCTAGGTTTAGGATACCCTAATCTCTCAGCTCACAGTGGGGTGGGGTTTGGGCACCCACTTTCTCATCCCCACTCTGGCTCTCTACAGACTTTTCTACCTCTCCTTTTTCCGGGAGCAGTATCAGCCCCTCATTAATATTTTCACTTACTTTGGAAAGTGCACTCAATAGTCCTACAGAAGGAGGGTTAAGAGAATGAAATTGTGCTTCAATACATGAATCACCTTGATGAAGGGGAACCCCTTCAAATTTCTGAAGGCTAGGAGTTTCCACCAAGGGGTGAGAAGCAACAGACTCTGAATCCTTACTAGCTTTTTTTTTCCAGGGTCTGTTGGCTTTAGAATTCCAGTCTCAGGGTCTACTATAGAATTTGACTGCTTCAGTATGACTTCATTAGAAGCCAGAGTCTTAGTGTCACCTTCTTGGATTGTTGTTGCATGAGACTCTCCATCAAAGTGAATAGGCACTGACATAATTGATTGTGGAATTTCCTTATGATCATCCATCAAAGTATGTCCTCCCATATCACTTGGGTTCTTATCAAAAAAAATTTGAGTTGGCAAAGAGGGTCATCAGCATGCTCTCATGCCCCACTATCACTCAACCTTTGATTAGGTGGTTCTTGTGTGGGTGAGGTAGATTGAGCACCTTTTTCACTAGTCACCACTGGTGCACTAGTCCCATCTCCTAACTTTCTTCCATCACCTGCTACCTCCTTTGGTTCTACCTGAGTTAATGCATCCAAGTGATCATGTAGAAAAGTCTTTGCATGGATTGCATTGATGGCCTCGGCATAAGTAAGATGAAAGAGATCTTGCAGGTTCCTTGCAATTGTTTGATACTAAGTGCCCTTTAGTAGATCCAATCTACTTTAATAGGTTGGATAGATATATTTGTTGGCCACCTTTCCTATTTTATGGATAAAATAATCAACCACCTTCCTTGGAAGAGGCTGAATAGTAGAAATCCATTCAATGGTTGTCCTGTATGTAACCCCATTATTCCAAATTGCTTCATAGTCAAAAACTGGTTGTTCAATCTCAGTTTCCAACTCAGCAATAGACTCTAATTCTCACCTTTTTAGGACTTTGATCTTTTTAACCTTTTTTGATTTTGGCTTTTCATAGTCTGGCACACCAAGTACTTTGAGAACTACAGATGTCCTTCCTTCTATGACCCCAGCTGCTTGAGTTTGAAGTGAAGAATTGATGAGGTAGCTATATAGATTTGTAACCACATCATGTGCAGACATTTGTAGATCCTTCTCCATTTTCTTCCTTAAGGAATCATAGGTAGTAAGAAGATCCATAACTTGAGACTTAGTATGATATTGCTATGGATCTTCAACTGGTTCCACCAAAGTATATAAGAATAACAACACCTCATCAGTTGGAGTAATGATTTGATCAATGAGACATGAGGCTGCATCCAATTGCATTCATTCCCAATATTAGACTCTGATTCAATATTAGACTCTGGTTCAGGAGATTTTTGTCTTTCAGAGTCTGACTCTGCAGGAGCCTTGTGAGCATCTATTTCTTGCAAAACAGGGTTTGTGATAACAATAGGCTTGTGTGTGTGTGCAGAATAAGCATTCATCAACCTCCTGTACTTTTTAGCAAAATATTTCTCAAGAGACTCAATTAGAGAATCCTGAGGTGCATCCCTAGGTCTTTTAGAGTCTATAGCATTTTGAGAGTCTACAGACTTGGCTTCAAGGTTAGACTCAGGTGCATCATGACCTTCTTTTAACAAAGAAAGTCCTTTAATAACCTGCTTCTCTACTAGGTTGAGCTCCTCATCACTTTTTTCATCTACAAGCCTAGCTTGTAACAATCTCCTCATCTTTATAACTGGTGCCTATTGAGAGACACCATAGGTTGGTTTCCTAGATTTAGGTTTCTTGGATTGTTTGGTGAGAGGGGATTTGACTACTTGGATAGGTGCATGGGGACTCTCTAGTACTTTTCCTACACTATTTTACCACCAAAGAAAGAAGAATTATATATAGAAGGTTTGTAGGTTGAGAGTTTTACCTGCATTACTTGTGGATACACCATGGTTGGTAGACTTTTTTTCTTGTCATCTATTCTCTTAATATCAGAGAATATTCTCATTTGTTATTTATAAGCCTGTACATAACAATTATCTGCCAACCTGGTTGATAAGTTAGGAATGAAGTGGTTGAGGAGAATCATAAGAAATCTATGATAATAGACTTTCTTCCTCCCCTCCTGCACATTGTTTAATTTTGCTCCCATTTGAGTGAGTAACATATCACCAATGCTAATCACTTTCTCAAATAGGAGATTGTGGCCAATTTGATAGGTAATAAAAGTGAGTGCATCAAAACCACTACACTTACCAGTAAAGCACTTAACAATTTGGTCAAAGAAAAATGATCATTCCTTCCTCAAATAAGGCCTAGTTAATTTACTCATCTTATCTAAACTAGCAGAATAACCTAGTGACTTAAGCATGCTTTTAATTTCATCAGAAACAGTTTTATCAAAAGGTTGTTTAACAGGTATCTTAAACACATAGTTATTCACGCCAACAGTTACATCAAAGGTTATAGAGAAAAAAGTAAACTTTATTTTACCTGGTTGATCCTGAGAAGGATCAACTACCTTCGCAGAGCTCCATGCCTATGAGACTGCATCCATATGAATGATAGGAGATGCTTTGAGATGTAACTGAGCTCACTTTGCTCCAAAAAATTCATTATTGGATAATAGTCAGCATCTACACCGTTCTTGTTGCCTAGGGCTGCAACATGATTGGTGGTCATGAACTCAAAGTCTCCGAAAGTGAATTCAATAGCCTTGGGTCCCCTCATGACGGTGGATTGAGCAGCCATTGAAGTTGTTGAATGTGAAAGTGATGAAAATTATTGAGAAATTGGTTAGGGTTCTTGAGAATGCTCTAAGAGTATTTTTGCCTTTGAAAATAATTCACAATGAACAAGTGAGTAAAATATATGTAATTTTTTTTATTTTTTTAAGTTTCATAAAATACACATGAGTCTACAGGCTGTATCCAGTCAAAAGTAGTTGTTACCTCTTATTTCAAGTCATTTAACCGTTAAAAAATAACCAGAATCTGCAGGCGTGAATTCTAACCGTTTCAGAGTCTAAGTGCTATAACCTTCAGAGTCTACAGACTCATTAGAGTCTAGAAGTTAAACTCTGTAAAGATAAAGTACTTCAAGAATATTGCAATAACAAATTATAGTTTGACAAATCAGGGACTATAATTAAAGTACATACCTTGCGGCTTATAGTGAATATGCAATTACATATTTAACATACCTAACTCAACTACTATTCTGAGAAAGGTAGACTCATCAAGTAATTTTGTTAAAATGTCTGTAATCTGTCTATCAGTTGGAACATAATGAAGTTCAACAGTACCATTTTCAAAATGTTCTCTAATAAAATGATACCTTACATCAATGTGCTTTGTTCTAGAATGTTGGACTGGATTATCTATAATTTTAATAGCACTGGTACTATCACAATATATATGAATATTTAAAAATGTTAGTCCATAATCAAGTAATTGATTTCTCATCCACATAATTTGGGCACAACAACTTCCAGCTACTATGTATTCAGCCTCAGCTATTGAGGTTGATACAGTTTGTTTTTTCATGCTAAATCAAGAAATTAACCTGTTGCCAAGAAATTGGCATTGACATGTTGTGCTTTTCATGTCTACTTTGCATCCTACATAATCAGAGTCTGAATAGCCAACTAATGAAAAATCAGACTCTCTAGGATACCAAAGTCCCAGAGTTTTTGCACCCTTTAGATATTTAAAAATTATTTTCATAATAATTAAATGTGATTCTCTAGGGTCAGCTTAAAATCTAGCATACAAGCATGTTACAAACATAATATCTCGTTTACTAGCAGTTAAATAAAATAATGAACCAGTCATGCCTCTGTAGCTAGTATTGTCAATTTTCTTACCCTTTGGGCCAGAGTCTAACTTAGTGGCTGTTGACATGGGAGTCTTAGCAGTTGCACAATCTTGTAAATCAAACATTGTCAATAGTTCTTTCACATACTTTGATTGATTGATGAAAATTCCATCATCTGTCTGCTTGACTTGAATTCCCAAAAAGAATTTCAATTCTGCCATTACGCTCATTTCATATTTAGACTGCATTAGTTTGCTAAACTTTTAATAGAGTTTTTCATTATTAGAACCAAATATAATATTGAAAGGCTGTATGTATAGACCTATATGTAACATAGGGTTATAACTCAACACAAGAACAGGACGTGTAAATAATATGAAGTTATCACCGGAATCAGGAAGACATGAAGACTTGGTAAAGACAAAGGATAAAGAAGAAATCTACAGGCTTGAAGCATTAGCTCACTGGAAGAAGTTCATTAATATGTTCATGCCTCAGTGAAGAATAAAGGTTGAAGTGTTCAAGGTTGTGAAAGCAATGTAGCAGTTGTCAAAGTACCAGAAAGATTCTAGTGATCCAAATCTTCAAGTTAGTCAAGCAATGAATTGCAGAGCACAAGTACAGGAATCTATAAGATAGAATATACGGCAAATACAAAGAATCAAAATATTAGATGGAATCTTGGAGTCTATTATAGATTGCTGGAGGAAGTTCATTCATATGTTCAGACTTCAGTGAAGGATAAAGTTCGAAGATGTTCACGGTTTCAGATATGTTTATGGTTCAGCATAAGTGCTAGAGGATTCCAATGTACTTACAATCGAAGCACTTCAAATCATCAAGGAACAAAGTCAATTATATTGTAAAGAAGATGTGAAGATCAAGATTGTGTTAGTCATTTGTGAACCAGACCAGGAACACCAAATGTCAACACAAAAGAGATTAAGAATTGCATCATTGATTCAGAAGAATTGGCTATATGATTAAATTAGTAACAAGTGAAGTGGTATGTGACTAAGCCCAGAATAAATCAAGGTCGAATTAACAAGGAAATATTTATTTGACTTGGTTGCAGTGGAAGAAATTATATTAAGGGCTTAACAGGTTCGAAATTGGCTAAGTAAAGAGACTACAGAAGCTGTATCCAGAAGTCAACTTGGTCAAGCTATTTCGTCTCATTCACCGATGGTTAACAAGTATTTTGGTCTTATTCACCTATGGTTATTAACCATCGGGTGAGATAAACAAATGAAAGAAATGGTGAATAATTCAAGGACTTATTTTGTCCTATTAGCCGATAGTTATTAACTATCGGAAAAAGAAACAAAAGCAAACTAGCCACTTTCCGATGGTTACTAAGATTGGAGTAATTAATTTTATTTCAGGAATTGTTTTAAGTCTCCGATACTTATTCTACAGACTCATCGATACTTAAACAATTAATCAGTAAATTGTTCCCGATACTTATGAAGAAAAAGAAGTGAAGCGGCAACTAGTTTACTTGGTCCTAAATGAGCCACGTATCCTTGGTTGAAAAAGTCTACACATATATTGAAGCAGATCCATTCATTTGGAAGGGTCTTCTACAACACAACAAAAATATCCAGAGAGAGAGAAGGCAAAGCCGGAGAAGAGAGAACAGCAGAAAAATCTATACCTCTTCACCGGAGATGTATTAGTGGCAGGTCCCTTAACGGAAAATGTTCAGGGCCACTATATATCACTCTCTACGGTCTTAGTTTCCTTTGTACTGATCTAGAAATACTTGTATAGGAAATTGAGAGTTATATTTTTATTAAGCAGCGAAGAACTTGTTCTTCGGGCCGGATTTGTTGGCCGGGTGTAGCAACCTCAGGGTTTATATTTATCAAATGATATATTCCCCGAATCTTGTGTTGTTTATTTTCCTGCTGATTTTCTAGAACCGAAATGATTAATCCTAAACACAGAAAATTAGTAAACAGCTCCGTAAACACTATTCACCTCAAGAACACGAGCCCACTAACCGAACTCTAAATTATTTATCCGCAAAAGATTCGAAAGAATTTTTTAATTTAGTGAGTATCGTATTCAACCCCCCTTCTATGATACTTCCGGGGCCTAACAAATATCAACAACATAAATTTGGACAAACAAAATATCACCTTTATGTTTTCTAATAAAAAGAGTTTTATCAATGGTACCTCTAATGAAACCATTTTTAAGGAAAATTTTTGATAGAGTTTCATACCATGTTCTAGGTGCTTGCTTGAATCCATACAGTGCCTTGTCTAACTTATAAACATGATTAGGAAATTTTGGATCAACAAATCCTGGTGGTTGGTCCACATAGACTTCATCTTCCAATTTTCGATTCAAGAAGAAACTCTTCACATCCATCTGATAGACTTTGAATTTTGAATGAGCTGCAAATGCTAGAAATATTCTGATGGCTTCCAATCTTGCTACTGGTGCTAAGGTTTCATCATAGTCAATTTCTTCCTCTTGTGAGTATCCTTTTGCAACTAACCTTGCCTTATTTCTTACTACAATTCCATTCCATCAAGTTTATTTTTGAATATCCATTTGGCACCATTAATTGACCTATTTCTAAATCTTGGTACAAGCTTTCACACTTCGTTTTTCTCAAATTCATTCAATTCTTCTTGCATTGCAATGATCCAATCAGGTTCGCAAAGCTTCCTCAATTTTCTTTGGTTCATTCTTTGAGAGAAAACAACCGTATAAACATTCATTTTGAATTGCTTTCCTTGTTTGCACACCACTCTTAGGATCACAAATTATCAATTTAGGAGTGTGATCCCTTGCCCATTTTATAGCCGGTGGATGATTGGTTCTAGAACTTGAAGCTCCCCTAAATCATTGACATTTTCTGTTTGTGAGTGGAAATCAAATGAAGAGGCTCCCCTGAATTGTTTGACCCCGCAAAGGATTCAAAGTTATTTAATTCAACCCTGATGGATTAGACTCTGAAGAACTAGACTTTGTCTATCTAGACTCTAACTGACTAATCTTTGAATTGTTAGACTCTGAGTTAATTGAAATAGAATTTTCTGGCTCCCCCTTAGAGTGTACATGTTCTTGCATTGTCTCAAGAGTGATTTGAGACTCTTCATTCTCATCATCTTCATCTATCTCTGAACTTTTAAAAATTTCATATTCTAGTATTGTAGACTCTAGTTCATCCTGCAGACCTGTAATCTTTTTATCATCAAATTCAACATGAATAGATTCCATAACAATTCTAGTTCTGAGATTAAAGACTCTGAATGCCTTTGTATTTGGTGCATATCCAAGGAATATAGCTTCATCATCTTTTGCTTCAAATTTACTTAAATTTTCAGGATGTACTTTCAGTACAAAGCACTTACACCAAAATATGTGAAAGTGTTTCACACTTGGCTTCTTGTCCTTCACCATTTCTTAGGGATTTTTTCCATGCATGTTTATCAATGTACATTTTTGGGTGAAATATGTTGTGCTGATTACCTCAACCCAGAAATGTACTGGTAGTTTAGATTCTGCCAACATTTTCCTTGCTGCCTCTATGAGTGTTCTATTCTTTCTTTCAACAACTCCATTTTGGTGGGGGTGTTCTAGGTGTAGAAAATTGTTGAGTAATTCCCTTTGATGCACATTATTCTTCCATGACTGCATTCTTGAATTCAGTACTATTGTCACTTCTTAGTATACTTACAGTCTTCTTTAAATTAGTTTCCAGAAAAGTGACATGGTCTATTATGTGTTGTAAAGCTTCATCCTTTGAGTACAAAAATAAAACCCATGTGAATCTTATAAAATCATCTACAATGACAAGAGCATATTTCTTTTTATTAATTGACATCACAATTACTGGACCAAATAAATCAAAATTTAATAGATAAAAGGGTTCATAAATGGTGTTTATTGTTTTGCTCTTGAAGGATATTTTCCTTTGTTTTCCAAGTTGACATGCTTCATAAAGTCCATCTTGAACAAAATCAACCTGTGGTAAACCTCTCACAAGACTCTGTTTTACCAACTTGTTTCTTGTGCCATTTCCAACTTTCTTCAGTTGAGGACTTGCTATATAAATATCTGACTTGATTGTGAGTGCAATCCTTCATGCTGGCTTCATATAAATTACCATGTATGTACCCTTTGAAAACTAAAATACCCGTTTCTTTATGAGTCACAAGACATTCTTTGATGTCAAAGCCAGTATGGTAACCTTTATCTCCAAGTTGACTATTACTGATCAAGTTGTATTTCAAGTCATCAACTAGAGCTACATCTTCAATGATGACATTTCCAAATATAATCTTAATGTATCTCAGTGTTTGTCCTTTGCCATCTCCAAAGGATACTTCTGGGCCAACCATCTCCACAAAGTCTGTAAGTAGGGTTTTCTGAAAGGCAGAGTGTCTAAACTTGTAACACTATATCTTATGTAACTCAACTAAAGAAAAGATACTTAACCCGAAGTCAATCAAGAACGAGAAGTCACAATGAAATCAATACAAATGAAGACAAAGTAATTGAATATGATCAAACAAAGAAGAAATCATTGGAAGAAGTTCAAGTCAAAGTTGTTCATGCCCCTGTGATTTGTAATTCAATGAATCAAGATCATAACTATTAGTAACAATAAGACTAATTGATTTCAAGTGAAGAAGAAGGAAAGCAATTGTTGGAAAGCCACATTTCTAATTGAACATGGAAATCTATTCAGAAGCAAGAACTCTATCAAGACTAGTCACTTATGAACCAGACCATTGCATCAAGTGTCAGGACATTGATAGCAAATTTATGTCAGCAGCAGAGATCCATGTTCAAGAGCTTGTTGAAGAATATTGAAGACACGAAGAAATCACAAGTTCAAGATGTTGCATTGAAGTTTCAAGTTGAAGCCCAGAATTTCTCTAAGTACTTACAAGGGAACCTATGTAGAAATTCCTATCTAGAAATTCTGGATAAACTTCTACTTAGAGCCAAGTAGAAATTCTGGAGGAGAAAATATTTTCTAAGTACTCAACTCAGGAAGCTATCTCGAATTTCCTATGTAGAAATTCCCAAGTCGAATTTCCTATGTAGAAAATTCTGGAGATGAAAATATTTTCTAAGTATTAAGGAAGTTTGCTATCTCGAATTTCCTATGTAGAAATTCTACTTAAAAGTTCGAGATAGCCAAGTAGAAATTCTACTTAGAGTTCTAGATAGAGCTAAGTAGAATTTCCCATGTAGAAATTCTACATAGAAAACAGTTTCAACATGACACATGGCATCATCCTGGTGGCAGATTTCCAAGCTTTCAAGACATGATAAGATTAACGTGGACAACATTAGACCACTCACATCTTATCGTTTGAAGACTACAAGTCATAGATTACAAAGTAGTATAAAAAGAAGTACTTGTGTAACATTACAAGGAGAGCAATATTCGAGAGAAACACTTGTAATAGAGAGAGAGTATATTCACAGAGCTTAGTATCATTTACTACCCTCTTTACTTCTGTTGTACTATTGTAATGAATGTTGTAGCAACCCCTTCAAGTGATATATAAGACATATATTCCTTGAATCTTTGTGTTCATTTATTACATAATATTTATTGCTCCATAAATATTAAAAGTTGTATTCACCCCCCCCCCTCTACAACACATTTGGACCTAACAATTGGTATCAGAGCCTAATGTTTGACAAACAAAACATAGATCCTTGTGTTTGGTAGAAGATTAATGAGTTTTCTCTTCCAGATCTAATTTTCGAGTTTTTCTTGAAAAGTGTGCCTTAATTTTTTTTCGGTGAAAACTCATCCCAAAAAAAATTATTTAAATACTCCAGGTGTGATTATTTAGCTTGGGTGGATTTTAGATAATTTTTGTGAATTAATCTGGGTACTTTGGTTTGTAGTGTTCTTCATTGTTCTTGACAAAGAAGACAAACCCAGTAACTTTTGATCTTCTTTTCAAAAAGACAAAAAGTGTAAAAGGTGTTATTGACTTTTGATTGGACAATATACTCACAGAAAAAGGGAACTGTCAGAAGACTCTGTACCTTTCACGTGGGTGTTAGGTGAAGTTAGGTGAGATTAGTCATAAAAGTCAAAAAGTGTGAAAGTGACCTGCAGCAAATTTTCTCCAAGGCAAAAGTTCTACATAGAATATCTACTTGACAATTTCTACTTAGAAATTTCGACTTGAACAATTTCTACTTGGTGAAATTTCAACTTGGCAAAAAGTTCTACATAGAAATTTCGACTTAGCCTAGTCTTGTGTACTTGGAATTTTTTTTCAGTTTTTGAACTTTGATTTATTTTGAGATAATTCAATTTTCTTTTAATTACTACTCAAGTAATAAGAAAAGTTTATTATCTCTACTTTAAATCTATATTAAGATGGCACCTAAAAATCAATTCAAAATTCCAATGTTCGACCGAGATCACTATGAAGAGTGGGTGTTGAGAATGAAATTATACCTTGAGTCAGTTAACCCTGAATACTTGGAAGTCCTTGACAAAGGTAAATTTGTTCCAATGGTGGTTGTTCCTGAGCACATGGAAGGAGATGTGGTTGTACCACAGCGGTCTGAGCCTAAAAAGGCAGCGGACTTTTCAGATGCTGATAAGGAGCAGATAGCCTTTGATACATCCGTTCGACAAACCTTGGTGGAATCCCTCGATCACGAAATGTTTAATGTAGTTAAAGGACTAACTACAGCCAAGAAGATCTGGGATAAGATAGAGGTCGTCATGGAAGGTACAGCTGAGGTTAGAAGCAATAAGACACTCATACTCAAGATGGAGTATGACACTTTCAGGATAAGAAAAGGAGAAAGCATTACAGATGTCTATCTGAGATTCAGTCAGTTGGTTTTGGATTTGAATCTGAGAGGAATAACTCTCCCCATTGTTGAAGTCAATACGAGATATCTAAGGAACCAGCCAAAGAGCATTGAACATAGAGTCTACGCTGTAAGAGAAACCAGAGATTTGCATACAACTTCTCTGGAAGAGTATTATGGAATACTAAAGACCTATGAGCTAGAGACCTTACAAGATCAAGCATGGGACAATGATTCAAGAGGAAAAGAAGTGGCATCAGCATTAGTTGCTAATGAGGAAGAGTCTAAAAAGGCAGTGGTTGCAGAAAAACCAAGATCATCTCCGGCACCACATCAAGTTGAGAATGATGATGAGTGCACCTCCAATAGTGATGATGACTACTTCACCCAAGAAGAGCTGGACAACATGGATGATAGTGTCGTGGCATACATGGCAAGGAAGTTCAGCAATATAAGGTTCAGGAAGAGTAACCGACCGCAGAGAAAATCTTCATCCTCATATCGGGTTACTAAGGGTGGTAGTAGTTCTTCAGGTTACAAAGGGAAAGGTAAGAGTACCAGCTACAAATCTCCTTTGGATTTCAAAATGAAGTTCAAATGCTTTAACTGTGGTGAAGCTGGACACTTTGCTACCGACTGCAAGAAGCCAAAACAGACTTATCCAAAAGAAACTTATGAAGCCCTCAAAAGCAAGTATGAAGCCCTGGTGAAGGAAAGACATGGAAAGAGAGCTTTAGTTGTTACAGAAGGAAGAGCTTGGGATGATTCAGATGAGGAAGAAGTTATTTATGCAAACTTTGCCCTCATGGCTGAGACATCAGAAGAACCAGAGGTACCAGTTCTAACCCTTAAGGAAGAAATGTCTATTGATGATTATAGGGTGCAGAACGGGGCTCTTAGCGAAGAGATCTATATGTTGTGCAAAAGCCTAAACACTTCTCAAAAGGAACAGAAAACACTTGTTGCCAAATGCAGAATGCTTGAGGCAAAAGTGGAAGAGTTAGAGGCTGTTTGCACTATAGATACTTCCCTAAGAGACTCTATTAAATCTTTGGAACACAAGCTAAGCCTTAAAGATGAAATAGAAGCATGTCTTAGGAATAAACTAGCTGAGTTAGAAACAAAATGCGAAGCTTATAAACTAGCTGCTAGTAAGGTGAATGTTGACAGTGAGACATTTAAGAAGATAACTGGAGTTGGTGTAGGTCTTGACTATTCTAACTTATCTAAGAAAGAAGGGAAAAGACCTGTAGACACTAGTTCCAGTAAGACCAAGACTGAAATACCTACTTTTCTTAAATCAGCTGTCAAACCCATCTTTAAACACTTTGTTCCTCAAGTAGAAGAAGAGACTGAATTATTAGTTAGATATGAGATAGAGATGGAAGATCGAAAGAAAGAACAACCTGTAACTCCTATTAAATCAGTTAAAATCAAATCCACTAGAGAAGAATCTAGACAAGGATTACGAGCTAAGGCTGTTAATCAACAGAAAAAGGAAAAAGGCATAAAAGAGGTTAAGGCAGAACGTGTTAAGAAAGAGTGCTATCATTGTAAATCTACTGAACATCTTTCTTACGCATGCAAATCTAACATGAATATTCCTGTTACTCATGCCATGCCTGTACCACACACAATGAATAACATGCATATGAACCATGCACAATGTGGTCAACCTAATTGTATGCCATGCACTTTTAACGTCATGCAAACATTTGTAAACTTGATGAATGCAACTAGCCAATCATGTCAAAATTCTACTGCTAGTTCTAATGTCAAAAAGAAGCATGTTAGAGCTAAGACTGCCAGTCCTCCTAAAGTTAGGAGTGACAAACCTTCTCCTAAGACTAACAAAATTGTCAAGTCTGAAAGAGGAAAAGACAAAGTCGAAAGCTCGAGTAATGTTAAAGTAGGTGCATCTACTGTTGTTAAATCTGATAATTCTCGATCTTATAGAAAAGCCGGGCCCAATCAAACATGGGTTCCGAAGAACGCCTAACCAATCTGTCATTGCAGGGCATTAAGCGAAAAAGGAATAAAGTTATATGGGTGCTAGACAGTGGAGCATCGAGGCATATGACAGGAAACAAGTCCCTGCTTACAGAGTTGGTTATGAAGGCTGGCCCTTATGTTACCTTTAGAGATGACAGCATTGGTGTGACAAAGGGATATGGCAAACTGAAATCTGGTAATGTCATCATTGAAGATGTTTCCTATGTTGAGGGACTGAAACACAATTTGTTGAGTATTAGTCAATTTTGTGACAAAGGATATGAAATTGTCTTCAACAAGAAAGGTGTATCAATCACTCACATTAAGGAAGGTTCGTTGGCTTTGAGAGGAGTTCGAAAGGCAGATCTTTTTGTTGCTGATATGGATTCGGCAAACCAGAATGAAGTGACCTGTTTCTATAGCAAAGCGTCAGATGATGAAAGCTGGCTATGGCATAAGAAGCTGTCTCACTTGAACTTCAAAACGATGAATGCTCTCGCAAGGCGAGAACTGGTGAAAGATCTACCTCAAATGGAGTTTGCTCCTAAAGGACTCTGTGAAGCCTGTGAAATGGGAAAGTCAAAGCGAGCATCGCATAAGAGTAAAGAAATTTCTAGTGTCACTGAGCCTCTGCAACTCCTTCATATGGATTTATTTGGCCCAGTGAATGTCCTATCATTGTCTAGGAAAAGATATGCTTTGGTAATCGTGGATGACTTCTCCAAGTATACATGGGTATTGTTCGTAATGACAAAAGACGAAGTGCCTTTTCAAATCATTGATCACATCACTGAGATTGAGAATGTATCAACACTCACTGTGAAGACGATAAGATCAGACAACGGCACAGAATTTAAAAATGCAATATTGAATGACTTCTGTGTTTCTAAAGGAATACGTCATCAGTACTCAGCCCCGAGAACTCCACAACAGAATGGAGTAGTTGAAAGGAAGAACAGAACATTGGTTGAAGCAGCAAGAACTTTGTTGTATGAATCGAAACTTCCTCTATACTTTTGGGCCGAGGCAGTGAGTACAGTGTGTTACACTCAGAATAGAACCCTGATCATAAAAGATAAAGAAAAGACACCATGTGAACTAATGAATAACAGAAGACCAACAATCAAATACTTTCATGTCTTTGGAGCTAAATGCTATGTACTTATAGATGATGAAAATCTAGGCAAGTTTGAAGCAAAGGCACGTGAAGGAATATTTATTGGTTATTCTACAAATACGGTGGCAGCTTATCGGGTATTCTTAGTGAATGAACGGAAAGTGATTGAAAGCTACAATGTCAGATTCGACGATACCAAACTCCCATCAATTTCTAAAGATAATAGTGAACCTGAGTCCCTAAAATTTCAAAATCTGGACTTGGATGAAATTGAGGATGAACCTGAGTTAGTTGTTACATCAAATATACCAAGTGTTCGTGAAGAAATACCTGAATCTAGTAGACAATCGAATTCTACAAGATCAGAAGATAATTCTTCCGCACATTCCGGCAATAACTCAGGGGGAGTAAATAACAGCTCAAGGACAAGTGTTCAAGAGTCGAGGAGTAATGACACTAGTTCTGTAGGAGCTGGCACTAACTCAGGGGGAGTTAGTGGAAATAACATAAGTAGTCAGCACAACAATTCAGGAAATCAAGCTGAATCATCAAGTCAATTACCAAGAGAACGGGTATGGAGTAGAGATCATCCGTTTGAATTAATTATTGGTGATCCAGATGCTGGTGTGACTACTAGAAGATCTACAAGAGCTGACATGGCTAATATCTGCTTGTACTCTGGGTTCTTGTCCAAACTGGAACCTAAAGAAATAGAAGAAGCTCTTGGTGATGCTGATTGGGTGATTGCAATGCAAGATGAGCTCAATCAGTTTGAAAGGCAGAAAGTTTGGAAGCTGGTACCCCGACCAAAGAACAGATCAGTAATTGGAACTAAGTGGGTATACAGAAATAAACTGGACGAAAACGGACTTGTAACACGAAACAAGGCTCGTTTGGTAGCAAAAGGTTACTCTCAACGAGAGGGAATTGATTATGATGAAACCTACGCTCCAGTTGCAAGACTTGAGGCAGTCAGGATGTTCTTGGCCTTTTCAGCACACAAGAACTTCAAGGTTTTTCAGATGGATGTGAAAAGTGCCTTCCTGAATGGAGAGCTAGAAGAAGAAGTGTATCTGGAACAGCCACCTGGCTTCATTGATCCAGAACTTGAAGATTTTGTGTTTCTTCTCTTCAAAGCTGTCTATGGCCTCAAGCAATCCCCAAGACGATGGTATGAAACCCTATCCTTGTTCTTAATTGAAAATGGTTTTATTAGGGGAGTAATTGATAAAACATTGTTCTACAAAAATGTAAAGGGTGATTTGATACTTGTTCAAGTGTATGTGGACGATATTATTTTTGGGTCATCTAATGAGCGCTTGTGCGAGAAATTTGCCAAGTTAATGCAGAATAAGTATGAGATGAGCATGATGGGGGAGCTGTCTTTCTTCCTTGGATTACAGATCAGTCAAAGAAAAGAAGGAATCTTTATCTGTCAATCCAAGTACATCAAAGATTTACTAAAGAAGTACAATCTTGAAGATGCATCAGCAGCTAAAACTCCCATGCCAACAGCCACGAAGCTTGATGAAGACAAATCAGGTAAACCAGTTGACATCACAAGCTATCGAGGTATGATTGGCTCACTTCTCTATTTAACTGCAAGTAGACCCGATATCATGTTCGCAACGTGTTTGTGTGCAAGGTTCCAAGTGGATCCTAGAGAGTCACATCTCATAGCCGTCAAACGAATCTTTAAGTATCTCAAGGGAACACCAAATCTAGGGATTTGGTACCCAAGAGATACAGGTTTTAATCTAATAGGCTATTCGGATTCAGACTATGCAGGTTGCAGGATCGATAGGAAAAGCACATCTGGTGCTTGTCAATTCCTAGGCAGAAGATTGGTGTCCTGGCAAAGTAAAAAGCAACATACAGTATCTACTTCTACTGCTGAAGCTGAGTACATTGCTGCTGGAAGCTGTGTAGCTCAAATACTGTGGATGAGGAACCAATTGAAAGATTATGGCATGGAACATACAAAGATTCCAATCATGTGTGACAATACTAGTGCCATTGCCATGACCAACAATCATGTAGATCACTCAAGAACCAAGCACATAGATATCCGGTATCACTTCATCAGAGAACATGTCGAGGAGGGGACTGTGGAGTTACATTTTGTACCCACAATACAACAAATTGCAGATATATTCACCAAACCTCTTGATGAAGTAACATTCAATAGGTTGGTTGGTGAATTGGGGATGCTTAACACAAGTTAGTAAATCCTTATATCTGTAAAATCCAAGTTCTTGATTATTTACATATGTTTGTTTTCCTTGTTATTTGCCTAATTGAAAACATATGTAAATCATTTGTAAAATTGCTCAAAATATCCCTTCTACATGCTACTTAATCATTATGAACTTAGACTTTAAAATGCCTTATTAATGATTATTATATGTTGTATGCTGTGGTATTTTCCATAAATTCACTGTGCTTTGATTGTAATTTTTGATAAAAACTTTGAATTTATGCTCATTTAATTGCATGAACATAGGGGGAGTTAAATTCATGAATCTCTAAATTTGCCTTGATTTTAGATGAATTTTTCTATGTTTATCATGTATTGTTAATGTCATGAGAAGGTTTAGAATTGTCAAGGAATGGTTCTCTTAATGGCTTTGAATAAAAATCCTTGAATTAATCTGGCAAAATTTAATTTTTGTATTCCTTGAAAAATTGCCAAATTTTACCAAGTACCTTCAAAATTTCGAGATAGGGTCTATCTCGAAACTCATCTCGAAATTCGGCTTGAATTTCGACTTTGAGCTTCCAGGAGTGAAGTTTTGAAAATTCTAAGTCTGGTAAATTTTTCGACTTAGTGTCTATCTCGAACCTTATCTCGAAATTCGACTTACAGTTCGAGATAGAGTTCCAGGTGTGAGAGATTTGAATATTCCAAGTCTGGGAAAATTTTCGAGTTAGCATCTATCTCGAAATTCATCTCGAAATTCAACTTGAAGTTCGACTTAGGGTCTATCTCGAAATTCATCTCGAAATTCGACTTGAAGTTCGACTTAGGGTCTATCTCGAAATTCATCTCGAAATTCGACTTGAAGTTCGACTTAGGATCTATCTCGAAATTCATCTCGAAATTCGACTTGAAGTTCAACTTAGGGTCTATCTCGAAACTAATCTCGAATTTCGACTTGAAGTTCGAGATGGGTTTTCCCTCAGAGGTTTCATGCTGTTTAAATTTGTTCAAGTGAATTTAATTCGAATTAGCCTTTATGTCGAAACTTATCTCGAATTTCGACTTGATGTTCGAGATAGAGTTCGACATAGAAGTTCGACTTAGAAGTTCGACATAGAGTTCGACTTAGATTTCCCAGTGTGTGTACTTAAGTTTTTTTTTATTTTCACAGGGATGTTTTTGTCATTTCACTCTATTGTCTATATATACAACACTAACCCGATTTTACTTTCACTTTTACCCAATTCTATTAAAACCTAGTTTTTACAGCAGCCCTCCCTCCCTCCCAACCCACGACTGTTCATCCTTGCAGTTGAATCTCTTACATATAACGAATTACTGTCCATTTTTTCTTGATTTCTCCGTCTGCATCATATACATACGATTATATTGTGCGTAGTTTTGTGTTTCAGTTGTGACTGTTCATCTTCACATATACATACTCACACTTATACACACACTTCTCACATACATATTATTACTGCCGATTTTGTTTTCACAGTAGTTTGTTAGTGATTATTGTTTAACTCTGTAGTTTAATTATCGATACAACTCACAGTTGTTTTCTAAATTAAAAGGGATTCAAAACAAATTTTTTATAAACAAAAAAAAATGACTCACCAATTTTCTCTTGCAAAACATAATTTTTATAATATTCCGACTGAAATTGGTGATCAACTCCCGCGTTTCAAGTTTTGGGTACGATATCTTAATTTGTACTCCAAAGCTAGTACTGCTTTTACTGCAAAACCTACACTGGTCCATGATGCTTTGCAGCAGTTATGGACTAGTGCAGTACCTTTTGGGAGTAAATCGACCCCTTACGGTTTTACTTTTACCTTGGAGGGTCAAAATTTTGAGGTTACAGAGGCTATTTTTAATACAGTTCTTGGTTTTCCAGTCAAGGATTCTTATGACCCTGAACCTACAGCGGCTGAGCGCCAGAATTTTTTTGAAGCAATTGGATGTTATCCTCCCCCTGGACGACTATCCACTTCAAATATTCAAAAACAATTTTTTCATGTGGAATGGAATTACTTTTTCGAGGCCATTACTAGATGCTTTCGGGCACGAGAAAGAGATTTTCATCAAATTTCCATTCCTATGCAAATTTTTGGTGTTTCCCTAGCCCAGGAACTAAACATTAATTATGGCAGGCTTGTTCTTTCAGAATTAGTGGCTACAATGGGATCACCTGAAACCAGAGACATTTCACACAATGATATTGTCTGCTGGTATCCTCGTTTCTTGCAAATGCTAATCAATCATCTCGTGCCTTCTAATGCTTTATCACTTAGGCAGGCATTTGTTCGAAGTCCCACCTCTGCACCTCTAGGCATGGGCACTAAGTCACTAACAACTATTGCTAACCAGGATAAACATCAGGGTAAACCTATGTCTATTCCTGAAAACATTCAAGTGTGGCTCTCTTATGATGCAGGTGTAACTACTCTCGCGGGGACTTCACAAATCTCATCACATGCTCAGAATCCATCTGCCCACAATGAAGCATTTCAAGGGATTCATGATGAGCATATTGATGACGAACAAGATGAGGGCCAATCTCTCAGTCACTTCTCAGCCAGGCAAAGGGAACAGCAACCGTCTCCTAGGACACCACATGCTGATTCTGATTCCTCTGTTGGCCAAGGTAATGAAGGAGGTACATTCTTCGACCCTAACACTCCTTCCTCCTCTGATTCTGATTCCGTGGCCCAAGATTCTGCTACCCCGCAGGATCTATCCCAGGGTGATAGCCATATTTCTGCGTCTGATTCCCTAACTTCTTCCCTATCACCCCTGTTAACGGGAGTTAAAAGGCCGGCATCCGTAGAATTAGGTGTGAGTGCTGATGAGAGTAACCCTGAAGTGCAGCCAGTTTTACGGAAGAAAGCCAAAATTTCCCAGGCTGCTACTTCAACCGCCCAGTCCATCCCTAGTGTGTCTATCACAACCACTCCACCTCACGAGAGTGGTTCTCCCCTTGCACAGTCAACACCTAGGATGGTTGCTGAGGATTCGGTGTCTTCTGAAGAGCCTGTTCCTTCTGTTAGGCCGGAAGTTTTAAGTGCTTCGCAAGTACCTTCACCGGTACGTCCTGATGCTGCAGAGAGGATCGGTTCTACTGTTGTACTTGAACACTCTGCAGCCTCTCAGCCTGAGATTCCACCTCAGGACACAACAGGATACATAGATCCCATAACTGTTCTTAATTTTTCTTATCCAGTTTATGCAGGTACTGCTTTGACTCTGGGTTACTTTATTGAAGACATACACGAGCGTGAGACAGGGAGTGAGTGCGAGCGTTTAGGGAGTGAGGGACCTTCATTTTTAAGGCCCGAAACTGAGAGTAAAACACAAACAGGAAGATTTTTAGAGCGAGAACACCTAAGCCAAACACCGTCCCTTATTCTTGAAAATCTGGATACACGTATGTCAGAAATGGAAACTCAGATGAAGCAGTTTGGGCAGTCAATGGGGCAGTTAGGGATTAATGTTGGAGATCACAAGAGAGCTCTTGATGACTACGCAGCACGAATGGCAGGTCAAGCTGAAGCTTTACAAGATATGACGAACAAAGTAAATGATCTGGGCCATGCTGGTGGTCTCTTGGGCAGCACTCTGTACGACAGAATGGGGAGTGTAGAAAGCGTTCTGCATACAATGGCCACGGAAGTCAGTCGGATGATGTATGCAGTTCGGCATTTGGTTCCCCCGGAGTGCTTCGACGAACAATTCAATCAACCTCCCCCGGATGATGGTGGTGCAGGTGGTGCTGATGCACCTTCTACTGGACCTTCTGGTTTTGGTTCAGCTGCTGGAGGATCTGGTGCACCCGGTGATGCTCAGGATAACTCACCTAAGGGGGAGAAAGGAGAAAATGAGACGAAACAACAGTCACCCCGAGCTGAAGAAACGACTGATCAAATGGTTACTGATGAGGAAGCTCAGAGAAAGCGGAAGGGTAAAGCAGTGATGGTTGAACAAGAAGAGCCATTCGCTGACTTTGGTGATCGACAGGAACAGGTGCAAATTGATTCAGATTCTGATATGGAGGACGTACCCCTAGCACACGCAATTAAGAGATCCTGGAGGAACAAGGGGGAGGTGCTGGGGCGTCTGCCGATGAGATTCCTGTCGATGAGGAAACCCTGAAAGCTCAGCAGTTAGCTCTGGAACAAGCTAAATTTTTCAAAATGAAGATGATGCAGGATAAAGCTGTTTTTCTTGAGAAGCAAGTGGAGCTCAAGGAAAAGCAGTATGATCATGAGCTTGCCAGACTAGCTGATCCTCAAGTTGATCTGGACAAAAGGAGGATTGGACAGAAATGGGACGATGCACGAAAGATACTGATGGGGTCGTGTGCACATGGAGTTCATAATAAAGAGGCAGATGACTTGTTCTTCAACTTGAACATGAAGAATCCGATGACGATGGACTATATAAATGCTTTGAAGAGAATGATTTCTAAAGTCCGTGTTGGATACAAATCGGTGGATAATGAATGGCAAGTCATCTTGTCTTTAATTGATGGAGCCCCGATGTCTTTTATGTATGTCGATGATCAGTTTATGTCGAGAAGATCTGCGTCAGAGTTGTTCTTGCTAGCAACTAAAATTCAATATTCTCAAGCTGAGGAGCTAAGCATTCTGTATAGAGATCAGTTAATGCAGTTAGCAGAGGACAAGGGACCAGAATTCTCAGCCAATCCAGACGTTGTCAGAATGGTTGTTGATGGAAAGATGAAGAGGGTTAGCTTGGAAGAAAATGACTTGATGGCTCTATCGGTGGAATCCCTTAAAGCTGTTTGCAGACAAATGATGGGTAAGGGATTCACCTCGGATATTAAAGAAAAATCAGTGGAGTACATTGAGAAGATAATCTTCCAGAAGAGCAGTGAAATATGGAAGTGCGATGTCGTTGCTCCAAATCCTCTGGATAACGTGAAGATTGAGCCAGAGCTAATGCAAAGAAAATGGGATATTCTACAAGCTGTGAAAAGCGTAGATGAAGCTTTTACTCTTCCTTCAGGACCCCTGGAACAAGGAGAGATAAGGGAGGCAGTTGGTGTTCCAGGAAGAGAAAGTGTATACTAGATTCATTCTTACACAGATGATACAGCTGATGCCTTGGTGTTCATTGATGCAGACCAGAATCAAACCTTCTTGCATATGAGTAGGAAATGGCTGCTGCAGACTCAAGATGCTGCATTTCTAGACAAAGTCAGAGATGAATTCAAATTGGGAGATGTAGAGGATAAGTTTGCAGATGAAAAGCAGAGACTATTAAAGTACTTATCTGAAGTAGTAAAAGAGAAAAGGAGAATGGAGTCAGATACGGCTAGTAGGTTTAATACCAACCGTGTCAAGGGCTACCCTAAAATGATCTACTGTCAGTTCAAAGCTGATAAAGCTCATTGGAAGCCTCAGCTCATCATGAAAAACTTTGAGGACATTCCAAAGATCAGAACTACCCAGGAAGTTGATAAACTAAGAAGGCTTTTCAGACATCCATATCCAGAACCCAAGAATCCTCTGGAAATGGAAGCAGTAAGTTTGCTGAATGCGAGATGGGCACAACTACACGATCCAGTATACAAAAGAGAACAACAAAGGAAAGAAAGGCGCAGAAAACAAGGAGAAGATAAGCGCATTGCTGTTAAGGAAGTTAGGAAGGGGAAACGGAATTAGAGTTAAAGTTCAAAGGGATGTGAACTTGAAGTTGGAAAAACTTCATATCTTTTGGTTGCTCTAACTCACTTGAGGAAAATTCACCTGACCACGGTATGCGAGATAGGCTAATTTACCATACTGTAACCGTGAATCAGAGTGGATCCAATAAGGTGATATGAGTTGGACTGAAAGGTATGAAATAATCCAGGTAATAGAGATCATTTCAATGGTCTTTAATTCGAGGTTCGAATTTTCTTTCTAGCTTATGTTTATTTTAAAAAGTTCTTTGTATTGTTTTCAAGTTTTCATTCAATTGTAAAATGTACAAGACATTAATGTTACTTATCTTTTCTCGTCTCATTATTTAGTTGAGTTATCCTTCTTTAATTTGAATGTCATTGTTAGACAATCAAATAGGGGGAGATTGAAAGGCAGAGTGTCTAAACTTGTAACACTATATCTTATGTAACTCAACTAAAGAAAAGATACTTAACCCGAAGTCAATCAAGAACGAGAAGTCACAATGAAATCAATACAAATGAAGACAAAGTAATTGAATATGATCAAACAAAGAAGAAATCATTGGAAGAAGTTCAAGTCAAAGTTGTTCATGCCCCTGTGATTTGTAATTCAATGAATCAAGATCATAACTATTAGTAACAATAAGACTAATTGATTTCAAGTGAAGAAGAAGGAAAGCAATTGTTGGAAAGCCACATTTCTAATTGAACATGGAAATCTATTCAGAAGCAAGAACTCTATCAAGACTAGTCACTTATGAACCAGACCATTGCATCAAGTGTCAGGACATTGATAGCAAGTTTATGTCAGCAGCAGAGATCCATGTTCAAGAGCTTGTTGAAGAATATTGAAGACACGAAGAAATCACAAGTTCAAGATGTTGCATTGAAGTTTCAAGTTGAAGCCCAGAATTTCTCTAAGTACTTACAAGGGAACCTATGTAGAAATTCCTATCTAGAAATTCTGGATAAACTTCTACTTAGAGCCAAGTAGAAATTCTGGAGGAGAAAATATTTTCTAAGTACTCAACTCAGGAAGCTATCTCGAATTTCCTATGTAGAAATTCCCAAGTCGAATTTCCTATGTAGAAAATTCTGGAGATGAAAATATTTTCTAAGTATTAAGGAAGTTTGCTATCTCGAATTTCCTATGTAGAAATTCTACTTAAAAGTTCGAGATAGCCAAGTAGAAATTCCTATGTAGAAATTCTACTTAGAGTTCTAGATAGAGCTAAGTAGAATTTCCCATGTAGAAATTCTACATAGAAAACAGTTTCAACATGACACATGGCATCATCCTGGTGGCAGATTTCCAAGCTTTCAAGACATGATAAGATTAACGTGGACAACATTAGACCACTCACATCTTATCGTTTGAAGACTACAAGTCATAGATTACAAAGTAGTATAAAAAGAAGTACTTGTGTAACATTACAAGGAGAGCAATATTCGAGAGAAACACTTGTAATAGAGAGAGAGTATATTCACAGAGCTTAGTATCATTTACTTCCCTCTTTACTTCTGTTGTACTATTGTAATGAATGTTGTAGCAACCCCTTCAAGTGATATATAAGACATATATTCCTTGAATCTTTGTGTTCATTTATTACATAATATTTATTGCTCCATAAATATTAAAAGTTGTATTCACCCCCCCCCCTCTACAACACATTTGGACCTAACATTTTCTTTCCAGTCATGTGTCCTGAGCATCCACTGTCCAGGATTAGGGTTACTTTCTTTACCCTTGTTCCCTACATACAGATAATAACTAGTTAGATATTTTGATGACTCAAACAGTTTTAGATCCCTTCTTACTAAGTTTAGATGAAACAGGTTTAGAAATTTTTACTTTAGATTTACCAATTTCTTTTGTTTCCTTAGAATCTGGTGGAGTCTTGACAGTGTCATACCAACTTTTATCAATACAACATTTTAGCTCATAAAAATTGTAATATAAATCTTGATAGTCCCTACACATATAAATAGAGTGAAATATGCTACTACAGTGATAACAGGATTTCTGTGGAATGTAGTGACTAGTCAGGATCTGAGGGGATTTAGACTCTGATTTCTTCTCAATCTTTGTTTTACAATCCAGAGCAAGATGGTTGTGGTTTTCATATCTATAGCATTTCTTTCTAGGAGCATTATGATCCTTTTTATAGTTATTAGCTTTGTTAATGCCTTCCTTGCCCTTCATATTCCTCCTAACTTTGCTAGACTCTGGTAAGTTATCTAACCTTTACCTTAACTTGGACTTTGATAAGAAACCTACGTTTATGTTTTTCTTAGGTTACTTTTCTCCTGATTCATCTGTATTTTTGTCAACAGTAGGGTGATTATTGACAGATAAGTTTGTGGTTTCTTTAGGTAACTCAGTCTTAACTTTAGATGTCATAAACTTAACAAGAGTGAAGGTGCTTTTGTCCTTAGTCTTATTAACTTGGCTAGCTTCTACATTGTCATAGCCTAGACCAGCAGTTTGACACACATTTTGATTGTTAAGAATTTCCTGAACTTTTTTTCCAGAGTTTGTCCACACATTGAACTTAAGCCTTTCTTCTTCTAGTTCTTTTCTACATAGTCATAGGCTTTTAAAAATTCATTGCAGTTGTGTCTACACTTCTCAGAATCTTTTTTATATTCTTCCATAAGAATTAATTCATATTCTATGTAGTTATTCTTACTTGTTAAGATTAGGTTTTCTTCTGTTAACCTATCATTGTCATTTGTGAGTGATCTAAAATTAGTCATTAACTTTTTAACTTTTTACCATCAGAGTCTAAATTAAGTAAATATTCAGTAGAAAAGATTGATACCTGAGATTTAGGAGATGCGGGTTCTTTGGGAGATTCTGATTTTTCTGAGGAGACAACCATCATTGCTAGATTTTCATAATCAATTTCATCCTCTGAGCTTGAATTGCCCAATCTTTTCCTGTTGAGACCTTTCCTTTGCCTTGATTTTTAGCTTTTCTACACTCACTAGCAAAATGCCCCAGTATCCCACAGTTGAAGCACTTGACTTTTGCCTTGTCAAGCTTGATTATTGTGCTTTTGATTTTCTGAACTTTTTCATCCTCCTTTTTGAGTGTTGGCCTCTTACTAAATTTTCTAGTTCTTTTGTTGAATTTTATCCTTTTGAAATTATTAGCAAACATAGCCATCATTTGACTCAAATATATCTCCTCATCAGAATCACAATAGTTTTACCCTTTTTCCTTGAATCTTTGATTTTTGCTTCTTTAGATTCTTCTTGTTGTTCTTTCTCAGACTCCATTAAGAGTGCCACAGATTTTGGTTTTCTAGATTTCTTGTTCTTTCTCTGTTGCATATCTAAGTCATATGTCTTGAGTCTGTCATACAATTCTTCTAGAGTTATTTCATCCAAATCTCTAGCTTCCCTTATAGCAGTTGTTTATTATCCCACTCTTCTGGAGAGGCTCTTAGAAACTTGGTATTTGTGTATTCAGAATCATACACTTTACCAAGAATAGCCATTTCATTAAGGAGTTTAGTAAACCTATCATACATCTCAGTGATGATTTCTCCAACTTTTGCCTCAAAATACTCATACTACTGAATTAGCAGAGACCTTGCATTCTTCTTGACATCCTTGATTCCTTAACAATGCAATTCAAGTTTTGTCCACATCTCTTTAGCAGTTTTGCATGATATAACACAATTTGTGAGAACAGAGTACAAACTATTAAAGAGGATGTTCTTGACTTTTCCCTCCTTTAGGGCATTCTCACTGCCCTCCTTTGACCACTCAGCCTTTGCTTTGTCAACAAAGTATTCTCCAATAATTTTTCTTTCAACAGTGGTTTGAGGATCAAGACTTGGGGGCATATAAGATCCATCATGAATGTTTTTTAGATAGTTAGGGTCTGTAGCCTCCAGATGGTATGAATAAATACTGTTTGTCTTATTGACGTATGAATACAAACTCTCATAGGGTGTACACAAACCCTAATAGCTTCTCTGTATTTCTCCCAACAACTCTCTCTATCTCTATGCTCTAGAAAATTTTGACAATTACAATAGGTTATATAGAGTGTTTATATAGAGAGCTACCTATCAACTAATAATAAAAAATCAAATTACAATATGAATAGAATTACTAATTATTAGTTAACAGTTTCCTTCTAAAATCTCTTTCCTTCCCATAACTAATCTGTAATAATTTAGCCTTTATCTTCTAAGACTTTCCCTTTCTATGATCACCTTCCAAATACAGTTTCATCTTTACATACTCTGAAAGGCTTCAGACTCTGATAATCTTTAAACTCTGATAAACTATAAACTCTGATAGTCTATAGACTCTGATAGACTGTAGACTCTAATCAGCTTCCAGACTCTAGTCAGTCCACAGACTCTGGCTTTATTATTCCTGCAAATCTTCTAAGTATAAATAGCATCTTTGATTAACCATTGACTAACTTGACTCTAATAATCAAAACAATTCAAAGACTAGAAAGACTTATTGAATTTACAGATAAAACTATGCTAGACTCTGTTCTAGTATTATTTACATCATCAAATGAATATATTCCTAACATGCTTCTTTCTTTCTTCAAGAATTTGTTGATGTTCAAGATCATACTCCATCTAAAGTTGTATAGTTAAATCCTCACCAGACTTCATCTATTTTTCTCTGTCAATATTTCCAGTTGTTATTGCATTCTGCATAATTTTCTCACCACCACGTGATAGACTTTTTCTTCTTTTTTTCTTCAAATAAAATTCATTTACCTTTTCTATCACCAGGCTGTGAGCTACTTTCATCCACCCTTATCTCTCCAGCTTCATGAGATTCAGAGGATCTAGCAACAACAATCTCAAAACTTGACTTTGTTGGTAATGGTAGTCATGATCTCAATAGGCTTTTCTGCTTTTATGGCTTTGTTCTTACTAGCCAATGCATTAAATTTCCTTGCAATCTTAGCCTTCATTCTCTTCCCCTCCTCCTTCTTGGTTGCATCATTTTTCTCCTTGTCTAGAGCACTTTGAGTTTCCTGCAATGAGGCTTCTATCTCCTTTCTCAACTCATCATCACCGTCATTCTCCCCCTTTTATTATCATCAATTAAAGCTAAGGATTGAGAAGCTACAAGAGTCTGTAGAAGCCTGTCAAGAAGTTTGAATTGAGTAGCTTGATTTTTAATAATTAATTGCATACTCCTCTCCATATCAATCACCCTCATCTCCAAAGCATTCACTTTATCCTTCACAATAAACTCAGTGTCTAGTTTCTGTTTGATTATGTGCATTATTGTGAGATTGAGTCTTGAATCAATGTAAGAGTCATAGTGATTTTGGTTGGAATCAATATCATCTCTAATTCCCTTCAATGCTCTCCTAGTGCTCGTGACATGCATCCTTTGGATTTTAAGGTTGTCCCTGTAGAAATTTAGAATCCTCCTTTGCACAGGGTCCTGGACATCAACCTCAACCATTGATCTTCTATACTGAATCACAATCTCCTTTTCAGTATCAACCAATGTGGCATCATCATCTCTCATGATTAGCTCCATATGATCATCATCCTCATCAGACTCAAAGTCTTCAGGGTTCATATGAGAAACAACATCAGGCATCCTGGCTAAGTTCTCATTTCCAATCCTAAACTTCTCTTTAGTTTGAACTAACCCCAAAATTTTCTCAGCCTCTTGATTTGTGATTGCTGCCAACTTTTGATAGTGAGGATTTTCATGCTAAAAAGTTTCAGCATCCAAATTAACATCAATTTCATCCTCTTCCACCATGTGGGTATCTGTAACTACTTTCTCTTCATGTCCCCCTGACTCCAGCCCCAACTCCTGGGTGAGTTTTACAACATATTGCTCAGTTTTAGATGTTGATGCTTCAAGAATTGGTGAATAGGATTTCTCTCTTTTCTTTTATCTCTAACTCTCATCTATATTTTCTTGCATCAGGATCTCATTCTGGATTCTCACTTCTTCCTCGTAGATCTCACCATTTTCTTCACCTACTAAGGTGGTACTCTCTTTACTCACACCCTCTCCTTTCGCCACCTTAGAAGAAATTGAGGGGCTCTCACTCATACTCTCTCCTTTTGCTAGGATATGCAAATCTTGCCTCTCACACACCTCACCCACTCCACTCAATCCTAAAAGAGTTTTTACAATTTCAACAGAAGTTTCATCATTGGGTAAAGTGTTATCAATCAATGGATGAGAATTATCCATCGATTCTTGCATATCAGTCGATTTAAGATCATCGATGAATGTGAGGATATCCATCGATGGATGAGTAGAAGTCAAGGGATGTTGAATATTATCAGTTGATTGAGAAATATCCAATGACCTAGGAGAATTTGGGTTTTGAACAATTTTATCCTGCTCAACTAAGGTGTTACCCTTATTTGGTGAGTCAGGTGAGAGTGTTGGCTCCACCCTGAGTTATAAAGAGGGTGAATTTGAAACATTGATGTCTTCAATCATTAGTGTTTCTGAAGAAATAGATTTTGAACGAGATTGAGGGAATGGAATAGATAAAGAGTGAGGTTGTGTCTCAGCATTTACCTAAGACACATCAATAGTAGAAGCTAAAGGCTCCACCGAATTTTCATTTGGCTATGTAATTGTGTGTTCCCCTGGTGCATCTACTCTATTCTTCTTCTTCCTCTTCAAGGCTTGAATTTATTTGTGTCCCTTGTCCCCAATAGATGGTCCTGGTGGAGACCCTTTTTCAATAACTGCACCTTGTTGAGAAGATGCAGTTAGGGATGAGTTTAATTCTTTTATCACAGTCTCAATCTTTTGCAAGATTGGACAGGAGGCTGGCTGGTTAATCACACCATCACCTTCATTATTCTTCTGGATTTCTTGATGGTGGCCAGTTCCCTCACCCTTATCAACCACCTTCACACTCCCCTTAGTGGTTTTTCTTTTTCTGGATTTTACAACAACAGTTTGTTGGGAAACTGTTAAGGTGGTTTTCTTATATTTAGATTTGAAAGGTTGTGCAACTTGGGTAGGAGGGATTGGGGAATTTTCAACTCCCTTCATTGTTGTAGAAGGCAAAGAAAGTGGAACCTCAATATAAGTATAAGAAATATTATGAGTTTCGAAAAATACCTCAACAAAGGGAGGATATGTGAGGCACAAATTAAGGTGTAAGTTGATTCTCACCAAGTCCTTGAAGACCTTTTTGTTCTGCATCCAAGTCTCCAGAGTCTCAGCTGTATCTGTAATCTCAATTTCTCCAATAACATTTTTAATAAATAATATAATAAATCTAGCAAAATATATGTGTTCCTTTCTAGATGTTTTGTTTCCTAATTTAACAATTAACTCATTTAGGAGTAATGTTCCAAGACTAAAGTACTTATCAAATATGATACTATATGCAATTTGTTGCATACTAGTAGTAATTGCATGAAAATTACTTATTTTTTCAGAAAATACCTTGATTATGGAATCAAAGAAATAGTTCCATTCGTTTCTTAAATTCTTTCTAACTATCTCTTCTAGACTAGGTTCAGAAACAACATAGTTAATAACTAACATGTTTTTGATTTCATCATCTTTAGGCATGGCCTCACAGTTATCAGCAGGTAGATTAAGACAAGTAGAAATAATAACACTAGTAAGAGTATACTGTTTACCTTTACAAGTAAAAGAAATTTCTTTCCCATCTTTTGATACCTCTGCTGACTGCCATAATTCTTCCACAAGCTCACAGACTATTGTTGATGCTTCACCCAGTGCCTTTGAAAGTTTGCATTCACTAAGGAACCTCACTAGTGGATGAAAATATGTTGGTGCATGTGCAACAGTCATGCACGCAATGAAATTGTTCTGCTCATAGATAAATCATGTAGATGATGCAATCTTCTTTTGTGGTGCCATTACTGTACTTAGAGAGAAGTTTAGAGAACAGCTTGAAAGAAAAATGAGAAAACTGCCTTTAGGATTCTTGAAGAGCAAATAACAAGAATAATTGTTAAACAAGAACAGCAGGTGAAAAATTTTGAGAATTGAAACTACTATTTATATTTTCCAGGAATAAAATGACATGAAAATAAGTCACTTAAATTATTTTTACTATTTTACTGAAAAGAAATGACCATTTGAAAATAAGATATATAAACATACTCTAAATAGTAATCGACTTTATACATAAGATGTATATGTATTTGTCGATGGATAAAATAGAGTATCAACGTCTAATTGAAAGAGTGGTCAACAGATGTTAGAAACGAATGAAATTTTATTACCATCGATGTGTAATCACATCCATTGAAACTCAATAACTTATCAATCGATAAATAACTACTAAGACAAATATTTGTCGACTTATAAATATCCATAAATAGATATATATTTTATCAATTGATTAAAAATATACCCATTGATGGCTGAAAAATATCCATTGATATTAAATATATTTATCAATTGATCACATAGATTCAACAGATAAATATAAACAATGGTTGCAATACAATTTGACAGACTTACTAAAATTTAAGTGATATTTAGCATACATAACTCACAGACTAATCTAGTAAATGTAGATTCATCTAGAGGTTTAGTAAATATATATGTCTACAAGTTGTTGTTCACTAGGGAAAAAATCTAATTCAACTGTACCATTAACTACATGTTCCCTAATGAAATGATATCTTATGTCAATGTGTTTGGTTATGGAATGTTGCACATGATTTTCAGTTACTGCAATGGTACTTGTTGTTAGGAATGAGTTTAACAGAAACTAGACATAGTGGGTGAATTGATAGTTTGGTTCTTTTTTAGCTTTAATGTATGAACTTTGATTGTTGAATCTATTTGTAGTCTAAGTTAATCTGTGTAGTGTTTATCAAGAATCTGCGGAATAGAATAAAACAGAAACACAAATTTAACTTTCAAACTAATTTTTATTAGAATGAATTTGCTACAATTTGAGATTCTAGTTTTGAATCTCATCTCCTTGTTCTAGAAAGATACAATGAATGAAAATAATTGCAATATTCCACTTGATAACTAGTGAAGCTGTGATATTAGCTATATAGACAACATGTCTCATTATCTTTATTATTTTTGATGTTGCTGTTGTTGTTTTTGTTGCATGAATTGATCATACTTTGCTTTCTTTTCTCTTTCTTTTGCAAAAACATTATTCTTTTTTTGATCATCTCCATTTATCTTCTTTTCATCCCTCTTCCCATCCTTATCACTCATAGAATCAGGCTTCTTGTCTTCTTTCCCTTGATCTTTGTCTTCATCATCTTTCTTCTTCTTTTTCAACTCTTGAGTAGAAAAGTCTGAGATTTGATTACTCATGAACTCTTCCAATTTCTTCAGAATAATTGTGTCCTCTTCTTGCTTGACTGCCTTTTTTTGAAATAAATCAATTAGATTGATGATTTGGCTTCTATTTCCTTGATTTAGATGTTGAGGAATCATGAAATGAGCTAGTTTGTTTGTCTTTGACATATACATGACTCCACCAGGATTGCAGTAGGCATCATGAAGTGTAGTAGATTGGAGAGGACCTATTATTGAGTTTTTCAATTCTTCATCTTCCCGTGTCACTGTTTTTATGGCCTTGTACAAGCATTCTAGTTCATTGTAGGAGAGGTGATTAAAGATTCCAATTGAGAGTTTGAAATAGCCAGACTCCATCTGTATTATAGGCTCCTTGCACATTTTGTTATTTCTTTCATACTTTACTCCTCTCATTGTAATGATGACCTTCTCTAGAGTTTTCCTGTAGTTCCAATGATGGCATTTAACTTGTGCCTTGATTTGCTTTAATTTTTCTAAAATATCTTTATCTGTATTTGGTTTCAGTATTTCTTGCCTTCGAATTTTCATCACCGCTTTTTGTCTTTCAGCCTCAATCTATTCCCTTCTTTCCTTCTCCCCCTCAGAATTGATATGTTGTGGCTTTTATAAGAAGGAAGAATGACTAGGCTTGATATGAGAAAACACTTGAACTTGTTGAGCTAAACTAGGGCTTGTCATTGTAGAAAGAAATGTTTGAATTGATACCAATTGAGTTGTGATTTGAGTGAGAGACAGACTTTGGTTAGACATTAAGGAATTTACTTCCTTTTGGAGTGAGCTTACACTGGCAACAACTTCATTCACAGTGGTGAAGAGTGTTTGTTGATCTGCAATCAATTTCTCTACTTTCTAAGTTAACTTTGCAACTGTAGATGTTTGAGCCAGTTCATCATTAGCCTTTGATTGATAATATAAGTCCACCTAAAAATAAGACATTTCATGCAACTTGATATCTTTTGGCAGCATATCAACATGCCTGTTCTTGTAGAGAACTTCCACCATTGAATTCACTCTCACATTGTGTTCTCTTTGCTCATTTGCACTGTCTACCATTTATTTGATCTACTTAGTTTGCATTTCATTGAACATCTGTTTGTAAGAGTTGTCTTCATTTTTGTACTTTGGTATATCATGAATGTTCTTTGTATTATTGTAGATGCCTTCAATTCTTTTCTCCAATTTTTCTCTATGTTTAGCAATTTCTCTTGAATACCTCTTGCAAATATTGATTTGCCTGTAATTGCACCTTTGTAGCTTCATGTATAGCAACATAGATTGCTGAGGGAGTAAAAACCTTGGCACATGAGCCTAGAGAAGTCAGATATTTTTCCTTCATCCACTGCAACATCTCTTCCATGCTCACATTTTGCTTTACATCCAACCCATGTATCAATGTTGGCCTCTCCTTGTTCAACCATTTCAGCATTTTTATCCTTTATTTCCTTTTGATCTTTTGCATACACTAGCATAATAGCAATATAATCTTTGTTAGAAAAGTGAGCAGTCAAGAGTTATTGTGCAATATGGTAGAATCCTTCCATTTGATCACCATAGGGTTCTTTTCATTTCTCCTCAAATAAGAACCCATCAATAGATGGTCTTGAATCCCTGTCATGTTACATAGGTTTCAACCATTGTGACATAAAGTGATAGCTACGATCACCATTTGTGGCAGTGATTCACTCAGTATCTATTTCCTCATCCAAATGTTCAGATGAATCATTAATAGACTCTGAATAGATAGGTGAATTCCTTATAGGGAACATTCTTTGAATGACTGAAGAGTGTCCATGGGATGCCATTTGCATGATGTGAAGGTCCTATAGATTTCCGAATGTCTGTGAAGACATGGTATCTAATGGCTCATTAATGAGACCAATTAGTGATGTTACTTTAGCCCCCATATATTTTGAAGTAAAAACTCCTGGAACCTCTGTGATTTTGATGGTGTCATCAGGATATACCTCATCATGTATTCCCTCACCATCTTGATGTGTGTCCTGAATGGTGAGCAAGGTGTCATGCACTAAGTCACTTGAAATTGGCTCACCAAGAGAATTGGATTCCTAGTGATCAACAACCTTTTGTGTTTGGTTAGGCACAATTGGTTGAGAAGAAATATTTGAAGTGGAAGAGAGATTTTGAGTAGAATTGAATATCGGCAACTCCTCTTGAGAAAATGGAAAAGTTTTAAATGAAGTTCTTAAGTGCACTTGTGTTTCCTTTCCAACTATACTTCTATCATGAACAAGAGTGTGTTCCTGTGATGGTGCAGACTCTATACAAGTTGGAGCGGGCTGGCTCCCAATTTCAATAGATACATTCTATTGATAGAATGCATCTAATAACTGGTTTAATCCCGTTGAAATGTCTACACCCTGTTGGGAGGATGCAGAGTGGCTTTGTGTGGTCTCCTTATTTTTCTTTCTCATTTTTAGAGTTTCCACAGGTGACTCAGGTTCTTCAAATTCTTCTACCAATACTTCTAATTTTTTCTTAGCAGATGGTTTCTTCATTTTCTTCTTTTCAATTACATCCCGTTGAGAGGATGTAGAGGTTGGTTCACTATTATCTAAGGGTATTTAAGAAAGGTTTGTAGTTGGGTTAAGAGTCCCTGGCTTAGGTGCATTAGGTTCTCCGGCATCCTTGGGACCCTCTACTACGTCAAGATAACCATATTTAGGCTGCACAAATGGATACCTTACCAAGACACTCCTCATATGAGGTGTGATTTGAAGAGATACATTCACTGTGCTTCATTTGTCCAATGTAGCAAAATTAATTTTTGACTTGGTCTTATAATAGCCAATTCTATTTTTGTTCATTCCTAGCAGTTTAATCAAACTAGCATTCTTGAAATTTAAAATTGATTGAATAAAGCGATGAAAGAAAATATCCTTACCTCTCTTAGGGATCCTGATTACGAGCTCCCCAAGAATAAGTTTTCCTACATTCAGCTTCTGGTTGTATGCCACAGAGTAGGCCAACTTCAAGGTAATGTAACTGATTTGATAAAATCCAGTTTTTCTTCTGGTGAACACCCTGAGCAGAGTGTCAAACAGAAATGACCACTCTTTTCTAACAAACTTCTTGTTCAACTTTCCTAGATTGTACTTCTTGTCATCTAGTCCTTTTTCAACTTTATTAGAGTACCTTATGAACTCCAGGAAATCCAGAAGATTATCTTCAGTTGGCTCTTTGTTAAACTTCTCAGTTGGGAGTGACAAGCTTACATTCACATCACTTTCATTGAAGCTGATGTTGACCTCTTGGATTTTGTAGGTCACTACAATCCTGGAGCTTCATATTCCAATACAACTTCCTCCCTATTTACAGTGTTCCAAAACTGCTCCAAGATGTCTAGGTATAGAGGAGGATTCACCAACAAAATTTCTTTCAAGTAAGATTCTGCCAGAAATTTTGTGAAGCATTTGTACTAGGGTTTTGCATCAGCATCTCTTGCATTAGCAAGGAAGTTAGTTTCAGGGATGATATACTTCTCAATTGCAGGGTTGGAACTAGAAGATGCCTTGAATAGTGTCTAGAAAGGAGAATAGAAGAAATGAACAAGTTAAGAGAGATTGAGAGATAATCCGAATGCAACTGTTGAGAAAAAGAGTTTCTTTGAGTTCGCGATTAAGCGTATAAATGAAATGTTTAGATCTACTTTGCTATTTATATGACTTAGACTACTCGACTAGAATTGTAGTCGATTTTGAATGATCAAGAACTCAGAAAATGAATAAAGTTATTTTAGTAGATAACTGTCAGAGATTTGAATGAGAACTCATGTAAGCATATATTTGAGAATTATTACAATCGAGAACTCAATTTTGAACTTGATCGAGAACGCTATGCATGATGATTGATCGAGAACTCAAAAAATTTCCCATTCGAGAGCTCACAAAGGTGAGCTATTCGAGAACTCACAAATTGTAACTTAGGCAAGAAGTTAGAAAAAGTTGACAAATTAATCATAAACTCTAGTTTTGAAACTAAACTTTATTTTCACTTGGAAAATAAAATAATTAAAATTTATCAAACACAGTTTTCAGATTAAATTTAAATAAAATTTATTTAATATATAGATAAAAATGTATTTATTTGATATTCCTGCAGAATTGAATATCGCCCTTGTTATTTAAGGATTCATAAGTATAATAATTCATTACAGGTTTCGTTAGAACATAAAATAGTTTCAAGCTGCATTTTGATTTTTTCAAAACAATGCACAATAATATGACTGCTATATTTATAAATAAGTTCACTTAGATAAATCATTGATCATTTATGTCTGTGAAGCAATTATTGTAACAGTTGTTTAGATATATTTATTTAGCCACTTAGACCGAAGAATTTAGCATTCCAATCTTACTAACCAACCTGTTGAAGGTGGCTTCATCAAGTGGTTTAGTAAATATATCAGCGAACGTTTTTGTATAGGAACATATAATAATTTAATTACTCTATTTTTTGCATGTTCCCTAATGAAATGGTACCTTACATCAATGTGATTTGTCTTTGAGTGATTCACTGGATTGACAACAATGGATATGGTACTAGTATTGTCACACATGATAGGACTTCTCTCCAAAAATAGTCCATAGCCCCTTAATTGATTTCTTATCCAAAGCACTTGAGCACAACAACTCCCAGCAGCTATATATTCAGCCTCAACTGTGGAAGTTGAAATTGATTGTTGCTTTTTGCTATACCATGACACTAATCTCTGTCCAAAGAATTGACAGCTTCTAGAGGTGCTCTTTCTATCAACTCTGCAACCAGCAAAATCAATATCAGAATATCCAACTAGGTTGAATCTTATTTCCTTTGGGTACCACAATCCCATATGTGTTGTTCTTTTCTGATATCTCAAAATTCTTTTGACATCAATGAGATGAGATTCCTTAGGATTGACCTGAAACCTTGCACATACACATATAAAGAACATGATGTCTGGCCTACTAGCTGTTAAATAGAGTAGAGATTCAATCATTCCTCTATAGGTCTTCATGTCTACACTTTTGCCTTTCTTATCCTCATAAAGCTTGATAGCTGTAGACATTGGTGTTTTTACAGGTGAGCAGTCTTGCATATCAAACATCTTTAACAATTTTTTAATATACTTTGTTTGACTTATAAAGATGCCATATTTCCTTTGAGTAATTTGAAGGCCTAGAAAATAATTGAGCTCTCACATCATGCTCATTTTATATTAACTTTGCATGAGATTTGAGAACCTTTGACACAACTTTTCATTTGTACAGCAAAAAATGATATCATCCACATAAATTTAAACTAGGATGATGTCATCACCATGCTTTTTGTAGAAAAGAGTTTTCTCAATTATTCCTCTAGTAAATTGATTTTCTAATAGAAACTTTGACAGAGTGTCATACCATGCTTTTGGGGCTTGTTTGAGACCATAAAATACTTTGAGAAGTCTTTAAACAAAATCAAGAAATTTTGAGTCTTCAAAGCCAGGTGGTTGTTGTTGGGTTCCGAGGCATAAAATGCAGCGGATTAACGTAAATATAACAAAATTTCGGAACCCTAACGCAGGATCATGTATAAGATTTACAGATTATGGTGAAACAGAATTATACCTTTTTTGGTCTTGACTTTCACGAACTCAATGGAGATCCTAGCTTTCACGACTTGTGTCTTCCTCTCGAAAAACACCTCTATGATATCCACACGAGCACCTTCAAGAACGTCTCACGATCTTGATTACGGAATGGATGTACTAGCCTCCTTTTGATGATTTCGAATTTCTGCCTTCTTGCTGCTGCTGCCTTTAGGGTTTTAATTCACAAAAACGTAATGGCAATTTAACCTATCATTATCTATTTATAATGACTGGTTAACGGGCCTATTCAGCAAAACATAACCCATGTAGGTATAAGATTAAATAATAAAAACTGTTTCTATTATTTAATTAATAATTAAGTCATACTTAATTATTATGGGCAGAAATCCTCTTCAAATTCGAATTTATATTATTTCAATTAATTAAGTCTCACTTAATTAATATAATAAAATTCAAATAATCATCAATTAATTTAAATCTATAATTTAAATTAACTATTCCTCTAAGTGCTCTATGTGTGTGACCCTATAGGCTATTATTTAATTAGCAATAATTTTATTCTCCAATAAAATTATAAACAATGAGCGGTATCTAGTAATACATCATTGCTACCCAATTAAACAATAATTAAATCGTGATTCGATAAAACCTTTCGTGATTAATGTTTCCGTGTAATATAATCCCTTTAACCATATATATTATAGATTAAACTAGAGGCATGTATTTAGTCATCCTCTATAACATTTAATCTGGGTTTACTTGATCAATGAGTAGACTATGAAAACAAATCATTATTTGAGCACGCCCATGCATTTTATAGTCTTACTCAATCAAGATGCCAATAATATCTCTCCTAATTATATGAGGGTTAAATCCTTTATCTATCATTCATATTTCTCATACGACTCATGATATACCCGATGTCCACTTTTATCATCACCCGGTCAAAGGTAACTTTTAATGTAGTCAAAGTATATTAATCCTCGTATAGAAATATAATGATCTCAAGTCAAAGGATCATTACACCATTATCACTGTGAGTCTTTCTTATGACTTTATTAAACATGAAGAATCTCACTGTGGGTCTGTCCAGTGTCATGTACTCCTACATGTACCTATGTATTGACTTTAGTATCCCCATACTTATAACCAATGAGATGTGGTTATCAGTCAAACAACATACTAGTGTATTTATGTATTATTATTGTCCTATAATAATAATACTCTACTAGGGACCTTTTAAGAATATGATATATTATATAATCTCAAGTTAAAGTCATGTACTTAAACTATACAATGTGTATCATGATTCTAAGGACATTTATTATGCTAACAAATATATCGCAGTAATTAAAGTCATAATAAATACGTTTATTGAATAATCAAATGACATAAAGGTCCATAAGAAAAGGAACATTGTATTGCCTCTAGGGCACCTACACTAACAGTTGTTGTACATAAACTTCTTCTTCCAATTCACCATTTAAGAAAGTACTATTGACATCCATTTGATAGACTTTGAAATTTAAGTAGGCTATAAAGGCTAGGAAAATTCTTATTGCTTCTAGTCTTGCAACAAGAACAAAAGTCTCATCATAGTCATGCCTTCTTCTTGTGAATATCCTTTAGAAACCAACCTTGCCTTGTTTTTTTATTACAATTCCATGTTCATCCATTTTGTTCCTAAAGATCCACTTAGTGCCAATAATTGTCCTGTCGTTTGGTGGTGGCACTAGTTTCCAAACATTATTTCTCTCAAAAATTATTTAGCTCCTCTTGCATGGCTCTAATCTAGTCTAGATCCATTAATGCTTCTTAAATTCTTTTTGGTTCATTTTGAGACAGAAAGCAAGCAAACATACATTCATTTATGGTTGTCCTTCTTGTCCTTACTTCTTCATCAAGATTTCTAATAATTTGATCTGTAGTGTGATCTCTATTCCATTTTGTTTCATGAGACACACCTCTTGAATTTGAGCTTGTTTCTTCCTGATTATAGTTGTTTGCATTTATTGTTGATCTTTAATAAGCTCCCCCTGAATTGATGCTAGGGTTGTGTGGAGAATTCTTAAGTTGGATGTGACTGAAATCCTTATTATTTCTCTCTTCACTTGTACCATGTGAAATTTCCACATGTGAATCTTCATGTGCATTCTCATCTTTCTCGTTTTCAGAAGGTTCCATTTCTATTTCCTTTTCAAATCTCAATGTGTCACAGTTTTCTCCTTCAAGGCTCATGGCAGGAAACTTGAAATCATCAAAATTCATATTTGTGCTTTCCATCACTTTTTGTTGAACAATGACATATACTCCGTAGACAATTTTATCCAAAAAGTATCCTACAAAGATTCCTTCATATGCTTAGGCTTCAAACTTTACTAGGTGGTCAGCATCATCCTTGAGAACAAAGCATTTTGCTCTAAAAACATGCATATGCTAAACAACTGGCCTACTATTTATCATGATATGATAAGGAGTCTTTCCAACAGGTTTTGTGATGAGTGTCCTGTTTTGAGTGTAGCATGCAGTCTTGAAAACTTCAGCCCAAAAAATTGTTGGTAGACCAGCTTTTGCTAACATAGTTCTTGCAGCTTCAATTAGTGTCCTATTTTTCCTTTCAATAACTCCATTTTGTTATGAAGTCCTTGGAGCTGATCATTGGTGAGTAATTCCATTTTCTCTATAGAATTCACTTAATGTAGCATTTTTGAATTATGTCTCATTGTCAGTACTTATAGTCACAACAAGTTTTGAGCCTTTATCCAATCTCCTTAGATTTTCAATAATAAGTTCATGAACATCATATTTTGAGTGCAGAAACTCAACCCATGTCTATTTGAAATAATCATCAACCATGATCAATGCATATTTCTTCTTTGACATAAACATGACATTTACTAGTCCAAAAAGGTCCATGTGAATCAATTGTAGTGGCTTTGTGATTGAGGTGAATTATTTGCTTCTGTGACTAGATCTTTTCATATTTTCTTTTTGATATGCCTCACACAATCCTTCAATGCAGAATTCAAGTGAAGGAACGTCATTTACCAACTCTATTTTGACTAGAAAATTAAGGTTCTTGAAGTTTAAGCGAGATAGCCTTTTGTGCCAAACCCAGCTTTCTCTTTCTGAGGCTTTAGTGTAGAAAAAACATATTTTATCCTTCTTTGCAGAGTCCAAATCAGCTAGAAACATGCTTCATTTCCTTACTTCACAGAGTACAACTTCTTTGGTTTTTCTATGTAATATGAGGTACAATTCTTTATCAAACTCCACCTTCAAGTCTTTATTGCAGAATTGAGTGATACTCAAACAATTGTGATTCATTACCAAAGCTACATCTTCAATGAAAACATTTGCATGAATCATTTTGCCTTATCCAATAGTGAATCCCCTGCTTTTGTCTCCAAAGATCACCATTGGGCTAGCTTCTTCCTTGAAATGTGACAGCAAGGCCTTGTCACCAGTCATGTGTCTTGAGCATCCACTATCAAAGATCCACATAACCTTCTTATTCTTACCTATGCCCTGCGATCAAAAAAATATCAGTTTTCTTTGGTACCCAAACTAGGTTGGGTCCTTTTTGCTTAGTTGCATAAATATCATTTTTCTTTTTAACAGTCCTAGTCACTTTATCTTGCTCAATTTCCTTTTTCTGGTTTTGGTTCCTAGCTTTGTTAGTACTATCTAAGCTAGATGGATTTCTAGGTGACATAAAATATTTTCTTCCCTTGATTAGACGAGTAGATTTAGGCTTAGCAATTTTGATGCCTAGATTTTGACTAATGCATCATTCTACAAACTGTTTCCTTAATTTAGAACAAGTGTTCATGACATTCATGTTACATGGAATACAATCAAACTTATCACAGAATATTTGACTATCATGCATTAAGGGCTTAACATATCCACAAATAAATTCATCATTTTTAATAACATGTTTTTTGCACATATGAGTAAGATGATTTGTTGATCCATATTTTTTACAAATATTCCTAGGAGCATTTAGAATAGGTGCATAATTGTTGTGTTTTTTGATGCCTACTTTACCATTCCTATTAACCTTTTTCTTTTTAGCATGCATAGTTTCATTTTTCTGGACATTTTCCTTTCTTTCAATTTGAACAGGTGTGGACTTGGCCTTGACTATGGGTTCTTCTACTTCAACATAAGGCACAAAGTTTTTGGCCTCTTGTATATCCTCATCATTTAACTTTTGTTTGATAATCAAACTTGTTTCATCAAACTCAACAGTTGATTTCTTAAAAATTAGAGCTTTAACATTTTTTAAAATGTGAGGATTTCTAAGGAATTCAGTTTTCTTGCCTTTTGTTGACATAGACTTCTTCTTCTTGAGAGCATGGTCAAACCCAACTCCAACCTTAGAATTTTCTGATGCTTCTCATGGAACTCTTGAACTAGTACTGATTTTTAGTTCATTTTTAGAAATTTGGTCCCTTAGAATTTTTTCAATTTGTTCTGAGCACGTGATCTTATTTTTCAAATACTGATTTTCATATTTTATTGATTCCATTTTAACCAAGGATAATTCTAGGTGTTCATTCTTAACAGACAATTCATTATTAGCTTTCAACAATCTATTTATCTCTTCATAAGCAGCAATCATACTATTATGTATGTTAAACATCTCAATACTTAGTTCTTCAACATTTTTTTTATATTGAGAGTTTGGCATATCCATAGAGGTTAGGGTTGGTACCTGACTTGTTGAGGATGATGCTCCATCATTTGATTTTGCCATGAGTGCCAAGTTTCGATATTCTTTTTATTCATCCTCATTAGTGTCATCCCAACACTTTCCATCTACAATGTATGCTCTATCAGTTTGCTTTTTCAACAAGGATTCATACTTGGCTTCCAACTCCATGTAGTTCTTGACTTTCTTGATTATTTTTGGCTTTCTACACTCAGTTGCAAAGTGTCCTTGTTCATCACAGTTATATCATTTGATTTTTGACATGTAAATAGATCCAGTCTTATAACCTCCTTTGAAACTGCTTCTAGGATTTTTGCATTTGCTTGAGGAATCAAAGTTTGGTTTTGGCTTGAAGCTTTTGTTTTTATTGGACCTCAGATTTTCAAACTTTTTAGCCATAAAGGCCATAGACTTGTTATCCATGCTTTCAAGTTCCTCAATAGTGTATAACTCATCTTCATCATATTCACTCTTAACAAATTTCTTATCCTTATTTTCTTTTTCAACAATCTCTTCAATCTCCATTCTTTGGCTTATACCAACCATTTCCATCTTCACAGGTCCTTGACAATAAAGGCACTAGAGACATTTGCCATTTTGCCTATGTTTTCTTGAATAGATTTCATCTGAAAGAATTCTAATTCATAGGTCTTCTATATTCCGTACAGTGTTTCCAATAGAAGTTTTGTTAGATCATTTCCTTCTCTAATATCAGCAATTTTATGTTTCAAGTGATCATGAAGAGTCAACAAGAACTTCATGTTCTTTTCTTTTGTCTCATAGGCCTTTCCAAGCAGCTGTAGTTCATTGATTAATTTATTAAACCTTTCAAAGACCTCAGTTATGCCTTCATTTAGTTTTAACATAAACGTTTCATATTGTGAGAACAATAGTTGTCTTTGGTTTTCTCTCACTTCTACTGTGCCTTCACACAATAGCTCTATGGTTTCCCAAATGTGCTTGGAAGTTGTGCAATTGACAACATTGCTATACATGACCATGTCTGAGGAGTAAGTCAATATGAGCATTAGACTGTTGTCAAGAGAAACTTTCTCTCTTTTAGTGTCAGTGTACTAAGATGGATCTTTTGGTACCCATGTAGCTGATATTAACTCTAGCTAAGCCACTAATTGATTCAGGAACTAGTGGCATAGGCATGAAGGGTCCATTCTTCAATATCTCAGGATACATGTAGTTTATAGTGTTAATGAATGTCAGCATTTTCTTTTTTCATAGTATGTATTATTCTCTGTTAAATGGTGGAATCTTGATGCTATTAAGTTTCTGGGAACTCATTTTGATCTTTGTATTTTTTGTATGTCAACAGCCTCTGCTCTGATACAACTTGTTGGGAATGAGTTTAACAGAAACTAGATATGATGGGTGAATGGATAGTTTGATTCTTCTTCAGCTTTGATGTATAAAATTTGATTGTTGAATCTACTTGTAGTCTAAGTTAATCTGTGTAGTGTTTATCAAGAATCTACAGAATAGAATAAAAAAAACACAAATTTAACTTTCAAATTAATTTGTATTAGAATGAATTTGCTACAATCTGATATTATAGTTTTGATTCTCAGCTTCTTCTTCTTGAAAGATACAAGAAATGAATACAATTACAATATTCCACTTGCTAACTAGTGAAGCTGTGCTATTTGATATATATACAACATTTCTCATTAGCACTTGCTTTCACAGGCTAGTTTGCCAAAACTAGAAACAGATAAATGAATCTTTACATTATACATAATTCTATTTCTAGCTAAGTCTTCCATTTGACAGTTTATCACATCTGCAATCTTATCTTTTGTCTTTGTCTTGTTCTTCTCTCGAGCTTCATAGTAGACTAATCCTGATCATGACAGAGATTCAAATTACTTAACTTATTCTTCTGCAAATCTCCTTAAAACTAGCTCCTTGAATCAATCGAATACTCAACTGTTGTTGCTTCGAGAAGTCATGACACAAACTTCTCCATCAAATAATTCTGAGATTTCTCTATCAACCTATTGACTTGTTACTTCTCGAATGCCTAGACTTCTCGATTGGATATAACTTAGATGACTTCTCGATCAAGCTAGACTTCTCAAATGATCCATTTCCACATACTTCTCGATTGATTTTTTTTTCTCAAACTTCTCGATTGCTTCCTTTGATAACTTCTCGATTTGTTTTACTGGACTTCTCGAATGATTACTTATTGACACTTCTCAATGGCTTCAGTTTCTTGACTTCTTGATTGTACACCCTTTTTTCACTTCTCGATCGAATACTGAGCCAAGAGGTGTTTTGATACTTCTCTACTAGTTACACTTTTAACTTCTCTATTAAAGTGACTTCTCAATCAATTACTTGGGATATGGAAAGATTGTACTAGGAAATGTCATCATTGAAGAAGTAGCTCTAGTTGATGGCTTAAAACACAACCTAATCAACATTAGTTAACTTAGAGATAAAGGTTACTATACTGGCTTTGACAACAAAGAGTGTCTTGTAACTCACAAAGAAACAGACACTTTGGTCTTCAAAGGGCACAAACATGGTAACATATATGAAGCCAGCTTGGAGGATTGTATTTACAATGAATTCACAAGTTTATACAACAAGGCCTCAATTGAAGAAAGCTAGAAATGGCACAAGAAACTGTCACACGTCAAATTCAAAACACTCAATAAGTTGGTTAAACAAAATCTTGTGAGAGGATTACCACAGGTTGATTTTGTGCAAGATGGACTTTGTGAAGCATGTCAATTTAGAAAGCAAAAGGAAACATCCTTTAAGAGCAAAATAATAAATATAATTTCTGAACCCTTTTATTTATTACATCTTGATTTATTTGGTCCAGTAAATGTAATGTCAATTTAAAAAAAAATATGCTCTTGTCATTGTAGATGATTTTATAAGATTCGCATGGGTTTTCTTTCTACATTCAAAGGATAAAGCTTCACAACACATAGTAGACCATATCACTTTTCTAGAAACAAAATCAAAGAAAACAATTAGAGTTCTAAGAAGTGAAAATGGTACTAAATTCAAGAATGAAACCATGGAGGAATACTGTGCATCAAAGGGAATTACTCAACAATTTTCTGCACTAGGAACACCCCAATAAAATGGAGTTGTGGAGAGAAAGAATAGAATACTCATAGAAGCTGCTAGAACAATGTTAGCAGAGTCTAAACTACTAGTATATTTTTGGGCCGAGGCAGTAAGTACAACATGTTTCACTCAAAATTGTACTTCGATTAATATGCATGGAATGACTCCATATGAGATGGTAAAGAACAAGAAGCCAAGTGTGAAGCATTTTCACATATTTGGATGCAAGTGTTTTGTATTAAAGGTACATCCAGAAAATCTAAGTAAATTTGAACCCAAGGCTGATGAAGTAATTTTTCTTGGATATGCATCAAACAAAAAGGCATTTAGAGTATTTAATCTCCGAACCAGAATTGTTATAGAATATATTCATGTTGCATTTGATGACAAAAAGATTACTGGCTTGCAGGATGAATCAGAGTCAATAACATTCGAATTTGAAAATTTGAAATGTTCTGAGATAGATGAAGATGATGAGGATGAAGGGATTCAAATAAATCCTGAAACAACACAGAATCAAGCACACTCTGAGGGGGAGCCAGAAAATTCAACTCAAAATAATTCAGAGCCTAACAATTCAGAGTCTACCTAGACTGAGTCTAGACAATCAGAATCAAGTTTGTTAGTGTCTAACTCTTCAGGTCTGGATCAGGAAACTCTGAATTCTTCTCAGAGACAAACAACTCAGAGGGATCTTCTTCATTTGAATTTCACTCACACACAGGAAATGCTAATGATTTAGGGGGAGCTTTAAGTTCAAGAATCAATCTTCCACTAACTAGAAAATGGACAAGGGATCACACTCCTGATTTGATAATTGTGGATCCTGAGAGTAGTATACAAACTAGAGCAACCACTCAAAATGAATGTCTTTATAGCTGTTTTCTCTCAAAGAATGAACCTAAGAAAATTGAGGAAGCATTACAAGACCCTGATTGGATTATTGCAATGCAAGAAGAATTGAATGAATTTGAGAGAAATAAAGTGTGGAACCTTGTATCAAGACCAAGAGATAGATCAACTATTGGAGCCAAATGGGTGTTCAGAAACAATCTTGATGAAAATGGGATTGTGTTTAGAAACAAAGCTAGGCTAGTTGTTAAAGGATACTCTCAGGAAGAAGGAATTGATTATGATGAAACTTTTGCACCAGTAGCAAGATTGGAAGCTATTAGAATGTTTCTTGCATTTGCAGCCCATTCAAAATTCAAGGTGTATTAAATGGATGTAAAAAGTACCTTTTTGAATCGGAAACTGGAAGAAGAAGTTCATGTGGAGCAATCTCCAGGATTTATTGATCCAAAGTTTCCTGATCATGTTTACAGGTTAGACAATAAACTATATGGATTGAAGCAAGCACCTAGAGCATGGTATGAAACTCTATCAAAATTTCTTCTTGAAAATGGATTTATTAGAGGTACCATTGACAAAACTCTTTTTATTAGAAAACATAAAGGTGATATTTTTCTCGCCCAAATTTGTGTTGATGATATTATATTTGGTTCTACTAATGAAAAACTGTGTGAAAATTTTAGCAAATTAATGTAGTCAAATTATTAAATGAGTATGATGGGAGAATTGAACTTCTTTTTGGAACTTCAAGTCAAACAGAATGATGATGAAATCTTCATCAATCAATCAAAGTATGTAAAAGACTTATTGAAGAAGTTTGATATGCAAGATTGTGCAACTGCCAAAACTCTCATGTCAACAACTGTTAAGCTATACTCTGACCCAAAGGGTAAGAAAGTTAACAACACTAGCTATAGAGGTATGATTGGCTGATTGCTATATTTAACTGCAAGTAGACCAGATATAATATTTGCAACATACCTGTGTGCTAGATTTCAGGCTGACCCAAGAGAATCACATTTGTTAGCTATAAAAAGAATTTTCAGATATCTCAAGGGTGCACAAACACTTGGACTTTGGTATCCTAGAGAGTCATATTTTTCACTAATTGGTTATCCAGACTCTGACTATGCAGGATGCAAAGTGGATAGGAAAAGCACCACAGGTCAATGCCAATTTCTTGGTAACAGGATAATTTCTTAGTTTAACATGCAACAACAAACAGTTTCAACTTCAATAGATGAGGCTGGATATATAGCAGCTGGAAGTTGCCGTGCTCAAATTCTATGGATGAGAAATCAGTTACATGATTATGGACTAATATTCTCAAATATTCCTATGTAATGTGACAATACTAGTGCTATTAAAATTGCCGAGAATCCAGTCCAACATTCCAGAACAAAGCACATTGATGTCAGGTACCATTTTATTAGAGAACATGTTGAAAATGGTACTGTGACACTTCATTATATTTCAACTGACAGATAAATTGTAGACATATTAACCAAACCACTTGATGAATTTACTTTTCTAGACTGGTACGTGAATTAGGTATGTTAAATATGTAAATGTACATTAATTATAGTCTCTGATTTCTCAAACTATGATTTGCTCTTACAAAATTGTTGAGGTACTGTATCTTGATAGAGTCTGTAGACTCTGACGAGTCTCTAGACTCTAAGAAGGTTATAAGCGCCTAAAATCTAAAATGGTTAACATACACGCCTTTAGACTCTGATTATGTTATAAGCTGTTCAAATGACTTGAAATAGGCGGTAACAGTTACTTTTGACTGGTAATAGGCTGTGGACTAGTGTGTATTGTATGCAATTTAAACAAAATAGAAAATTCACATACATTTTACTCACTTGTCTATTGCAAATAATTTTCTAAGATAGAAATATTCACAGCGCTTTGTTGGTGTAGGTGCCCTAGAGGCAATACAATGTTTATTTTGATAAACCTTTATGTCAATTGATTATTCAATAAACATATTTATTATGACTTTAATTACTGCGATATATTTGTTAGCATAATAAATGTCCTTAGAATCATGATACACATTGTATAGTTTAGTACATGACTTGAACTTGAGATTATATAATATATCATATTCTTAAATGTCCCTAGTCGAGTATTATTATTATAGGACAATAATAATACATAAATAGACTAGTATGTTGTTTGACAGATAACCACATCTCATTGGTTATAAGTATGGGGATACTAAAGTCAACACATAGGTACATGCAGGAGTACATGGTACTGGACAGACCCACAGTGAGATTCTTCATGTTTAATAAAGTCATAAGAAAGACTCACAGTGATAATGGTGTAATGATCCTCTGACTTGAGATCATTATATTTTTATACGAGGATTAATATACTTTGACTACATTAAAAGTTACCTTTGACCGGGTAATGATAAAAGTGGACATCGGGTATATCATGAGTCGTATGAGAAATATGAATGATAGATAAAGGATTTAACCCTCCTATAATTAGGAGAGATATTATTGGGCTCTTGATTGAGTGAGACTATAAAATGCATGGCCGTGCTCAAATAATGATTTGTTTTCATAGTCTACTCATGGATCAAGTAAACCCGGATTAAATGTTGAAGAGGATGACTAAATACATGCCTCGAGTTTAATCTATAATATATATGGTTAAAAGGATTATATTGCACGGAAACATTAATCACGAAAGATTTTATCGAATCACGATTTAATTATTGTTTAATTGGGTAGCAATGATGTATTACTAGATGCCGCTCATTGTTTATAATTTTATTGGAGAATAAAATTATTGCCAATTAAATAATAGCCTATAGGGTCACACGCAAAGAGCACTTAGAGGAATAGTTAATTTAAATTATAGATTTAAATTAATTGATAATTATTTGAATTTTTATTATATTAATTAAGTGAGACTTAATTAATTAAGATAATATAAATTCAAATTAGAATTGTATTTCTGCCCATAATAATTAAGTATGACTTAGTTATTAATTAAATAATAAAATTCGTTTTATTATTTTCCTAGACCTACATGGGTTAGGTTTTGCTGCTATGGGCCTGTTAACCAAACATTATAAATAGATAATGTAGGGTTAAGAGGCAGAACACGTTTTGATAGAAAAACCCTAGAAGAGGCAGCAAAGAGGCAGGAAGACAATTCGAATTATCAAAGGTTTGCTAGTACATCCACTCCGTAATCAAGATCGTGAGACGCTCTTGAAGGTGCTCGTGTGGATACCATAGAGGTGTTTTCGAGAAGAAGACACAAGTCGTGATAGCAAGGATCTCCGTTGAGTTCGTGACATTCAAGATCGTAATAGGTATGATTCGATTATTACCATAATCCGTCGAATCTTATACATGATCCTGCGTTAGGGTTCCGAAATTTTTCGTTATATTTACGTTTATCCGCTGCGTTTTATGCCTCGGAACCCAACACGCTTTTCACGAACCCTAGCTAATTTCTTCAAGCATTTTAATCACTCTCAACTCAACAATTTCAATGGCTGTTATTTCTACTGTCATGAGGGGTCTCAAGGCGATTGGATTCACTTTTGGGGATTTCGAATTCATGACCACGAACCACATTGGTGCTCTTGGAGACAAGAAAGTGGTAGATGCTGACTACTAACATGTGATGGACTTCTTTGAGCAACTTGAGCTCAACTACATTCTCACGGCATCACCAGTCTTTCACATTGATGCTCTCTCATAAGCATGGAGCTCTGTAAAGGTAGTTGATCGTTCTCAAGATCAACCAGGTAAAATCATGTTCACCTTTGGCTCCTCTACTTTTGATGTGACTACTGATGTGCTTAATTTTGTGTTTAAGTTACATGTTAAACAACCTTTTGATGAACTGTTTCTGATACTGATATTAAGGACATGTTTAAATCACTAGGTTATTCTGCTAGTTTTGAAAATATGAGTAAATTAACTAGGCCATATTTGAGGAAATAGTGGTCATTCTTTTTTTATCAACTTGCTAAGTGTTTTATTGGTAAATGTTATGGTTTTGATGCTATTACTTTTATTAACTATTAAATTGGTCACAGTCTCCTATTTGACAAGGTGATCAACATTGGTGATATGTTGCTCACTCAAATGGGAGCAAAATTAAACAATGTACAAGAGGGGAGGAAGAAAGTCTACTATCATAGATTTCTGATGATTCTCCTCAACTAATTCATTCCTGACATGTCAACTAGATTGACAGATGCCTGTTGTGTGCAGGCCTAAAAACAACAAAGAAAGATATTATCTGACATCAAGAGAATAGATGACAAGAAGAAAAGTCTACCTGCTATGACATAACCACAGGTAATGCAGGTAAAACTCTTCAACTACAAACCTTCCATCTACAATGCTTCATTTTTTGATGGTGAAATGGTGCAGAAACAAGTAATGGAGAACCCCCTGCACCTACCCAAGTAACCAAATCCCTTTCACCTAAACAATCTCAAAAACCTAGAACTAGGAAACTAACCTCTGGTGTTTCTCAAAAGACACCAGTTATAAAAAGGAAGAAATTGGTTCAAAGTAGGCTTATAGATGAGCACAGTGATGATGAGCTCAACCCTATAGAGAAACAAGTTGTTGAAGGACTCTCTTTGTTAAAAGAGGGTCATGATACATTTCATTCTAACCTTGAAGCTATGTCTGTAGACTCTCAAAAGGATACAGACTCTGAAAAAGTTAGGATTGCACTTCAGGATTCTTATATTAAATCTCCTGAGAAATCTTTTGCTCAGAAGTACAGAAGGTTAAGGAAGGCTTATTCTGCACACACACACAAGCCTATTATTACTACTAACCCTGTTTTGCAGGAAACAAATTCTCCCAAGGCTCCTGCAAGGCCAGACTCTGAAAGCAAGAAAATACCAGAACCAGAGTCTAATATTGAGTCGGAGTCTAGACTGCCTTTAGACTCTGATTATGAAACATTTTCGGAAGGAATGTCGTTCGATGCAGCCTTATGTCTCATTGATAAAATAATTACTCCAAGTGATGAGGTACTACTATTCCTATTTCTTTTGGTGGAATCATTAGAAAATCCTTAACTCTACAAGAAACAGCAACAAGTCTTGGATCTTCTCACAACCTATGCAGCCTTAAGGAAGAAAATGGAAGCGGAGCTATATTTGTCTGTATAGGATGCATTCACCAATATTTACAGCTACCTCTTCAATTCTTTATTACAAGTTAAAGCAGCTGGGCTCATAGAAGGCAAGACAAATAAAATTCTTAAAGCACTTGGTGTGCCAGACTCTGAACAACCAAAATCAAATAAGCCTAAAAAGCTTAAGGTCCACAAAAGGAGAGAATGAGAGTCTGTTGATGAGTTGGAAACTGAGATTGAGCAACCAGTTTTTGACTATGAAGCAATTTGAGATAAAGGAGTTACCTACAAGACATCTATTGATTGGATTTCAACTATTCAGCCTCTTCTAAGGAAGGTGGTTAATTTTCTTGTCCACAATGTAGGAAAGGTAGCCAACAAATATATATATCCAACCTATCAGAGTAGATTGGATCAAATCAAGGGCACATATTATCAGAAGATTGCAATGGATCTGCAGGATTCCTTTCACATGACTTTTGCCCAGGCCATCGATGCAATCTATGCAAGGACTTTTCTAAATGACAACTTGGATGCATTAACAATGGTAGAACCACAGGAGGAAGAAGGTGATGCAAGGAAGTTGGAGGATGGGACTAGGGCACCAGTGGTGACTAGTGAGAAAGATGTTTAATCTGCCTCACCCACACAAGAACCACCTAGTCATAGGTTGGGTGATAGTGGGACAATGGAGTATGCTGTTAGGCCCTCCTTGGCAACTCTAAAAAATGCTGTTGGGAACTCTAGTGATATGGGAGGACAGACTCTGATGGATGCTCATGAAGAAATTCCATAATCTATTCTATTAGAATCTATCCACCTTGAGGGGGAGTGTCATTCACCAACAGTCAAAGATGGTGACACTCAGATTCTGGCTTCTAATGAAGTCATAATGAAGCAGCCAGAGTCTAGAGTAGACCCTGAGACTGGAATACTGGAGCCAACAGACTCTGGAAAGAAAGAAGAAGTTAGTATGGGTTCAGAGTCTGTTGATGCTCACCCCTTGGTGGAAACCCCTAGCCTTCAGACATTTGAAGAGGTTCCCCTCCATCAAGGTGGTTCAGTTATTGAAGCAACTATTATTTCTCCAACCCCCTCTTCTGTAGGACCTTTGAGTGCACCTATCCAAATGAGTGAAAAAATAAATGAGAGGCTGGCACTGGTCCAGATAAAAGGAGAGGTAGATAAGGCTTTAGAGAGCCTGAGTGAGAAAGAAAGAGTGGGTGCCAACCCCACTGTGAGGATGAGAGAATAGGGTATCCTGAACCTAGCTTTACTTACTGGGATAAGATTTTCCAAAGAGTTGGTCCAATGAGCTGAGGCAGGGGATGGATGAAAATTCATTCTTGTTGATTTTGCAGATTGGCAAAAAGGAGGAGGTTCTAGCTGCAAAAAAATCATTTACACAAAGACCACAACACCATCTAGTGGATTATTTTGCAAGGAGAGCAGAAAGAGTCATGGAAGCTTTAGTGGATACTACTACTATTCAGGCTGAGACTGCAGAATTGAAGTTAGAAGAGACAATTTTGATCATGCATATAAGGGCTAGGTTTCAAGAGTTTAAGGGCTCTGATCACTCTAAGGAGGAGTCAGTGTCTATAGTCCCTTTTGCAGTTTCGGAGTCTACTCAACCACCAAAGTCTACCCCTCCAATTACAAAGATTGAACCTATTGATACTGATATGCAGGAGGATTGCAATTCTGAAATTGATGGACCAGTCAATCCATCCTTTATCTATTTTGATCAGTTTTTTCCTCCCACTTGGGAATCTGCATAACTCAAAGGTATAACAGATAAAGCTTCTTTTGAGTGCATCTTGGCCATTCTCCAGTCTTAAAGACTAAAGGCTTTTCAGAAGAAGTCTTTTCTATAAGAACATGGCCATTATCCACATGAAGGTACTGATGCCTCTTTCCTTAAAGATGACAGAACTATCAATGCAGAAATTAAGGCTGAGACAGAGAATGTTACTACACAATTAGCTAGTGTGGTCAAGGACATATCTCATATTCAAACCAAACTTACTGGTGTTGATAATACAACTTCTCTGCTCAGTACTAGATTTGATAGAATTCATTCCCTTCAATTATTCAAAGAAGTTATTTTCAAGGATGCTCTTGCTGTTGTCACTACTACTCAAGCCAATCTTCAAACTACAGTCTCTGATCTAACCATCAAGGTTGACTCAGTCATTGCAGCACATGCCAATATCTTCACAGTGCTTGAACAGATTCTTTTGGCTGTCATAAGAAGTGATGATGTCAAAAAGAAGGAGAAGAAAATTGGTGATTCCTCCAGGAGAAATAAGGATGAGGTGTGCAAGGAGGCTGAAAAGGGAGTTAAAAGAATGAGAGATGATGATGGTGAAACTGGTAATAGTTCTCATGGTCCTTGTGGTCCTGGTGGTGGCCAAAAAAGTAGTCTGGAGTGTCTGTAATATCAAAATCTCAACCACATCAGCCAGATACTGGACATGGGAAGTCAGATTCTAAGCCAGACTCTGATAAGCAAAAGAAAAATTCAGACTCTGATGAAGTCAAAGAACCCACTTAATTACACTGACAATGTAGTCAATCTAATCTACAACTAAGAGTCAAAAAGAAGATAGGACTTGGAGGCTTTGAAGAATCATATATTGATAGAACATCAAATTTATCCAGGGATCCTCAATCCTTGACATATAGGCAATTTGAAAAGATCACACAAAAGCACTTAAACAAAGTGGTGTCTGCTCAAATTATATATAATGTTTTTGAAAGAAAGATGCCAGAAGGTACAAAGAAAGTAAAAAATGATATGCTTATGTACTTCATGGAAGGAGGATCTGTTAGATGGATAAGTCAATCAAATCTCATCTTTTTTAAACAGGTTGAGGAATTGCAATATATTAGATTTCTCCTACAAATTGCTTATGAAGTGAATAAAAGCAAAGAAGCTGTCACACACAAATGGTTCAAGGAGATTGATAGGAAGCTGACTCTGCACAGACCTGCAAATCGATAGATGGGGAAATTTTCTTTAAAATATATTGATGCTGAAGGAAATGATCAAGACATGCCAGTAGAAGAAAAGAAAATCAAATTTTAAGAGGGGGGTCATTACTTTGGATTTCAACTTATGAGTGGGAAAGTTAGTGTTCTAATGTTAAAAGATTTAAAAGAACAAGAAAGCAGTGTAAATGATCCGAGAGTAGCCTACTGTCAAATCAAATGTTCCAATGAAGAAATTAAAGAAGTATGTTGGTGAAGCTCTTACTACTATGGAGGAAAATATGTTAAAATCTTTTCTGGAAAAAATCCATCTTTTGAGAAGATCAAGTGAGATATAATTCTTTTTTCCTTATACAAAATTTTTTGTTCTAGATTAATTGTTTCATTCTTTAGTTTTGACATCATCAAACCTTGATTTATGCTTACCTTTTATAAAGCAAAAATAGGGGGAGATTGTTAAGAATATATTCATTTAATGATGTACAAAATGCTACAACAGGATTTAGCATAGCTTATTTGTAATAAGCCTTTGAGTTCTCTGAAATTTTATAATCAGAGTCTAGTTAGTCAACAGTCCTGTACTTAGAAGATTTTTTGTATAAATGAAACCAGAGTCTAGATGAAGATCATAGTCTAGGAGGTGATCAGAGTATATAGACTATCGGAGTCTACAATCTATCAAAGTCTACAAATGATTAGAGTCTATAGACTATCAGAGTCTATAGTCTGGCAGAGTCTGAAGATTTCAGAGTCTATGAAGTCAAAGCTGAATTTGGAAGATGATTACAGAAAAGGGAAGTCTTCGAAGATAAAGCCAAATATATTACAGATATGCTATGGGAAGGAAGGAGAATTACAGAAGGAAACTGTCAACTAATAATTAGAAATTATATTCCTATTGTAATTCAATTTTCTGTTATTAGTTGATAGGCAACTCTCTATATAAACACTCTATGTAACCTAATTTGTATGTGGGATATAAGTCAAAGTTTTTGAGAGCATAGAGATAGAGAGAGTTGCTGTGAGAAACACAAAGAAGCTGTTAGGGTTTGTGTACACCTTAGGAGATTTTGTTTTTATACATCAATAAAACAAATAGCTTTTATTCATATCTTTGTGTTTAATCTTTATTTTTTATTCAATGTCTTTAATTCTTATTGAGTTAATTTTAATCAGGCAGAAAAATCACACAAGTATTCAACCCCCCTTCTACTTGTATAATTGGGAAAACATTCTAGATCAACTGCTACTAACCAATTGGGAAAACATTCTAGATCAACTGCTACTAGTCAACAGTCCTGTACTTAGAAGATTTTTTGTATAAATGAAACCAGAGTCTAGATGAAGATCATAGTCTAGGAGGTGATCAGAGTATATAGACTATCGGAGTCTACAATCTATCAAAGTCTACAAATGATTAGAGTCTATAGACTATCAGAGTCTATAGTCTGGCAGAGTCTGAAGATTTCAGAGTCTATGAAGTCAAAGCTGAATTTGGAAGATGATTACAGAAAAGGGAAGTCTTCGAAGATAAAGCCAAATATATTACAGATATGCTATGGGAAGGAAGGAGAATTACAGAAGGAAACTGTCAACTAATAATTAGAAATTATATTCCTATTGTAATTCAATTTTCTGTTATTAGTTGATAGGCAACTCTCTATATAAACACTCTATGTAACCTAATTTGTATGTGGGATATAAGTCAAAGTTTTTGAGAGCATAGAGATAGAGAGAGTTGCTGTGAGAAACACAAAGAAGCTGTTAGGGTTTGTGTACACCTTAGGAGATTTTGTTTTTATACATCAATAAAACAAATAGCTTTTATTCATATCTTTGTGTTTAATCTTTATTTTTTATTCAATGTCTTTAATTCTTATTGAGTTAATTTTAATCAGGCAGAAAAATCACACAAGTATTCAACCCCCCTTCTACTTGTATAATTGGGAAAACATTCTAGATCAACTGCTACTAACCAATTTATCAGTTGAGTAACAAATACTTTAACTAATAAATGGTTCCATAATCAATGGATATTTATATGACTCATATCCATCGACTAGTTACAAATTGTTACATCAAATTTATGATTCTAAGTAAAATGTTATCATCAAACTACATGATTCCTAACACTTTAGTTTACCATAAACCTCATCAAGAGTCATTTGTTCCAAATCAACCATGTCTGTTATATGGGATGCTTGAATATTCCATTCTTCAGGAAGAGATCTTAGGAATTTAGTGTTTGAATGCACATTATCATACACCTTGTCAATTAAAGCTAATTCATTCAATAATGTTAAGAATCTATCATATATATAAGTTATAGACTCATTCTATTTTGCTTTAAAATATTCATACTCTTGAATGAGTAGAGATCTCATATTTTTCTTAATCTACTTGGTTCCTTCACATTGAACTTTTAGAGTATCCCAAATTTCCTTGGTTGTCTTGCATGCTATAACTCTATTGGACATTATAGTATTAAGATTGTTAAGAAAGATATTTCTTACCTTTTCATCTTTGAGAACTTCAATCTATTCCTCAAAGGTCCGCTCTTTCTTTTCCTTCAGAGTATAGTACTCAGGAATTGTTTGACCTTCCTGTACAGTGGGATGCACTAGCTTCTTAGGGAGATAGGTCCATCATGTATTCTGTCTAAATAATCAGGGTCTGTAGCCTCCAGAAATATTAACATCTTTTCCCGGCCTCTACGTAGGATACTCAGTTTTCTTCAGGATTGGGATACATATACTTTCATACTTTTTTGAGTTCGACATTGTTAGATCTTTTCTGAACGTAAGTTTTCAACAAGCTCTGATACCAATTGTTACCCATTAATCAAACAATTATAGAAGGGGGGTTGAATACAATTGTAAAAACTAATCGAATAATCAAATACTAGTATGAAAAACTTACACACTTTATTCACTTATTAAAATCTGTTACAATATGAAAACAACTCTCTTAATAAAAATAAATTAAGTGCTGCTAGGTTATAAGAAAGATGTTTCTTTTCGAACACTTACAAAGTAAACATATTCTATGCTTAAATATGCACAACTACAATCACCTTATACAAAAATTATATCAATTACATCAATTTATGAATACTCTCCTATTTATACTTAGATGACCACTAAAATTCTTGATTTCTTGTGATCGACACCTTTATCACCTTATTAATCCTGATCTTTTCCTGATTTGTAGGAATAACCAATATGCTCTTTTTATCCATTGATTGATAATGTTATTCATTGATTGATAATGTTATCCATTGATTGATAATTGAACATTTATATATCGATTGAAATTTGATTATCCATTGAATATTTATCCATTGATTTTTATCTTATTATCTGTTGAACATTTAATCATAGATTTCTATCAGATGATCATAGATCCATCGACCTTTATCATTTGATCATACACAATTTTGACATCTTCATATTTTCTGATCCTGACATAGATGATGTGCTTTTGAGGTGAAATGGAGGTGTTTGTGATTTGCATCATTCAGAAAGCTTATAAAACTTTTTATTTTAGGCTTAGTTATTTTTTGGACACTGAAGTTTGTTTAGAAATACACATTAACTATAGAAGGCACACCAATATCTATCTCACTCTCTATATTTCAGACTATTCAATGCAACAATTATTTGATGGTTGTTATACACTCTATGCTTAAGGGAGTGTTCAAAACTCTTAAAAGCACACATATTTATTACTTAACAATGAACAAATATACACATTCAATAGAAGTACAACACATAAGAATTATTAATGTACACATTTAATGGAAACCAGTAATATATTTGCATTTTGCTTATAAAATGCAAATGTAGGAGTTTTTAATTAATAAAAATCGAGATTAAATTCTAAAAAGTGTAAGCCTTATTGTTGTAGTCACTTGCACTTATGGTTATCTCGAACTTCATCCATTGCAACATTGTCCCAAATTAAGTTATCCCAATAGCGCAAAGACAAATAAACAAAATCACATTAGATTTATATATTGAAAACCTTGGTAAAGAATAAATGATCCAAAGTAAAATAGGTAAATAAGTGAGTAAAACATATGTTTAAATAAGTAACAAAGACATAAAATGAAATATTTAAATTTCTTCTTTAGACAATAACTAGGTGCAACATGAAGCATGAGTAAGAGTTAAATTAGTAAATAATTGGTTGCTGCATGGAGTATAGTTAATTGGACAAAGATTAGAAAATCACATATTTCCCCTTGAAGTAGGATTTCATAATCATCTTCATGAGTAAAATTTTTAATACTTTCCAAAAGGTTTATCTCTAATGGTTAATGCTTATTTCATAATCTCTCGTCTCACCATCATTTTCTTTAAGATTTATCTCTAATGGCCAGTGCTTCTAGTTCATCATTTTCCTAAATATACACCTTCCATGTTTTAAAATCTGTTTAGGTTTTCACTGCATCTTGGTCGTCTATCTCAAGAATAAGTCTTTGATGATTGCCTTTATAGGCTAGTCTCAGCTCCATCACCCAAGCACTTAATTAAGCCTTTAATTTGGGTAAACACACTTGACTGTTAGGTTTGTTTCCATCCATAATGACACATAACCCATCAACCATCCTAGATGACAACATGTAACCCATCACCCATCCCAAATGACAACACGTAACACATCACCCATCATAGATGACAACACGTAACCTAATTTTATTTCCATTCCTCGTTGGCCTTTCTAAAAAACAACCATGGGCATTCACTTTAACACAAAATCTTTGTTTGATATAAATAGATGTATCAAATTAAAGTGTGAAGTGATTTGATTTGTTGAAATGGTTTGGTGTGTGTGAATTTTTGTGTCAAATAATATGTAAATCTATCTATATATTTGATAAGTGTGTATTTAATCTTAATATCATAAAAGTTTTTAGTTATTTTGTGTTGAATTGAATTGAATTTAATAAATATTAATATTTTATTGTAAAAGTTAAGGAGTCGTTATAAAAGGAGGAATGTAGCTTAAAAGGGAAAGAGTTAAATATTTATTTAAATTTAATTTAATTTTTCTAAACAGTTTGTGCAGTAACTTAAGTTCAGGAAATCCATTCCAGACGATTCAAGAGCCCATGGAAAGTTTAGGAAAAGATCTAGAATTCAGAGGTGGCTTTTCAATTAAATATTAGTCGATTCAGCTCAAAATCAGAGTCAAAATATTAACTACGAATACCTTTTGTTATGATTAGGAAACTCCTTGTATTTCTATATAATTAATCATTTAAAATTCCTTTTAAATGGAGAAGATATAGAAATCATTATTACCTATCCAGAAGGTACAGAGAGTGAGAGGCTACACAAGATATAATAAGCCTCATAATATGGGAGGAGGAGAATCCATAGATATGTCTATCCAAAACTTCTCACAAAAACGTAGTGGTTGCTTGGATAAGTCAAAGTGTCATATGCAATCATGTATATCCCCTTAAGTTAGTTTTTTTGTCACTCTTTATATGTATGTGTGTGTGTGTATATACATACAGAGTGTACTATTTACTCAGTTTATTATTGATTTATTGAGATTATTGGTTATTTGATCAGGTTCTATGTACTATGAATTATTAGTCCAATTATTGTTATAAGGTAAACATTTTATCACTCTCTTTAATTTTTTTTATTTTTAATGAAATTTTAAATCTTTATTGTATTAAATGCACATTTATGTTTAAGTTTATTATTTGTGGATTTTCAAAATTGAATGCCTTCCGACATATTTTGTGCAAGTATGTTTTTACATATTTGTTGCACAATTATTCCCAAATATGTGTGTGTTAAGGCTAGTTTTTGGAAAAAACAGTCTAAGTGGGGAAAACATGTGAATAAAGAGAATAAGTTGAAGATTTAAATTATTATTATTAACTAGATTTTCTGTGAGCTCCAGTTAGCTGCTCTTGTGTACTTGTCGAATCATTTTACCATAGGATATTTTTTATGGTTAAATGAATAAGGGGTTGTGATTGAATTCATATGATCAATAACTATTACCCAACTGTTATCTCCTTTGCATATGTTTGTTTTTAGGCTTAAATGTAATTTAAACCATGTGTTATTAACAATATACAATTCAAACCCTCTTTTAATATATTTAGTAAATTTAACCCTACGTTTTTTAACTATTTACAATTGAAACCTTTTTTAAAATAATTAGTAAATTTAACCCTATGTTTTTGAACTATGTACAATTGAAACCTTTTTTAAAATAAATAGTAAATTTAACCCCACGTTTTAAAATATTTAGTAAATTTAACCTAGAATTTTTAATTTCGGAATAAAATAAATTTTACGACAAAATTTTGAATAAATATTCGTCAAATGTACTATTGTCAAATTTTTTTGTATAGATATTATCTAAGCATAATAGATATTTGCAATTATTAGGGTTTTTTCTTATAAAATGGATATTTAGATGTTCTTTTCTATATTAATATATCTATATGTATAGTATATTATATATGTTCAATAAAATTTTAATATGTGTTTATATTATTTCATCTTGCCATCACATTTCTCGCTCAATATATTCATGAATGTTCATCACCGAATTTAATTTATTTTCAAAAATACTCTTCGGTGAATATATTCTCGAAAATACTTTTTCGATAAAAAAGTTATTTTATTCCGAAATTAAAAAGTCAAGGTTAAATTTACTAAATGTTTTAAAACGTAGGGTTAAAATTACTATTTATTTTAAAAAAGGTTTCAATTGTACATAGTTCAAAAATATAGGGTTAAATTTACTAATTATTTTAAAATTTTAGTAATTATTTTAAAAAAGGTTTCAATTGTAAATAGTTAAAAAACGTAGGGTTAAATTTACTAAATATTTTAAAAGAGCATTTGAATTGTATATTGTTAATAACACATGGTTTAAATTTTAAATAAGCCTTATTTTTATGTATCTAATATATGATCCACATGGATATTATAAGAAATTTTTTTTAAGATTTCTCATTTATCTAATCAGTTATCTCGTTTATTTAGTGGTAATTTATTAATGTTCACCTTTGGGATACTGAATCTATCCAAAACCTTTCTCAGCCTATCATAGATCCTACCGAACTTCATCTCTAGACTCCACACAAAACTCTTATTCTTCTAATCATGAGCTAGACCACAATTATCTTTAGGAAAAAAATGCTACGAGTGAAAGATATGTGTTAAAAGAGGCAGATTTGACAAATCAGATAAACTACTATAAACCTCTAATTTGTCAGACATAAAAGATTGAAAAAGGGATATTACTTTCTTTTGCTTATTTGGTTGTCAAATATAAAACTATTGAAAACATATATATCTATGCATATGCGTATGGTGTTTTTCTAAATAATAAATGATGTCTTAGTTGTACATTTAAAATTTAAAACCCTATTAAAAGCTATTGGGATTGTCATGTAACATTGAGCTTTTGTGACTGAAAATTGTGAAAATAATCATCGTATAATAAATTATATTGAATAAGAAAATAAAATATAACAAATAAGTATTTTTTTTCAAATATTGTAATGTAATGCCTCTAGCACTCTAGCACCCTGAAAACATTCATCACCACCATAAAAAGTTGAAAAGTTGTTGATCTATATAAGATTGGTGATATTAATGAAAGAACGATGACTATAACATGATCAATTAAATTTTGTGTTTATGCTGCTATTTTAGCTCAAGAAGAACTGAACAATGTTAAAGAAAGATTAAAAGATGAAAGTTGGGTAGTGACAATGCAACATGAACTTAATAAATATGAAAGATGTGAAGTTTAAGAACTTGTCAAGCCACTAAAATATGCTTCAATAATATGAATTAAATGGGTATATAAGAACAAATTAGATGAGCGTGAAAAACTACCTAAAATAAGGTAATATTTATCATTCAAGGATACACTTAGCAAGATAAAATTGACTATAATCTAACTTATGCACCGTTTGCAAGGTTGGAATCCATTAGGATGCTTCTCTCGTTTGCACAATAAATTTTTTTAGCTATATCAGATGGACATAAAGAGCGCTTTCCTAAATGACTACCTAAAAGATGAAGTTTTTTTGAATAGCCTACTTGATTTTGAGCATGAACAGTTTTCAAAATATCTATACAAGCTAAAAAAGACCTAGTATCGGTTACGACAAACTCTCAAATTATGGTATGAAAGTCTTGATAAGTTTTTATTAAAAATAATTTTATACGAGTTAAAATAGATCCAACTTTATTTACTACGTTTGATCAGAATGATATAGTTGTTATTCACGTTTATGTATATGATATAATTTCTGGATCTTTAAATGAAAATAGATATATATTTTTTCAAAGTGTATGCAATGAGAGTTTCTAACGTCTCTGACCTTCACTTCTTAACCCCTTCATGCCGATATATCATAAACACATATCATATTTTGATTTTTGGGAAATATTGCTAGCTCTTTCCCAACTTTTGAGTCATATCTCCACTTCATTTTATGTTGTTAAAGGGGAACCCACCCTACGCCCTCCCAATATTTCTAAAAATACCGACATAAGAGGATAAAATAGAGTTTGATCAAAAATTCAAAAGAACACTTACATAAACCGTGTACAATAATTTCTATATGCATGCATGGTTAACTACTAGTTATATGTAATGGTAGTAAAGTAAAAGTCTTCCTAAAATCCTAGAGATTGGATGCAACAACTATTGAAAGTCAGACGCTTGGTTTCAAAGAGTAAAAGATGGCAAGTGGCTTATGTGAACCAAAAAATTTAATAGCAGGCTAACTTTATATTCAAATATAGTAGACTTGTAATAAATAATATAGTTATGTAAGGGGTGATGTAAGATGTTATATTGAAGCCTATAAATAAGGTCTCGCTGTTGTATTTCAATATTCTACACCGAGTGAAGTAGTAAAATAAGAATGAAGTTGTATTAGAGAGAAACTAAAAAGCTGAAGCTTGTCTCTCTCATATATATATATATATATATATATGGTCGTGTAGTTTGGTGTTCAAAAAAGAAGTTGTAGCTTTGTTTGAGAAATAAAAGTGTGATTTTTTTTACTTTTAATAAAATCGTGTCAGGCACTATATATATTATATTGTATTTTAATTTTATATATTTGGTTAAACACATTCACGTTTCCAACAAGTGGCATCAGAGCTATGGATCCGTTCGAGAAAAATGGTGAATATGATACAACCTCAAATTTTAAAGTTGAAGGGTAAATATTACGGGAACATGAGTATCTAAATGAAGGTGTTACTTGGTTCTTACGAAAATTGGGATATTATCGAAAGTGGGTATATCGAGCCCGAAAATACTACCATTGAAGTAGCACTTCCGAATGCTGAGAAGACGGTGTTAAAGGAGTCCTGAAAAAAGATATAAAAAAAAAAGCTTAGTTTACGATTTTTCAAGGTGTCAACGAATCAGCCTTTGAAAAAATCTCGGAAGCCAAAACAACCAAAGATGCATGGAAGATTCTGCAGAAATTATTCCAAGGCGTTGAAAAAGTTAAAAAGGTACGTCTTCAAGTTTTTCGTGGCGATTTCAAAAATATAAAGATGAAAAGCTCAGAAAATATTGGTGAATATGTCACTTATTTAAAAATTATGATAAATGAGATGAAAAGGAATGATGAAAGTCTTGAAAATGTTCGGGTCATGGAAAAACTCCTTTGTTCGTTGAAAAAAAAGTTCAATTATGTTGTTACATATATCGAGGAGTCGAAAGATATGTCCTCAATATCCATTGATGAACTAGTGGGTTCTCTTCAAGCCCATAAGCAATTGATGAACCAATATGATGATATAAAGAACGTGGAGAAGGTGTTATAAAGTAAGATGTCCATCGGTAAAAATTCAAATAGTAGCAATTTTGCACGTGACATAGATGGCTATAGAGGTGGCTACTGAGATGGACGTAGACGTGGAAGAAAACTGTTCAATAGAGGCCAAAAAAATGAAGGTTATCAGCCGGCTAGTCGTGGTCAAAATTTTAGAGGCCGGGGAAGAGGTGGATTCCAACAAAGTGGTGATACCAGCCTTTTGAGTGAAGCCTTTAGCGACTAGTCTCGCTTTATGTCTCTATATTTCTCCATTTTGATTTAACTAGGTCTTATAGATCCACTTTAGCACGATGATTTCTCTTCCTTCAGGCCTGTCAATACGCTCCCGTGTTTTATTTTTTTCCAATCATATGCATTCCCTCTTCCATTGTTTGCGCTGCCATGCATCATGCTTCACTGCTTCTTTAAAATTTTCTAGTTCACTAACCATAAAATTACAAGATTGATAAATGTCACTCAATTGCCTAAATTTTCTTGGCGGAGTTTCATTATCATCCTTAGATTCTGAAGTATGATCACGATCTACTTGTTCTTCACTTTATTCACTTTCTTCATTTATTTGTGAAGAGATAGTAAAACTAAAAGGCTTCACATTTTTCCTCCGCCAATACCAGGCTGTTGTTTCATCAAATATAACATCTCTACTAACAACCAATTTATTAGTTTCAACATTATAAATTCTATAACCTTTCGTCTCAAGAGTATATCTAATAAAAATGCATTTTGCTCTTTTTTCATCTAATTTAGTATGCTTTTCTGCAGGTATAAGAGCATAACAAATGTAACCAAATATTCTAAAATGTCTTACAGAAGGTTTTTCGTTACTTCATGCTTCCAAAGGTGTCATATTTTTAATAGCTTTTGTGGGACACCTATTAAGGATGTATACAACTGTGTTTGTAACTTCAGCTCAGAACGTTTTTGGCAACCCTTTTTCATTCATCATAGATCTGTCCATTTCGAAAATTATTCTATTTTTCTGCTCTGCAATTCCATTTTGTTGTGAACTATAACCAGCGGTGAGTTTCTTCCAAATGCCTTCGTCTTTGCAATATTCTTCAAATTCTTTAGAGTTATATTCCCCTCATCTATTACTTCGAATGCACTTTATATCACAGCCACTTTATTTTTCTATAAGAGCTTTAAATCTTTTGAACACAATGAGTGCTTCTGACTTCTCTTTCAAAAAATAATTCCAAGTTATACTTATAAAATCGTGAATAAAGATTATAAAATACCTTTGTTGCCCCCAAAGATGGATTTTTTATTGGGCCACAAATATCGGTATGTATAAGCTCTAAACGTTCCCTTGTTCTCCATGACTTCCCTTTAGGAAATGGAATTTTGTGATGTTTTCCCATGATGCAGCTTTCGCATAGGTTCATCTTGCTTTCTAATTCTGGTAGGCCATCCACCATGTTTCTTTGCTTCAGAAGCTTTGATCCTTAATAGTTTAGGTGACAAAATCTCTTATGCCAAAGACATGAATCTTTAACAATATAAGCCTTTAAAGCTTTGCAGTAAAATATTATAGGTAAGTTTTTGTTTTTCTCCATTTTTACTTGAACAATGGCCTGATTCCTGTTCTTCTTGTCAAAAATTATGCACAAGTTGTCTTCAAATATAAGACAATAATCATGCTCCAAAAGCTTTCCAATACTTAACAAATTTTCTTTCAAATTTGGAACAAGAAGAACATCACGAATATATTTAACACCAGATATTGTGTTCGTAGCAATCATGCCTTTGTTTTTAGCTTCTACTACTGTCCCATTTCCCATTTTTATATTTGGCTTTATTGTAGTATCTAAGTGAACAAAGATGTTTTTATTTTCGCACATATGATTACTAGAGCCACTGTCAAGGTACCAAACATTATTATCTTCATGAAGACTGGAATGACATGCATAAAATAAATATTCTTTTTCTTTATTATCCTCATTTTCTTTAGTAAAATTTGTTTTTTCTTGGTTTTTAAATCTGTAATCTTTCTCGATATGACCAAATCGGTTACAATAATAGCACCATGGCTTCCCTTTAAGCCAACATTTAGATGTCAAATGACTTGTCTTTTTGCAAATATTGTAAGATAATTTTGAGTTAAGGCTTGTACCTTTCTCATTGTTATCTACTACCTTCTTGTTGCTCACAAAATACTCTTTCTTCTTTCGCCAGTCAAACTTCTTTTGCTCCTGGTTATAACCACCACTTTTTGCTAATTTTTGTGGCTTTACCTTTGTCTTGGACTGAAATGTATTTTCAGATTGCTAGAATTATTTAAATCTTCCCTTTTCATGTTCTTGGAGGGATGCTATCCTTTTACTGATAAGTTGTTGAGATATTTAGTTTCTTCGATAACAGCAACAATATTTTCATACTTATCTGTCAAGCTGATCAAGATTTTCTTCACAACATGTTGGTCATATATATAATCACCATAAGTCCTCATTTGATTCACAATTTCTATTACATGAGCATGATAATTTTGAATATTTTCAGAATTCTTCATTCTTAAATTTTGAAAATCTTTTTTAAGAGCTTGAAAGTTAATGATTCTTACCTTTTCATCTCCATGGAATTCAGCTTCAAGGATTTCCTATGCTTCCTTTGTTGTTGATGCTCTTGAAATCCGAGAAAAGATTAGTTTTGTGACACCCATCTGAAGCTTTCTCACTACTCTAGAATCTTGTCGATGAGATGCTTTAATTTTCTTCAATTCCGATTCTGTCACACTGGTCTCATCAGCGGGTTCCATAAAGTCTTTCTCCACAATACTCCGCAAGCCTTCAACCTGCAAAACAGTCTTCATTTTAATCTGATCATTTAGAATTATCTTTAAGGTACATTGAATTATCTATTATTACAAATTCTAGAAAGTTCTGTAAAGCTATATATAAAGTATTGTACTCCATCACATTAAGATTATCAAGATATATAAGTTTCTTTCATATATTTTTTTCTACTACTTAAGAGCTCTGCAGTAGCAACTCAACTAATTTCTTTCAAATTGGCATTAGAACATCGTTTGATTCCAATATGGGATTGAAATAAAAAGTTCATACATGGTGTCAACTTCAGTTCCTAACAGTGATTCTCATTCATCTTTAACTCCTTTTTTCGATGGTAAAGATTATGACTATTGGAAGATTAAAATGAAGACGGTTTTGTGAGCTAAAGGCTTGTGAAATATTGTGGTGAAAGGCTTATGGAACCTGCTGATGAGACCAGACTGACAGAATTAGAATTGAAGAAAATTGAAGCATCTCGTCGACAAGATGCTAGAGCACTGAGTAAGCTTCAGATGGGTGTCACAAAACTAATCTTTTCTCGGATTTCAAGAGCACGCACAAGAAAGGAAGCATGGGAAATCCTTGAAGCTGAATTCCATTGAGATGAAAAGGTAAGAATCATTAATCTTCAAACTCTTTAAAAAGATTTTTAGAATTTAAAAATGAAGGATTCTAAAAACATTCAAAATTATCATGCTCGTGTAATGGAAATTGTGAATCAAATAAGGACTTATGGTGATAATATATATGACCAACATGTTGTGGAGAAAATCTTGATCAGCTTGACAGATAAGTATGAAAATATTGTTGTTGTTATTGAAGAAACTAAAGATCTCAACTTTACAGAACTTTCTAGAATTTGTAATAATAGATAATTCAATGAATCTTAAAGATAATTCTAAATAATCAGATGATCCTTTGACTTGAAATCATTATATTTCTATACGAGAATTAATATACTTTGATTACACTCTAAGTTACCTTTAACCGGGTAATGATAAAGGTGGACATTGGGTATGCTATGAATCGTATGAGAAACCCTCCTATTTTAATGAAACATAATTAAATACTAGTCTTATCATGAATTTTGAAAGTGCATTAGTTCCAACAAAAAAGTACATAAACTTATTAGTGTCTTCTTTCACTTCTCAATTAAACACTTAGTTCAGAATAGGTATTGCCTGCAAGGGAAAATTAATATCCATGATATGATATATATCAATTCACTAAAAGAAATTAATGATGCAAAATATGAAATGTACATTTAAACAAATTATGTACATATACAAGTCAGATATAGGGCCAACTACTGTTAGTTTTGGTGTCCTAGAGACAATTCTTTATGATAAACAATTAAGGATTATGTTTACTTGATTATTTAATTAATATTTATCATGTCTTTATTTATTGCGTTATAAATTGAAAGCATAATAAATGTCCTTGGAATATTAATGTGAATTATATATCTTTAAGTATGTGACTTAAAAATGAGATTATATGAACAGTATTATATTCCTAAAAGTCCCTAGTCGAGTATTATTATTTAAGAATAATAATAATGCAATAAGACTAGCATGTTTGTTGACTGATGACCACATCTCATTGGTCATAGGTATGGTGATACTAAAGTCAAGAACATAAGTGCATGTCTCAATGCATGGCACTAGACAGACCCGCTGTGAGAATCTACATGTTAATAAGTGTCTATGTGACTTAAAAATGAGATTATATGAACAATATTATATTCCTAAAAGTCTCTAGTCGGGTATTATTATTTAAGGACAATAATAATGTAATAAGACTAGCATGTTTGTTGACTGATGACCACATCTCATTGGTCATAGGTATGGTGATACTAAAGTCAAGAACATAAGTGCATGTCTCAATGCATAGCACTGGACAGACCCACTGTGAGAATCTACATGTTAATAAGTGTCATAAGAAATTTTCACTGTGATAATGATGTAATGATCCTTTGACTTGAAATCATTATATTTCTATACGAGAATTAATATACTTGATTACACTCAAATTTACCTTTAACCGGGTTATGATAAAGGTGGACATTGGGTATGCTATGAATCGTATGAGAAATATGAATGATAGATATAGGATTTAACCATCCTATTTTAGGAGTGATATTATTGGCATCTTGATTGAGTGAGACTATAAAATGCATGGTCATGCTCAAATGTTGATTTGATTAATAGTCTACTCATTGATCAAGGAAACCCGAATTAAACGTTGAAGAGGATGACACAATACATGCCTCGAGTTTAATCTATAATATAAGGTTAAAGGGATTATATTACATTGTACATTATTCACTAAAGGTTTAATTGAATCACCAATTATTATTATTATTTGGGTAGCAATGATGTATTACTAGATGCTGCTCATTGTTTATAATTTTATTATTAGAAAATAAAATTATTGCCAACGTAATAATAACCTAAAGGGTCACACACAAAGAACGTTTAAACGGAGTGTTATTTAAATTATGAATTTAATTACTGTTTTTATTATTAATTCAAATTTATTTATTTAATTAATTAAGCGAGACTTGATTAATTATATACATATTAGAATTTGAATTTAATAATAATATAAATCTGAAATCTGAATGCGTTTTAAAAGGTCCTATCAGATTAGGGTTTTGGACCAAGTCTCTCTCTCCCCTATATATACATAAAGATGTATAGTTTAGGGTGAAAGTTTTTATAATTTCATTTTGAGAAAAACCCTAGCAGTTCTACGTTTTTGAGAGGCTAGAGAAAGAGAGAGACAAAGAGGCAGAAACAGGCTAGTACCTAACTCCGGTGATCGTTAGACGATACGACGTTCATGTGGATACCGATAGAGAGCAGATCTTTGTGAAGGGCTGCTGTGATTCATCGCTTCTGGACCTCTATAATCATCATAAGGAAAGCTTTAATAAGGTACACATCTGATTCTCCATAATCATCCGCCAATTATACACGGATCCTGAGTTTGGGATTCTTTATTTTTTTTTATTTAGCATAATTCCGCTGCGTATATATGCTCGGATCCCAATAACTACAGCCAATGCATTCTTGACATTTTGGCAGCTACATCAGAGAAGTTTTGTAACTTTCGTGTCGCCTTTGAAGATCTATCCATCAGGATCTGAAATGACATGGTCAAGAGAGTTCCACATAAGCCTTCTATGCGATATGAAGGTCCATCCGGAAGTATTTTAAATCCTAATCATGGAAGAATAGGTAGACTAATTTGATCGCCGCCATTTAGTATAACATCTATAGTTTCAATTTCGGTAGGGACGAACACAATGTAGGATGCTACTGAATCACTCCAACTTTCCTATAGTACTAGCATGTGTCCATGATATCCCCTCTACAATTTTTTGATTTTCAGTCATCATATATAATCACTCATTTATGTTTTCAGTACTAATTATAGAACAAATTAATAAGAATGATACATGCATTATATATATATACTTACTGTAGTTTTATATATTGTAACACAATTCGCTAGCTTTCTCGCCATAGGAAATGCGGAATACGGGTTCATAGTCCTTCATATTGGTATAAATGTTCCACTGTTGATCATCGTATGGATTCAGAGACTAATAACTAATAATAATTAATAATCTTCCATATGTAAATCTTTCTACAAATATCAAAACCGACTTGAAGGAATAAAATAGAGTTTGATGAAAAATTCAAAGAAAACTAGACAAGAACTTCTCCATAACAAAGCTCACTTAAGCAAACCTTACGAACCCGGAATCTCTGAGAAACCAGTTGCCATAACAAACAATTTTCAACCAGTATAAATTTTATCTGTTCTTTACTGTTATTTGCTGGGAGTTGAATAGTATATGTTGCAATTGTTAGAAAATGGAAAGTTTAAGACATATTTTATATATGTTTTTGATGTAATTTCCGGAAACTAACTAATGGAAGTTGTTCCTTGCTATCAGGACTTAAACTTTCATGTTTGGATCTAAGACATTTTCTTAATATAATTCATAGATAAATTGCGTAGAAGTTACTTGCTTGAAATGGGTTAAATGAGTTTTCTTACATGATTAATTAATTTAATTATGACTTTAAATATTATTAATATGAATATTGAGTCAGTATATAGCTGTCAGAGTATATATATTCTGTGACTGAGCTGGGTCAAAGTTTATTAGACTCTGATGGATCAGCTTATCAGAGTTTACAAGAGTTGGGTCAGTGTTTATTAAACTCTGATGGACTAGCTCATTATCAGAGTTTATAAGAGTTGGGTCAGAGTTTAACAAACTCTGGTCAGAGTTTAACTGTAAACTCTGATGAAACTATTCTGATCAGAATTTGCCAAACTCTCAGGATTTATAAACTCTGATGGGTCTACTCAGGACTTACTACACTCTTATGGCTGTTACGAATTTTGCTGATTTTGAAAAATATATTCTATTAAAGGCAGTTTAACTCAGAATAATTATTTTAATTAATGTTTTATCTGCTGTTAGGTTTTATTGTATTATACATACAGAAAAACGTTTGAGATAAAAGGGGGATAAGTGACAAGAGACAAATTTTTTGACACAAGTCTGAGAAAATCCTTACAACCATACTCTGTATCTCCTACACACATATATTGTACATATGTTTTTTGGGTGAACTGAGGTGCAAGTCGATATTGAGTGCTACGTATCTGTGGACGAAGTACTCTGTGTTTTTTTTATATCCCGGAAGTGATATTGTTGCAATCCAACACACCGTAGTGAGACAATAATCTCTTCAAGAATAGTCAAGACTTCTTGCAAGATTTAGTGACTCTGTAATTCTATTGATTCTATCAGTGTATGCATAAAGATTTTGTTAGAGCTAAATTTTCTATCTTTTCTCTTGTTCTTGCGGTTACTAATTTATATATCTAGTTTCAACCTTAACAACAACTAATTAATATAGTGAATCATATCTCACTTGTCTGGGTGAGCGAAAAAATCACTCTTAAATGAAAAATGTAGTGGCCCAATTGATTCTTATCGGACTAAGTTGCTGAACTAAAATTGCAAACAAAAAATAAAATTGTTCTTTGAAGAACTGATTACATTATCTCAGCAAAATAGTTCCTATTTATAGGATTACAAGACAGCAAATACATTAAAGATATTCTAATAAAACTATGTGTGTATATTTTGGACTTCCACCTCAAGCCAAAGTAAATATATTTAGTACTGCCTTCTTCCACCTCTAGTTCGAGCCAAAGTACATATATTTATTAGTGCATTCTTCATCATCTCACATGCTTTATTCAGAATAGCTACTGCCTGCGAGGGAAAATTAATATTCTTATGATAAATATCAATTGTTTAGAAGAAAATAATGATGCAAAATATGGAATATATACAAGGAAACAAATTAAAGTGTGTACCTATATAAGTCAGATATAGGGCCACCTACACCCAATGCATGCTTGACTTTTTGGCAGCTGTATCTGAGAAATTTCACTACTTTCGCGGCCAATACTATATCCATGTCTGGCATTGAAGATCCATCCATCAGGATCTGATATGACACAGTCAAGAGAGTTCCACAGGAGCCTTCTACGCGAGATGTAGGTCCATCCCGAAGTATTGTAAACCCTGATGGAAGAATAGGTATACTATTTGGATCGCCGCCATTTAGTATAAAACCTATAGATTCAATTTCCCCGGGAGCAAACACAATGTGAGATGCTACCGGGTCACTCCAACTTTCCTGTAGTACTAGCTTGTGTCCCCGAGCTCCCCTCTACAATTTTTTTGATTTTTAGTCATAGTCACTCTTTTATGTTTTAGTGCTAATAATAGAATACATAAGAATAATACATTGCATTATATAGATATATACTTACTGGAACTTTATATATTGTAACACAATTGCTAGCTTCCTCGCCATAGGAAATGCGGAATACAGGTTCATAGTCATTCACATTGGTATAAATGTCCCACTGTTGAACATCGTATAAATGGATTCAGATATGGATTCAGAGAATATGTGCCTAATAACTAATAATAATTAATAATCTTCCATATGCAACAGGTGCAATTTTACTCTGATTACCTTGTGCATCTTTGATCTATGTATGTCATGATATGAAACAAAAAGTTAAGATGCTGAAATATATCTAAATCACATTATATAATTACGCAATATGAGATAATAATACTAGTTCTATAATGCATATAAAGATGTGATGCTTAAAAACTGAATGCATATCTTGTCGGCAAAAAAAAAACTGAAAGCATACCTCCTTTCTAAATCTGTGATCACGGATGAAGTGAAACACCTGGGTTGGTGGAAGTGGTAGTGCAAACGAGGTAGAAACACTTATCAGAGTGCCAGTTGGTAGGCCAGGATCATTCACAACTGTTCTACTCATTAACCGAATATCGCCCCCAAAATTGTACAATGTAGTCCATTTACCTCTCGTCGGACCAGTAACTCCTAAATAAAAGTTGTTCACCATCCTCTCAGAAAGGGATAATATTCCTCTTTTCGCTTCTGGACTTGACATAACTGTGAAAAGGTCATAATTTCATTGAGGACAACATTATGGATATTTAGTGCATATTTCTTCATTAAAATTACTTTCATACTAGTAATTATTTGGCAACATAATTTAAAATTATATTTACTTACCTAGATTGCTGAAGTCATGAATTGATGGTATCACCCAAATACTAGAAGTTAAGAGACGCTGACACTGTCTCTCTAGAGTTGAAACCCATTGCTTGGCTCCAAATCCCAGACCACATAGTAGTAGACGTTTGAATATATTGCTCACACCATTGTTCTCTACATATACATGCTCGATCCATGTAATCTAGAACATCATAGGAGTAATGTATATTAGTTATTCTTAGTAACTAATTTCAAAACAAAGCAATATGTAGCTATCCTCGAGCTGTATCATAACTAAGGTAATAAAACTGTTTCAATATTTATTCACCTTTAAAGTTCCATCAGCCATTTCTTGAATGAGGCAACCTGATGGCTTTTTATGGCACTTCATTATTTCTGGAGTCGGGAGCATTTTATCTACCGAAACATCGACCACAACCCACACCCCCTTTGAATGTTGTGTACAATATCTCGCAAAACATACCTCACGATTCGAAATCAGGGGTGTAGGAATTTGATATTCAGCAGTCATCTGAAATAATTCATTTATATATTACTTTAGTTGCAGATAACAATAATTAAGAATATATACTAATTAGATCATACCAATGTATTTATTAATATTTACCACTTGCAGAGCCCCATTATAGTTTTCTCCCGCACTTACTACATCCATTGTCCCAGCTCCCGCAACAATGGGAGAAAACATGTATGACCATTTATTCTAGTGTATAGAATAAGAGATTGAACTTATATAAATATCAAATCAAGATCATATATGTACAATCAAATTAAAATGTCTATAACAAGAAATGTAATACATACCACATCAAATAAAACCTCGAGCAAGTATTCGGGTTTCAAGAAATTAATCCTAGCTACATGGCGCGAAGCTTCACATGTATAGCCTGATCTTGTGGGGCCAAAATCATTGTGAAATTTCGCAAGGTATTCCTCTTGATTTAGCACCCTAGTTTGGCCATCAACACCGCTAGGAATCCAAAATAAGTCTGTACCCATAGCCATCATTTTCACCTCCTCGGCCGCTGTAACTACAAGCTCGTACATGGATTGCCTAAACTCCTTTGAAGTGAGTACATTGTGTAAGCCTGAACCAGTATTAGTACTTATATTGTTTACCTTCGGCATCATGTCCATCTGCCACAACATCAAGATGATACATTAGGTACGTGTGTGCGTAAAGGTGCAATGTACATGTGTGACTACTGCAAATTAGGGTCTCGCCTATATGACGAGTTTTGTTCTCTCGCCTATATGACGAGTTTTTCTTAATTCGATATTTATTCACATCATTAAGTTATCTATTTGCTCTATAATGGCTAGTTCTTCACGTGGTAAAAACATTATGGATAGTTATGCTGCGCTAACGATTGGAGATGATGAAGATGAAGGTCTGATTTTAAATGAGATTCCGGAGGAAACTGTAAAGGTGGAGTACGATCGATGCCTGGTTGGAAGCTTTATGACAAGTAAGAAGATAAACTTTCTGGCAATGCAAGACACATTGGCATCAGTATGGAGGCCAGTGAAAGGTGTATTCATGGAGGAGACGAGTATTCATAATATTTTCTTCTTCAAGTTCTTTCATGATCTTGATATGCAGAGGGTTTTGGATGAAGGTCCATGGACATTTAATCAGCAAGTCCTGTTGCTTAAGAAGTTGGACAAGGGGGAGCAGTTACAATCAATTAAGCTATCGGAATTGTTCATTTGGATTCAGGTCTACGATTTACCAGTGGGTTATAATTCAGAGAGTATTCATACATCCATTGGGAATTATGTGGGTAGATTCTTAGTATCTGATCCAAAAAACTTTAAAGGATTATGGAGGAATTATATAAGAATTAAGGTAGCCATTGATATTGGTCGTCCGCTAAGGAAGGGAATGCGTATTAAGAAAAGTGGAGGAGATTGGATGTGGATATCTTTTAAGTATGAAAAGCTACCAACGTTTTGTTTCTTCTGCGGATTGATTGGTCATGCTGATCGTTTTTGTGAGAAATTATATGATAATCCAGAAGGGCAAGAGGAAAGAAAGTATGTCAGCTCCCTTAGAGCAATGACCAGAAATCAAATATTTAACCGTGAGAATCAAAGGATTCGTAATGCAGAAGGGGGAAAGGTGATCCCAGTTTCTACGGGGTATGAAGTTGGAAAGAAAATTGATGAGGACAGGGAAGAAGATAGGGTAACGACTTCGCGAAATGAGAGGGAGGATAGCATAATTAAAGGAGGAAAAGGTGGCAATACAGATGTGCTAATGAATGTGCAAGGATATGGTAAGGTTAATGTAACTGAAGATGTGGTAATGGGCGAAAATGATGGAATTTTGGTTTCAAATTCAAAACGACCGCGCAAAGAGGAGAATAATCAAATTTCGGTATTGGGCCCTACTGAGAGTTCGACTATTGGGCTGAATGAGGATGGGGAAGAGACTGTCCAACAGAACCAAAAAAACGAGTTACTGGCGGGTGTTGCATTGCAGCCCCGCCAATCATCATGAATGCCTTAGCATGGAACTGCCAGGGCTTGGGTAATCCTGGAAAAATTCGGTTCCTTAAACATCTAACCCTTACAGAAAAACCATCATTTATTTTTCTTAGTGAGACTATTAGCAGCTATTCTAGGATGGAAGAGGTATGCAGTAAGCTAGGTTATGAAGGTCTTTTAGCAGTAGAGCCTCGTGGAAAGAGTGGTGGCATTGCTATGTTATGGAAGAATACGGATAATGTGAACTTGTTAAGTCTCTCTCAGTCACATATCGACATAGTGATCAAGTCAGTTGATAGGGGTGATTGGCGGTTGACAGGCATTTACGGAGAACCAGAAAGAGCTCAGAGACATAAAACATGGGACCTGTTACGAAATTTATCGAGAGATGCAAATTTGCCATGGTGTTTGATGGGGGATTTTAACAACGTAACTTCACAGGCTGATAAAAAATGTGGGGCAAATTATCCGAATCACTTAATTGAGGGTTTCAACATCTGTTTGCAGGACACAGATCTTCAAGATATGGACATTATTGGTCACCAGTTTACCTGGGAGAGAGGACGGAACACGAGTCATTGGGTTGAGATTCGACTGGACAGAGTACTTGTTAATACTCATTGGAGGTGTTTATTTCAAATGACTAAAGTCTATAACATAGAAGGAACACCATCAGATCACAGTCCACTACTAATGATTCCAGAGCAGCAAAACAGAGGCAACAGGAAGAAACAGTTTCGGTTCGAAAATGCTTGGTTAACAGAACCTATGTGCTCTCAGATTATTAAAGACTGTTGGGAAGGGGATGATCATAGAAGTGTCAGTCAAAAGGTTAAAAATTGTGCTCAAAGTCTGGAGATATGGGGAAGAGAAATCACAGGGTGTTTTGGTAAACGAATAAAGGATTGTAAGGTCCAGTTAAAGGCACTCAGAAACAAACAAGACCCTCAGTCCATAGCCGAATATGAGATGGCAAGAAAGCAGCTTCACTTGGTCTTAGATCAAAAAGAAATTTTTTGGAGACAAAGGTCCAAGCAACTATGGTTACAAGCTGGTGACAAGAATACGAAATATTTCTATGCATCATGTAGTAGAAGGAGGAGTAACAACCACATTCAGCGTTTAAAGAATGATGAAGGGGAATGGATAGACTGGAAGTCTGGTTTGCAGGACCTGATTAAAGGCTACTTTCAGCAAGTGTTTACGGAGGAACATACGGAATTAGAAGGTGTTCTGGAGTGCATTCCAAAATCTATATCGGAACAGCAAAATGAGGATCTACTTCTACCAATTTCTGACCAGGAGGTTAAAGATGCTTTATTTAATATGCACCCAGACAAAGCGCCGGGGCCAGATGGGATGACCCCTGCATTCTTTCAGAAGAATTGGAATATTGTTGGTAAGGAGGTAATCCAGTTAACGAAGAATTTTTTTGAGACAGGGGAGCTGTTGAAAGAAATGAACGTTACTAACATTGTTCTTATTCCAAAAAAGAAGCATCCTACTAAGTTGACAGAGTTAAGACCAATTGCATTATGCAACGTAGTGGTGAAAATCATTACAAAAGTTATTGCGAATCGTCTGAAAACGGTTTTGGATTCTATAATCTCGGACACCCAAAGTGCGTTTCTTCCAGGTCGCTTAATATCGGATAACATCATGATTTCTTTTGAGGTCATGCATTATCTAAAAAGAAAGAAGTTTGGGAAGGAAGGGTATATGGCTCTTAAATTGGATATGTCCAAGGCCTATGATCGAATCGAGTGGAAGTTTTTGGAAGGAATGCTTTTGACAATGGGGTTTAGTAACTGGTGGACCCATTTGATTCTGCAATGTGTGACAACAGTGGAGTATAATATTGTCCAGGGGGAGTTTGAAATTGGTCCTATCATTCCTAGTAGAGGGCTGAGACAAGGGGACCCCTTGTCTCCTTATCTCTTTATAATTTGTGCTGAAGGTTTGTCAGCATTAATCAGGCAATATGAGACTCGAAAATGGCTGCAAGGAATCAAAATTTGTAGAAGAGCTCCAGTGATAACTCATATGCTGTTTGCAGACGATAGTTACCTCTACTGTAAGGCGGATCAGGAGGAAGCTACTAGAGTTATGGAGTTACTGAATGTATACGAGAAAGCCTCGGGTCAAAGGATCAATAGAAGCAAGTCCACAGTGTTTTTCAGTGCTAATGTAATTGATTATAATAAAGAATTGGTTTGTCACAATATGCAGATTCAGGAAGCAGACTCCTCATCTAAGTATTTAGGCCTCCCAAGTCTACTTGGCAGGAATAAATCAGTGGTTTTTGGGTATTTAAAAGATAAGGTGAGGGCTAGTATTCAGAGCTGGACAGAGAGGAATGTGTCAAGATCTGCGAAGGAAATTTTGATTAAAATGGTGGCTCAGACACTTCCATCTTATGCGATGAACGTGTTCTTACTGCCCCTCGAGTTGATCAAGGATATTGAAGTGTGCTTAGCTAAATTCTTCTGGCAATCTTATCAGAAGAATAGTTCTAAAATTAGTTGGATTTCTTGGGATAGAATGACCAAACACAAGCATGCTGGGGGCTTGGGGTTCAGAAATCTGCGGGATTTCAACCTAGCCATGCTAGGGAAGCAATGTTGGCGCCTTATTTCTAACCAGAACAGTCTGGTGGCAAGATTATACAAAGCAAAATATTATCCAGATTCGACCTTTATGGAAGCTAAGCTGGGTAGTAGTCCAAGTTTTATTTGGCGTAGCATTCTTGAAGCTAAAAAGGTCATAGCTACAGGTTCAAGTTGGAGAATTGGTAATGGGAAAGATATTCAAATCTTAAATCAACCGTGGCTAAATGATATGGAGAATGCCTATGTTACTACTGTTTCACAGTCATTGATGGATCAGAAGGTATGCTCTTTGTTCAGAATGGACACTAAGAAGTGGGATCTTGAGATTATACGAGACATATTTGAAATTGGAGATCAGCAAAGAATTCTTAATACAAACATCGAGCAAGACTTGGGTAATGATGTATTGAACTGGAAGTTAGAGAATACGGGGCAATACTCAGTCAAAAGTGCATACAGGTTCTTACAAGCTCAGAAAGGTGCTTGGAATGCAGGCGACTTGACTGGTTTTTGGAAATGTCTATGGCAAATTAAAGCACCCCCTCAAGTTCTAAATGTTGTCTGGAGAGCAGCTAGTTTTAGCCTACCGACTATGACACAACTTCAGACCAAGCACGTGCAGGTTACAAGTCAATGTCCAGTTTGCAGAGAGAAACCAGAAACTATAATGCATGCGTTGATTCAATGTCCTATGGCATCCAGGTGTTGGCAGATCTTTAAGCCAGACGTTAACACGGATGTAAATGTGGAGTTTATGCAGTGGTTACAGCAAATTTTAACAGGTCAGTCGTGTAGCATGAAAGCCAAAATCATCACTTTGTGCTGGTCCATTTGGCGGTCTAGAAATGACCTGGTGTGGAACAATAGGAAGTGGCCAGTCTTGAGGATTGTAGCTAAAGCATGGGAGTATCTTTCACAGTGGAATGTAGCCCAGAGTAGAGTGTTTTGTGTGCCTCTCAAACCCCCTGTAGAGGGTGATGGGGCTATGACCTGGGTTAAGCCGCAACAGAATGAAGTAAAGATTACCGTGGATGCAGCAGTCTTTGAAGGTCGTGGAGAGTCGGGGTGTGGAATCATTGTTAGAGATCACCAGGGTCACTTACTTTTGGCAAAGACGAAGTTGATTTCAGAAACTCTTAATCCCACGTTGGCAGAAGCAATTTCAGTTAAAGAGGCGCTTAGCTGGGCAAAGGAGATGAAGTGGGATATGATCACAGTGGAGTCAGATTGCCTGATCGTGGTCCAGTTGATAAGAAGTGCAGCACCGTTGCGCTCTAGGCTTGGTTCAATAATTGAGGATTGTAGAGAAATGGCTCGTCATTTTAACAGCTTTAAGTTGTATTTTATTAAACGATCTGCGAATATGTCGGCACATGAACTTGCTCATGCCTCGCATATGTATCCTGATCGTATCTTTGGTTGGCAGACCGTTCCGACCAAAGTTAAGGATTGCCTTAATCTTGATTTAATGATATAAAATATCTGCATTTCGTCAAAAAAAAAAAAAGTATACACACTAATTTAATACATATATATATATAGTTATATACACATACGTCTAATGACATCTAAGATGATAAATATTTTAATGACTATAAATATTTTAATGACATCTAAGATGATTTCCTAGTTTATAAAATAAACTACATTTTGTTAATATATTCTTCAAACCATATATTAGTATATTAATTATGATATAATGACAAATTGGACTATAGATTTTTTATAAAAAAAACGTGCACAACAATAATATGCAAAACATATACTCCCTCCGTCCCGGCCAAATGTTTACATTTGGTCCGGGCACGGAGACCAAGGATAGTGCGTGTAATAGTGATTTTATTGTTAAAATAAATGAAATAGTGGGTGTAATAGTGTAAAGTGTTGAAAAAGTGGAGTGAAGTAGTGGATGTAATAATATATTTATTGTTAAAAGTTACTATTTTTAGTAATGTAAAGAATTGGGTGGGACGTCCCAAAAAGGAAAGTGTAAAGAATTGGTTGGGACGGAGGGAGTATAATTTTTAAAACATGTATTTATCTATATTTAAGGAGACTTTTGTGTGGTAAAGATAATATAATTTTGAAATTGTTAAAAATTAGATCTATTAAATAATAATAATATATGTAGAGTAAATATTTATTTATATTAATATATGTAGTAATTTATTAAAAAAGTTTATGGGCATGAAATAGAATATTTAATTTTCAATAATCAATTTTTATAAATAATAAAATTACAATAATATTAAAAATCAAGCATCACAAATAGGGCTGTTAAACGAACAGAGCTTTTAACGAACAGCTCGAGCTCGGCTCGTTAAGGGCTCGATTCGGCTCGGTTCGTTAAGGGCTCGAGCTCGAGCTCGAACATGATTTTTGTTCGTTAAGCTTAACGAGCTCGAGCCGAGCTTTGGAGTGTTCGGCTCGAGCTCGGCTCGAGTTCGGCTCGTTCGGCTCGGCTCGTTAAAGCTCGAAAATAATATAAAAATTCCCAGAAAATTCACAAATATTCAGAAAATTATTCTTTATCAGAATATAATTTTTCTTAAATATTTATCGTAATCGGACAGTTTCACTTTTGATTTCTTGGAAGAAGTACCTAGAACTGGAGCTTGGGTTCTTCGTCTAGCTGTCATTCTCGGTGAATTAACCATCGCCGCCGCTGGAGATCTAGGTCACAGATGCGATGTATATATGTGTGTATGTATATTGGGTGAATGAGAAAAGGGGGGAGGAGATGCACAGTGTGTAAATGTGTTTAAAAACAGATGAATTTGGGGAAATAAATGGATTTACGCGGGATGCTCATAATGATATTTCGCGGGAATTATCAGAATTTGGCGCTAAAATCGTCAGGTGTGAATTGGGAAAGGTGGAAAGCCGAGCTACTAGAGACTGGAGATTAGAGACTAGAGAGTTTTTCAAAGCCCAAAAAACAAAAATAATAATAATAATAGATTTATTAACTTGTTTTTTAAATGAAATTAAATAATGCTTTCAATTGAATATATTTTTTCTTCATGAATTTCACAAATTTTTGTGACAAGTTCTTAACTTTTTGTGTTCAATAAACTTTGAAAATATTATATAATTAATATATAAAATTTTGGGATGAACATTGATTAACATATATGAATATTATAAAATTTTAAATAGATAAATAAAATATAATAATATATTTTATATGTATATTTAAAACTAATAATATTAAAATTTATTTTAATATGTTGTAGACGTAATTTAAATATTAAATTTTTGATAATATTTTTAGATAACAAAATATAAAATAATGTTTAATATTAAATTTATGGATTTCCATTAATTTAATTTAACAATACGACGGTTATAATGCAGCTGCATTTGCACAGAAGTTGGATAGAGGATTGTTTTGACTTTTGAACTTCACTCTTTTTCTTTGCACACAACAGTGGAGTAAAAAATAATTATTTTTTTAAAAAAGTTTGATTAAAAAGTTGTGTTGATAATTTTAAATTTAGTTGATGTATTTGATTTTTTTTTGTTTATAAGAGTGTTTTCATGTTTTTACTTTACAGATATGATATTTTAATAATATAGATTTATTAATTTTTATCACCACATGCTTTATATTTTGTGTTGACACAAAATAATACAAATATGACATGAGAAAAAAAGGAAATGGTATATAAATACAAATTGTAAATTGATAATAAATAATTTTGGAGAATTTCTAAATGAATTTAAATATATGAAATAAATTAATAAATTGCTTCTAAATGAATTTTTATTTTTTAAAAATTTGGGAATATAACTAAATTAGATATATCTTGACATCCGTACAGTTGGATCATCAAGAAATATTTTTTAGAAAATAGAAACAACAATCCGTGACAAAACACTACTTACTTGTACTAGTCTGAATAGTAGTGATCTACTGAGATCTCCAACCAAATTTTTTTTTTTTTTGAAAATTTGGGAATACCAAAAAATTATATATATCTTGACATCTGTACGGTTGGATCGTCGAAAAATATTTTTTAAAAAATAAAAACAACAATTCGTGACAAAACACTAGTTACTAGTACTAGTGATAATAGTAATAATCTACTAAGATTTCCAACCAAATTAATTTTTTATTTTTGGAAAATTTGGGAATATCAATAAATTAGATATATCTTGACATCCGTACGGTTGGATCGTCGAGAAGTATTTTTTAAAAAATAGAAACAACAATCTGTGAAAAAACACTAGTTACTAGTACTAGTGATAATAATAATGATCTACTAAGATGTCCAACCAAATTAATTTTTTATTTTTTGAAATTTTAGGAATATCAATAAATTAGATATATCTTAACATCGGTACGGTTGGATCGTCGAGAAATATTTTTAAAAAATAGAAACAACAATCCGTGACAAAATACTAGTTACTAGTACTAGTGATAATAATAATGATCTACAAAGATCTCCAACCAAATTAATTTTTTATTTTTTGAAATGTTGGGAATATTAATAAATTAGATATATTTTGACATCTGTACGGTTGGATCGTCGAGAAATATTTTTTAAAAAATAGAAACAACAATTCGTACGGTTGTATCAAATCTTGTTTTTTGTATTTATAATTAAATAACTTGGTAATTTGTTGTTAATATTTTATTACAATATTAAAAAATAAATTTAATAATTTAACTCGGCAGTTCAAACTAAATGATTTCTCATTTATTATTATTTTTTTGACTTACAAATTATGAATTAATTTAAAAATATATAATATAATTGTTCGCGAACAGCTCGAGCTCGGCTCTAGCTCGGCTCGGCCCGAGGTTGTTCGTGAACAACTCGAGTTCGGCTCGGTTCAGTCAAAACTCGGCTCGGTTCGTTAAGAATTCAGCTCGGTTCGTTATGGTCAAAGCTCGGCTCGGTTCGTTTAGGTCAAAGCTCGGCTCGGTTCGGTCAAAGTTCGGCTCGGTTCGGTTCGTTTAACAGCCCTAATCACAAACAAAACATGTTAAACACGGTAAAAAAAAGTAACCCATAAAACCACATGATGTTTTGTAACAAAGAAACTATAGAGAAATTTAAATTTTGGTCTCATCAAAATGATAGTTTCACTTGTCAAAACAAATTAAAGGAAAAAAATTACAACACATAAAATATAGACAATACCATAAATTTGTATGAAATATGTTTGATTTCAAAATCAATACCTAATTGGGGAGAAATGAAATATGAATTATAAATTTCAATATAGAACAATAAGACTAGTAAACTTACTCAAGAATAACAAATTATTGAGATTTGGTGAAAGATGATAAAATGGAAGGAGGAGCTGAGGATAGGTTGTGGGATTCGAAATATATTGTGCTCCAATATATATAGAGGAGATTTGTGACATAAATTGTATCTCGAGAATTCTAGAAAAAATATAAAAATGAAATTGGAATCTTAAATTTTTTGAGAATTTTTTTTAGGAATAAATTTTTTTAATGTTTTTTTTATAGGAGACTTGTGGGAAAATTTTGTATATTTGACCAAAATTGTACCTCAGAAAGAATTGTTTTATAGAAAAGAATTTTGACTAAAATTTTAAAGATAATAAGGAATCCCGGATAACATTTTTCAATAGACTGTATTTTGTTAAATAAAAATTATGCACAATATTTTTAGATATTATTTGTGTATGAATAATTTTTTAGAATATCAAGTCATTTTATTCAATATTCGGTGAAAGTTATCTCAGGTTCTTTATTCACAATTTTATATATGTGTCATATTTTAATAGGAGATTTATGATATAATATGTATCTTGAGAATTCATAGAGAAAATATATAAATGAAACTGGAATTTTAAATGTTTTGACATCTTTTCAGGAATAATTCATTTTATGTTTTTTTATTGGAGAGTTTTGGGAAAATTTGGTATATTTAAGTAAAATTGTATATGTGAAGAATTTTTTTATAGAAAAGAGTTTTGACCACAATTTTAAAGAAAATAAGAAATCTGAGATAACATTTTCTATAGACTTTAATAAGTGAGAATTATGCACAATATCTTTAGATATTATTTTGGTATGAATAATTTTTTACAATAACAAGTCATTTTATTAGTGAAAGTTATCTCAAGTTATTTATTCTCAATTTTATATGTGTGCCATATTTTAATAATTATATATATATATATATAATGTGTGATTTTAAATTTCTTGTTTAAAAAATCAAAATTTCCATAAATACATATATTTATTCATATAGAAATTTTTATTCTTGTCACATTCAACTATTACAAATATAAGTAATGTTAGAGACTTGTTCGAAAATTTTTATCAAATGTCGTGGCATGACATATGATTTATTTTAATTGTATGCACGCCGGACTCATAAAGTTAGCAATTAGACAATTTTTGGAATAATTTTTGAGTCTCTAGAATTTTTCTATAAATATATATTATAATATTTATAACTATTATATGTACTTTTTAAATAATAATAATAACCAAATATTATTAGATGTGTATTGATTTCACAAAAATGTATTAAATATGTTTCTGTTGTATGGTTTTTTTTTAAATATGAAACTTTTTATTAGTTTTTGCAAAAATACGTTCTTTTTAGTTTTTATTTTGTAAAAATATAATTTTTAAAATTTTTTGCAAAAATAAGTTTTCAATCAATGGGTAACTAAAATCACCTCAATCACCCATAACTTGAATTTTTTTTAAAAAAAATTTGCATTTGGTTACAAATTATAGATAAAAAAAGTTACATTTGGTTATTTTAGTTGAGAATGTATTTTTTCAAAAAATTTCAATAAAATCAGAAAAAAAGTTTTGAAAAATAGTATTTTGATAAATACCCTTTATTATATTGTCACACATTTCAAATTTGACAATGATAGACTTTTATCCTCTTAATATTTAATATTCTAAAAGTACTTTTAGAAATTGTATTTAAATAAGAATAATATTTTAATAAATTCTTTTAGCTTATTCCAAAAGATATCCAAAAAAGGAAAAAAGAAGAATGTAAAATTTAATTTCCAATATTTTTAAACTAATGGATACCAAATGAATCCAAAATTTATTTAGGTGCACATTTGCGGAAAAATGAATTAAATACATGGGAATCTCTATTCTTAAAAAGAATATTGAAATAAAGTAACTATTTTGTTGTGAAAATATAAAAATAAGGTTAAATTGGTCAAAATATAATAAAGAGCTACATTTGAAAATAAAAATATAATTAATGACAAAAAAATTAATTAAAATATTATAATTAAGAAACATTATTTTTATATATTATAAAACATATAACTAAGAAAATATTGTTAGAAAATAAATACTGATACTGTTAGAGAATAATAGAATAGAGTTTATGCTGACGTTATGAGAGTTTAAGGAAGCTGTTGATCAGAGTTTACTCTATCAGAGAATACTCAATCAGAGTTTACTCTATCAGAGATTATCAACCGACAGAGTTTATCTTCAGAGTTTACCAAAGAAGGAAACAAACAAATCAGAGTCTGATTTGGATAGTGAAAAAGGAATTGAAATACAAGTCAAATTCCCTTATAGAAGCTATTCTTATCATAATCTGTTTTGTAATTGTATTTGTAACTGTGTCTATATAAACACAGAGATAGGTTAACATTAAAGCAACATTTAAGATATATTTTTCATAACCTAACAGCTCTTAAGAACATTATTTTTTTGAGAGAATTTTGTATTCAAGTTCATTATTAATACAAAACAGTATTTTTTTATATACTTATGTTCTTGAACAATTAGTTGGTACTATTACATTCAACCCCCCTTCTGTTATAGCTAGATTATCTGGGCAACAATCGGTATCAGAGCAGACAATTAATTACAACTCAAAAGATCATATAATCATGTCTGAAAATAAGTATGAAACCATCAGAATCCCAATATTAAAGAAGGTTGAATACCCTACATGGAGGGTGAAGATGATGATGTTTTTGGAAGCAACTGATCCTGATTATTTAGACAGAATCCATACAAGACAGTATCTACCAACCAAGCTTATGTCATCAATAATTGTGGAGGGAAGATAGGTTCCTGAATATTATACACTAAAGGACAAGAAAGAATGGACTAATGAAGAAAAACTAGAAGTCCTCAAAGATGCCAAGGTAAGGAACATATTGCATAACATTCTTGACTCTTTGATGTCCAACAGGGTAATTGCATGTAAAATTGCCAAAGAAATTTGGGATGCACTAGAGGTTCAATGCCAGGGAACCAAGAAAATAAAGAAGAACAGAAGATATGTGTTAATTCAAGAATATGAATATTTTGAGGCAAAATAGAATGAGTCTCTCACAGATATCTATGACAGATTTCTAATTCTGTTGAACAACCTGGCTTTGGTGGATAAGGTGTATGACAATGAAGATTCAAACACCAAGTTTCTTAGGGCTCTTCCTGAAGAATGGGATCTACAAACAACTTTAATAAGAGATAGGGCTGATCTAGATGAGATGTCTCTTGATGAAGTCTATGAAAAATTGAAGACTCATGATTTAGAATTACAACAAAGGAGAAATAGAAAGAGTAGCAAGGTAAAGTCTGTTGCCTTGAATGTTGAGGCCAAAGTTGAAGAACCAAAAGAAAAGTCCTAAAAACCAAGAAAAGGAAATGTTGTGATCAAGGAAAGTAGTGAATCAGAGTTTGAGTCAAACACTGATGTAAACTCTGATGATTCTTCATATTCTGACATAATGGAGATGGTTGCTATGATTGTCAAAGGCTTTAAGAAGATGAAGTACAGGAAATTTAGGAAGCAAGGAAACTTCTAGAAGAAGCAAGGAGAATCAGATAAGAAAGACAGATTAAAAAAACGAGAAGACAGAGATGGAAAATCAAAAACTCTTGACAAATCAAAGGTCAAGTGTTAGAAGTGTAATAAGATGGGGCACTTTGCTACCGAGTGCAGAAGCAAGGAATCTGGGAAAACACTCATCACATCAAAGAAAGATTGGGTGGATTCCTCATATTCTGAAGAAGAAACAAATTATGCTCTAATGGCAAACTTTGATGCTCTCATCCTAAACTCTAACAAGGTACCAAACTCTGTCTTTAATTTTGATACTGAAAATATTTGTGAATTAAATTCTTTCCTTAGATCATTGCATGTTAGTTTTAAATCACAATCTCTTGAGAATGAAAGATTAAAATCTGAGATACAAACTCTGACTGCTAGGAATAACCTTCTTGAAACTGAACAAAATAACATGCTTAGCATTAAGAAAGACTATGAAAATGACATATACATGCAAACTCAATTAGAAATTCATGTTGGATATTTGAAATCTAGGATAGTTAAGGAAAATGAGACTTTCAGAGTTTGGACAAACTCTGGCAAGAAAGTCCAACAAATGCATTCTGAAAAGAATTGGACTCCTGCCTTAGGTTATGAATCTGACAAGGAAACAAACAGTAAAGCACACACAAAAAGAACATTGAGTGAACCTATGAAATTTGTTAGAGCTAGTAATGACAAGAAAACTACATCTGGTGAATGCTCTAATAATAACAAAGGTAAAAAGAATAGTGTGTTAGAGGATAAACTTGTCAATATAGGATTACTTTCACAGAAACAACTTAAAGAAAAGTTGAAGGCAGTCACTAATAAAAATGAATCTAAAAAGGTGAAAAGAAATAGGAATGGCAAAGTAGGAATTACTAAGGAGAATAACTACATGAATATCCCTGATGCTCCTAGGAAAACATGTTTTACTTGGGGTAATTCAAATCACCTTGATATTGACTGCAAATACAAGAAAAAGAAGGAAATTGAGAGGCCTAGTTCAGAGGTTAGAAAACAAACTAGATATAGACCACAAAATCCATGTTTTCACTATGGTAGCTTATGACATTCAATTTATAAATGTAATGAATATCATAGTTTGTATTTCAATTATTATGAACTATTGCCTAAATTGAATAAATCTCCTGTCTTTTCTAATCATGCTGTCAAACAAGAATATGTGATAAAAGTTGATAAAAGAAAAGTAAACTCTAAAAGTACAAACTCTGATGATGCAAACTCTGATAATGCAAACTCTGTTAACATAAACTCTGATAAAAATACTTCTGCTGTAAGAGTTAACAAATTTTAAAAGAAAGAACCCAAACTTGTTTGTGTTCCCAAATCTACTAATTAATTTGCATCAAATTGATTGCGGGGAAACAGGAAAAATATCTTAGTCATTGATAGTGGATGTTCTGCACATATGACTGGAAACAAATCCCTGCTTTCAGAGTTTGAGGAAAAGACTAGCCCAGCAGTATCTTATGGAGATGGCAACATAGGAAGAATATTGGGATATGGCAATATTGTTATTGAAAATTTCATCATTGAAAATGTAGCTCTGATTTATGGACTCAAACATAATCTGTTAAGTGTGAGTCAAATGACAGACAAAGGTTATTCTGTGGAATTTCATGGAACTCATTGTGAAGTGAAAAGCAAAATTAATGGCAAAGTGGTTCTTATTGGTCACAGACATAACAACTTATTTGAAGCTAGCTTGGATGTAAACACTGATGGTCCCTTAACTTGTTTACTTGGAAAGGCATCATCATTGGAAAGCTGGAATTGGAACAAGAAGCTGTGTCATTTGAACTTTAGAAACATTAATGAATTGGTGAAAATGGATCTAGTTAGGGGTCTTCCAAAAGTATAATTTTATCCTGATGGACTCTGTGATTCATGTCAAAAGGCCAAACAAAAAAAGACATCTTTCAAGAGCAAACCTGAAAATTCTATTGAACAACCTTTTCATCTATTGCATCTTGATTTATTTGGTCTAGTCAACATTATGTCCACTGGAAAGAAGAAATATACTCTGGTGATTGTAGATGATTTCACAAGATTTACATGGGATACTTTTTGCATAAAAAGGATCAAACTGCTGAGATTATTTTTGATCATATTGCTATGATTGAAAATGAATCACCACACAATGTTAAGAATCTAAGGAGTGATAATGGAACAGAGTTTAAGAATTCTACAATTGAGGAGTTCTGCTCAACAAAAGGAATTATTCAACAATTTTCAGCACCTAGTACACCTCAACAAAATGGTGTAGTTGAAAGGAAGAACATGACTCTCATTGAAGCTGCCAGAACAATGTTAGAAGGAGCAAAGCTACCTACTTATTTTTGGGCAGAAGTTGTGAATACTGCATGCATTACTCAAAATTACACTTTGATAAACAAACATGAAATGACTCCATATGAATCAATGAAGGGAAGGAAGCCAAATGTAAAATACTTTCACATTTTTAGAAGCAAGTGTTTTATTCTCAAAACGCATCCTGAACAGTTGAAGAAATTTGAACTTAAAGCAAATGAAGGTATTTTTGTTGGATATGCAACAACCTCTAAAACTTCTTCAAGAGCATTCAAAGTGTTTAATCAAAGGACCAGGACAATCATGGAATCCATAAATGTTTCCTTTAAAGAAGGAAAAATAACAGGGTTACATGATGAAGAAGCTCAGGAATCTCTGAGATTTGAAAATGAATTGCAGATCACAAACTCTGATGAGTTAAACTCTGATGAGACAAATACTGATGAGGTAAACTCTGATGAGGAAAACACTGACTCTTTAACCTCCGATTCAGACATTATTGAAATAGTAATTGAAGATTATGCACATGTTGAGGGGAGCAACAGAAATCACTGACTGATATTGGAGAACAAACCACAGTTATTGAAATTTCAGAGTCTGACCAAACTCTGACCAACTCAAACTCTGAAACCCTAAACTCTGATCAATCAAACTCTGAGACTACAAACACTGATCACTCAAAATATGGTAATTCAAACTCTGATTACATAAACTTTGAGTCATCAAACACTGATGGAAGCACAACTTCAGGTGGAGGATCAGCATTTTTAGAGGAATCATTCTATGAAGGCAAAAATCATGGGGGAGCATCTAGTTCATGGAATCCAAGAAAATGAACCAAAGATCACACACCTGATTTAATTATTGGTGATCTAGAAAGTGGAGTAAAGACAAGAAAATCTACTCAAAATGAATGTCTATTTCATAGTTTTCTGTCTCAAACAGAACCAAAGAAGGTTGAAGATGCTTTGAAGGATGCAGACTGGGTTACTGCAATGCAGGAAGAATTAAATGAGTTTGAAAGGAATGAAGTTTGGACCCTAGTTCCAAGGCCAAATAATAGATCAATTATTGGCACAAAGTGGGTGTATAGAAACAAGACAGACTCTGATGGAATTGTAACAAGGAAAAAGCAAGACTAGTTGCCAAGGGTTATTCTCAACAGAAAGGTATTGACTATGATGAAACCTTTGCACCTGTAGCTAGACTTGAAGCAATCAGAATTTTTCTTGCTTATGATGCACACAAGAAATTCAAGGTCTACCAGATGGATGTTAAAAGTGTATTTTTAAATGGAGAACTTGAAGAAAAAGTCTATGTTGATAAATCACCTGGCTTTGTCAATCCAAAATATCCAAATCATGTTTACAGACTGGATAAAGCTTTATATGGACTCAAGCAAGCACCAAGAGTCTGGTATGAAACTCTGGCTCTATTTCTACTTGAAAGTGGTTTCACAAGAGGTACAATTGATAAAACCTTGTTTTATAGAACTCAAGGTAAGGATTTATTATTGGTTCAAATATATGTTGATGATATTATATGTTAGTATTGGTGTCCTAGAGACAATACTTTTAATGTTTTATTAAAAACAATTAAGGATTATGTTTTATGTAATTATTTAATTAATATTTATTATGTCTTTATTTACTGCGTCATAAATTGAAAGAATAATAAATGTCCTTGGAATATTAATACGTAATATATATCTTTAAGTATGTGACTTAAAAATGAGATTATATGAATAGTATTTTATTCCTAAAATTCCCTAGTCAAGTATTATTATTTAAGGACAGTAATAATGCAATAAGACTAGTATGTTTGTTTATAGATGACCACATCTCATTGGTCATAGGTATGGTGATACTAAAGTCAAGAACATAAGTGTATGTATCAATACATGACACTGGAAAGACCCGCTGTGAGATTCTACATGTTAATAAGTGTCATAAGAAATCTCACTGTGATAATGATGTAATGATCCTCTGACTTGAAATCATTATATTTCTATACGAGAATTAATATACTTTGATTACACTCAAAGTTACCTTTAACCGGGTAATGATAAAGGTGTACATTGGGTATGCTATGAGTCTTATGAGGAATATGAATGATAGATATAGGATTTAACCCTCCAATTCTAGGAGTGATATTATTGGCCTCTTGATTGAGTGAGACTATGAAATGCATGGTCATGCTCAAATATTGATTTGTTTAAATAGTCTACTCATTGATCAAGGAAACCAAGATTAAACATTGAAGAGGATGACACTATACATGCCTCGAGTTTTATCTATAATATAAGGTTAAAGGGATTATATTACATTGCATATTATTCACGAAAGGTTTAATTGAATCACCAATTATTATTGTTACTTGGGTAGCAATGATGTATTACTAGATGCCGCTCATTGTTTATAATTTTATTATTAGATAATAAAATTATTGCCAACGTAATAATAACCTAAAGGGTCACACACAAAGAACGTCAAAACGGAGGTTTATTTAAATTACGAATTTAAATATATTATTGTTTATTCGAATTTAATTATTAAATTAATTAAATGGGACTTGATTAATTATATTAGAATTCGGATTTAATAAGTATTATTATTATTCCAATTTAATTATTGTATTAATTAAGTGGGACATGATTAATTATATTAGAATTCAGATTTAATAATAATAATAACCCAAAGTCATAATGGGTTTTGGAAACCACATGGATTAGGGTTAGGCCCAAAATCTCTCTCTCCCCTGTATATACATAATGATGTATAGTATTAGGGTTTAATCATCAAAATTTCGTTTTAGAGAAAAAAACCCTAGCTGCTCAACATCAAGAGAGGCTAGAGAAAGAGAGAGAGAGAGAGAGAGAGACAAACAATTCGGCTAGTACCGACTCCGGTGATCGTAGGACGATCGGGCGTTCGTGTGGACTTCTTTAGAGAGCAAATCTTTGCAACAAAGGACTGCTGTGATTCATCTTTCTGGACCTCCATTAAACAGCATACGAAAGCTTTGTTAAGGTACATACTTCTTCACCATAATCATCCAACGTTATACATGGATCCTGCGATTGGGTTTCGATTTTCTTTTATTGTTTTTACGTTAATTCTGCTGCGTTTTCATGCCCGAAACCCTTCAATGGCATCAGAGCTACATGTATAATGGGATGATTTGGTTATGTGTTTAACAGTTTTTCGATGTATGTAAACATATATATGATATGCCATGACTATATATTGATATATATGTTTTATATGATTTTGAATATATGATATTCATGTGTTGTATAATCATGGGATGATTGTGTGTATTGCTGTATGTATATGATACATGTTTGTTCTTGTTATGGAAATCGTATTCGATACGAATTCTGAAACGGCTTCGGTAGATTTTCTGAAATCTGTGTCCAGTGTCCGATTTTCGCAAACGATATGTGTTTTCTGACTGGAATCGTGTCACTGAGCAATACTGATATAATCAGCTTCGCTTCTGTAAGCTGTTTGACGATGTTACAAGCCCCGAAACGGCGATTTATTACTTTCTAAAATTTATTTGATTTTCTGAAATTTCGAAATTTATTATATATGATTATATGATATGTTTATATAATCTGAGATATATTACATGTGTTATGTGATAACATGGTGGATGGTTATGGCCTAAAGACCCATAGGATAGTGGTTTTGTTTTATGGTTTTGGTTTCTAAATACGACTTGCATGTCGTTTATTCATTGTAATTGTTAATCTCGAATGTAACTCGAGTTCTTCTTGTAATTTCATTAGAATAGATTTATTTATTATTCAATGTAATTGTTCAATGGAGACTTGGAAGCAAGGAAGCTAGAAGGCAATCCAGATGATGGAGCAATGAAGAAGATAAAGACATGTAATAGTGTAGTATTTGAAACCACCATAGATTGACCTTGATAATTCCATTAGCTTGGAAATATCACATAGGATGGGGCCATAACCAAACACGTTTAATTTATGCACAATACATATATGTATATGAATGCATGTGTAGATATGTATGTGTTGGAATGATGTATGTATTAGATACGACACCCATGCCATGTCTGCTTAAGAAAGATAAAATCTGTAACGATTCAAGATTTTAAAATTAACAAACGATCATGAGATTCTTGTGTTTATGAAATATGGATTTTTAAAACACGGAATTAAATATTGATTTTTGATATCTATAACTGGGATTTTCTGACAAAAATGGATATGCGTATTCGTAAGGCTGATGGGTTTTAAGTGTGACCACTGGTATCCTCCATCTACCTGGGAAATGAACAATTTAAGATGTCAATTTGAAATATTTGGTTCAAGGAAAAATTGAGGATCTCTTTATGACGTGATCATGATCATTATAAATTTTCTAAACCCCTTAACAAAATATTAAGTTTTACTCGGATGCTTTCCAATGAATGAACACTCATCGAATCCTAGATCGATTAGGGGAAGGATTGTCAGTGGCAGGGGACTCCTATCTATCGTGGTGAGATGCGACGAATATAAACGGTTATATTCGGCCATTGTATCATTGGGTCTAACTTAACTGAGTCGTCATAATAAGGTGAAAATAAACGGTTATATTCAACCATTATGAACTTAGAAACATAGAGTTTGGTTAAAAGTCTATTAGATAGATAAGATCAATCGTTGTTCACCAAACTATCCAAGAATTATATATGATATAATTGACAACTGTTGTCTACCTAAATAATCATTTTTTAAGGACTTCCAGTGGTTGACTTAGGACATGACGAAATATGGATCTTGGCTCACTAGAAAGAATTATGGGATATACTTTCCAAATTAATAGTAAGGGCTATTAATTTGATAAAAATAGTGGGAGATATATTATGAATATATCATAATCATTTTAACATAATAAATAACTCAGACAATCTAATGTTTATTTTATGCATTTTAAACATTGTAGATATTTAAATGGCAAACAATACAAATACTTTCTCCGTACGAGCAACCCTTGAGAAGGACAAGCTGACAGGAACTAACTTCCTGGATTGGTATAGGAATTTGAGGATTGTCCTCACGCAAGAGCGTAAGCTCCATGTCATTGAAATTCCTTCACCTGCTCCTCCTGCTGAGAATGCAACTCGCATTCAGCAAAATACTTATCAGAAGCATATTGATGATGTGAATGATATTGCATGTCTCATGCTGGCAACCATGAGTGTTGAGCTTCAAAAACAACATGAGCATATGGATGCTTATGAGATGATTGAACACCTTCAAAGAATGTTTGAGGGACAAGCTCGTCAAGAAAGGTTCGACACGAGCAAAGCACTGTATGCTTGCAAACAGGGAGAGCGTGAACCTGTTGAACCACATTTTCTGAAGATGATAGGTTATATTGAATATCTTGATACTTTGGGTTTCCCGATTGGTTTGGAAGCTCAGATTGACTTAATATTGCAATCTTTGAACCGTAACTATACTCATTTTGTTATGAACTACAATATGAATGAGATAGACAAAACACCCACTGAATTGTTGGCCATGTTACGAACTACTGAAACCAACATGAAAAGGCTGAACCTGCTGCCATGTTGATGGTAGATAACAAAGGTAAGGCTAATAGGAAAGGTAAATGGAAGGGAAAGAAGAAGATTGGATCTGCTTCTGGTCCCAAGCCAAAGGCTAATCCCAAACAGGCTTTAAAGCCTAAGGGTGTTGTTGCAAAGGGTGATTGTCACTACTATGGTAAACTAGTTCATTGGAAGAGAAAATGTCATGCTTATTTGGAGGATCTGAAGAAGAAGAAGGCTGGTCAAGCTTCTGATTCAGGTATTTATGTTATAGAGGTCAATTTGTCAACTTCTACATCATAGGTATTGGATACTGGATGTGGTTCTCACATTTGTATAAATGTACATGAACTACAAAGGAGTAGGACTTTGGCTAAAGGAGAGGTCGACCTACGAGTTGGCAATGGAGCAAAGGTTGTTGTTTTAGCTGTAGGGACTTATTATTTATCATTGCCTACTGGGCTTATTTTAGAACTTGAGAACTGTTTTTACGTGCCTGCAATTTGCAGAAACATTATTTCGGTTTCTTGTTTAGACAAGAAAGGTTTTGCATTTTTAATTCAGAACAATAGTTGTTCCTTTTCTTTGAATAATATTACCTATGGGGTTGCACGTTTATTTAACGGTTTAAATGTTCTTGATTTAGACACTCCTATCTATAATGTGAATAAAAAACGTCTTAAAATAAATGACTCAAATCAAACATACCTCTGGCACTGTCGTTTAGGCCATATAAATGAGAAACGCATTTCCAAGTTACATAAGGATGAATACTTGGATAAGTTTGACTTTGAATCATACGAAGCATGCGAACCTTGTCTCATTGGAAAAATGACTAAATCTCCTTTTACTGGACAAGGTGAAAGGGCCACTGAACGATTAGAACTTATACATAGTGATGTATGTGGTCCTATGCGTACTATGACAAGAGGTGGCTTTTACTACTTTATCACGTTTACTGATAATTTCAGTAGATATGTGTATCTTATGAAGAACAAATCTGATTCTTTTGAAAAGTTCAAAGAAACAAAGCTGAAGTAGAAAAGCAAACTGGCGGAAGTATTAAGACTCTATGATCTGATCGTGGAGGTGAATACTTAAGCCATGAATTTAAGAGTTTATTAAAAGAGTGTGGTATTGTATCACAACTCACTCCTCCCGGAACACCACAATGGAATGGAGTTTTTGAAAGGAGGAATCGTACTTTGTTGGACATGGTACGATCGATGATGAGTCATGCAGATTTTCCAATTAGTTTTTGGCGCTACGCCCTGGAGATGGCTACTTATACACTTAACCGAGTTCCTACTAAAACGGTTCAGAAGACTCCATATGAGATATGGACTAAGAAACGTCATAGCATGTCATTTATGAAAATATGGGGATGTGAAGCATTTGTGAAACGTTTAACTTCTGACAAGCTAGGACCTAAATCAGACAAATATAATTTTGTGGGATACCCAATTGAAACAAAGGGTTATTCATTCTATAATCCTTCCGAGAACAAAGTGTTTGTTGCTCGAACTACAGTTTTTCTTGAAAGAGAAATGCTTTCGAAGAAAAATAGTGGGAGGATAATAGATCTCGATGAAGTTCGAGGCCCACAAGATAACATTGAACCAATGGAGGAACTTGAGCAGGATGTACAAGACCATAACACTGCTCAAGAAACACAGGTTATTCGTAGGTCTAGTAGGATTCGCCATGAGCCTGAGAGATATTATGGATTTCTCTTAACTCAAGATGGTGATGTGATGCTTATCGACGAAGATGAGCCTCTCACCTATTAAGATGCTATGAACACTCTAGAATCCAAGAGATGGCTGGATGCCATGAAATCTGAGAGGGAATCCATGTATACTAATCAAGTATGGACTTTGGTTGATCCACTTAAAGGGGTAAAACCTATAGGGTGCAAGTGGGTTTTCAAGAAGAAGACCGACATGGATGGTAATGTACAGACCTATAAGGCACGATTGGTGGTAAAAGGTTTCAAGCAAATTCATGGTATTGACTATGATGAGACTTTTTCACCAGTGGCTATGGTAAAGTCCATCAGGATTTTGCTTGCTATAGCTGCTTACTATGATTATGAAATCTGGCAGATGGATGTCAAAACCGCTTTCTTAAATGGGAGCCTTGAAGAAGATATGGATGTGTATATGACACAACCTGAAGGTTTTGTTGATCCAAAGAATGATGTAAAGGTATGTAAGCTGCGTCGATCCGTTTATGGATTGAAACAAGCCTCAAGGAGATGGAACATTCGTTTTGATGAAACTGTCAAAGAGTTTGGGTTTATTCAAAATGAAGATGAACCATGTGTTTACAAGAAGGTAAGTGGGAGCAATGTGGCATTCCTATAATTATATGTTGATGATATATTAATAATAGGGAATGACATTCCTTCTTTACAGCGACCTATATTTTAGGTATCAAGATCTATAGAGATAGATCAAGAAGAATGATCGGCCTAAGTCAGAGTAGATACTAGTCTAATCCAGGTGAAGGTCACTGGATAGCAGTCAAGAATATTCTTAAATACTTGAAGAGGACTAAAGATTAATTCTTGGTATATGGAGGAGAAGATAAGCTGGTAGTAAAAGGTTACACCGACGCTAGTTTCTAGACAGACAAGGATGATTCGATTTCTCAGTCTGGATTTGTGTTTTGTCTAAATGGAGATGTTGTATGCTGGAATGGTTCACAGCTGAGACAGTTATTGATTCTACAATAGAGCCTGAGTATATTGATGCTTGCGAAGCAGCCAAGGAGGCTGTTTGGGGATGTACTTAGGAGATATCACCTAATTAATAAGATTAATAATCGAGGGGATATACATATATGTAAAGTGCATACAAATGATAACATTGCAGATCCACTGACTAAGGCTTTGTCGCAGCAGAAGCACGAAGGTCATACTAGTTCCATGGGTATTAGATACATGAGAGATTGGCTCTAGTACAAGTGGGAGATTGTTAGTATTGGTGTCCTAGAGACAATACTTTTAATGTTTTATTAAAAACAATTAAGGATTATGTTTTATGTGATTATTTAATTAATATTTATTATGTCTTTATTTACTGCATCATAAATTGAAAGAATAATAAATGTCCTTGGAATATTAATACGTAATATATATCTTTAAGTATGTGACTTAAAAATGAGATTATATGAATAGTATTTTATTCCTAAAATTCCCTGGTCAAGTATTATTATTTAAGGACAGTAATAATGCAATAAGACTAGTATGTTTGTTTATAGATGACCACATCTCATTGGTCATAGGTATGGTGATACTAAAGTCAAGAACATAAGTGTATGTATCAATACATGACACTGGAAAGACCCGCTGTGAGATTCTACATGTTAATAAGTGTCATAAGAAATCTCACTGTGATAATGATGTAATGATCCTCTGACTTGAAATCATTATATTTCTATACGAGAATTAATATATTTTGATTACACTCAAAGTTACCTTTAACCGGGTAATGATAAAGGTGTACATTGGGTATGCTATGAATCGTATGAGGAATATGAATGATAGATATAGGATTTAACCCTCCAATTCTAGGAGTGATATTATTGGCCTCTTGATTGAGTGAGACTATGAAATGCATGGCCATGCTCAAATATTGATTTGTTTAAATAGTCTACTCATTGATCAAGGAAACCAAGATTAAACGTTGAAGAGGATGACACTATACATGCCTCGAGTTTTATCTATAATATAAGGTTAAAGGGATTATATTACATTGCACATTATTCACGAAAGGTTTAATTGAATCACCAATTATTATTGTTACTTGGGTAGCAATGATGTATTACTAGATGCCGCTCATTATTTATAATTTTATTATTAGATAATAAAATTATTGTCAACATAATAATAACCTAAAGGGTCACACACAAAGAACGTCAAAACGGAGGTTTATTTAAATTACGAATTTAAATATATTATTGTTTATTCGAATTTAATTATTAAATTAATTAAGTGGGACTTGATTAATTATATTAGAATTCGAATTTAATAAGTATTATTATTATTCGAATTTAATTATTGAATTAATTAAGTGGGACATGATTAATTATATTAGAATTCAGATTTAATAATAATAATAACCCAAAGTCATAATGGGTTTTGGAAACCACATGGATTAGGGTTAGGCCCAAAATCTCTCTCTCCCCTATATATACATAATGATGTATAGTATTAGGGTTTAATCATCAAAATTTCGTTTTAGAGAAAAAAACCCTAGCTGCTCAACATCAAGAGAGGCTAGAGAAAGAGAGAGAGAGAGAGAGAGAGGCAAACAATTCGGCTAGTACCGACTCCGGTGATCGTAGGACGATCGGGCGTTCGTGTGGACTTCTTTAGAGAGCAAATCTTTGCAACAAAGGACTGCTGTGATTCATCTTTCTGGACCTCCATTAAACAGCATACGAAAGCTTTGTTAAGGTACATACTTCTTCACCATAATCATCCAACGTTATACATGGATCCTGCGATTGGGTTTCGATTTTCTTTTATTGTTTTTACGTTAATTCTGCTGCGTTTTCATGCCCGAAACCCTTCATTATATTCGGTTCCACTAATGAAAAACTCTGTGAAAGATTTTTAAAGCTAATGTAGTCCAGGTATCAAATGAGCATGATGGGAGAAACGAGTTATTTTCTAGGATTACAAATGAAACAGACTGATGAAGGTATTTTCATAAATCAGTCCAAATACACAAAGAATTTACTCACTAAGTTTCAAATGCAAAACTCTGCATCTGCTACCACTCCAATGGCTACTGCAACAAATCTTGATCAAGACACTAGAGAACCAGTAGATATTACAACATACAGAGGAATGATTGGATCACTTCTCTATTTGACTGCAAGTAGACCAGATATCATGTTTGCCACCTGTCTATGTGCTAGATTTCAGGGACATCCAAGGGGACCTCATTTGATTGCTGTTAAAAGAATTTCAGATATCTCAAGGGCACAATCAATCTTGGCTTATGGTATCCTAGAGAGTCTGACTTTAAATTAATAGGTTATACAGATGTTGATTTTGCAGGATGTAAAATTGATAGAAAAAGCACAAGTGGCAGTTATCAATTTCTAGGTGGAAGAATTGTCTTTTGGCAAAGCAAGAAGCAGAAATCAATTTCAACATCAACAGCAGAGGCTGTATATATATCTGCAGGAAGCTGCTGTGCACAAATTTTATGGATGAGAAATCAATTGCTAGACTATGGTTTGAACTTTTTAAATACCTATTTATTATGATAACCAAAGTGCTATAGCAATGACATGAAATCCAGTTCAACATTCTCTGATAAAGCACATCAGTATCAGATATCACTTCATAAGAGAACATGTGAAGGAAGGAACAATTGAAATGCATTTTGTTCCCACAGATCAACAGTTAACAGATATATTCACCAAGCCTCTGTGTGAAGTAACATTTACAAGATTGGTTTCTGAATTGGGAATGGTGACAAGTGGCTCAACTCCAGATAGCAAGTAGCAGACAAATCAGAGTATATGATAAACTCTGTTAGACTTTGTGGTAAACTATGATAGAAGATGCAGTAAACTCTGATCATTAAAGCATTTAATCTTTGATAACAATCTATCATTGTTTATGGTAAATTCTGTCAAAAGATGTAGTAAACTCTGACAGTGAATACAAACTCTGATTACATGCTAAACTCTGATTACATGTTAAACTCTAAAATTTTATTTATGACATCATATTTAATTTTGTGACAACATATTTGTTATTCTCTGATTGGAATAGTAATTGAGCGTGTGTATCTCACGAAAATCGATTCATATCTATACACAGATACACACACACTTGCTGTATTTTGAGACTTGTTCTACTCATTACTCTTCCAATAATTTCATGCTATGTGTCCCACTATATTCTATTAGCAAATGAGAGGGAATAGGTTAATTCATTTTATTTCACTTTGAATTATTCACCTGCATCTATTATTCTATCTTTCTCTCTCGTGTTAAAACCCTAATTTCTCAAATTTGCATATCAGAATTATAATGGCATTTAAAGGTCTTACGTTCCAAAACTATACTTTTGTTGCAACAAAATATATCTCTCTTTGGACTAAAACTGATTCACCTCAGGAGTTTCATATGATTCAGGATTTTCTTCAGAATAGTTACATTGGGTATGCTCTTCAGGAACCCATGAACTTCTTTGCTCAATCTCTGCTCAGAATCTGGTCTTCTGCAAAGTTTAATAATGCTGATGATAATGAGGAGCCCATAATAACATTTCAATGCAATGGCAAGTATTCAATTACTCCTGCTGTGGTGAGACAAGCCCTTTATCTTCCAGAAGTGGCTGTGTATGATAATTTTTTTGAAGATGATCAAATCAAGGAATTTTCCAGAGCAATAGGCTATGGAGGTATCCTATCTAAATTGAGGAGTTTAATAAGGCCTCATTTAAGAAGAGAATAAAGTTTCTTCTTCGACTACATTACAAGGGCTTTCACTGCCAAATGCACCAATTTTCATTCAATTCCGCAGTTGTCTCAACAGATTGGGTATTCTCTGACCCACAATTTAAATTTAAATTTTTTCCCTGTTTAATCGTTAGGCAATTAGCTAGTAAAATAGAAGATGATGCACTTACTGTTTATTTTTCTAGATTTTTACAATTAATCTTTAGCTATTTATTGCCTAATATAAATTTTGAGCATGATCAGAGTCTAGCTAGTTTTTGTATGAATAAAAGAATATTTGATGACTTAGCTAGGAAGGATGGAAAGAAAGAATCTGCAGGTAATCTCTGCAACTTGTTTTATCATACATTGGTCAGGCTTCTCTTAAATCAGATCATGCCTATCATTAATGGAAGGGATTTCCTTTCTGTGGCTATGGATTAGAGTTTAGCACCCTCTGATTCTAACCCAAGGCACCCATTAAACACTGATTCTCAAACACATTTTCCAAACTCTACAGTCTCCCAAAAGACTGTAGTTGTAAAACAAACCTCTCAACAAGGCACAAGCAAAAGAAAGGGTAAATAGTAAAGGAATCTTCTCCTAAGAAAAGGAAATTGATTGATGAAAATACAGACTCTGATGAAGGTTTGGTATTTCCTGTAAAGAAGATTGTTAAGAAGGCTTCTGAGATTCCTTCTACACCTTTCATGAAGACCTTTACAATTAATCCAATGCCTGAAATGAAAAAGAAAATAAGAAGATTGGTCAAGGCTGCAATCTCTGAAGGTATAAACTCTGAAGGGATAAACTCTGATACGGAAATAAACTTTCTGATGTTCTAATCTCTGATCAACCAAAAGGGCTAAACTCTGATGGTGCTATGAAGATTTCTAGTAATGTTCAGGAAAGCAACGAAGAGCCTCTGGATGATATAGTGGATCAGAATGCTGATGAGTATGGATTTACATCTGAATTTGAAAAAGGAACAGCCCAGGCACTAGGATCTGCATTGCCTGGCCAAATACTCAATAACATCGGTGGAATTGAGGCAGATGGTGATGATGAAAATGCCAATAGAGAAGAAAATGATGAATTGGCTGAAATGGATGGTAAATCTCTTCATGTTAATCCTTTTACCAGTCCTGTAATCACCTTGGAGGCTATTGACACTACAATTATTGATGAGAAATGCTGAGATAAAAATGACGATGAAGATCCCAGTACTACAAGTGCTCTATTTCTTATATCTAATTCTCTTGTGAAGTCTCCAAAATAGAAAATCAAGGAACTTTCTTATGAAAGAGTGAGGGAACTAAATGAAGAATTACAAAGAGAAATGGCTGCTAAGAAATCACAGATATCTCTAGTTTCTCCTAGTTCAAAGCAGTTTTCTAGAAAGAAGATGAAAGTTTTATTTGGCCAGGATACACAAGAACCTATATCTTAAAGTGAGGTAGCAATCTCTACATGGCCAGGCACACAAGAACCTGTTGATCAAAGTTCAACAGAAGCCACTTTTCCAACAAATGAAGCCATCACGGATCAGGGGTACAACAACAAGAACCTTTAGCTCTAAGTGTTGAAGAAGTTGTTAAGGCACCAGCTACACAAGAACCATTCAATCAAAGTTTAGATGCAGACAATCAAATTCTGAAAGAAGATTCTATTGTTGTTGATGCTGAAGGCCAATCTCTGGCAGAGTCAAGCCCACAAGAACCTTCACCTCAAAGTGGTGAAGCAGCTACTGATATAACTCAGGTCCCACAAGAACCAATCATTAACTTTTTGATTGCAGACCAACACAAGGAGGTGCAGCAAAATTCTGATTCTACTACTGTAAATGCTAAGAAGACAAACTCTGATAAAGTTCCATTTGTTAGTGTAGGTGCCCTAGAGGCAATACAATAGACCTTTATGTCATTTGATTATTCAATAAACGTATTTATTATGACTTTAATTACTGCGATATATTTGTTAGTATAATAAATGTCCTTAGAATCATGATACACATTGTATAGTTTAGTACATGACTTGAACTTGAGATTATATAATAGATCATATTCTTAAATGTCCCTAGTCGAGTATTATTATTATAGGACAATAATAATACATAAATAGACTAGTATGTTGTTTGACTGATAACCACATCTCATAGGTTATAAGTATGGGGATACTAAAGTCAATACATAGGTACATGTAGGAGTACATGATACTGGACAGACCCACAGTGAGATTCTTCATGTTTAATAAAGTCATAAGAAAGACTCACAGTGATAATGGTGTAATGATCCTTTGACTTGAGATCATTATATTTCTATACGAGGATTAATATACTTTGACTACATTAAAAGTTACATTTGACCGGGTGATGATAAAAGTGGACATCGGGTATATCATGAGTCGTATGAGAAATATGAATGATAGATAAAGGATTTAACCCTCCTATAATTAGGAGAGATATTATTGGCCTCTTGATTGAATGAGACTATAAAATGCATGGTCGTGCTCAAATAATGATTTGTTTTCATAGTCTACTCATGGATCAAGTAAACCCGGATTAAATGTTGAAGAGAATGACTAAATATATGCCTTGAGTTTAATCTATAATATATATGGTTAAAGGGATTATATTACACGGAAACATTAATCACGAAAGGTTTTATCGAATCACGATTTAATTATTATTTAATTGGGTAGCAATGATGTATTACTAGATACCGCTCATTGTTTATAATTTTATTGGAGAATAAAATTATTGCTAATTAAATAATAGCCTATAGGGTCACACACATAGAGTACTTAAAGGAATAATTAATTTAAATTATAGATTTAAATTAATTGATGATTATTTGAATTTTATTATATTAATTAAGTGAGACTTAATTAATTGAAATAATATAAATTCGAATTTGAATTCTGCCATTAATAATTAAGTGTGACTTAGTTATTAATTAAATAATAAAATTCAGTTTTATTATTTAATCCTAAACCTATATGGGTTAGGCTTTGCTGTTATGGGTTGCTATTATGGGCCTATTAACCAACCATTATAAATAGATAATGTAGGGTTAATAAGGGTTAACGTTTTATAAGAAAACCCTAGAAGAGCAGCCACATAGCAAAGGCAGAGACAAATTCGAAATCATCAAAGGAGACTAGTACATCCATTCCGTAATCAAGATCGTGAGACGATCTTGAAGGTGCTCGTGTGGATACCATAGAGGTGTTTTCGAGAGGAAGACACAAGTCGTGAAAGCTAGGATCTCCGTTGAGTTCGTGAAAGTCAAGACCAAATAAAGGTATGATTCCGTTTCACCATAATCAGTCCATGATTATACATGATCCTGCGTTAGGGTTCCAAAAATTTTCGTTATATTTACATATAATCCGCTACGTTTTATGCCTCGGAACCCAACACCATTAGCAATCTCTGATGTTATTTTAGTGCAACCAATTTCTGCACAGTCTATGAAAACTCCATTAACATCCATAAATGCTCAAGGTATAAACTCTGACTTTTTTTCAGAATTTACATTCTCTGCTAGGATAAATTCAGAATTTATATTTCCTACTTTTACTACTGGAATGGCCATGGATAGTCCTGAAAATGGTACCTCTATTCATGTGACCACATAACTCCTTTCGCAACCACATCTTATTTCTTTAGGACAATGTGATTTGAGCCTTTTTAGTGAGCCTGAGGTAAAATATGAGAAAAACAGAATTCATAATGAGGGGCAGACACTAGATCTGGCAAAAGGAGAGGTAGAATTGAAAAAGAAGTTAGTTACTTCTAGTGAGCAATATCTAACTATTAAAAGTTATGATATGTGTGATGTGAGAAGTAATGAGATTACTTTAAAAAATCAGAGTGACTTAGGATGTTCTCTATCTTTTGCAGGTACTCAGAGTTTACCTGTCTCTGTAAACTCTGATGATATTACAAACTCTAAGTTGCCAAACTCTGAAAAAGCTGCAATCTCTGATGATCAAGATGCATTCTCTGATGAGCTTATCTTTGAAGATGAATAAATTACAGATCTTTTAATTCCATACTCTTAAAGATACAACAGAAAGAAATGGCCTGTAAATGCACATGATGCACATAAAATATTGAGGATGGAATATCCTGATTACATGGTGGTAGAAACTCTCAAAGGAGAAATTGATGTTGCTTTGGATGCAGAGGGGATAAAGAGGGACTTTACTTCAAAAGTAGGACCATCAAATGAAGATACAGACAAAAGGTCTGGGATATGTCTTGGAAATATCCAAATGAAACAATCTCATGGCCCCATATTCATGAAATGATCAACAAAGCTGATAAGGAAATAAACTCTGATAAAATGAAGACAATTTTGAAAGCCACTACTGTGTTGTCCAAAGGACTTCAAAATGAAGTTTGTGATCTAAAGGAATCTGTCAATAAAACCTCTGTTGCTGTGAAAACTGATGTCTCCTCTTCTCTACATTCTCTGGAATTAAAGATCAAGAATGTTTTAGTAAAACAGGATTCTTTGGAAGTCAAAGTTGACAATCCTACTACTACTGTCACTTCTATGCAAGGTATGCTACATACAATTGTTGAGATTCTCACAATCAAAAGAGACAATGATGATAGAAAGGGGGAGAAGGTGTCTATAGACAAATGCAAGGAGGATGCTGATAAAAAGATGACAAACATGATGATGAAGATCAAGTGAGTCACAAGGATGGGAAACAAACTCTGTTGCAACAAACTCTGATTGGACAAACTCTAACAAGCTCTCAAACTCTGATGACATCAAACTCTGAGATAAAATCTGACAAACAAACTCTGATGGATATTGATTTGAAATTGACAAAGAGGCTTGAAGAAGAAGAGAAGTCTGAGAAGATTGAAGAGCAAAATCTAAAAGATGCAGAACTGGTAAAGAAATTATTTGAAGAAGAAAATCCAGGAATGGATCCAGTTACTATAGAAGAAGAATTGAAGAAATCCGATACTGATAATGCTCAAGTCCAGAAGAAGAAAAGAAAATATGTGAAAAAGACTCTAGCTCAAAAGAAGACAATTGTTCAAGTAAGAAAAATTATTACTGAATCTACTCAAGCCAAACATGTTGGAACCCCTAAGCTTATTAAAATTCAAGCAAAACCTGTTGGAATTCAAACAAGGTCAACTCATGAAAAGCCAACACAAGCAAAGTCAATCATTCAAACAAGATCAGCTTCTTTAATTCAGAAGAAATCCCCAACAAAACTAAAAACACCTCTAACTATGCAAGGAACAACATTTCTCCCAGGTGGATCGAGTTTTGATGAAGAAGGAGAAGAAGAACAAGCATTGATCAGAAAGAAGAAGTCTGATCCTCTGTGGACTAAAACTCAAACTCTAACTCTCAATGCTAGACTTGATAAAAATAACGGTGGCATTGGTGATTCACAAGCCAAAGTCTACAGGGGTGAAGCAAACATTTTTAGAGATCCCTTCTCTTTAAAAGACAAGCCTGAGGAAGATTTGACATAAAAACATCTTGACAAACTGATATATGTCAACATAGTGAAAGACATTTTTGATGGAGCTCAAGCCAAGGAGAAACTTCTATATTTCTTAGAAGATAAGAGAGTTTTGAAGATTGCTGAAGAAAATCTGATTGATAAAGCATCTAAAGAACTTGAACATGTTCTTTATCTACTCAATGATAAAAATGAAGCTACTTCAAGGTGGGTGAAGATTCTAGAAGGAGTAATAAAGGAAAAGAAAAAGAATGAAAGACTTCTAATGATAAACTCTGAGGAGGTCAATCCAGGATACTTGCTTGAAGATGATTCTGTGAAGGCAATGGCAAAAGGAGATGCAAAGGTCAAAATGATGTTAGGAATTCCTACACTTATTTTAAATCCTGATAGAAAGAAGGCATGTTGCATTCCTTTATATGAAAGAATGGAGAGATCATCAATATACAATTTGAGAGCTGCTATATTCCAAATTGATGTCTCTTTTGATCAAATAAAAGAACTCAAAGAAAAATTAGTTTAGTTGCTGAAGAATGCTGAAAAGAAGCTGTTGGATAATTTTCTAAAAAAAGACTTTTCTTACAAAAGGATCTAAGTCAAGAATGAAGATTCAAACTCTGATGCATTTGTCCATATTTCTGACATCATAAGTAAAATTTATGTTTTACTTCATAAAGCATAAATTGGGCGAGATTTTTAGGAAATAAATATCGATGCTGTTAGAGAATAACAAAACAGAGTTTATGATGGCGTCATCAGAGTTTAAGGAAGCTCTCGGTCAAAGTTTACTCTATTAGAGAATACTCAATTAGAGTTTACTCTAACAGAGAATACTCTATCAGAGATTATCAACCGACAGAGTTTAGCTTCAGAGTTTACCAAAGAAGGAAATAAACAAATCAGAGTCTGATTTGGATAGTGAAGAAAGAATTCAAATACAAGTCAAATTCCCTTATAAAAGCTATTCTTATCATAATGTATTTCGTAATTGTATTTGTAATTGTGTCTATATAAACACAGAGATATGTTAACATTAAAGCAACATTCAAGATATATTTTTCATAACCTAACAGTTCTTAAGAACATTATTTTCTTGAGAGAGTTTTGTATTCAAGTTCATTATTAATATGAAACAGTATTTCTTTTATATACTTGTGTTCTTGATCGATTAGTTCGTACTATTACATTCAACTCCCCTTCTCTAATAACTAGATTATCTGGGCAACAAATATTATATTATATTAGTATTTTTATATATATGCAATATATATTAAAATAATAATATAAGTAATTAATAAATTTGGTTGACAATAAAATAAAATTTGTACACTTAATATTATATAAAATCAGAATTTTTTAAATAAAAATTATAATACATCAAATAAATTAACATATAATTATAATGAATATATATTTATATGTTATATATATATATATATATATATATATATATTATAATGGTCTTAAAGATGACTTAGTTAATTACCTAAGCTTATAATAAAATATAATACAACATCAGGTTTATAAATACAGGAGTGTGCATTATTATTATTATAAAATTACCATTCAATTTTTGTATCGAAATAGCTTATATCCGTAGATAATTAGCTAAGGTCGTTCTTAGGGTCTTTTTACTCTATTATAAATATATATTATATATTACATATTTAATATGTAAATTTACCTAAGAGTTTTCTATATATCTTAAAGAATGTGCGCTCACTTTTAAGTTTTAAGTATTATTCCTTCCTTTTATCAAAATTTCTAATTGAAGTTCTAAGAGAGGAAATACTTGTTCAACTCTTACAATACCACACCTTCTGTTAAATATTCAAGGGTTTGTACAAGCCTATAACCCTTGTAAAAATAAAACAATATAACTAAAGGTGAAAGGTTTGACCATGATTTGAGGAAAGTGTTAAGTCTTCATCTTCTGCTAAGCACATTCTTAACTCTTAAGTTCTTTCAAGTGTGTATGCTTCATTCTTCAAGAAATGACTTATTCTTATTCTTCATCTTCCTTTTAAAAGTTTTAATTTGTCTAATTGTCTTATTCTTAGTTGATAAATTGGGATCAACAAATAACTGATAAACTGTTAGACTTATCAGTGGACTCCTCTTGCGCATAATTCATTGATTGTCGTTTGACTTGATTATCCTTTAAGAGCTATCCTTAAATCATGTTATAAGTTAAAATTTACGGAATATAACAAAAAAGATTACTCAACAACTCCTTAATTGTTTCTTAAAATGCTAAAATATTATTTTCATTCTATATTTTTAAGAATGCCCTAACAAATCTTTAGTTCACTTTTATTCATAAAAAATTACATTCTCTCTTTTTTCACTCCTTTTTCCCTTCCCTCCTTTTTTTATAATAAAAAGGGAGAATAAGAAATGTTGTTGAAATGAATGTATATAAGTAATGTCCTAAATCACTAAGACACGATATTTTATAATATTTTATAAGGAAGTTTAGGTAGTTGTTGGTATCGGTGGAGTTTTTAAAAATTAGTTGATATTGGTCGAGTTTTTAAAAATTAGTTGATAGATATCGTATCAAACTATATTTTTAATTAAAATTATTAATGCTTTCAGAAGTTGTGTAATGATATACTAGAATATTAATTAAGATAAATAATATATAAAATGTGTAATGACTCATTGGATTATAAATATTCTATAGAAAACGTGCACACCAATAATGTTCAAAACATATACTTAAAACATTTATTTATCAATATTTAAGGATACTTTTGTGTTGTAAAGATAATATAATTTTGAAATTGTTTATAATTAGATTTATTAAATAATAATATGTTTATAGTAATTATTTATTTTTAACAATATATATGTATAGAATTTATTAAAAATATCATGATTATGAAATATAATATTTTATTTAAAATTTATTAACAATATATATATATATATATGTATAGAATACTTTTAGAAAAAATAAAATTATAATAATATAAAAAATCAACCATAACAAACCAAACATGTTAAACATGGCCAAATAGTGTTTCGCCCCTTGGAGAGAATTTTGTGGTGCTTAATAATTGAAGTTAGACCAGTGTATGTTATGTTATGAAATTATTAATTAATAATTATTATATAAAGGAGGAGCATATCTGACATGTAGCTTTTATTTTTTTATATGTAAACTGCCTGTGTACGTGCAAAGCAAGTAAATGAACTATAGGCCTTGTTTATGGGCGTAATCACCGCCACTATCTTTGCTTTCGAAGGAAGATAACAAAGGCTGTTAATATTATTAAATTGACAATCATTATATAACACTCAGTACTCTTGATTGTCAATATAGAGTTTGACTGTCTCATTAAAATCCGTAAAAAAAACTTTGGATAAAAATCTTGAAAAAAGAAAAAGAGTACAGTATTCGACTAAATAAAACATCTCACATTCTGACATCTTGATGTAATAAGTTTCTCAATCTTTGCTTCCGATATTGTTTCGCAGCTTTTTAAAAATTGATGTAGGCAATGATTTTATAACCAAATCTGCCAAATTTTTACATGAGCGAATTTGTTGTATATCAATTTCACCATTTTGTTAGAACTTGTGAGTATAGAAGAATTTTGACAAGATGTGTTTTGTTCGATCTCATTTGATGTATCATTCATTGAGTTGTTTAATGAAGACTGAATTATCTTCAAACATAATTTTAGGACTATCTGAGATATTTGATAAGCCACATGATTCCCGAATTTATTGAATAACAGATCGCAACCAGGAACATTCTTTACTTGTTTCATTGATTGCTAGCAGTTCTGCATGATTTAATGAGGTTGCCGTCATAGTTTATTTTATAGACTTCCAAGAAATAGCAGTGCCTCAATATGTGAATATATAACTTGTTTGTGATCGTCCAAAATGGGGATCTGACATGTACCCAACATCTGCATATCCAATTAGCTGTGAATTCGAATATTTTGGAAAGAATAATCCAAGATCAACCGCCCCACGAAGATTTTTGAATATATGTTTGACTCCATCCCAATGCCTTTTGGTAGGATCAAAAATGAATCTTGCCAATAAATTCACAGCAAATGTGATATGAGGTCGTGTATTGTTTGCAAGACACATAAAAGCGCCCATTGCACTAAACTATGGAACTTCAGGTTCAAGAGTATCTTCATCTGGCTTTCTAGGTCGGAATGGATCTTTATTAGGTTCAAATCATCGTACAACCATTGGCGTCATTAATGGATGAGATTTATCCATATATAACCGATCAAGTACCTTTTCTGTGTAGGTTGATTGATGAACTAATATGCGCCTGAAGATAAGTGTTCCACCTTTATACCTAAACTAAATTTTGTCTTTCCCAGATCCTTCATTACAAACTCGTTTTTTAAATAATTAGCAGCGTTAGTAATATCTTAAAAAGTACCAACAAGATTCAAATCATCCACATATACAACAATAATAACAAAATCAGTTTCTGACCTTTTAACAAACACACATGGACACATTTTATTATTAATATACTTGTCATTCAATAAATATTCACAAATCCTGTTGTACCACATACGGCTAGATTATTTTAAACCATAAAATGATCATCGTAATTCAACAGAATATAAAGGTCGAGGCTTAGTTTCTGTTATTCCTTAAACAATGTCAATATTTGTAGAATGGGGGTTGAATACAAATATCAAAACCTTTTTACTGTTTTAATATTTGTTCTTAGTGTTTGAGTATTAAGAGAATGTGTATGAACAATAAAGATACTGAAAATAAAATGAACAAAGAGACTTTAAAATTACTGATGGATTGGTTTGTCCATCAGTGTAGATTTTTGCTCAATGTTCCTAGGTTGATAAAAACCTAGCTTCTTTTTTACAAGGTTAGAAAATAAATTAACTGTTCTTACAAAGTTCTCTATGGCTGAACTGTTGATTCAAGAGATATTGTCTAACTTATTCTTTTTTCTAACAATGCTTCCACACTTGTTTATATATTACAAGTGTGTTTTTACAATTCCTATTTTTGGATTATTTTTATCTACTTTCCTTTTACCTTTTTTCATTTTAGAAAAAGGTTTGAAAGACAGCTACAAATTGAGTCTTCACAGCCATCATAGACTGTCATCCATAAGTGTGCTTTTGTCCTTTGGATATTCAACAAATATACTTTCTGTGTTGTCACAATCAATTGATAATTTGCTGTTAAGCATATCAATTGATCCTTCCTTTAATCCATCACCTGATGTTCTTCTTCTATTGATCTTTATATTTATCGATTGATAAATAATGACTTATCGATTGATATATGTTATCAATTGATATATCAATCGATGGGTCTTCACATCAGTTGATGGTCTTCAATACTTGACTTGGCTTCTTCGATTGATCTCCTATCCATCGATGCTTCAATATCAATCGATCATCATTCACTTGTATAATTTCATGTCTTCAAATAATTACACTTTGACAGTTTAATTTACACATCAGTTGATGACCTATATCAATCGACTCTAACATCAATTGATGAGAATAATATCAATTGACTTACACCTTATCGATTGAAATAGACTAAGTACACCTATGCTACAATCCAAATTATCAGTTGATTCATATAAACACTTCAACTGATAAATGGTTTCCTGATCAATTGATATTTATAACTTTCATATCAATCGATCAGTTACATCAAATAAAACTTCTGTGATTCTAAGATTAGTGTTATCATCAAATTACATGTAGATTCCTAACAATCTCCCCATATTTGTGTCTGTGATATAAACATGTATAAATCTACTTGATAATAACAAAACCCCTAATAATTTTCATTCAGATAGAATCAAGAAATATACATAGCACTTTTAATTTTAGAAGTACCAGTTGGATGAATAACTTATGCAAGCTGCTCCAATGTATTCATAATCTTCATAATCCAATTAGTTTTTCTTCCTTCTCTTCTCAGCATTTTCCTTTAATTGTCTCATGAAAGAACTCCTCAAAATTGTTTCATCTCTATCAGTTTCTCCAAGTTGCCTCATAAGGTAATGTATTTCTTCATCTGTGATTTTGTCCAGATATTTACAAATATCAAAGAACTTTGTATTGCCCTCCACATCTGCAAAAATCATTGCATACTTTGGCTCCAACACCACTTTTTTGACTTGAGACTTCCATAGCTTAAGGGGTGAATCAGGTTCAGCTTCTTCCTTACATCTCCTTAGCTTTCAAATTTGTTGTTGGATTTCCTGAGCAATTGTTGTGTTGAGTTTGTACTTTCTGTGAGTAGAGGAAGAATGGTCTTCAAAACATTGTAGCTTTGCTTCATTATTACCTTCAATGAATAGGTGATTTTCACTCCATTTTCATACTCCAACCTCATTGATTCTTCTTGGTTAGAGGTTGCAGGGTGAGTCCTGACTCCTATCAACCCTTTTTCACTGAACACTGGTATTCATTTCATATCTTATCCTTCAATTGTAACCTCCTCCTTTATTTCTTCTTGATTAGCTTGGAGGTTTTCCTGAACCACCTCTTCTTGAGTAGAAATTGTCTTTCTCTTAGCCATGACTATTCTCCTCTTTTTCCTTAGTGGTTGTTCCATTAATTGATCTTCTATGTTCCATTCCATTTCTATTTTCCTTGCAATTTCTTCATTCTTCTTTTCTCTTTTTGCAACATCCGACAATCCTGATGAATTGGCTCCTTGAAAAAACTTCTGACCAACTGGCTCTTTCCTTCTCTTTTCTTCTTCAATCATTATGGATTTACCCTTTTTCTTCTCTTCAAGGGCTTCAAGATCAATTAATAGAAATACTTCTGCATTTGAATTACTTTCTTTGACAGCCTTCTTTGCATTTTCATTTATCAATCTTGTCTGAGCAATGAACTCATCCAAGTCTCTTTTTTCTACTGCCTATGTCACCAACTCAGTGTTCTTCCTTAAATCTTCAATTCTTTTCTTTTCCCTCTCAATCATTGATTGAGTTTCTCTTTCCCTAGAAATTCTTCTAGCTTCTAGATTATCATCAAACTTCTTATATTCTCTCTTTTTCTGCTCTAAGTCATCCTTGGAAGACTTAGATGACTTTGAAGATTTTCTATCCCTGTTGCTCCCATTTTTTGTAACCCCTTTGGTTGCAGAACCACAAATGCCACTGGATTTATCCATACCAGAACCACCAACACCACCACTGCCATTCCCTTTGCCATCACCATCGCCATCCTTCTTCTTTGTATTCTCCCCCTTTTTGTTATCATCAATTGGAGGAGGTGGTGGCATTCTGTCAAGAAACTTTTGAAGAAAGGAAGCATGTAGACTCTGGCCTTAAAGGATGTCACCCATCTTCTTCTCTAGAGACTCAACTCTTGTCTCCAAAGCTGCAAAATTCTTGGATTCCTTGAAAAGCTTGTCCTTGATTTGACCCATAGTGTTAATTGGTTGCTTCTCATCCAACCTTCTCTCCAAAGCATCCTTGTTAGAATTGATAGAATCCTTGATAATCTCCAATTCTCTCTTCACTCATGTCACTGTGATCTTTTGAATTTTCAGTGATTCCCTCATATAGTGAGTAATCCTCGTTTGATTGAGATCTTCAATTTCTCCTTCCACCATTGCCCTCCTATATTGAGAAAGAATCTCAGTTTCAGCAGCTTCTAAGGAACCATCAATAGTGCTCATCCATGGCTCCTCATCAGAATCACCTTCTAGCGCTCTCCTTCAAATTTCTGGTCCTTTGTTCTGTATGCTCAATTCCTAAAAGTTGTTATGCATCCCTGTTACTTGAAGCAGCCAACCCTTGATATTGAGGATTAGGATGAACAAAATTATGTGGAGCCAATTCACCAGCATCAACTTCATCTTCAATTTCTTTATTAATTCCACTCCCACTAGCTTTTGTATTTGATACTCCCCTGTCTCCTTGACTCCTTCTCCTTCTGACACCAACTCATTTTCCAATTCCTGTGCAAACAATAGAATGGATTTTTCTCTCTCACTCATCTCTTTATTTTGCATCAGGATCTCATCCTGGAATCTCACATTTCCCTCACTCATAACATGTGCACCTTCCAAGGTGGGGCCCTCAAGTGTTTCACTCTTATTCCTGAAAGAAATAGGAATGAACATACTCACTCTCTCTCCTTTTACCAGGTTATAATCATGTTTCTCACTCAACTCGCTCATTCATAAGAGTGTTTGGGCAACATCAATTGATTGATCATCAATTGATGTATAGATATTATCAGTTGAAGTGTTTGGGATATCCATCGATTGATGCATACCCATCGATTGATCTTGAGTATCGATCGATGACTTATCAGTCGATGGCTGAATATCAGTTGATGAAGGAACATCAATTGATGGAGTAGAAACAATTGAGGTAATGATTTGAGAAGTGATATTTGTAATGACATGAGATATGGAATCCTGAATTTTCTGGGAAGAAAATTCAGGAGAGAGTGTTGGCTTCTCCTTGAAAAATAAAGAAGGAGAATTTGAAAATGTCTGATAATCTATCAGAATATTTTCTGAAGAAATTTATTGAGATGGAGAAGTAAGAATAGAATGGATTGGAATTGAGTGAGAATGGGGCTGCATCTCATCATTTATATGAGATGCATCAAACTGACTTTGAAAAGGCTCCACCACAGTTTCCTATTATTCATTAAAAGCATTAGAAATCTAGGATAAAAACAAGCTACTTTTTTATCTACGTCCAGTCTTCTGCTCTCAGCAGTGCCCATCTTCCTTATCATTTCTTTCAAGATTAGTTTCCCAAAATTGATTCTCCTATTGTGGGCTACACAATATCCAATCACTTGCAGTAGTGTTGATATGTTGTGGAAGTTGGTCTTTATTGTTGGAGCAAGGACTTTGGCTAATGTGTCAAAGAAATAATCCCATTCAGCTACCAACTAGGATTTAGACAGCTTTACCAGATCTTTCGTGCCCTGATAGTGAATTGATTGAAAAAAGTTTGTGATGTCTTCAATTGTGGGCAGGGTCTTAAAATTATCTGTTGGGAACCCTAACACTCTGTTTACATCCACATCATCTATCAAGTACTCCGTCTCTCCAATCTTGAAAGAGAATTGAACTAGCCTGTCTTTTGAAATATTCTTCGTTGTTGAATATAAGGCTCTGAGAGGTTCAATCTACAGTGGAGTGTTCAGTGTAATAGTTGTTCTGACCAGAGAGTGTTCATTCATGAATCTGATCCAGGGCCTAAACCTAGCCTCTTTGCAATTAACAGGATCAAAGTAACCAACAAAGTTTGTTTTTGCTATTACAAACATGGCTGCCATTTTAATTAATTAATTTCAATAATTAATTAAATTTATATTTAAATAGCCCTTTAATCTAAAATTACAAGCAAAAATAGAAAAACAAATACAACTCGAGATAGAAGAAAAATTATAACTCAAAACCCTAACTTTAAAATCAAAAATACAGTCCAAATCAGCAGTCTTTTAACAACAATAATCAACTAAATTAGTCCCAATCAGAATCCAAGAAGAGTTTGATTTTTACGAAAAACGGACAGAGGTTCGTTTGATTTTGATGTTTAAACCATAACTGAGCAAGCAACGGCTTGTAAATACAATCAAGGCAACTGAAATTAGTTGTTTTGTAGTGTAAATCGAGGGTTAGATCGAAAGATTTTCAAAAGTCTTGATGTTCTTCGATTGTATTTATTCGTATGTATATATCACTGAATAAGACTTTTAAAACAAAACAAATAAAACGATTAAGTTATAGAAAAGCTCGGTTAGACTTTTTATTTTATACTCGATAAGACTTTTGAAAAGTCTTGCCGAGTTTTATTAAAAAGTCTTACTGAGAATATTGAAGAAAAATATTTAATTAAAATACAAAATCTCGGTAAGACTTTTTATTCAAAAATTAGATTGATTAATAATAATTAAAATAAATATTTACATGCTACCAAATTATTAAAGTACAATAATAATTTGAAAAACATACAATAATTTACATACAAATACTTAATAATGCTTAAAATAAATATAAGTACTTATGCTATAATTGAAATAATTATCTTATAAGAATATTAAATTAATCTCAAGATAATTTATTCAAAAATTCTTAAGCCCTAGGATTTTATTAATTTAAGTCTCATAAATTCTTTAAATATTAACATTTAATATTTATGAGTTTAAATTAACTCCTAGCTATCAAAAATTTAGCCATTGTTTAACATCCCTAGTTCACTGAACAACTTTGAGATAGTGGATTCATCAAGTGGTTTCGTGAAGATGTCGGCTAGTTGATCTTCTGTGGGTACAAAATGTAGCACCACAGTTCCATTCATGACATGTCCTCAGATAAAATGATACCTTATGTCAATGTGCTTGGTTCGTTAATGTTGTACAAGATTGTTAGAAATAACTATAGCACTTGTGTTGTCGCAGAAAATTAGAACTTTGTTCAACGCAAGTCCATAGTCATTTAGCTGATTCCTTATCCACAAGATCTGTGCACAACAACTACCTGCCGCAATGTATTCTGCTTCGGCTGTTGAGGTAGATACTGAGTGTTGTTTCTTGCTATACCAGGAGATCAACCGACGTCGTAGAAACTGACAGCTTCCAGAAGTACTTTTCCTGTCCATTTAGGTCAAAACCGGTCAGAAGTACTTATACCGACGTCCTATTAGGTCAAAACCTGTATCTTTAGGGTACCAAATTCCAAGATTTAGTGTACCCTTCAGATATCTAAAAATTCGTTTAACGGCTATAAGATGAGATTCCCTAGGGTCAGATTGAAACCTTGCACATAAGCATGTTGTAAACATTATATCGGGTCTACTAGCAGTTAGATATAATAATGAGCCTATCATACCTCTGTAGCTTATGATGTCAACTTTCTTACCAGTTTTATCTTTTTCAAGTTTGGTGGCTGTTGGCATTGGGGGTTTTGCCGGTGAAGAATCTTCTAGACTGTATTTTCTTAGAAGATCCCTTACGTACTTTGATTGGCAAATAAAAATCACATCCTCCTTTTTCTTTACTTGCAATACAAGGAATAAAGACAGCTCACCCATCATGCTCATTTTATACCTGCTTTGCATTAACTTAGCAAATCTCTTGCACAAGTTTTCGTTAGTAGAACCAAATATAATACCGTCAACATAAACTTGGACAAATATCATATCTTTTTCATGTAGTTTATAAAAGAGAGTTTTATCTATGATACCTCTAATGAAACCATTTTCAAGTAAGAACACACAGAGAGTGTCATACCATGTCATCGGTGCTTGCTTGAGTCCATAGAGAGCTTTGAATAGAGAATACACAAAATCAGTAAACTCTGGATTTTGAAAGCCAGGGGGCTGTTCCACATATACTTCCTCTTCTAACTCTCCTTTCAGAAATGCACCCTTTACATCCATTTGAAAAACTTTAAAATTGGAATGTGCTGCGAATGCCAGAAATATCCTGATGGCTTCAAGTCTTGCAACTAGTTCGTAGGTCTCGTCATAATCAATTCTTTCTTTCTGGGAGTAACCCTTTGCCACCAGTCTGGCTTTGTTCCTTGTAACAATGCCATCACCGTCTAACTTGTTCCTGTATACCCATTTCGTGCCAATTACAGATCTATCTTTAGGTCTGGGTACTAATATCCAGACTTCTTATATTTCAAACTGATTGAGCTCTTCTTGCATGGCAAGAACCCAATCTGGATCAGCTAATACATCTTCAACTTTCTTTGGTTCTTCTTGAGATAGAAAAATTGAAAATAAACATTCATTTGAAGTTGCACTTCTGGTTCTAACTCCAACATCTGGATCACCTATAATCAATTTAAAAGGATGATCTCTGCTCCATATCCTTTCCCTGGTTAGGTTTGATCTTGATGATTTGCCTCGAAATTCATTGTGGTGTTGTGTTCTGCCAGTTGATCCTACATCTCCCCCTGAGTTGCTGCCAGGATGACTTGTTAATCCACCACTAATATTAGTAGAAATTCTATTGTTTCCACCACTGTTACCTGGATCATTATCATATTTGTCATCATCATTTCCTGCAGCAACCTTAGGTTCTTCTTCATCATCAGAATGTGAGTTTGGATAATTATCAAATTTTAATGACTCAGAAGAATCTTCAGTTTGGATACTTGGGAGTTTAGTGTCTGCTGATCAATTATGTACACCCTATATGCTCTTCTCGAATACGCGACAAAAATAGCTTCATGTGCCTTGGCCTCGAACTTGCCACGATGTTCATCTCCATCCTTTAGCACATAGCATTTGGCTCCAAATACATGAAAGTACTTGAGAGTTGGTTTCTTACCAGCCATTAATTCATAGGGTGTCTTCATATAATCTTTGTTGATCAGAGTTCGATTCTGGGTATAACATGTTGTGTTAACTACTTCAGCCCATAAGTAGATAGGTAACCTAGATTCACTTAGCATAGTTCTTGCAGCTTCAATCAGGGTTCTGTTTTCCCTTTCTACAACTCTATTTTGTTGTGGAGTTCTTGGTGATGAATATTGCCTTGTTATCCCCTTATTTGAGAAAAAGTTATTCAGAACTTCATTCTTGAATTCTGTTCCATTATCTGATCTGATTGCCCGAACAGGGAACTTTGAATCTAACTCAATCAGCTTTACATGATCAATTACCAATTGTGGAGTTTCATCCTTAGAGTTCAAGAATAAAACCCACGTGTACTTTGTGAAGTCATCTACAATCACTAAGGCATATTTCTTCCTTGACATAGACATAATATTTATAGGACCAAATAAATTCATATGTAGGAGTTGAAGTGGTTCAGTGATGTTTGAAGTGTCGGTGCCTCTGTGACTTGCTTTCTTCGACTTCCTTTTCTGACATGCCTCACACAATCATTCTTGTATAAATTCCATCGGAGGCAGTCCTCTCACCAAATCCCTCTTGACTAAAGAGTTCATTGTTTTAAAGTTCATATGTGAAAGTTTCTTGTGCCATAGCTAGCTTTCTTCTGATGAAGCCTTTGAATAGAAACAGTTTACTTCATCTTCAGTTCCTAAGTTGAGATCGGCTACGTACAAGTTTCCTTTCCTTACTCCACGTAAGGCTAGTGTGTCATCTTTAGAATGAGCTATAAAGAATTTGTCTTTGATAAAGTTTACTTTGTATCCTTTATCACAGAATTGACTAACGCTGAGTAGATTGTGCTTAAGTCCTTCCACTAAAGAGACGTTTTCAATGATAACATTCCCAGCATTTAACTTGCCATATCCCGTAGTCAATCCTTTATTGTTATCTCCAAAGGTGACGATTGGGCCAACTCTTTCAACCACGTCTGATAGCAAGGCTCTATCTCTGGTCATATGCCTTGAAGATCCGTTGTCCAGGATCCATACAACCCTGTTAACCTGTTTAACTCCCTGCAAGTATCAAACGGATTAATTCATCTTCGGAACCCAAAATTGATTGGGCCCGACATATTCGAGGAATTGACCTTTGTTAGCTTTAACAATAGACCCTTTTCGAATAACAACATCATCTTCCTTGACTATACCTACCTTCTTATAAACAGTCTTAACAACTTTCTGTTTAGACTTGGGAATGTATGTTTCCTTCTTAACAGGCGAGGGAGTTACAGTCTTGGATTTTGTGAATTTATTATTAATGTATTGTCTAGGTGTCATGTTATCTTTCTTAGCAATCATGTGTTTAAAATAAGTAGTCATAGCATTAAAAGCACATAACATACAATTCAGTATACCACATGGTTTATGGAACGCATCAATAATAGGCATGTTATTCAAAGCAGTAGGTGACTAAACATTTTCTACCTCAACTTTATCAGCAGTTTTAAAGTTATTAGTAGAATGAAATATATTGTTACTATTCCTACTATTCACAAACGTATTCGGTCTGTTGACATTATTCCTAAGGTCTTTTGCACCTATACTAGGATTGGGCGATTTAGAAGTTCCCACATCTTTCACTGGTGATTGAGGTGCACTCTTTTCTTTCTGGACATTAACTTTTTGTATGTCCTTAACTTGTTCCCTTCTTTTCTTTTCTTCCTCGAGATCCTCTAACTGCATTTCATATGCAATCAGAATAGAGCTCTCAAGGATAGGTTCAGCTATTCGTGTTATGAAGAGAGGTTTCGGTGTGTCTTTAACAACATGTGGGATACCTCTTTCTTCAGCACTTTTTCTAAAAGGGGTTATGTTGCTTGGCTTTCCTACAAATTTATTATACTCGAAACCTTTTCCAACTTTCCGACTTATTTCCTGTTGGTTAACTAGGTTCTTTACAATATACGACGAGTTCTTATATGCTAGACACTTTTTCTTTTCTTCTTCTATCTGGTTTCTAAGATTGGTTTCAACTTTAACATGACAACTGAATTTACTGACTTGAATAGCTAAGTCTTCAGTCAACTTGCCAGTTATCTTGTCATTATTTCTTTTTAACTGCTTAAGAACTTCAGTCTCATCAATTAAATCTTTGATTTTGAGTCTGAGTTTCTTAACCTTATCTCTTTCGTCATCTAGTTCTTTACCTAGCAGAGCAAACATTTTAGGGAAAGAAGGATTTACCTCTATTCCTCCTTGACGGGTGGGTGATAGTGATTCCTCGGATGAATCCATAAGAGCAAGATTTTCCAGCTCTTCCTCATCATCATTATCTGAGTCATCCCAACTTTTGCCCTCTGCTAGATAGGACTTTCCTTGATGCTTTTTCACGAGCGCATCATACTTCTCTTTGAGCTCTTCGTAAGACTCTCTTTTTTTCCCTTGCTTAGGCTTCTTGCACTCAGTTGCAAAGTGGCATAGCTCATTATAGTTGAAGCAACAAAACTTGCTTCTATCAACTAAGTCAGTCTTGTAGCCGCTTTTTGATACCGCTGTTGAAGAACCTCCTTTTTGGAATCTTCCAAAATTAGGCTTAACTCTGTAGAAGGATTTTATTCTGAATCTCATATTGCCAAACCTCCATGCAACCATAGCTACAGATTCATCTTCTAGCTGATCTAGTTCTTCTAGCGAGTAGAACTCATCATCTTCTTATTGTCAGAAGTATGTCCAAATTCTGGAACCACATACTCCGTTGAACTGTTAGAAGGTGCAATAGCCTTCACTTCTACCTTCTCTGGTGCTTCTACCATTAATGCCTTGGAGGAACTCAGTACCTTACCTCTCCCATACATCTCTCTGGTTTGGATCTGTTCCAGTTCATAAGTCTTTAAAATTCTATAGAGTCTTTAAAATTCCATAAAGTCTTTCTAGGGTTACCTCCTTCATATCCCTAGACTCCCGGATAGTTGCGATCATGTGTTCCAGATGCTCGGGTAAGGTCAGCAAAAATTCCTGTTCACCTCCAGATTCTGATATTACTTTCCATTCATATTGAGCTCGTTTATCAGTTTGTTTAGTCTCTGAAACACCTCAGAGATACCCTCACCAGAGTTGGATCTAAATTGCTCATATTGGGAGGTCAGGATCTCCAGTCAATTCTCTTTCACCTCCTCAGTCCCCTCATTGATAATCTCTATTGTTTTCTAGATCTGCTTTGCATTCTTGCAGTTGACTACATGATTGTACATGACGTAGTCTAGAGATTCAATCAGTATTAATTTGAAGTTGTTGTCCATGGACACAACTTTTGCTTCCTCATCTATATAGTCTGCCGGACTTTTCAGAAACTGTCTGTGGGGGATTACGACCCCATCTATCTAATATTCGAGAATAACTGATACATGGGGCTCAACACCTTCGGCCAATACTAAAGCGTACTTGGGATTGACAATCCCGATGAATAGTAGCGTTTTGTGTTTCCGCAAGTTGTAGTGCTCTCTGTCGAACTGTGAAATTTTTATGCTAGTCACTTTCTGAGTACTTGTATTTAATAAGATTAAAAATTAAGTGTTTAAAAAAATATTTTAATTTTTGACTGAAAACAATTTTTGATCAAAAATAATTTTTAGAAAAAAAATTATTTTGAATAAAAATTTATTTCGAATTGAAAATAAATTTTGAGATCTGTATATGAGTTGCGGAATTTTTGGTTCGGATCTGATATTAGAAATATCAACTAACTCTGATGCCAATTGTTGGTCTCTGATATTGTAGAAGGGGGTTGAATACAATATCTATAAATCATCGTGAAATTTCGAATTTAAAATTATACTTTAATTAATCACGAAATATTGGTCTTAATGAAATATTGTTCAAGTAGAAGATATAATTTTTAACTTGAAAAGTATTTAAAAAATTATCTGATTAAAAAGTGTATATATAACTGATAAAATAATCTAGAACAAAATTGACATGAAGTGTTCTGGTTTAATCAATTATATTCCAAACTTGCACAGAAATATGTGAATATTACAGTGCATACAAATTTCTGAAATTTGAATGTTTTGATCTTTTCAATCAATTAATAATGAAGCTAAAATTTCATATTTATAGATGTTTGGCTCAGCAAGACTTTTGAATAAAATTTATTTAAAAAATCAAAAGACCTTTTAAAATAAGCCTATAAGACTTTTAAAAACTGCTGGGCAAGACTCTTTAATCTCGGTAAGACTTTTGAAAAAGTCTTGTCGTGCCAAGTGTTTTCTCAATAAGACTTTCTTAAAAGGTCTTACTGGAAAAGCTCGGTAAGATTTTTTAAAAGTCTTACCGATATAATTTCGGTAAGACTTTCTTAAAAGGTTTTACTGAGATAATTCGGCAAGACTTTGGGCAAGACTTTTAAAAAGTCTTACCGAAATAATTCGGTAATACTTTTGAATTAAATGCAGCAAGACTTTCTTAAAATGTAAACTTAAATCTTCTTTTAATTTAATTAATTCCACAAATTATTAATAAAATAATTTATAAATGAAATTAATTCAAGGTGAATTAATTTAAATAGATAAATTAAATTATTAATTAACTTTTGATAGTAGAATTAATTTAGTTTTTTCACTGCACAATCCTTGACGATTTGTCTTGAGTCTTCCTGTCTTCTGTCTGAAAATCACTTGAGCTAGGTGATGAATATTTATTTAATTAGTTGACACACAAATGTACTGTCTGGTTCATTTGTGTCATACTAAAATAAATATTCTTTACCTCTTAACATTAAGCTGTTATCTTCTGTCTTGTTCTTGCTTCTCGCTTTGACTTCAATAACTTCTTTTCTTGGAATCATCCTGTAGTAAGCACTTGAAATCTTCTGAATCTTCCAAACTCTTCTGAAACATTACTTTATTATTTTTCACCGATGCTTGAACATATTAATGAACTTCTTCCGGTGAATAGTAGCAGCTTCATTAGAATACTTCTGATTCTGGGGATTCTTTGTGACTAGTTAACTTTGACTGTCTTGATTCCTGTTTTCATAATTATTATTTACTTCTTTTTCTTATTGAGTTGAGTTATCATCTAATTATTACAAATAGGCCTAGACATATGCCTTTCAGTAGAACTTAGGGGGAGTTTCTACTGTTAATGAAGCAAGTAGCAGTGGAGTTAACAAGGAGGCTGAAGGTGTTGAAATGATAATTGGTGAAGCTGAGGAAGATGTTGATGCAAGAGAGTTGGATCCAAGGAATTTTGTGCATCCTGATCCAAGATATCAAGGATTGGCTACCTCCACAAACAGGGATGCTGAGTCAATTCTAGGATTGGAGCATACTGAGCAGAGAATAAGAAATTTGAAGGAAATGATAGTAAATGTTGAAGATGTGTGTCATCTAGCTCCAGGAGATATTGACAATGACAATGATGAACAACCCTGGATGAGCACAGTTGATGGCAGCTTAGCAGATGCAGAAGAAGAACTTCTTTCTCAGTATAGGAGGTCAATGATGGAGGTGGAATTTGTTGATTCTACACAAAGAAGAATAGCTCATTGCTTAAGGGATCAACTCAAGGTTCAGAAGATGACTGTGACAGGAGTTAGACAGGAATTGGTCTCAATCAAGGATTATATTTCCTCTACAAAGGATGTGCTAGAAAGAAGGTTGGATGAGAAATTGCCCCATGGCACTCTCCATCATATTCAACAAAAATTTCTCAAGGATGCTAAGGGCTTTAATGACTTGGAAAAGAGGGTCTCTTCTCTTGAATCAAAGATGGATGACATTATTAAGGGACAGGCCTTCCATGCACAAATTCTACATAAATTTCTTGACATGATGCCACCACCTCCCTCTTGTGGTGATAACAAAAAGGGGGAGACTAATAAGAGAGACAAGGACAAGGATGATAGTGGTGGGAATGGAACAGGAGGAGTTGGAGCTAGCAGATTTGCAGGGGTAAGTATGAGTAGGCAAACAGAAGGAACCAGGAGGAGTTGGAGCTAGCAGATTTGCAGAGGTAAGTGGGAGCAGGCAAACAGAAGGAAGCATAAGAAAATCATCTAATTACTCCAAAGATGACTTGGAACATAGAAAAACAAGTGCACATCAATTTGATGTTGACTTAGAAGCCAGAAGAATATCTAGAGAAAAGGAAACCAATGAGCTAATTGAAAGAGAAAGAAAAAGATTTGAGCAATTAAAGCAAAGCACAGAGATGGTGACAAAGGATGCTCAAACAGGAACTCAGCAGCTGCAACTGAAGTAAACCTTCATGCAGATAAACTTTCTCAATTAGAAGAAAAGAAAAAGGGGAAAGCCATTATGATTGAAGAGGGGAAGAAGAAGAAAGAAAGATTTTCAGGAGAAGTTTCTACAAAGATTCATTTCTTCAGGAAGTGCAGATGTTGCTAGGAGAGAAAAGGAGGATGCTGAAATGGCAATGTAAATGCAGTTGGAGTGGAATCAAATAGATGCAATTCAGGACCAATACCCAAAGACAAAGAGGCAAATTAAAATGGCCAAGAAAAGGACAGTCAAGCCCCAAAAATCTACCCAAAATGAACAATCTTCAATAGAGGAAAAATAAGAAGATTCAAAAGAAATTGCTCTTGAAGGGTATGAACTGAAGGAAGTGCCAAGAATAAATGAAAAAGGATTGATATGTTGCAAAACTTATCCAGCAACTTCAAATTATGAGGAGTGTATGAGTTTGGAATATGAAGATGGTCACAAAGCAACCTATCCAATGAGGCTGATTATGAAGCAGGGTTACAACACATTGAAGACAATTTTGCCTTTACTCAACAGAAGATACAAGTTAAACATTGTTGTTACTCAGGAGCTACAACATCATAACACAAAGCTAAGGAGATTGCCTGCAGAAGCTGATCCAAATCCTCCTTTGAAGCTTTGGGAGTCACAAGTGAAGACTGTGGTGCGGGAACCAGTTTATGCCATGATATTCACAGATGTTGAAGGAAAGAAAAAGTACTTTGACATTTATAAATATCTTGACAAAATTACAGATCAAGAAATCATTTATCTTATGAGGCAGCTTGGAGATTCAGATAGAGATGAACAAATATTGAGAGGCACATTCATAAGGCAACTGAAGGACAATGCTGAGAAGAGGAAGAAGATGAAGAAATGAACCTTGGAAAGATAGGAGCAACCTATAAAGTTCATAACAATGGTACTTCTAAATTTTAAGTGCTATTTAATTTCCTGATTCTATATGAATGCAATTGTATTAGGGGTTTTGTTATCATTAAATAGATTTATGCTTGTTTTTGTCACAAACATAAATAGGGGGAGATTTTTAGGAATCTATATAACTTTGATGATAACATTAAATCTTAGAATCATGAAATTATACTTTTATTGTAACTGATCAATTGATATGAAAACTATAAATATCGATTGATCAGGAAACCATTTATTAGTTGACATGTTTATGTTAATTAGCTGATAATATGGATGGTAGCATAGGTGTACTTAGTCTACTTCAATTGATATAGCTTTAGTCTATTGATAAACTTTTGTCAATTGATACTTGAGCCGGTTGATATTGGTTGTCAATTGATGTATAACTTAGACTGTCAAATTGTAATTATTTGAAGACAGGAAAATTGTACAAGTGAAGGATGATTAATTGATATGGAGGCATCAACGGATAGAAGAACAATTGATAAAAAGTCAAGTCAAATATTGAAGACCATCAACTGATATGAAGAACCATCGATTGATATATCGATTGATAACATCTATCAATCGATAAGTGAGCAGCTATTATAAATCGATGGATATCAAGATCAATCGAAGAAGAATATCAGTTGATAGATACAAGGAAGAATCAATTAATAAGCTTAACAACAAATTATCAATTGATAGGGACTGCACGACAAGACATAAAGCATACCTATGGAAGACAATCTATACTGACTATGAAGACTCAGAGTGAAGTTGTCTTTCCAAGTCTGAAGACCTTTCTCAAAATAGAAAAAGGAAAAAGGAAAGATAGATAAAAAAACAATCCTAGAATAGATTAATTATTTTATACTCTTTCTAGGAATTGTAAATACACTTGTGTTATATAAACAAGTATGGTAGCATTGTTAAAAAATATAGAAGTTAGACAAAATCTGAGAATCAACTGTTCAGCCTTAGATCACTTATAAGAACAATTGATTTTATTTTCTAACCTTGTAATCGCAGCTAGGTTTCATTAACCTAGATCATTTGAGCAAAAATACACAGTGATGGATAAATCAATCCATCAGTAATTTTAAACATCTTGTGTTTGTTCAAATACTTATCATAGCTTTAATTGTTCTTACTTTAAATATTATCAAGAAAGCTGTCAAAAGTTTTAACAGGTGAAATATTTGTATTCAACCCCCCTTCTACAAATATTGATATTGTTTTTAGGAATAACAATATGTGCTGATAGAGAAATTCTATATTATTACTAAGAAAGAGAAAACAAATTCTTAGGACCTCAGCGCTTACCACTGCACCAAAACCCCGGAGTTGTGGTTAGGTGCTACTTAATTCCCTTAAAGGGAACAGTCAGCGCCACGGTTCGAATAGGAAGATGCTGGATATTCCCAACAATCCCCCCCCAGCATCTGCTAGTACTAACAAGTCCATGTTAAGAGACAATGGCTGTACAGTATGCCTTACGTTGGGACTCGAACACGCGACCTGCTCTGATACCACTTCTTAGGACCTCAGCGCTTACCACTGCACCAAAACCCCGGAGTTGTGGTTAGGTGCTACTTAATTCCCTTAAAGGGAACAGTCAGCGCCACGGTTCGAATAGGAAGATGCTGGATATTCCCAACACAAATTGAACACCAATAACAATGGATAGGGACTGCACGACAAGACATAAAGCATACCTATGGAAGACAATCTATACTGACTGTGAAGACTTAGAGTGAAGCTGTCTTTCCAAGTTTGCAGACCTTTCTCAAAATAGAAAAAGGCAAAAGGAAAGATAGATAAAAAAAATCCTAGAATAGATTAATTATTTTATACTCTTTCTAGGAATTGTAAACACGCTTGTGTTATATAAACAAATATGGTAGCATTGTTAGGGAATATAGATAAATTAAACAATATCTCAAAAATTACTGTTTGGCAAAAGAGCACTTGTAAGAATAGTTGGTTTTATTCTCTAACCTTGTAATCACAGCTAGGTTTCATTAACCTAGACCATTCGAGCAAAAATACAAACTGATGGAAAAATCAATCCATCAGTAATTTTAAAATTCTATGTTTGTTCAACTCCTTATCTGAGTTTTAATTGTTCATACTTTAACAATCTTTTCAAACACTATCAAGAAAACTGTTAAAATATTTAAAAGGGGAAATATTTGTATTCAACCCCCTTCTACGAATATTGACATTGTTCTAGGGAATAACAGATTATATGGAAGATATTCCATCTCAATTGAGTTATCGATTAATATTAGCCTGAACTAGATCTAAACTATCATAGTCTTTTCTTGATCATATATGCCAAGTTATATCAAGTTAACAAGACATTCACCTTTAACCCCCAAACGATTATATGCTTGATTGGTTGGATGTAATGGAACGATAAATTGTGAATAAAAAAGAGTGGAGAAAATGAGATAATGCAATTTTTTTATGATGAGGTTTGTGGAGAAAATGAGTTTATATAAGTAGAACCGAGGAATTCATCTCCAAATTTTTAGGATAGGTCTCTAGTTTAAGAGTAAAGAGCACTTCGTGTACCCGCAGTTTGTGTGTCAGACCACTTGGGATACTACACTTCAAAAAGTACGACGCGCTATACTGCACTTCTTAACGTCCTAGCACTTTGCTGTTTTCCGTTAAATTGGACTAACGCCGTCAGTTTTTTGTTTTGGAGAAGAAGATGTTCTTCGTGTTCTTGAAGATCAAAGCAACTTTTGAAGATGATTCTGAACTTAGTTTTCTTCGTATGAGTAACCAAATTGAATCCCATGTGTTGAAGTACATGACTACGTGCTCCGTCTTCGTTAGAAATTGCTTGATTTGTAATTCATGATTTTCGGGTTATACTTGAATTTCTTATTTATTTTTCCGTTGATTTGTTGCATAAACTAATTACATGGTTACGTAGATCGGTGAAAGGACATGCTAGTGATATTTTTTGTTTGCGTTTATGGGTTGTTTTTGGAGCTCGTCGGAAAATTATTTTTCCGGTAAAGCTCGTCGAATTTCTTCAATTTACGGCCACATGGTTGCTTGTTTGTATGTATAATTGTTATATACGTACTCCTGGCAAGGTTAGCATTATTTTGGTATAAAAACTGAGAAGCTTTGTTTGAGTTTTGTTTTGCCATCGTTCAAGGTCACCAGAGACGATGACGGCGTTAGTCCAATTTAACGGAAAACAGCAAAGTGTCAGGACGCTAAGAAGTGCAGTATAGCGCGTCGTACTATTTGAAGTGTGGTATCCCAAGTGGTCTGACACACAAACTGCGGGTACACGAAGTGTTCTTTACTCTTAGTTTAATTTAAAATGAATGGAATGGATGGATGAATAAAAAACATGAATACAATATAGTACAAGTTTCATTCAATTCCTATATGATTTCGTTCTCACGTAATTTCATCATTCAATTCCTATATGATTTCGTTCTCACGTAATTTCATTCCTTCCAACCTAAAGAAGCAGGAGCTATTCACCTTAAGATAATTGTACTGAATCACATGGAAAATGTAGAACTTTTAAAGATAAGCAGACTTTTACTGATAAGCAGTCATCAAAACTACCACTCCCCCCTTCCTATTTGCATGACAAAATAATTAACTGGGTGATTCTCATCATCTCTATTGCCTATCTACTGCTGGAAATGGTGGAGCTTCACCAAATTTCAACAGGTAAGCAGTTTCATAAACTGGCCGCAGAGACAAAATCACTTGAGCATCCAGATATGCATCACAGGAGAAACACCAAACGGATAGATCACTGTACTTCAAGCAGAAAGTTAGATAACAATAGCATGGAACTCGATTGAGATACACATATCAATAAAAGGATGGAAGTGAGAGTAAGCATACCTGTAGCTTAGTGCAAGATAATGATTGCTCTGTTGAGAGTGATGAAGCATATGTTTATTCACAAAACGACCGCAAAGAACTTCCTTGCAGCATAAGCATAACCAATTCTCACTTGGATGTTGACACCTTCAAATAATAGAGTTTAACAGGTAGGATGAGTTCCTAGTATATGCTAAAAGGTTGGCTCATGATGTATTAGGCAAATTAAAATTTAGTGCAATTTAATTAATTCCATTATTTTGATCAGCAACTTTTGACGACACTTTGAAGTAGTCTTATGCTATTGGACATGCAAGTATGATCCGTTTAATACACATCACATATACGCTAGCACTATGCACATCATGTCACTCCTAAATTTCACAAAATAAAGAATGGATTAATCTTATTAATCAATCAGGAAAACTATAGATACTGTATTGTACACTTACGACCTATTAACTTACTTTGGGTATTTATGGTACTTAATTCCAACTATACTTTGTTGAGAACAAAACTTCACACCAAACTATGCTTGGTTTAAAAGCATAACCTATTAGTCAATCATTGACCTCTACTCAATATACTACAAAAATTTACGTAGGGCAGTATTTGAGTGTAGCTCAGTTATATGTTGCTCCCACAAAAGTTGATACTATTAACTGATGACAAAATAATCCGACCCAATGGATACCCGATCTATTCCGACCCGATTAGATTTTATCGAACCCGAAATTTCAAATTTAGATTTCAGGTGTACTGAACCGATACCCGACCCGAAATCTCATAAAAACCCCATAATATATATATATATATATATAATATTATAAATATAATTTATTATAATATATATATATATATAAATAAGATAAATAATTTGTATATGTTCATTTTATTATTTTACTTTTAATCATTAATCAATACTTATTTAGTGAACTAGTTCTCCATTTTATCAACGTATAATAGATTTTACTAGTATTATATTATACAAAATTTTCATTTTTATTAATATATGAACTATTAACTAGTTGTTGATTATGTATTAATAATAAATTAATAACACAGTTCGTATAATATATTATATTTAACTATTTTTGGAATTTAATCATTTATAATTTTATAAATGTAATTATTGTTATCCGTTTGTGTCAATTATATTGAACTTGATTACATTTTTTAATAAAATTTTGGATACCCAAACAAACCTGATCCGATCCGAAACCCGTTAGATTTGGATAACTCGAAAATATTTGGATTTGGATTTCATTTAAACCTGACCGAACCCGACTCGTTGCCATCCCCTTTCTTATTTATTTGAGTAATTGTTGATAATAGTTTTTTAACAAGTGTCAAACTAGATGTCTGAGAAAGAGTGTCTTTATCTTCCCTGAATTAACATGAGCAACACAGTCTGGAACCAAACAAGGGTCTGTTTGGGATTGTCATGCTGTGAAAAAAAATGGTGTTAAAAAAATTAGATGACTGTTTGGTAATTTTTTTGATTTGTGTATATTTTGAAATATAATATATATAAATAATGTTTTTGGGGAGGTTTGATGATGAAATTTGTTGTTAATTCCTTCAAAAACTGTAAAGAAGCTTTTTCCATCAAAAGCATAAGGAACATACTTTCTCTAATAGCAGCACCTTTTAGACCAAACGCGCTTTTTCTGACTACAACTTTTGAAGTTTACCAAACACCTTTCTGACGCAAAACGCAAAAGGCGTAAAAAACTTTGCAAAAAACTGTGTAGTATCTACAACAGCAATACCTTATCTACAAGGTAATACCTTGCAATACCAAACGGGGCCTAAAAACTCTGCAACAACTCAAACAAAAGGAACTAATTCTAAATATGAAGCTTATTGTAATCCATTTTTAACATTAACAAAAATATCATTACGGAACATCCCATGCCAGTAAACATGTGTTTGTAACAACTTTCTTCCGCTAGATTGCAATTCTGAAACCAAATTACACCATCTAACTAATTCTAGTGAGCAATTCTTATCCAAAGTTGCTCAAGTAAGCAAGTGTCTCAATGTCTAACATGACCAAGATCATAACATGATGGAAGTCTCGCACTCTCACCCCTCCCCCAAACCCTGTAACCATCAGGCCATATTTGTGTAAAAATTAATAAAAAGCATCCAAATAAACAGCCTAAATGGAATTGATAATATAACTTAATTACTTATTTAAAAATCATACTAAAACCGCATGCATGATGCGCTTTGTTACTGATTACTCACTCAATCAATCGAGGTGCTTTAATAAAATAAAACACTACATCAAAATAAAATAACACTTTAATGATTTACGAACATTATAACAACCCAAAACCAGTGTTGTGGTTTAGTCGGTGAAAGCACGGAACACGGATGAATCGGGAATTAATTGAAATTATTGATTGAATAATTGAGAATTTAATCAGTTCGGGATTAATCCTGATTTTTAAAACAATGCTCAAAACACAAAATTGTCCACCACATCCCAGCAAGACACACACAAACACATTTACGAACATTATAATAACTCTAAACACTAAAACATAGTCCGAATGAGAATGAGTAACAGAAGCAACACGAGTACATAACATGTAATAAGTAGTAAAATAAAATATATTAAGTGATAAAAACGGTGTAAAAATGACAAGCGAAGATGGAAGAATTAAAAAAGAAAGATAAAAGTGTATGTGTACCTATAACAAGGGGTATCGGGTGTGGGTATATGGGTCAAATCGGGAGATAAAGAGGGGAGATGATCACAGTGAGTTCGGGCTTGGACCCAACCCGATTCTGATCCAGCTGGTTGATACTAATGCCAAGTGAATTGGTGAATATATTATTATCGATCTTTAGGCTTTCCTCAAAGCTCAACTTATCAACTTCTCAGCCCATTTGATATAATACGATTTTTGTTACATTTTGTATGATAAAATCGAGAATAAATTATATTTATACGATAGTTATAAAATTTACAAAAATTATTACAGGTCATTAGTTAATATTTATTTATTATTTAAATAATTTATGATAAAATAGTCATTATTTATTAGTTAGTACATATTATAAATTGAAATAAACCTTTTACATTTTATAATTTTCATTCTATAAAAATAAAATTCACCTAATATAAACATTCGCCATTATTAAAAAATCATATAAAAAATAAAATTTAATAATTGACCGATTTTTTTTAAAAATACCACATTTTAACTTGAGTTTTATATTATCAAATTTGAATCAATCCCTATGATAATTAATTAGAATAATCACCGCACTATCCAAGAGTTTGAATTCAATTAATTATTTATTCTTATCTCAAGTGAGATGGGTCACTCTAACATCTGGAACGCGCATCCCAAGGCTTACGGTCCTGGCTCTCGCACTTGGTAACTAATCACACACACACACACACACTTGTTGTTCTAATTTCCAGTAATCTTCCGTTTGCGGAGTATTTAAATGATCTGTATTTACTAAATGGATATTATTACGTTATATTCTTTTAAGTGAATGTGATCATTTATCTGTTCTTTGTCTATTTCGTTTTGTTACGTCGCCTTGTGGCATGTTAGATTTATGTGTTGCGTATTTGGGGCACACTGGTGTGATTGGGTTGGGGTTTAGGTAGGGAGGGGTTTAGGATTTAAAAATATGAATTTTGTTGGTGATTTTTGAAGGTTTGAAGGTTCGAGGAAGGGGGGCTGGGAGTGAGAACATTTTAAGTAATTGACAGAGTTTCGAACACTCTACATTGAGATGATGATGAGAGTTACAAGTTTACATGCCACCTTTTCCTGTTCGCAGCTCCCAAATTTACGCATCTTGTATTTAACGTTCTAGATTTAAATTGCAATATCGTTATCACATGTAATCTCAGCTGAATTGCATCAGAAGCGGTTTGTTGTGTGCAACTCGTTCAAGAGGAGGGAAATAAAATTTTAGTTGAACAACAAAGTTGCAAACAGCATCAGCAAAATCTGCTCAGTACCCCTGGCATAGTGAATTAATATCCACTGCAACAGACATTGACCAACTGAAATGAATTGGGTGGTTAGGTCAGCAACAACGGCATTACTGGGAAAATATACGAGGAAAATGAGCGGAGAAGCTGAGAAATCGATCACTCGTGTTCTCTTTTGCGGCCCTCATTTTGCTGCTGCTGATCTTTATACTAGACAATATTTACAAACTCACCAACCCCTTATCCAGGTATTTCATTAGTAGTTTCTTCTAGTTATTATTATGGTGATTTTAATGTTATTTGTGTTTCATTTCTATGTTATTCTGGTGTGGAAATGTGAATTTATCATATACTAATCGAACCCATATCGATTTTTCCTTTTTTCTGCTTGTTGGCCACAACAATGTTGAAATGACCCATATTGTGGGTGAGAGGGAACTGTTGAGAAATGAGATGTGGAGAAATTGTTGAAATATATGATCATGGTAAGCCA